>VNJR01011727.1:0-682967 GCA_008042585.1 Drosophila punjabiensis | reverse complement strand
GACACTACGACCACTGCATCAGTGCTAGAATCGAAGTATAATTACTGCTATTCTGTGTATTCGAAGTGTGTGGTCCAGCTTCAGGACGTAATTGACAAGGTCGCCTCCCAATCCACACAGGCTTCCGCCAGTAGTCAACCACCCCCTTCTACGGGTTGTCGTCTGCCCCCAGTGGACACCGAAGTCTTCACTGGGGACTATCTTTGGTGGCCAACGTTTCGAGACCAAGGCCGGGCCAAAACAAGTGGCGACGCGCATACCATTGTTTCCAAAGCCCCGTTAACCAAAGAAGGGTTCATCTCCGCAAGGCAAAGTCTCACCGACCGATTCGAAAATCGGCGGTTACTCGTCAATAGCCAGTTGAAAATTCTGTTCAACATTCCTGCTGTCCCCCAAGAGTCAGGAGCCGCTCTGAAAGAGCTGCAATGCACCATACAGAGTTGCCTGACAGCCTTAGCGATGTCCTCCATTCAGGTCGAGACTTGGGATTGCCTTCTGGTCTACATGGTGTCCTTAAAGCTGCCAAAACTCACTCTGTCCATGTGGGAACAGTCTGTTCACAATAAATAAGAAATTCCCACTTGGAGAGACTTAGATACCTTTCTGACGGAGCGTCATCGCACGTTAGAAGCCATCGACGACGTAAGACCTAGCGGCTCTGTGCACATTCCGCCACGATCAGTGAATGCCAACCCACCTGAGTGCCGGCTTAACTCCTACGAAGCCAGGGTGGCTCCGGCACCCCGAGAATGTGACTTGTGTTCTAGAGGATATCACCCCGTGCGTACATGTCCGCACTTCCTTCAATGAGTGTTAACGATCGGTCGGATTTCGTCAGAAGAAAGCAGCTCTGCCCGAATTGCTTTGCCCGACGACCATTCAAATGTCCAAGTATGTTTTGCGTCGGGATCCAAAGCTGTTCTCTTGGGCACGGCCCTGATCAATATTTGTCATCTGGGTCGGAACTTCCAAGCGCGTGCTCTGATCGATTCAGGTTCCGAAGCCACATTTATTCCTGAACGGCTCTTCCAGCAAATCAATTTCCTTCCCGTCTATCGATCCGTTGGACAAATTCCATCCCAAACGCAAGGTAGTCAATCCTACCATTGCCGAGTCTGCAGCGGAATTCACCCACTTCGAAAATGCCAACATTGCCTTCAGCTCACAGCTGAAAAGAGGCTTCGCGCAGTGCTCGCCAACCGCTACTGTTCCAATTGTTTGGCCCACGAACATTCCGAGGGATCCTGCCGCAGTGGTGACCGATGCAAGATATGCAGTCGACACTATCATACGTTCCTGCATATGCACGAAATTCCAGTGCACGTATTCGCCGCATCGGGCACCTCCGAACATCTAAGTCAAAAAAAATCATCAGTCTTTCACTCTTTGTTATACTTTTTCATCCAGGTCAACCATACGATGCCTCCAATTCCAAACAGCCACGATCAACAGGGAAAGCAGGTGTACTCGAGGTACTTAGTCCTACCAAAGCCGAGTCTGCTCCGGTATTCCTTCGCTGCGGAAAATCGATGCCTCCTAGGATCATCGACCACATCTCCATGTCCAGTGCTGTACCCGGTTCCGCCACCCTACCGCCCGTCTCGCCGCTCCTCCGCCACTCCGCGGCACTCGTCAGCTGCTCCTTGGCCTTCGTCAGCCTCACCACGGTATCCTGAAGCATCCTATGGCTCTCCTCATCGCTCCAGCGTCGCAGCATCTACATATTTCGGATAAAGGGTTTTGTTGCAATTGGAGTGATTGCAAGGGGGGGCGGAATGTTCACGCCAGGAGGCGGCACTCTGTATCCCCTCTGCCCACCAAGCTTCCAAAAACCTCGGCCGCTCTTTCGCTCCCGTCCGCCCGCTGCATTGTCATATGTCCGAACTTCACACGCTGGCTGTTAAGCTAGCCGTCGCTCGCCCGCTCTCCGCTCCTCAGCACACCAAAACACCGCTAGCCGCTACTAAGCTCTCTACATCGCAGTTCTACCGCTCTGGGTCGGGCGCACGGCCCTTCGGCTAAGCAAAGGGCCTCTGCGTTGGTCGATCTCCGCGCAGCGAAGCTATCTTCGGCACCGCTCGTCTCCTTGGTTCTCCCGCTCTCGGTCTATTATTAGAGTATAGCGGGCGGGAGCTCGGCTCTACTTCTAAGCTTCCCAAGTTTTTCGGAACATCCTATGACTATTAAGTCACCCATATTAAGAAATGCTTGCGAAGGTTCTAATCCAGAGAAAGCGATAGTCATCATTCTCTAAAAAGAGTTTGGCGCTATTTTTAAGCCAAATGCTAATCGCGTGAAGCGATATGAACCATTGCTCGTTGAAAAGGATGTGATCTTCCGTGAACTATTTTCGAGTTCAATTTGGTGAAAACCTGACACTAAATCCAGGCATGAAAATATCTTGCTCGACCTAGATGATCCAAAATATCATCAATTCTAGAGAGTGGAAATTTATCAGACAAGAGTTTTTTATTGATCTGACGATAGTCAATTACTATTCCCAATTTTTTCTTTTCCGAATTTGGAAGTGACTTTTTGGGTACCAATAAAAGTGAGCTTTTATAAGGTTAGACTGATGGTTCGACTATTTAGTCATCTATTAATTTCTGTACCTGGGCTTGAATTTCTTGTACTTGGCTATGAGGACTCTTATAATTCTTTATATATACGGGCTCATCATCTTTCACTCTAAGCTTTTGTTTGTAAAAATTATTTGTTGTTATTGATTCGATTTCCAGTCCGAATATGTCTGTATATTTGGTACATAAATCTATCAATTGATTTTAGAATAAAGGCGGAACGTTTTTTATTAACTTATTTATAACAGAGTTGTCTCTTTCTTCGCTAGTTTCCTTTAATATTTCATCTAAGGTTTCATATTTTATTTTATTTAAATTGACGATTTTATTGGTATTTGTTGTATTTATAATTCCAACATAAGTATTTTTGTTGTTGGATATTGTATTTGTGATATAAATTCCTTCATAAATTTCTTGATTTAATATCAGTATTTGATTGGGGAGTACTGTGGCACTATTTCACAATTAGGAAGTATTTGTAATTTAATCGGATAATTTAAGTTGTTTGGGCGAAGAATTAATGAGTCGCCACTCTGGACGAAATCTAATTCGCAATTATATTGTTTTATGAAATCTATGCCTAGTATGCCACCACTAGGTATTGGGAAATTTTAATCGACTAAATGGAAGTCTTGCGAAATTATATATTTAACTGTAGTGGGTTCTATAAAGGCCAAACCTTTTGAAAAAATGTACTTTTGCCAATTCCCGATGTATATATATATATAAATATATCTACGTGTTCTTTTAATATAGCAATGTCTGCACCATTATCAAGCAACAGTGTATAGGACTAACCTAATCTTTCATTGTTAATTTTTTACAAATATGCTGTGGTTGAGGTTGATGGTTTTTATTGTGCCATTTTTGGCTCTACACATCTGAGGGGTTCTTTTGATTTTCCGAATTACCTTGGGTTATTCGGACATTGCCTCTTTTGGTGTTATTTCGATTTTAGTTGCCACCTCGGTATGAATTATTTCATCCTCGGTTGCCACCTCGATAATTTCCTCTAAAATTACTCCTATTGTTACCGTTGTAATTGTTGTTGAAATTCGTCCGTTTCGTCCGCCAATATTTTAGGTTTATATTCTGTTATGTTTAAGTCCGAAATGTCAGTATCCTCTTCCTGGGTTTTTGGTATTGTTAATACCGTCGGGATAGTTGGATCGTGTAGATCGGTTTCCTCTATATTTGTTTCGTCTTCTTCCTCAGAGTCGGAGCTTTCTTGCTTGTCCGACTCAGTTGGTTTCGGGTTATTTAATTCAAGTTCTTCACTTGGATCTATTGTCAGAGGAGTATTTAAAATTGTTCGTATTGTTATATCTAATTTATACTTCTCTCTGACCGCTAATAGGTTCGAACGTAACTTGATCAATAGTTTTGATACCTTTGACCAGTTCGCTGTACTTATTATTTTTCTATTTTCATGCGCTAATGTTCTTGCCACATTAAATGAGTCGACAAGTATTTTCGCATGTTTTCTTAGTGTGTCCTGTTGTATAGGCATGTTCGGCTTATACATTTGTATTTATTTATTTATTGTTATTAACAACAATAATTATTATAACGACAATCGTACGTGATATTAACAAACCTTTTTTTTTAATTTTGTCAAAGTCATGGGCATTACTTTGATATCTCTATTTAAGGCACTTATTGTGCAACTTAAAAATTTTTTTAAACGCATTTGCCAACATCACTACTACGATTATTGCCAACAATATTATGCCCATATTAGTATAAACTTTTGCCGATTCTATTTTATTTACATTTGCCGTTGAGTCTACTACGCGTGCATCTAAAACCATTTTGGTTGGTTTTTCCAATTTTTTAGGCTTGACTTTAAATGAATATCTGGTGTATAGTTTAATTGTGTATTAATTTGCCATTTATATTGGCTCATAAAGAAAATATAAAATTTGCAATGAATATAATTTTAATTATTATTTATGAGTATATATATAAATTATGTATTTATTAGAGTATAATTCCCACGCCGCTGTGGGTGGTAGGTAACAGGGGGGTCCACTGTTATCAGCAGGCAGGTTGATTGCCGCAAGTCTTCTCCTTCTCGGTGGAAAGATACGCTGGGAGAACTTTCTCCGTTATTATCTGCCCTTAAGGCTAGACAACCAATTCAATAAAAACAGCGAAGGCTGGAGTCGTTTGAATGAGCGATGTGTTCGTTATTATAATCAAAACCAAACTGAAACTTAAAGCTAACAATATTAAGACTCATAGCGGCCACTCCAACTGGTAGTGCTTGCCGGCTATGCACGAGCTTCCGGCCAGACCCTGTGTCAGCAATTTGGCCGCAGCGAGCCTTCGGACGATCGGTTGCCGTTGCCCGGTTATCTTAGTTAACTACTCCCCCCTCAGAATTAAGGCCGCCCTCGGCCGATCCTATTTGGGCAATCACCTCCCTTAGTTGGGCCGTGGATTTTCTGGCCTGGGTGACTCGCCGATAGGTGAGGCCGACGCAGATCAACGCGCAGCAGATCGCTCCTGCGATCAGCATTACCTGATGAGAACAATAGCCGCTGATATCTTCCCCGAATTTCTTAATGTATTTCAGGTTACGTTCACTCAAGCGGTGAAGGTACGGAAGGCTAAGTATGTCGTGTTTAAGGGTGATGTTCAGGGAAGGCGAGTTAGCCACTCCTGGTGCCCTCTTCTGGGCCATGTCATGATTGACTTAACGGGTATCGTTAACCGTGGCACTTTCAGTAAAGGTGATGAGGTGAGTTCCTTGCAAGTGGATGTAGGTGCCATTGTCAACCCGCACACGAGCCGGGCGGTCGTTGATGATGATAATACCTTCGTCCACGAAGGTGATGGGGTGCAAGTCGCTATGTTGGGTATCGCAGCGTGCAACACCACCAGCGTGTAGTTCCTGGGCGCATGATCTTCTTAGCGCCAGTTGACAGAACGTAGCTCCAGGTGCCACAGAGCAGTCCTTGACGGTGTGAATCTTTCCGTTGCAATCCGCTATGACCTTATCCTCCAGCCTGAGTATGGTGTCGTGGTGTGACGCGGGAAAAACTGTGATCTTGACACATGTTGATTTAATTTTAGGAAACTTGATAATAAAGTGCAAAATATTATGGGATTGTAATACTTTTACGGACGCTACGGACAAAACATCTCTGATGGCGAACTAGGTGGGCTCTTCCATCCACACACTCTCCAAATCTGCGTGATCTAATATATTAGGGCTAACTGCGTTAACTTTCGCAAGAGCAACTGCAAGCATAAAACTTTGCAGCTCCATTGTGATAGTTCTGTTTCGCGTAAGTAACATTTCATATATATGCCCTGTATCGATCTGGGATTCTTTGGCTGATCCCAAGAATTGATTGATTGGTGGATGCTTAGTGATTCGAGCAGGTCACGCAGGTGAGCGACATCTACGCTCAAAAGCTTCTGCATGTGTGACTGGGGGAACATGTTGATCATGTCACCAGTTTCCTCCACCACGCGCCTATATTCTGAGAGATTCGCTGAGTGTCTTAAGAATGCGAATTTCTCCCATACGAAAATCCGTCCATCGATGATAGGAATATTATTTGCTAGCGAGTAGTCTGTGACATGCGCCGATGCCAGGGCAAAAAGGAATAGCAGAGGTTTTTTTTTTGTATTCATATAATTTATTACTTCCTACATGTATAACAATTACAAACATAAACTCAACGTTCAACAGGCAGATGGCCCGCATTGTGCGGTACGGCCGCAAAGCATTGCTTCGCACAATAGAAGGCCACTCAGCCGGTCGTCACGTTCCTTCCTCTCTCCAGTGACCTTAGGGATCTAATCAGCTTGGCTGAGTACTCCGCCGCCGCATCCCACGTCCTCTGGTCCGACAGCAGCGTGTCCACTGTGATCGCTGACCCCGCTACCGCCTCCAGCGCGTCCCTCTCCTCGTCGTAACGGCGACACTCAAAGAACACGTGCCCCGCATCTTCGACGATTCCGGATCCACACTCCGGGCAGCCGTCCTCCGTGTCGTGGCCAAACCTCTTAAGGTAACTGCGGAAGCAGCCATGCCCGCTCAGCACCTGGGTTAGGTAGAAGTCTACCTGCCAGTGCTTCCGCTCCATCCAAGCCTCTATGCTGGGAATCAGCCTATGGGTCCATCGTCCTTTAGGCGAGGCATCCCACCTGACCTGCCAGCTTGCGTAGCTCCTCCTTCTTACAGCCCTCTTGAGCTCAGCCCTGCGGACACCCACGGGTCCTTGGTGCCCGCGAAGCGAGTTGCGCAGATCCGCCTTCTCCCGTACCAGCTCGCTTAGCGGCACTAGGCCGACTAGAACCAGCACGGCTTCGTCCGAGATCGTCCGGAATGCGCTAGCCACACGGATGGCGCAGAGCCTGTATGTCGACTCGACACCCCGCATGTAGGACTTTGTCCCGGCCGCATCAGCCCACACTGGCGCTGCGTAGAGCAACTGGGAGGTGACCACACTTGCAAGCAGCTTCCTGGTGGTGTGCTTGGGCCCTCTGGTGTTGAGGAGCAAACGGGACAGAGCTCCTACCGTCGCACTGGCCTTCTTCTGGGCGTAATCGAGGTGTTCCTTAAACGACAGCCGGGTGTCGAGGAAGACGCCAAGGTATTTTATAGCCCTCTTCGACCTTATCTTGGCTCCACCGACCTGTACCTCCGCCGTTTCCACCGATTTCCGACTTGAAACCAGGACCGCGTCCGTCTTATGAGCCGCTAACTCAAGGCCGGCTCTCGAAAGCCATGTTTCGATAGCCTTGATCGCTGCATTCGCCTTATCCTCCGTTGCAGTGCGCTCCTTCGCAACTGCGACCACGGCTATGTCATCGGCGAATCCCACGACTGTGGTGTCGCTAGGCATTGGGAGCCGCAGAACACCATCGTACATGGTGTTCCAGAGCAGGGGTCCCAACACGGAGCCCTGCGGGACTCCGGCTGAGACGCTTGTGGCAGATTCGGCTAGCGCCACCTAGTGTAGAAGATGTTAGTCAGCGCCATCTGCATATCAGATAGCTGAACTAAGTCAGGGCGCAATAGACACTAAGAGTCGCAAAGGTTTCGGAGTAAAAGAGGCAACAGTGGCTTCTGTCATTTCTCCGGATAAGCGGTCCACAGAAAGCCGAGTCGGGCCCGAAGGGGGTCCAACGGCGATCGCTCAGCCACTTTCGGTCTTTCTGATTGTTGCGGTCCCAGAGGAAAGTCTGAATTTCTCCTCATCGGCTTGCAGCCCAAAGTGAAGGAAAATAAAATGTGGGCTTGCAGCCCAAAGTAAAGGAGAATACATTTAAAATTAACCAGCGCTAAATCCAATCCCAGGGTAAGCGAAGGAAAATAATGTTCTTTGGCTGCCACCAGCTAATTTTTTTTTGTGTCGTCAGGTTTGGCGCTTTATTTTGCGTATAATTAACGCTTAGTTGGCGTTTAATTGCAAGCTTAGCGGTGAATTTTTGGCGCTTCAGCAGGCCGCCCAAATATGGCGTGAGCGGGAATTTGGCCGCTTGACTCAACCCGGCAGATCTCCCGGAAATTTCAGTTGGATGCTGGAGGATTGGCAACGCCTACTTGGCCATGCATAGGCCGCTGCAGATAAGCAACATATTTTTATTTGAATTGTTATGGGCCATCGCCCGAACATTGGGCCCAAGTTTAGCTCAGCATAACGCCGTTAGATGAGTAGAAAAGCTCCATTGTAAGCTATGCGCGATTCCCTTATGCTCAACGCTTTGGTTAGTCTTTAGTCGGAAGCGCTAAGATCGGATCGCCGCGCTCGCGAACGGGTCAATAGTGCCTTGCATCGGGTTAAAACCCTTCAGAAAGAACCTGAGCGTCGGATCGACCAAAATCAATCGTCAGAAACGCAGAAAGAAAAATCTTAATTTATGTTGATTTAGTGTTAGTTTTTTTATTTTTTGTGAAAATACTTAAAGGTTATGTGCATCGGCAAAAAAGCATAGAGATGCCTCGTTTTGTGCTCGTTTAGTTGTTGTTTTTTTTATGTAAAGAGAAGTAAAGACCAAAAAAGTAGAGCAAAAGAAAAAAGTGCAAGCATAGAAACATTAAATGGCGTACAGTGGGCCCAGTGGCATTTTTTTTTGTGAATATTTTCTAACCCCACAGGTTGGCGGCATCATCACGGAAGCGCTTTCGTCGGTGGATTCCCCCATTAAAATGTACGAGTGAGTGAAAATTTATGCCGGATTTATTCCAGCATCGATAGGCAAATTTAAGAGAAAAATTAGCAAAAGTCATATGTCCGCATTTTTTGTTATTTGCCCCACTGTCCCGCTGCATGGATTATGCTGTAGCATATGCTCAAAGCTAGATTTCAAGTTCAAGGCCAAGGCGAACATATGCCTGGATTTTTGTTGTTGTTCTTGTCTCTCATATTTCTTTACATCAAATCTAAAGAGCGCAGAGCGAAAGCTCAATCGAATCGATCGAATAATTCTAATTAATTGGCATTTGTTTATAATTCTACATAATTTCACATTTTTTTTTACGATTGTTTTATATATTTACATGTATTTGCATTTTATGTTTTTAGCCGTAAGAAATGTTTCTAGCTTTTAAATATACTTTTGTAATGTTTTAAATCTGATATTTTTATTGCCTTCACCTAGGATGACTCCCCTGTAGGAACCCAGCGGCAGCCAAAGGGGCTGTTCGAACAGTATTTATCCACGGGGTACGAATGGCCAAGGTAGGGAGGGCATCTGACTCCTCTTAAACATCTGAGGAGAGGAACATTGAGAATCCCGAGTTGAATTCTATCCGTCCGTCCAAATGTTGCAAGTGTTTGCCTTCATCCCCTCATATTTTGTCGCAGCACGCAAATCGATCCTTAAGAATGGCAAAAGGCCAGATACAGAAGGGCAAGACCACCACCCCACTAGCCGACAAGCAGCAAGCCGGACCTTTGCGCGTGCGCCCTTTTGTATCTCACTCACATCTAGGCCAAGTCTTGTAATTCGTTACAATATTTATAGGTTTTTTATTGTGGTTAAAATCCTTCTTAGCCCTTATAATTCAGCTCTACGCTTTAATCACGTTCTTTCAATTACTCGATTTTTCCTTGGTCCTTCTTGTTGTTGTTGTTTATTACCTGCAGGTCATTGTACACCCGCAAATCCTTCATAAATTCGCAGCAAATTCACTTTGTGTCCTGTACAGGGTAAGCGCCATCTCACTACAGCTGACATCGCTCTGCGCCATGTCAAAATCAGCAACGGCAGTAGAGCACCACCAGCAGGAATAGGCGGAGGAGAAGCAGGAGTAGGATCAGCCGAAGCAGGACAACGTCTGCAATGTTTCTTTATTGGAATTGTCGTAAAAGTCGATAACAGAGCCAGGAGGCTGCGACGGGCATAGAGGGTGTGAGGGATGAGAGGGGATGCAGGTCACAAGCAATTTAATGTCAATTTTGGTATTAAACGTGCTGACTGCCAATTCACCTGCTGTTTCCGCCTGGCCTCTTCCACTCTCCCCCACTTCCCATCCCTTTTGCCTCTCTGGCTCTCTGTCTGACTGCCATTCGCATTCTGGACTTGGCCGGCTTTCAGTGTTTGCAAAGGCTGCCACACGCACTCCAATCCACCAAAACAACAAGTTAAAGCGACGTGGTCAAGGGATCGAAGTAGGAAATATCCTGTACAGGGGAGTATTACACTACATACTACCCTAAAAAATACTTGGGAGATGATTAATAATATTTTTTAAACCTATTAAAAGTTTAGAAAAATATGTGGAAGCCTTGGGAAAATTTAAGATAAAATTTTTGTAAGCATAAATCAATAAATAGTTCCTCTTCGTGTTGTTTAATTTATTTTATATTATAACGATTTGTCAAATAGTAAAATTTTAATAATAAAATAAACCCATCAATAATTTCTACAAGCAAATAATTTGAATAAATTTCATTTGTAATAAATATACATAAATCTACCTGTGGCTAACCTACCTCAGTCTTCAATTAGTATCGCAGGAGGACCACATCTGATAGAGAGGATTTGGTGCCGGGAGCGTGGTGGTCCTTCAATAACTTTGGCAAACGAATGTTGACAGACCACTGGCGGCATTCGATTAAATCTAATTAATTTCGCAGCACAGCGCCATCGCTGACCGTCTCTATTCGGATGTGCACTCTAATAGTTTTCGGATTTGTTTGCTCGCCATTAATTGGTTGACCGGCACGGAAAATATTTAATATTATTTGTCAATGAGAAGTGTGTGTGACATTATTTTAGGAAATTTAATTGTTTAATGGATATTGTTTGATCAAGTAGCTGATAAGTGGGAATTTAATAAACAATTTAACACGAGATTCGAAATTACTTGAAAATGGTTTTAAAAACTATGGTTCAACATTTATTTCAACCAATTAACAATCAATTTGATAACTTAAATATAACATGGCATACTTTTAGACATATTTTTAAAGGATCAAAGCATGTCTAGTGTTTTCTGTGCTTTATTGAAAGGAATCTTATAATTTTCGTAATTAAAGGTTTACAAGCCAAAAAAATAAATCATATTAGTCACAAAATCTATTAAATTAGTTGTGTTTATCACTTAAAATGGTGTTCAAAAGTAAATTGTTGAATCCTTCAAAAGAAAGCAATTCTAAACTTTAAATAATCCCCGCACACTTCTGACAGCATCATTTTTTTGTTTTATATTTACCAATCTGCTTGAAACTTTTTTTTGTTGAATTTCTTGATCTATTATGTACAAACTGCTGTAAATCCAAGCCACTTTTTCACGAAGAGCTTACATTCAGGGATCTTATTGCAGCTGTCGCTTATTCTGTCGCCGCCATTGCATATCGTGTCACGCACACTAGTTAACATGTTACCAAAATGGCGGCCACACTCACTTACACACACCGCCGAGTGCAATCTGCTGCCAACCGCAATGTGAACTTTCCGCCTTTCCCTTCGCTTTCGTTTCAAGTAATGAAAAAGCGAAAAGAAATCCTGCCCGCTGCGCGACCCTCGACATCTGGCGTTGGCGTTTCAAGTTGAAAATTTGCAAACAAGCCGAAAGACGCACAGAAATTAAATGTACCGGCTTGGAAATTAAGTTGAGGTCCTTAAGAACGCATTATAAAAATTATGCAAAAATTATTAACAACGAATTTTGTATACAGTAATTTGAATATTTTATATATAATTATTTTTTGCTATCTATTAATAGGAATAATGCTGTCTGGATGTCTAGACATATTTTGTTATAAGATCATTTTTTAAAACTATAGAATTTTTATTACTGTGGTGCTTTTATCCTATAAAATGGAAGAAAGTTTTAGAAGATTCTTTCCATAATTTACCTTTTAAATTTCGGATTATTTAAATTACAACTCAATATAAATGGTACATTTTATGTTTTAAAATTAAAAACATATTTCAACCTGTATTAAAAAAAATCAATATAAAAAGTGCAATTGCTTGGGCCTTGATTTTTGCACCCGGGGAAACTTTTTAATATTGGGTTGCTGCATCATTTACTCGACTCTGAGTGTTCCCTGCAGCGAGCGGCAACCTTTGCGCGAAAGTAATTTTACCCGGGACAAGGTCAGGGAAGGAAATCGCAAAAGTTTTCGCAGCAGCACACACACGCACAAACACACACACTCATAAAAAAGTGAAATTTAAGCCACACACGCAGAGCAGAAGACAGACGACAGTTTTGCGCCAAGGCCAAAGGACTCGGGGATTGAATGTATGCTATGCCCCCACACACACACAGGAGCACACGCCCCCGCACACACAAGCTGCCGCCATTTTGTAACCATTTTATCATGGCAAACAAAAGCGGCTTACAGTCCCCCGTTGTCCTTCTGTTGTCTCTTGTTTTTTGTTTTGTTTTTTTTTGTTTTTTATTCCGGTTTGTTTCGACTTGAAGTTGGTGAATTTTACTCATGCTCCGCAAAAGACTGACTCTCTCTGTCTGCAAAGTTCCTTTATTTCGTGTCATTTTGTAATTTTCGTGGGAGTTTTGGGGCAAAGTTGGAGAGACTTTGTCACTTGATTAGCATTGCTCCGCAATTAGGCAAATTGCCGGGATGCATTTTAAAGCTATACATGCTTATCGACTTTGACTCTGATTAGCCCCCCCAAAAGGTGGCAACGTGGTGCTCTCAGGCGTAATTACATCAACAATTCCAAAAACCTACCCGCGCCGCCTCGAAAAAGCCCAGGTCGTCGCCAGCGATGTTGGTCGGGCAATGTCACTCACTGCTGGGCATTCAATGTGGCACGAAACGTATCCATTATTCAGGACGTGGTGCAAACAACTCGACCGACAAGCCAACAACGTCCGCCTGCGTGTAAGACGCAGTGCCAACAGTGGGCGGGAACGGGAACGGCGACGAGGACGAGGACGAGGACGAGGAGGAGGAACTAAGTCTCCACATTCCATGGCATACGCACACCATATTTGGCATGTGAACTTGCCTACTAACCTTGTGTGCATGTGCCATGCAATTGGCCCCAGGATAACCCAACAATAACAACAACGACAACGGCAACGGCAACGACAGCGGCGGCAACTCCGACTGCAAGGATGTGCAAACATGGCGAGGTCCTTTCGGGAGCAATGGGCTCGTTCGGTCGGTCTGCTGGTATGGTGTGGCCAGTGGACTTGCCTCGTAATTAAAGTTCCCCAGTTCCCACTCCCGAGTAATAGTGAGTATAGTTCAGGTACAGTTCATGCCAAAAACAGTGAGCAAGGAGGGCTGCATTAGGCCCAACTAAGCTGATCATGAAAATGAAAATTTTGGTTTTCCCTTTAGCCAAATTACAAATGCATGGCAGTTGGGGGAGTCAAGGAAAAGCAATTTGAGAGGATTTTTAGAAGCGATTTTTCGAAATATTAGTGATGCGAAGGTAATTTTTTTTAATTGAAAATGGTAATTAAAACTTTTTGGAAATTAATATATACATTTATCCAACTTGTCGGTCTACCCAACTCTCTGCTTCCCGAAACCAAAACCTTATTTTAAACCAAAACCAAGACCAAATTTAATGCTAATTAAAGAGAGACAGCCTTCAATCAAATGGGTACACAATGGCTTTCAATATTATGAAAGCATGGCTGCTGCTGCTAAATTGTACGTCCCCAACGAACGTCACTAAACTGTCATAAAATGCAATCCCATTTGAAGTTGCCTTTGACAATAGACACAAGTCCCAAAAGTCTGGCGAAAAAAAGCCCCGAAAAGCGAGAGATATTGTTCACCAAAGTTATCGTTGGCTGCGCATCGCTAACACAGTACAGTGGCGCGCTTGGCGAAACCAGTGACAGCCATGTTTCCTGCATCAGGAGTCGCAACGAGTTGATGCTCGGATGCATTCCAGCCAACCCAGCCAGGACGGACCCTTTTTCGTCCCTGCGAGCCATACACAATTCTGGCCACATTTCCTCCTCGTTCTATTTCTTTTGCCCAGCTGCTGCGTCTCATTGGCTTTTGGCTAATGCACTGAGAAAAAATTTTAACTTGGATCTACATGGCTTTAAGAATACCTAACAAAGCATTCAACTTTAAAACTAGTAATATTTTTTGGCTTACAAATATTTCCTTTTCTTTCTTTTTCTTTTCTTTTATCTATTTGAATTAGTTATCATTTTCTCTCGACAATCAGGACTGCCACAAAAATTGCCGTTAATAATAAAATAAATTTAAAATTGGCTTAAAGTGTGTAACTAAATAGCTGTTAATTCAAGAAATCGTAGTATACTTTTAGACTTCTTTTCAAGTGATTTTAAACGATAACGCAAAAAAATCTCCTGAAAGTATTAAAATCTTAATATTTGTGATGTCAAATGCGTGAAAAGGAATTAATAAAAGTTTTCATATCCCTTTTAACTTCTGATCGTGATAATATTGAAGCTTAATCCGACAATCTAAAGCCGATTGGCAGATTTTCTTATTTTTTTTTCGATGTGTACGACTTTTTGTTGGGGGGTTTTTGTTTGGTGGCCGCCTGCGGCTGGCAAAACGACAAAATGTATGCTATGTTCCGGCTGAATTGCAGATTTTCATCCTCCATACATACACAGCAGCCGCTTATTCCCTGCCGCCTTTATGTGCAAAAAGCGTGGGGAGGGGCCTTCCACTTCCACTTCCACTTCCACCCCTTTCTCGTAGTTCTTACTTAGTTCGTGTAGGGAGCTGCGGGATACTTGGGGGAGGGACAATGTTTTGCCATTTGGCCGCATATTGCTAATGGAATGGAGCACAGTTGCCCCGCCTCGCTGCGCTTCGCACCTGGGCGCTGGCTTGGGGATTATCCGAGCAGTTCCGCAGCATACTTTCGGGATCATATCTAAATTGAAAAAGTTATCGGAGCCGTGAGTCAAATGTGTCGCCGTCATCGTTACCGTTACGTCGCCTTTTATTTACAATTTTATTTTCATGGCAAACGTGTGTCGCCTCGGATAATCGATTCAAATCGATGCTTGGGCGATGCCTACTCGACGGCTGTCGAAATCCGCTTACAATACGCCAGGATATGTCGCTGACAGCCGGCTGTCCGGCAAGCAATAAACAAAAATAATGTTGCCTGCTTCCAGGCGCGCGCTACATAAATTATAACATTAAAGACACCACCGAAAGGCATAAAAATCTTATTTATTTGGCGAAAATCGCTGCGTTGCCTGATAATTCGCAGCCATAAATTAGCCCCGAACAAAAGTTGGAGTCGTCCTGCCCCCCCCCGTTAAATGCGTGGGCTCAATATCCGGATCTGGAATATTCCGGAATTGGGACGAAATTAAAACCTGGGCTGGATGCTTAGACAGGCGATTTAACTGTTATCCCCCCAAAAGCCTGGCTGTGTCAGTGTGTTTGTGTGTGTGTGTGTGGCCATTAGTGACTGTTCAATCTGTTCAGTAGGTGCCTCAAACTTTGGCCGAAATGTTCATCGATGGACCACCGGACGAAGCTCATTACGTATTGATGCCCTCTCATGTGAAATAATTGGCGTAGTTGTCCATTAGCATTTAATAATTCATGGCTGCGTCTCTATCCATCTCTCTCTCTCCATCTGTGTGTGCCCCGTGTGTGTGGCAGCCAACAAAAGTCAAAATTGTGCTGGCGTTGAGGCTATTAAGTTCAGGCAATCAGACACAATGTGTAAACCCGATTAGCTTCTCGTCGTTGCCCTGGTTGGGTTCGGGTGTGTGAATAGATTATCATTGCAGTGATATTTGAGATGAACTCAGCATCGGCAATTGATTGATAACCTGATGGTAAAGCTGAAATTGATTGATGAAAATTAATTAATTGAGAAGCTGCACAACAAAAGCTGTCATATACCAGCCGCAAGTAAATAATTCTTAAGACACCTTGTTCCATGTTTTACAATTCCATTTTATTTTTCTTCGAATGAACTTTAATTTACAATATTCATTATTAATTGCTTTAATATTATAATTGTTTTTTTTTTTTAATAAACTTTCACACATACCAAATTTTAGCTAATATTTTCATTTAGTTTTTTTTTTTAAGCATTTAAAAATACATTTCACAGGAACCAAATTGTTTTGCCAATACACATTACATTATATTTCTTTTTGTTTTTTTTTTTTCTAAATAAATAAAAATATTTGAAAGCTTTTTTTATACACTAAATAAATGAGAAGAATATTAAAAGTTACTACAAATTAAATGATTTAATGCTTTTAAACTGATCACAGCAAATTGTTGTTTTTTGAATACCCAAGAACGAAAAAAACGGAGCAAAATATTTGTTAATTTGATACATTTTCAAATACTCTAAAAATTGTATAATGTTATTTTTTTGTTGGCTTTGTAAATTTGTTCTAAACGTTTGAGTTTTATATTTTCAATTTTATTTTCTACGTATTTACAGAGATGTTTTATTTCAAATATTTGGCTAAAAATGAATCCAACTTGGTGCTAAAAATGTTATTTTAATTGGATCCGTTCAAGATAATAACTGATTTTATTATTTGTTCCATAACAAAACGGATTTTATTACTAGTCACAATGATAGTTGGATCTATAAACAGTTTCCGTTTAGCTAATATCTTTTTTTTCACTTCTTTTTTTGATTTCACAAAGTGTTTCTTTCTGTACCAAAACTTCAACGAAATGTCTTAACTTTTTACAATTGATTTCATGGACGTGAAACGAAAGTTGCACTCCTTGCTCTTAGTCCTGGCTCCTTCGTTCCTTCTCTGAGTTCTTCTGGGCTTTTGTGTGTGTGCGTGCGTGTGTGTGTGTCTGTGGGTGGCGTGGGCGTGAGTATGGGTGAGGTATGTGACTGGTGTGCGTGTGTCTTTCGACGCTAGTTGATGTTAAAACGTTGCGCCTAGAAAAGTTTGCGTTGTTATTAGTTTATGGACATGTGACTGTGTGTGTATGCGTATTCGTGTAAGTGTTCATATGTGTGTGTGTTTAGTATTGTTACATTTAAATTAAATTTTAAACTAGGCAACAAATTGAATTTGTTGAGTATTTTCTTCACTTTTCCCCTATGCTGTTTACGTTCTTGTCTTTTCTATTTTGTTTTTGGCATTCTTCATTTCTTACTGCTAAATGAAAGTATTTGTTGCTTAGAGACTTTCATTTTTAGTTGAGTTTTTCTTGTTGCTTTTTTTTGGTGCCTTGGTCTAAAGGAATTACTAGTAGGAGATGCTCAGTAGTTCTTCTTCGGTGTCTACCCGACCAATGAGGATATGCATTTGGGAAGGATCTTTGGCAGAGCCCTATACACACTCGGTGCCCGGCTGAACGAGGGGTTTACTATGCTACATGGGGGGATGAGAAAAATATAATTTTGGGTTAGTTAAAGTGGAGGAAATAGAGTTTACAAATAAATAAAAATAAAGATTAAATTATTATAGAAGTAAGAAATTACAGAGATAAGTTAGTATAAAATAAAAATAACTTAAATCTAATAAATGCAATTATTAGGGTTTTGAATTCTCTATAAAAGGTGTCTAAAAGTAGGCGATGAAATAATTAAAGTACCAAACTCCGTGTACTTTTCTTATTTAAGATTTTGCAGCTGAGTTTTAAATACTTTTTTAAGAAATTTCAAAACCGCAGAAAATAAAATTCATATTAAAATTGGAACCAAATGCAATAAACCTTAAAATTATAAAAAAATTCACTAATAAAATGACAAAAATAATATATTACGTAATTTATAAAATTAAAATACTACTAAATTAAATTTAAATATACTTAATACTAATAAAAAAAAAAAAATCACTCTAAATCAAAATACCCATTAATAAATATGAATCAAAAGCCAAGAACCTCAAAAAATATTAAAATTAAGTTTATAAAAGCCATAAATTCCATCTACTTAAAACCCCCCAAAAAAAATAATAATATTGATTTATACTTTTTAATAAACTATTTAAAATATCAACTTAAAATGAAATATTTAAAGAGTACTTGAAATTAAATAAAACTTAAACCAGCTCCCCAATAAAACACCAGTAGTTCAAAGGTAATTTTTGGCATGTTAAATAATGAAAAAGAAAATAAGCCGCAAAATGCCAATAAAAAAGAGATTTGGTTAGCAATTTTCTAAACGAGGATATTTAATTATAAACCGTAATGAAAACGGGCAACCGCTAAGCCTGCGGCACGGATTTGGGGCGCAACGAGTTCGCTAGCTTATATGCAAATGATGTTGTTATTTATTGGTTGCTCTGTGGCAACCGAAACAGAAAATCTCTCTTAATGCCACTTTGTTTAATTTCGCATAATTATAATTATTATTATTATCCAATGCTGGTTGTCTTCCTTTTTTTTTTGTTTATTAATCAACCAACCGCTTTAATTAAAACTGACAACGAAGCAGCTGCCGCAGAGGCAAGGTAAAAAATGAACGTAATTTAATTGAAATTGAAATGTTTTACTAAAACGACATATATTCTGCATTTCTCTGAGACGCTTTATGGTTTAGTGAGGCAGGCGGACCGGGCCGGACTGTGCGACATTTTGACGCTCCAGTGAAGCCATTTAATTGGCCTTTTAGTTAATTGGCCAATTGATATGCATGTTTTGATTGCATTCGCAGCTCTGCAATTAGCGATACCCACGGGCAGCTGTCGATGGCAAACTCAAAGAGCGCACTGGATGCTTAACTCAAATGCTAAATTAAATCATAAAGCAATAAAATAATAATTAAATTGTACACAGGAGGAGCCGTCGACACCGACCGATGTAATATAATATGCTAATAATAATGCTCTAATATTGGTTCTGCGACCGCAACTTACCGCTTTTAATGACTAAATTGGGACTGTGGTATAGTTTTCGCTCGCGGCATTTAAAATTTAAATGAAATTTCGATTAAATACATATGTATATATAAGAGTGGTAAGTCTCGAGGGTCGAGACTCATTCACAACAACTTTTAGGACTCGCTTAAATCTGAACTATCAGCTATTTGGATCAACTTAACTTAGCCTAGGATACAGCTATGATACGCATACACTTGACCATCTATATACAACATTAACTTAGCAGCTAGCGCCTAGAACCTCACGTAGCTAAAATCATTCGGATTCGTAGCCATCGGAGGGGCGGACCCGCTTACCTCCTCCTCCATGGCAGTGGCATACATCTGCGGCGTTCCGTTCTTCTGCAGACTGAATTGATCCTCCGTGGTCTTGTGATAGACAGGATTCTCAAAGTTCATCGAGTTGACAGCCCGCGTGCAACGTCTGTACGTGACCACGAGTATCTACAAGTAAGATATTTATATTTTAATTAATTCAATTTAACAATATAAATATTAGAAAAACTTACGCAAATTAGGACAGCAGCGGAGCTTAGAGATCCTATCACAATCAGGGCTATTTGGCCATAGTCCTCCTCTGGGTTCTTGGCAGAGTCTTCGGTCTTATTGGATGTGTGGGTGCCGTTGTGATCGGCCTTTTCTTCTACTATTACGAAAAAATATAAAAGAAATATGCAAATAATTAGTAAAAATTCAGTATAAAACGAAGTTAATTGGACAAATATTAAAAGGGAGATGTTTTTTTTTATGAGAAATGAAATACGTAAGGTACCAGACACCATTAAATTTGTGAAAAATATTATTAAGGAAAACCTGAATAACAATTCCATTACCAAATAAATATTTTCCTTAAATATCCCAAAAATAAAGCTCTTATTTTTATTACGTATTAATCTCTCTGAAACCCCCAATAAAAAAAAATCAATTATAAAAATAAACTTCCCCTAAAAATTCTGAATTCCATCTTCTCTCTCTCCCAATCCCTTTAACTTTGCCCCATAATTTCATAATTCCTATGACAAAATATAATTAAAATGTTGTCTTTCGACTGGCGAAAAGCAGAAAAAAAAAAGGAAAAGAAGTCCCCAACGATGACTACATCCCGTGGCGAATGTTTCCGCTTTTGGGTTTTCCTTGGCTTTGCTACCACTGACTCGGTGCGCTTTTATTCGGCGGTGCCCTTTGCTGTTGTGCTGGCAGGAAGTTGTAGGATTTTTCCGCTGTCATCATAATTCGTTTTCATATTTTTCCGTTTAGAATTTGTTCAACAGCAGAAAAAACGCACAAAGTTAAGAGCACAGGCGGGAGGACTACGCGCGCGTTCGCCTGGCAAAAGGATATGAAGCCGCGCATTTAACGCGCGCCCTCAAGTTTTTCCCACTTCCAAAATCCACTCCCCTTCCCACCGAATTGTCGCCCCACTTTTATTGTTGTTATTAATTTTTGCTCTACGACTGCCCAGAGGAAGGATGAGGAGGAGGAGGAGGTGTGGCTTTGGTCTTAGACAAGAGCATGTGGCAGGGAATTATCATTAAAAGTTGATAGCAGGCAACAGCTGGTCGGCATCGATTCCTCGAGATGCCTCGACATGGGCGCGTTAAGATGCTGCAAATTTATTTAAGCGGCATTAACAGACAGTCAAATGGCAGGGCAAGTCGCTGAAAAGTTGCACGTTGCTGTGGCATATTAATTGCCTGATTTTTCCCAGGAGTGGGTGTGTTTTTATGATTTTTGTCTAAGGAAGATGATGGGATAGGCCAGATGCTGTTTTTATATTTTCAAACTTTTTTTTTGGCAACTTAATAATTATTTTATTGCTTTGGATTTTTTGGGTTGGGCAAGGAGAGCATTATGAGCATCCTTTCACCTCAGTAAAAGTTAAGTATCTTTTATTAACAATTTTACAGAGAGAAAAATAGGTTTTTGATAGTATTTCTTTATATATCATTTAGATTTTATCATTTTTTTAAATTATTTTTAAGTCTTTTTTAGGTTTTATTGCATTATTTATAAATATTTTAATAAAAATACCAGCTAACTCGCCGATCTTCGGTAAACCTATCATGTTTCCTTTATATATTGTTTCTAGGATATTTTATTTTGTATCATTAAAGTTCGATTATTCACAATCATAAGAGTCTTGGGTTGATTCAAAGTAAACTAACCAGTGTGATCGTTTCCCAGAAAAATGTGCAAAAGTCAACGCATTTTTATGATATATTTAAAATATATATTTTTAATGCTTCCATTTTGGGGGAAATGGAATTTATTTTCCAACAAAATTGCCACCCAACATTTCCATTTGCTCTCTTTGGTATCTAACGTTGCTGCTCTTTTGGCAAGTTTTATGCTTGCCTATAAATGTCATATATTATTGCGCCCTCCTAATCTATACAAAATGCAATTTCCGTGCTTCACTCACGCACACACACATACGGGAGAGTTATGCCTCATCGCCCATTTGTATAATCCAGCACATGTGTTTTCATATTTATTTTGGAAACTCCAACTCGGGATAACGCATAGCAGGTGCTCCACGCCTCTCCGCCACTTCTCGATCCCCGGCCACCGGAAGTGCCATAAAAAGTACGACAAAATGGCTGCCGTTCCACAATTTTCCTTCCCGAAATGAAATAAAAACGCATAAAATATGTTCCGTCACCTGTTTTGGGTTTATTTCGCCATGAAGACCAAGAGGAGGTGGGATGTAAACAGATTAGATAAACCGCAAAAAAAAAAGTTTAAAAGTTTTAAGAAAAAAGGAGAGAGAGAGAGAGGAAGTCAAAAATGGTGTGGCATGTAAATAAACAAAATGGCGGCTTTGCCGGCCATGTCTGTGGCCTCTTGGCTCGGCTCTGTCTTCACGTCGAAGGCAATATGCAGTAAAGTTAGAGGCGGACAATAACAATTGCTTTGGTCGGACCGAACTGCAGGCAAATGAAAGTCATAAAATGCTGCAAGGAGTCAGAACAGCAGCTGTTTCAACACAGTTTTCCTCGGTACTCGCCGCCACTTTCCCGCATTTTCCCGCATTTTCCGCCGCCTTCAGCTCTGAGCTTCATTTTATGTGGTTGGCTATTAAAAACGCAGTCGTTACTTCGACGGCTCAAAGTTTATGGTTACCGAGGTCTGGGTCTGTCCAACAGCCATTCGGAGTGTGTGTGTCTCTGCCTCCTCTCTCAGGGGTATTTGCGAAACTTTGCCTGCGCTTAATTAAGCAATTTGAAGTGGCCAAAGATGGTCAGGGAAAAAGTAGAGCAAACCGCTAATTGAAATTGCAGTTATGCTGGCCTCCGCCGCCGCCATCGTCATCGTCATCATCATTGGCAGGGCTTGGCCATCTAATTGAAATAGTCCTTAACTAGTTTATAGTTATTTACTTGGCCCAGCTTCTGCAAACTTTTCCTGCTCGTTCTCCTTTTGCCAGGGCTTAAGCCCGTTCTCGTCGTTGTCGTCATTATTCTGCCACAAATGTGTTGCAGTTCAAGTCCGTCCTTGAGTCCCCTGAGCTGATTAGCCTTTTCCAACCCCATGGCGACCTTCAAGCCCTCGATCCCGCCACTATGACTTCTTTAAACTGACGTAATTAGGCACAATTGTGCGGGCTTCTTAGTAAGCTTTTGCGAGAAACTTGATTTCATTCCATCGTGAGCATGACAACGTATTAAAGCGCTCACTTATAAGCCGTCCGACTAAATGGAAGAGAATAAGGACAAATTGCAGAGATTTTAAGAAAGAAATCTCATAAAGTTGAGGGTTTTTTTATAGCCAATTGTGAAGCCACATGAAGACTGGTTTAATTGTTTTTCCAATTTGGCGACTCACTTAATTAAGATTTAATTTGTTGTATTAAATCAAATTTAAGTCATTTGGAAGTTATGTAAACATATTTAACGTGTCTAAAAAAATTTAAGGAAATAAAAAAGAGAGGATATATTTCTTGTTAAAAAAATATACAAGACTCATCCTTATGCCCAAGGAACCAGACTGAAATACCCTTTATTGGCTTTATTTATTCCCCGAAAAGAAGCCAGCTTCAATTCGGTTGCCAACGCAAAATATTTTTTGCCGCTTTTCATTTTCATTCTTTCTCGTTTTCAATAATGGAGGACCGTTCAATTTGGCATTCCGATTGATCAAAGTGCGTCTGTCTGTCTGTCTGTCTGTCTGCCGGGAGGCGGCTAAATTTGTGTTTATTAAAAATAATGATACGGCATTTAGAAGAGGCGCACACGCACACACACACACACAGAGGGTTCTAATTTAAATCAATAGCAACAACGATACGGGATCAAAACGGACACTCGCACACACACACACACACAGACATTGGAAAATGGCAGAAAATAGGGGGGAAAATGTGGGAAATGGTTCTGCGGTGTTGCATATTTTTTGGGATAAACCACGCCGCCTAGATGGAGGTAATTTATTTGGCTCCAAAGCCGGCAGACCGAATGTCGACAGTTCGAGGTGTTGACAGTGCCAATTTGCTGGAGGATGATGATAGCGATGATGGCGATGACGAATTTCTGGTTAAACTATTTGCCATGCTCCATGTCACCCCGTGTTGGTGTAGCATTGGTGTAGTGTTGGTGTTACAGTTGGTGTTGCTGTTGCTGTTGTTGGTGTTGCTTATGTACAATTTAATTTCATGGCGATTTGTTGACGACTCTCCTACAGTCTGTCGCTGATATGTCAGGCGGTTGAACTGCTGCCTGCCTGGCTGCCCCCTCATCTGCGGTTGTCAGCCGTTCATCATTCCCGCTTCCAGCCAAATTCCCATCCTCAAACCCATACCCATCACCATCGTCATCCTCATTCGCATCCTCGCATCCATGTCATTCTGTCAGAGCAGTTCGCAAATTGCAAGGAGAAATTCGCCGGGTGCGGGTAAGTGTGCGGGATATGGAGCCCCGTTTAAGCTCAACAGGAGCAGGAGGAGGCCAAGGGAATCTGCCATTAAACATGTCACCAATGGCTCCTCTCTCTTGCGGTTTTTACATTGCATGTGTGCTGTGTATGTGTGTGTGTGAGACCCGATATTTATGTTTTACGCTCAGCTCGCTCGCATTTTGCAAACTTTGTATGTGTATGTGTGCATTTTGAGTGATTACGTCGATATCATTGATGTTGATTTATGATGATGACTCTGGCTGTATGTGTGCATCTCGCTCGAGAAATTGTGGCGACAAACAAAAAAAAAATTAAAAACAACAAGATGAGCAGGTGAGAACGATGTTCACAACAGAAAGTTGGACGTAATATTAAATGAAACAGAACAGATAAAAAACTTAAAAAAAAGCCAACACCAGTATGGGAAGCAGGAGAAAGGAAAGTGTAAAGAATTTCATGGAGACTTATTTGGAAGGAAAAAGTTCCTAAATTTGAAATATTTGTGACTCTTCTTAAAGTCTACAAATTTAAAATTCGAAATATTAAACTCTTAAAAAGTATTGTTAAATAATAAAAAATATTTGTGACTCTTCTCAAAGTCTGGAAGTTTAAAATTGAAATATTAGTCTTTTAAAAAGTATTGTTAAATAAGAAAGCATATTTGTAACTCTTCTTAAAGTCTGGAAATTCAAAATGTAATAAACAAAATATATATTTTGACAAAATAAAGATTTTTTAAATAGATAAAATGACAAGTGTATTCTTTGAATTAAAAAAATTGCTAAGAAAATAATCTCTTTGACTATACTTTAACATTTCATACATATTTTATAATATCAAAAAAAATCCAAGCATTAGCAAATCCCTTTTCAAAATCTAGAAATTCTCAGTATCACATTTCCCTAGCTCACCAAACCCTTAACCATACAAGGACACCGCCACCATTGATTTCATATAAAAACGTGTCGCATACCCGGCGCTTCACTGTGCGCATCTTGAGGTAGACTTGTGGTGGTTGAGGTGAACGACCTGCTTGTCGTCCTGGGCACCGTTGTGCCGTTATGCTTCGCACTCGGGACTCGCTCTACAACAAAAGTTAATTTCATAGATATAATGAAATCGGAAATGGCGGAAACGTTCGATTCAATGAAATGTGCACTGCAGTGCGGGCCACTTAATAGGCCGCAACCGCACCAGGAAAACGTTCTGTCTTGTCCGGCTGACCGCAGGACACAGCAGCCAACGAGGCGAGCGAGGACAATCGCTCACTGCAGCGCATCAAATGCCATTACGAAATCCCCGCGTTAAATTCCCGTTTAAAAAGGACGAAAAAAAGGCAAAACTACTTACGATCCTCGACACACATGAGGCCATCGGGCATCAGCTTCAGGCCCGTGGGACAGGCGCAGGATATGCGCGGACTCCGCTCGTTAATCCTGGGCGCTGGCAGGCAGAGGTGAGAGCAGTGGCCATTGACCGACTGGCAGTGGTTAACGCCATCGGGCTGTCGATAAGGGTGGTAAACGTGCACCACCATGGGATGTTCAAGCTGCAGGAAAATGGTAGAGCAATTAGTGAGATGTTTGCTATGTACATATTACTCATACGACATGTATAACTAGGTAATAATTTCATAAACATCAGTATGTCCTTACCATATGCCCCGCAGTGACGGCCTGCACATCCTCTCCTGTGAACTTGTTCGCCTTGAAGACCGCCTGCTTGTCCCAGTCGGTCCAGTAGACGTAATCCTCGAAGGTGGTAATGGAGAAGGGATGACGCAGGTACTCGCCGGAGTAGAGAACCTGACGGCGCTCAGAGCCATCATAGTTGGACGATGAGATAGTGTTTAGCTTGCCGTCCACCCAGTAGAGGCGTTTCTTTACCAGATCCAGGGTGATGCCATTGGGCCACTTGACATCGTAGCTAATGATGGCAGTACGGTGGGAACCATCCATGCCGGCTCTCTCAATGCGCGGCGAGGCGCCCCAGTCGGACCAGTACATCCAGCCATCGATGGGGTCCAGGGCAATAGAACGCGGTATGTCCAGAGCGTCCTTGATAAGGACCTTGCCCATGTTGCCCTCAAAGTTGGTCAGTTCAATGGTGCACTTGTGGGTGTCCGTATAGTAGACATGGTTATAAATCCAATCCACCGCCAGACCATCCGAGGTAACCGAGGATTGCTTCAGCACCACAGTCTTCTCGCTGCCCTCGTCAATAGGAGCCTTGTAGATGCTTTGCGTGGCAATATCACTCCAGAAGATCATTCCCGTTCGGAAAACAAAATCCAGGGCTGTGGCTGCCTTGGTGCTATTCACAATGGAAGTCATCTCAGGGCGTTCGAGGGCTATCTTCCGGATGTCATGACGCCGGGCCAACAATAGAGAAGCATGACCCTCGCTGGCCTTGCACCTGGTGTGGTTCTTTAAGACTCGCATGTATCCCGCCTCGCATTCGCACTTGAAGGCTCCGATCTCGTTGACGCACACCTGCGAGCAGATGCCGTGTGTCTCGCACTCGTCAATGTCCACGCAGCTGCGCTTGTCTGCGGCCAGCTTGTAGCCATCCTGGCACTCGCACCGATGACCCACCGCCAGGTCCACGCACTGATGCATGCATCCGCCGTTTTTCGTGGCACACTCATTGATGCCACACTTGCCGGCAGGCTCATCCTCACCGTTGGGACAATCCTTTCGGCGGTCACAGACCTTGGAATTGGGAATGCACTGACCGCCGCCGCAATCGAATTCGCTGGAGGCATTGCATGTCCTTGGCGGCGCACTGAGGTTGCAAGTCTTCTCATCGCTGCCATCGGGGCAGTCATGGTCCCCGTTGCAGGTCAAATGCCCGGCAATGCAGCTACGATCGTCGCACTGGAACTGATCTGGCCGGCAGGTCACGCTCGCACAGTGCTCCGGCGACTCGTCCTCGCCGTCGGGACAGTCTGCCTCGCCATCGCATACCCAGGTCCTGTGCAGGCAGGTGATGTGATCCCGGCACTGGAACTCGTTGGCCTGGCAGAAGTTTGTCGAGGGACGGGTGCAGTTTTGCTGAGAAGGGAAAGAGAAAGTTAAGTATTAACTATTAAGAGTCCCGTTTTTCATATCTTAAATGAGTTGAACCAGATTTATATCTTAAAAACAAGGTTAACTCTTCCAGATATATTTTATATTTATAAAATCCCCTCAGCTGAGATGAATCTGTGCGCGTGGCAAGGATAAAGAAAGTTAAGTTTACTGCAGCTACAACAGTTTGGTTTTCTTGTTAAGTGCCAGCCATATTCAGGCAGTTAAGCTTGGCTCACAAACACAGCCATACAGCACACACACAGACACACAGACACACACACACATGCTCGTATATGCACTGGCACGCACGCACACACAAGAGTATATAGTTCCCTCTGGCCATTTCCTGCATTTTTTGTGCTGCATACTTCCCAGAGCAAAATGCACACTTTATACTCTTTGTTTTTTTCAGGCTACTTCTAGCTTATAAAGCTAATGTATTTATGTTGAAACTAAAAGTTAAACATGAATACAATAATTTATTAAATGTTTGTTAAGCTAACTAAACCATTTTCTGTAAGATTTTCTTGAATAAAATAAGATTTTCTTGTTATGCTAAGTAGAAAATATAAAATCTTTTATAGTATAAAGATATTTTTTTTATTTATTTATAAAACATAAAAAGCTGAAAGAGCAAACAATATACGCATAGTTTTCTATAGTTCCTCTACTTTTATTGTTATTCCGGGGCCATGCAATTTCGGTCTCCATCCTACTACCCGACACTGACAACAAAAGCCATGCGTCATACATATAAATGTTTATGGGAAACAGTTGCCGACATGGTCCTCGTCGTCGTCGTTGCCAGTTTTGAATAATGCTCGCGTCCTGCATAATTTATGCTTCCTAGCTAGCTTCTCATATAAATACATATTTATATGCGAGCGAATGTGTGTGTGTTTCTGTGTTTGTATAGGGTTTGATAATGTGCTCATATCAATTTTCATTGCCTTTGCATTA
This sequence comes from Drosophila punjabiensis, assembly GCA_008042585.1. Classification (NCBI taxonomy): domain Eukaryota; kingdom Metazoa; phylum Arthropoda; class Insecta; order Diptera; family Drosophilidae; genus Drosophila; species Drosophila punjabiensis. The sequence goes on along the minus strand of VNJR01011727.1, from coordinate 655,180 downwards.
AGGTAAGGGAGCCAAAGATTGACAGGGCAGTGAAATATGGCGTATAAATTTAAATAAATTTTAAAATATTTCTAAAAATATATTGAAACATTTACTCTTTAACCCCATCCATCAATACAAAACAATGTAAATAATTTACGAAGAAAGCTTTACTCACCATCTCATCGCTGCCATCCATGCAGTCCTTATCCCCGTCGCATTGCCACTGTTTGGGTATGCAGGTGCCGCTGGCACAGGTGAAGGTATCTTGGGCACACGTCCGCCCACTGCTGTCGCAGTTCTTCTCATCCGATCCATCGCCACAGTCATCGTCCTCGTCGCACCTGAAGCGGTTCTGGATGCAACGCCCATTGCCGCAGGTGAACTCGTCCGAGCGACACGTTCTATCTACACGAAGGAGGTCAGTCAAACGATTAGCAAAAGGATTTTGCGGGTTCGAGGATTCGTTAGCTGATTAGTGATGGGTGAACTTTGTGGTATGACATTCGGTATGGGTCTAGCAACAAAACAAGGCCAGTTCAGGATACTTAAGAGAAAACCAACACCATTACAAAAAATTGCCAGTCAACAAACAAAGGATATATGCGGGGCTGAACCGGGAAACATGTGAAAGTGACAACAACAAAAAAATAAAACAACAGCGTAAACACAGCGAACTAAAGCTTATCCTGTGTGTGTGTCCATGTCCGCGTCTGTGCATGTGTTTGTGTAAATATTTGTGTGCTTTATTGCATGCGAGTTTAAGCATGGCATTACACAATTTTGCACAGAAATATATATATGTGTGTGTGTGTGTTTATATATACTCAAGTGCCGGGTAAAAGGAAGAGAAAGTAAAGTGGGATAGTAAGAGTGTATATAGTAGAGCAGGATATAATAGCAGCCAACACCAAGCAGAGTATAAGTACAGAGAACAGAGGGAAAGCTAGAGCATTGATTTGGTTTTGGCTTACTGCACTGGGCCTCATCGCTTCCGTCGCGGCAATCTTTGTTCTGATCGCACATCCAGGCCAAAGGAATGCACTCGCCCTCGCCCGACTTGCAGGCGAACTGCTCGGGCGAACATGTCTGGCTGCCTAAAAGAATAAAACAGGAGGATATACGGTTCACAAGAGATCTGGAATTAAAGGTTAAAATCGCGGCAAACAAGGTAAAATCGGCAAGCCGAAAGTTAAATTATTAAAGGTACAAAAATAAACCTCTGAAAATTAAATTTTGTGTGTTTGAATTCTTGTAATTATTAAATTTGGTTAAGGAATAAATCCTGGAGATTATGAAAAGTAAAATCCTTGTAGCCTTGACAGAGTTCTCCCTTTACAGTACAGTTTCCAGTAAGATAAGGACACCAAAAATAACCCTCTAACTACCCAGCTAATGCGATTTCGCATCTCCAAAGACGTTGAAGCACCAAAGGGCGGCGCCTTAAAGTAGGCAACCGAGAGTGTTGTCCTGTAATTAAGTTTATAAGCAGCTGCCAAAGGGGGGAGCGGGGCGGGGTTACTACTCTGCAAGTAATAAACATAGTTGTCATGCCAGCACACACTTGCAAATACACACACACAACACACATTCGGGGGCTAAACAGTTGGCATTTTATCTAGGCAGTAATTAAGACATTATCAGCCAACACTCCATAAAGTTAAAACGCACACATGCGTATGCATTAAAGCAATTATCGCACACACACACACACACACACACACACACAAAGGGGGGCAGGAACTTTCATTCTAGAGAGGAGCGGACATTAAACAAAGCTGACACCCACACACACACACACTCGCAGGCACACTCACATTAAAACGCTTGTGTTTAACCCTTAATGCGTATTAGTATGCCAGTTCTTCGGGCCTCCCTTTCGTGCTTTCTTTCGCATTCTTTTCTCTGGCGATATGCGAGTGCGAGTGTGTGTGTGTGTTTGTGTGAAATGGCGGTCCTTTGTGTGATTTTCCCCTGATATGATTATGTACATACATCCCGCTGTTTCTGCTCCTTGTGTGCGTGCGAGCAATAAAATCCTATGGCCGAGAGACCCAAACACATGTACGAGTATTTGAATATGCTTTTTGGCGTTTTGTCTACCTTTTGCTCCGCATTTTCCGCGGCAGGAGCAGCAAGATCCTCGCATTCTGTCTATTTGTTTACCGTTTACACGCGCGCGCATGATGGCGAACGGCGGAAATTTCTGACATCGTTGCAAATAAATTAATTTATTATTATTTTGCTCCGGTGGTATTCGCAATTTTTGGCGCTTTTTGGTTGCTTAGCATGTACAACGCGTCGTATGCGTGATATGCCTTTAATTGGAATTTACTGTGACCAGCTTCCCGAATTTATTACCTTTCGTTCGCTAGCCCGGAATATTTCCTGGAATGGCGTCCCGCGGATGCCAGCAAAAAGCATTCCAAGGATTCTTCAATAATTTCTTGTTGCCTCTTTTGTTGATTTTTTGAATTTTGATTTTAAATAGATTTTTATAGGAAATAAATTTGAATTTCCCTTTAAAGCTTAGTAAGACTTTTCTGGGTATTTCATTTGGTTCATGTGACTGATAAGCATAAAATTTCTATATAATTTCTGTTTAAAAATTCTCTGAATTCCGCACTTATCAGCATTCTTTTGGAATTTAAGCATTTTTTTGTATGTTTCTTAGTATTTAGATAAAAATTTTCATTCATTTTTTCCTTCATTTCATTTACTCATATTTCCGCTTTGCGAGGCGATTTCTTTTTTAGTTATTAAGCTTAATGTTCGTTATAATTTAAATTTATCTTTTTACATAATTATTTTACTTTGCTTTGATCTATTTATATTAACTAAATTCCTAAATATTTCATTCAATTCCTATACAAAATTCAATAGGTTTCTCCTTCACCTTAAATAAATTTCCTTTTCAACTAGCTTTTTCTTTTTATATTCCGTAAAAAAATATAGTATTTTTATGCTTCATATTTATTTAGTAAATAAATTTCTTTTTTAAAAATCCATTCAATTTCTATAAAAAATGCAATAGGTTTCTTCTTCACCTTAAATAAATTTCCTTTTCAACTAGCATTTCGATTTAATATCCTTTAGAAAAAAAATATTATTATTACGCTCAGCAGATATTTTTTCAATTATCCAATATCATTTTTCCGGCCATAATTTATGGCTTCATTAAATTTCCCAATGCTGCGGCGCAGTCACCGGGGTCCTTTTTCCCCACACATGTATGTACTCTCCATTTTTATCCATTTTGAGGTAACTACTTGGCTGAATGGGCGACGACGTCTCATTCCCGTGTGGCCATGGGGACACAGCTCCAGCTTCAGCTTCAGCTCCACCTTCAGCTCCAGCTCCGGCTTTTGTAAGCCATGACAGAATCAATTTGCTGTTGTGGGGTCACAGTCAATGGACCACCGATGGTCCTTGCACTCCTTCTTCCCTTACCGCTTCCCTAACACACACACACATTGTATTCAATGGCATTTTCTTGTTATCTGACGCCAGAGCGTATATACTTGCAATTTGATTTTAATTTTATTTAAAATGCTTTTTAGACCATGTACAAGACAAGGTCCTAGATAACTGCAACTACGCCCCTACGACCATCCCCGCCACTTGAAAGCCAATGAAGCTTAATGCCTTTGTGGGGCAGTTTGCGTTTGCGTTCTGTTTACTCTGCAGTTTGTGTCCTCCTTCCGAGTTTATTGTTCGGACCAAGTTTTTCCCCCAGAATGGTAAACAAAGTTATGAAAAGTCCGAGTGGAGTGTTAAATGGAATTAAGCAACGGGGCGGAGTTCGTAGCCTGAAATTGATAACTGAAAATCGAAATTTTTAAAGAAATAAACCTTGGCAGCTAGCTGTACATTTTACTCTCAAATTCGTTTAAAATTAAGATTCACAGGGTTAACTGGGCGAAAGCAGAAATGTCAACAAGGTTTGATGACAATTTTAAAGCACATAAAAGTCATAAAAGGACGCACATACACTCTCACACATATACCGGGAAAGTAACTTTATGGGCTTACAGTTGTGCTCAAAATAATAGTGATGGAGCAAGGTATTGCTTTTTAATAAAAATATTGTAAGTTGGAATCTTAAAGTGAAGTAAAGACTGAATTCTGTATGAAAATTTGCAGTTTGAGATACATTTAAGGTATGAAGAGCGGATCCTTTATTATTCCTTTTTCATTTTAGTTTTTTAGCATACAAAATTTGAACTTTTACTTTATTCCTTTTTATACTATTTTAGATATTGACATTATTTTCCTTCTTAATTCTTATTTTCTTTAGTTTTAACCACTATTTTTTTGAACACATCTGTTACTCCTGTAATCCCGTTAGCCAGGCACTGGGCCATGAGTTCCACCATATAAACCACAGGCTCAATTTGGCGCTGCGTTCGCTGTTTGATTACCGGGTTTTTATTTTCATCAAGGATAACATCATAAAAATCGCATCATTTTTTCAATTACATCTCGCTGAAAGTCCTTGCAGCATAAAAACATTTTTTTACTTTCCTCGTTCGCCACTCACTTCTGTATATATATGTATATGTATATATATATATAGTTTGGGGAAATGTGTCACAGACAATAAACTGCTAAACAAGTTACTGTGCGAAAAAAATGCTTTCAGAATAAAGTGAAAAGCGGAAACTACGCCCAAAAAAAGGAAGGGAGCCAGGACTCAGGAGCCAGCCTAATGCATAAATACAAATTAGTTCCGCCGATGGTCACGTCGCGATATTGTCCGCAAGGAGTGACGTTAATTTATGGCCTGGTCAGTCCCCAAGTCATAAAATCCGGGCACATCTCTCCCAAGTTTCATGGCAGAGCAGAGCCAAGGGTCAGATTTCTTCCCAAGGAGGGGCATGCATTTAAATTTCGATTAAGTGACTCCGCTCTCTGTCGTTTTAGTGATGGGCCAAATCCTCGAGTTAGTATGCAAATGGAGGAATGAAAGGAAGAATAATTCATTCTTGTGCTTACTGCCGCATTCCAATTCGTCGGACTTGTCGCGACAGTCCTCGTCGCCATCGCAGACAAACTCCCGGTGAACACACTGCTCATTGTTCTTGCACATAAACATGGTGGGGGAGCAACGACCCCCTGTTTATATAATATATATAAATATATTATAAAAATCAAATGCAAGTTTAAGAGTTTTAAGTTTAAGGGTTAAATAGTTAGGAATATCGGAAGAAAGTCCGATATATTAAATAATATTGCTATCACTAATATAAAGAAATTTTGAATATCGAAAAATATCGCATTTAACGTTAAAATATCGATTTTATTGAAAAATCTAATTTTAAATTAATATATTTGTTTAATTTTCTGATTATAATGGTTTGATTTATAAAGCAGAATATTGAGTTATCGTACATATATTGCTACGTTATTAGATATTTATCGAATTAAGCTTCAAATTTCGATATAGCATTAATTTATCGGTATTTGCTATTATCTCTAGGGTAAAACACACAATTTAGATATCGGTTTCATGCAAATCTTGGGTGAAATTTTAAAGTACGCTTTGAATTGATTGTTAAATAATTATAACCAAATTGAATCAGTTCCTAGTTACAGATTATTATTATGATTATGTTATTTTAATCCGACAAAATAAATAAATAAAAGCTTATTCAACTGTATTTATATCTTTTAAATCAAATTAAATGTAAACCACTTTAAAGCCAGTGCTGTGCAAACTCTGAGGTTGGTTTACATTTAATTCCATCATAGGTGCTTTGGCCAACGGCTTCGATTGCCACCCTCAATTGCATTTTGAACCGATATCTACCGCTTATATCAAAAGTAATGGCCAATACTTACGGCAGCGGGAGGGCAGCTCGTCGCTTCCATCGGCACAGTCCGCCTCCCGATCGCAGACCCATCTTTGCGAAATGCACTTTCCGTTGCCGCAGCGGAACTGCTCCGTGGTGCAAGTTGATTCTGCAAAAGCAAATGTTGGAAATCAATTTTACATAACTGCCGCAGATAATGGCTTCGATAGAATATTCCCATGAATATAATATATATATATTGATGATACGTATGCGGGGCTTGGCTTTCAAAACTTTTTTAATGCTTGAATGGTTAAGTGTGTCAAAAATAAATGTGATTTTTATGTTCCTGCGGCTGCTTCCTGCGCTGCAGCGTTCGCTCTTTGTTTTATGCCTTAGTGGAAATAGTTTTCTGCCCCATTTTATGCTGATTTTATTTTACGACTTGCCTGGTTTTATATTATTATTTTGAGGCACTAGAAGAAGGGTCTTTAAAAGGCTAACAAAATATTTCAGATGTTCAATATTTCCGCCCATTTTGTGTTTGTCTTTGAAGGAAAACAATTTGTTGGGTGATGGAAATGCAATTAAAAGATAAAAGGAATGCCTGACGAAGTTAGGTTTCGGCTTGTTAGGCAATTGACAGTTGAGTGTTGTAAGCCAAAAAATATTTATTGGCCGGCAGCCACAAAGTAGCAATAAAATGGGTAAATGGCATTTTGCATTTTTAGTTTGTTTTTCTACGAAAAATTGAATAAAAAATAAACTAGAAAATTTAAAGCATGGATTGTATAAAAAATAAACCTGAAAATGGAAAGAAACGATTCATGCATGGCAATATAATTGGTAGAATTTCTAGAATATACACATGTTGTTATTTAAATAAATAAAAACAATCTAAGAGAGATTATGAAAGTATTTTCAATAGTAGGTTAAATATTCACCTAAAATGGAAAAGTATACTGATACTTCTCATGTTTATAAATAATTTAAAATCTCTATAAAATTTACTTAACAAATTTTAAACATTTTCCCTTGAATATACGCGACTATCAAAGATTTTAAATAATTCCCATGGCTAAAATTTCCGCATATTCATTCACAACTCGATGCACTCCTCCTTGTGGGGGCTTCCTTAAGCGTTGCACCTTTTGTAAACGCTTCTGCAAGAGTGCCAACACCTTGGAGCTTAATTCAAATGAATTCCCCCGAATGACATCTGCATTTCGTTCGACATGAGGCTTTAAGAGGAGCTCCTCGGCTCTGCTTTCCCCCCGGGTAAAGTTTTCTCTTCGGGAGTCGTTTGCCATAAACTTAAGCGCAACTTTTGTGGCAGTACATCTCACTCCCCGGGCGTCCAAAACTACAGCAGAAACTGTAGCCCGACCCCCCCCCCAGGAAGCCCCACGAAGCGCCGGGAACCCCCTGGAATCCCGAAAGCCAAAGCCAAACCTAGGGACCCACGGGGATGCCACACAGACCCACACAGTCGCCGCAGTGCGAAAAATGCGCATCACGTTCTGCGTTTTGCGCTCGAGGGGGAGTCCGGGGAAGTCAGGGGGAGTCCCGGGAAATGGGAAATGGAAACTGCGAGCTGGAATGGCGAAAACGTTCCGTAGCGTATTTACCTAGACAGCAGCATTTAGCGCCCCAAAAAAAAAGAACATTAAAACAGGGTTGAGACTGGGAATTAGGCTGATGCGTTCCCCCGTGGTGTGTGTGCGGGGGAGGGAAATAGTCTGGTTTGTTTTATAGTCTGGTTTTGGTTTAGTCTTAGCTTAATGAGGAAAATCATCAGAGAAGCTTAGCGGAAATTAATACGTCTACCTTTTGAATACAGTTTATTTCAAGCGAAATATATATAAATGTGTTATTTATTAAGTCATAAATACGCTGTCATTGGCAGAAAATTAAGCGGAAAATTATGGACATTTTCCAGGTCGAAAGCACAGTCTTTGTTTTTTTTTTGATCTTACAGAGAGAGACTTTAAATAATAGATATAAATATTAAAAAGAATATAATATATATTTTTTAATAAAAATATTTACTCCAGACAAAAATATTGTTAAGAACATGAAATGCCCCAAAACAAGCTGCTTATCCTTTTACTTTTTAACTTAACAAACATTTTGAAGACTTCCTATTTTGCCTGTGTACAACTTTCCCTTTGGAGTAAATCTCATAAATTTCCTTGTTGATATTTGGACAACGATTTGTGTAAGCAAGTATGTAAATACATATATATATATCTAAGTATATGCAGGGATTTATTTTTTTTGTTCCTGTGCCTAAGAGCACTTTTAGCAGCTGCTCTGCCACTTGCCACGCAGATGCAAACTTCATTATTTACAGTCTGCCGCGTCGCGACAACATGGAGTTCGGTGTATGAGTTGAGGGGCAGACGGGGTGTGCTGCTCCTCGCCAGACAGGCTCTTAATTCCCGTTAGCACAGGTAGGAGAGCAGCCCCGGAGGATCGAGGGTGGAAAGCCCAACACCCTGCAGATTATGCAATTCATTTAAAGTGCTTTTGCTGTCGCGACGGGGGGGTAAAATCTGACGACGCCTTGGGACACCTTTTTAAGGGCGATAATTAATGGCACACCTGGTGGTGGTGGCAGTGGTTGCTTTTGCTATCTGTATCTCCACAAATAAATGTTAAGCGGTAATGCAACGGAGTCGCAACTGTGAGGCAAACACAAGTGACAAAGTCAGCCGACTTTGAGCCAAAGCAAATACATTGAAAACTTTCCATGCAGACAGACAGACACACGTAGAGAACTAACCTCAACAAAGTTTTGGTAACAATGCAGCTAACTCCCTGCAATCCCCCCTTTGGAATAAAATCCCCACTCCCCGAGCTCATTTACAGGCTTCGGCTTTGGCATCAGCTTCGACCTTAGCTTAGTGCTACGAAAAGTTGTCTTGTACTTGGGAAGTGTTCAAGGGAAATGGGGGAAAAAAGTTCTGCGGTCATTCATCGATTTGGAGCATTAAAACTTTTCTGATATTTGCCATTCTTCCAATCTCCACTTTTCTCACTTCCTTTGTTGGGGAAAAATGTACTTTTGTTGAGTTAATGTAAAGATTAATTTGGAATTTAAGCCCAAGACATCAAAGGTTATAAATTAAATACAGAATACAGAAAACTACAAACCGATTAATTAAGGTGTCAACATTCTCTTTAATATTTCGTTTATTAAATATTCTCATAATTCTTGTTCATAGCTCAGGGCAGGTAATAAAAGAACACAATCGAAAATAAAGAGATACAACATGAAATATTGGTTTTCATTGATTTCCGAGGGAGTCCTGGGAGTTTGGGTAGATGTCCTAATGAAGTTTGTCTGTCTGGCGGAGCATAAATTGAATTGTCCGATTCATTTAAACGGCGGAAGGCAGCGAAGAAAAAAAAATGTAACAGGAATAAGGAAAATGTGAAAGTGAATTTCACTTTGCCGCCCTCGTTACATTTGACCCTCCTCATCGGGGAGTCCCTCCTTTCTACGTTTGCTGTCTCTCCCTGTCTCGTCTCAATAAATAAATGAAAAATTTGTGCCACAGTTAAGGGGATTTTCCTTTTTTTTTCCACTGTTTACAATTGTTTTCCTTTTTTCTCGCCCCGTTCCCCCCGCGCGTTTTATTTATTTATTTTTCTGTGCCTTTGTTTAGAGAAGTATCGTCTTCCGCACACACACAGCGGGCTGTATCGTAAAAAAAGGCTCGCCGCTTGTTGTTTATGGCACCTTTTTCCACTTTATTGAAGTTGTACTCTGCCTCAAGTATTTCAATAAAAAAAAGGAGCAGGCAAATGGGGCAGCTAAGGGTTTGTTTTTGGCCTGGGTTACACGAGACAATGCCATGCATCATAAATCATTCGCCGAGCAGAGATTGAGAGTCGCGCTCTAATGAGGCAAAGTTTTATGTTCCGGCCTCCTCTTTTTTTCTGCTGCTCTCCATATATATAGTTGCCATATCGCAACTGTTGCTGAATCGGGGGTTGGACAGACAGTGCAACAAATGGCCGCGAAAGTCGGTTTAAATTGCACTTTAAATGTTTAGCAATTTATATGCTAAATAAACTTGTTTTTTTTTTTTTTTTTGGGAACAAATTGAATCGCAGAGTGCCAGAGCGGTGGCGGTGGTGCTGGTGCCATGAAATATTTGAAAAGCAATTCCCATTTCTGTGAATTCCTGGCGAACTAAGGATCGAGCAACTTCGATGGATTGCTGCGCTTAAAAATGTGCGGCATACATAATTTATGGCTTTCGGGGGAAAGGCAGGCTAAGGCAGGACAAGTCGGGGCTAAGGTCTAAGGATGGCACAAGGCCAGGGATGTGTTAGTGTGTGTGTGTGACTGGAGTTATCTTAGGTCTGCAGTCAGCTCGCAAAATCCAACAAGAAGGCAAATACGCATACATATATATATAGAGATGTGCCATAAGAGCCTTCTTTTTCTTCGCCTTTTAGATTTTTCACATTCTTCGTGAGAGTGGAGGCGAGTGGCGGCGGGCTTATCAGCTGTCTGCTTTTTCCAAATGTGCTGCATGAATATTTATGCCCTCGATATCGAACACTAACATACCCATGACCGATATATATATATATGTATATATAGCGTATATATGGCAGCAGAGTGTGTATATAGCCATCTACACCACATGCTGTACAAGCTGCTTAAAAGTCCGTAAGCGTCTCTTATTTTTTTGGTGCCTCTCTCTCTCTCTGGTGTGTATTGTCCTTTGTCTCTTGTTGTTTACGCGGCGTATGGGTAACGTGGCGTATGGGTAACGTGGCGTCGCGGCAGGGCACTTAACGCTGCCAGCAGCCATATCCTATATCCCTCAATATCCTGGATCCCGCTCTCACTCTGTCTCTGTCTCTGTTGTTAATGGCCATCCTCAGTTTAGTTGCCTATAAGTTATTTATTTATTTACTGACTTCTCCGCTTTCGGCCTGTCGATAGGCATTATTTTTTGTCATCTCACTGAAACTCGAATTGGGTTTATCCAACAGCCACATCCCACATCCACAACCCACATTCTATGTGCCACGCCCATGCATAAAAGATAACACCCACTCTCGGAATACTTAGTACAGGCAATAACAGTAAATTGAACTTCGCTTCGTAACGTTTAATGGTTGCATGGGTTTATTTTTTGCATTTGTTATCGAAATACTTGGCCAGGGTATCATTTCCTTTAGATGTTTGTGTAAACAATTTCCAGATAATAGAATACTGAAAAATGTCAAGCCCACTAATTGATAATGTTCTTTTTCCAGTAAGCAGCCAATGAAGTCATAACTTAGTATATATTTGTCAGTGAATAAAAATACTCTTAATAATATCAGGGAATTACCCAATAAGAATTACTGGCTTATCTCTGAGAGCTGCGATTTTTTTCAAGTAGTCCTTGAACTTGTAAGGAATGTGAATGTGATAAAAATTAATTTATTAATTCGTTCATTATTTATTAAAAAGTCACTAAGTGAAGCGATAAGCAAACAAAAAAAAGAAATAATATTTCAAACTGGAACTAACTGGAGTTGAATTGGTTTTTTTTTGTAATGGAAATCAACATTTATAAATTAAAATCATTATAAATTAAGCTAGTTCAATAATATTAATTAAATTGAAATCATTATAAATTAAGCTGAACAATAATATAAAATAATTTATTATTTTCTAGCTTAATTTATAATGATTTCAATTAATTATTTTAAAGTCAAAAAGTGAGGGAATAAGCTTACAAAAACTATAAAAACATCGACATTTTCCAACTGAAACTAACTGGAAGTGTAATGTAATTATAACCAAAAATCGTTACAAATAAAGCTTGTATTTCATTTGTTATAAATAAATATATTATAATATAGACATTTTTACGAATAAAAATAAATCGCATCTAGCTAAATAAATGAGTCTAAGCGGCTTTCTTATCATTATCTTGTTACTAATCTGATTTGCTTGGAATTATCAGCCCACGCCCACGTCCATGCCCACGCCCACTCACCTCCCAGTCTAGGTCCTACAACGAGTAAGGTGCCACCGGCCGCCTGTAGCGGCACTAATCCTGTGATGAGAAGCAGGAAGGAGCAGCCCAGGATGCTGCTGCGTATTGGTCCCATGTCGGTTCTTCGAAACTCTGACACTCGACGGGCGGCGTAGGTGATAATGTTCGGGGCCCAAGGTGCTCGGCTAAATTATTAAATTAAACTGCTGTTTATTCGGTTGCTGGTTGCTGTCGCGCGAATGTTTGCACTGCGAGTATGTAATCATAATTATTTTAAATGGCAGCCAAGTGGTCTGTCGGTAGGCCAGCAGCAAAAATGGCAGCCGGAAACATCATCATTGCATCAGCAGCGGCAGCCTGCAGCAGTGGCAGTAACTCAAAAGTAGGCAACAGTTTTCCGCTCATAAACAATATGAAAATTTATGTCCGGGAAAATGTCACTTTAATTGGTGTTTCATCGGTGAGATTTTTATTTCAAGCGTTTAAATTGAATTTATGTGTAGTTTATATTATTTATTAATGGTTAATTTCACTATAATTCAATTTAGGTATATATTTGAGCCAGCATTTGCGTTTGAGTTAATTTGTGCAATTGAATATAGTTTTATTTTCATTTGAATTATATTTCTTTTTAAAGAGAAATATTTGGTTTTTCTAGTTTAAGCTGTTATTAATTTGATTTTTTTTAGCCTTCCAAGCCATTGAACATTATTTAATTTGAATTTGTGTTTTTATAAGCTGGCATTTATATATTGTTAAATACTTAATTATATTTTATTTATTGCCTTCATTGTTTGCACTGCTTTTTTGAGATATTTCTTTGTTTCTCACGTTTTCACCATTTCCCACATTTAATGCTTTAATTAAGCCACTTTTTCAATGCCTGTCTGTTTGCCCGATTTTTTTTATTTTGAATCATTATTAATGTTGTCTCTCTGGTATTATCACAACTTCACATAATCCTCGGACATGGAAATTTATTTTTCAAGGGAGCCGAGAGTTAAGCTGCCGTTGAGTGTTTACATTTAATTGCAATTTTGCACTTTGACATGTCAACGGTAATTATGACGCTCACAAATTCTCACACGCGAGGGAATTTTTAATGAATTATAATAAAAATGTATAAATAACAATTATCGCGGCTTAAACCGCAGCAGAACGGGAAAGGGGAAAAGTGTGAAAATTAACAGGAATTTTTAATGCAATTTAAGATATAGAATGGTATCCTTGGTTTGTTTTTGGTGTCAAGTTCAGTAATCCGATTCAAAACAAAGGCTCAATGTTTGGCTAAATCACAACCAAATTATCTTAGCCGCTGTAAGAGCGTTTGTAAGAGCGTCGAAAGAGCTAAATGAAAATGTAATAAAAAGTGGCGCGCAGAAGCGTGAAAAAAAAAAGAAAACATAAAAAGCGGAAAAAGGGAAACACGCACACACAAGCACACACTCAGGCAAGGGAAAGCTTCCGTTTTTAAGGGAAAAGCTGCTGCTGATGCTGCTGCGGATGCCTTTTGATGTTACCGCCAAAGCGACGCCAGCAAAGTGTTTTTAGTTTGTCTGCCAACGTTTGACGGCCCAATTTGGCCTTGCCATTGATTTTTGCTGGCCGTTAACAGCTGTTCTAGTTGCTCTTTTTAGCATGAATATTTTATAAATTATTGTTAGACAATCTCTAAAATATTTGCCAGATATTTTACAAATTTTGTGTTTAAAACTCTTAAGGAAACACTTTGTAAAAACACTTTTATTAAAACCACTTTGTATGTAAACACTTCTCACAATTTGATTTCTGTACGAAATTATTTATTTTTTTGCCGCCTCAGAGTCCTGAAGTCTCCGTTATCCTGGCATACACGTCCGTTGCTTTGCAGAGCTCGACGCAGACTGAGTTCACAGCTTGGTCCTCGTTTCATCTGGCGAAATGTGGTGCCATCCCCACTTGGCAGACTCCACCGAACAGAAGCTTGCAAGCGGACTGATAAGAGTTACACTCGGCGTGCGCACTCACAGCTCACTCAGTTTGTGTTTGAGTTTGATTTTGAGTGTCGGATGAGCAAGTACTCACTCACTCGGCTTTGACTCATTTAAAATCCTCCCGAAATCCATCCAATTGAGAGCTACAATTTGTGCGCAATTAGTCGGCGATTTGTCAAAACAACTGAAAATGGGAAAAACGTAAAATGAGGAGCCCCCCTGACCCTCTTGCCAATCGAACAGCCTATAAAAAAATAATCTCGAGTGCTATAAGTGGCGACTAATTAATCGGAGGCGAGAACTTATTCGACTGGAGGGAGGGAGGGGCGCTGATAAGACTAACTAAGTCTATATTTTCCCCCCTTGAGATCCGGCTTAATCTGCTTCGGTTTTAGTTCTCTTTTTCATCTCGATTGTGGGTCAAGTTTAAACCGCATTTCCTCATTGTGGGCAGAAGAACTTTAATTATGTAGAACCATGCTCACGGTCTAGCTGTGCTCAATCTGCTTTTTGAGGCGCAATTTGAGCTTTAGATTAGAGCAAAGTTTAACTTGGAAAAAACAAAAAAACCCCGACTATATCCGTTGACGTTAGCTTGTTTCAATTTGTATATACAGATAGTCAAAAAGTGTTTATAAAGCAGAAATGCAAACAGTTCTTATTAAACGTGATTCCTAGGAATTTAATTAATAAATTATGAATATTCAAATTTGTAGTACAGGAAATATATGTATATATTTGCAAGATAAGCTCCTTGCTGATTCAGGGTCTAGCTGCCTAACACTAAGTGTCACATAAATCAAGTCGTGACTTTTCCAAAAACACAGAGAGATGGGGATGACAGAAAATATGGGTCATACATATCGATATTATAACAATTTGTTTGCAAAAAAATTAATATTCTGTTTGATATATCGAACTAATACTTTCGAAGAGCAAGACACATAATTTAACTATAAATTTGTCGATGATTCTTCGATAACAGTTTAAATTAATTTAGAATTTTAATACTAAAATATTTTTTATAGTTTAGAATTTGAATACATCAAAAATACGATATTTAAGATAACATATCTAGATTTGACATAGCTAAATAAATAAATAATGTTGATATTGTATAAAATTTTATTATTATTGTTATAATTTAAAAATTAAAAAATATTTACAGAATTTTAGCCTCTTATTAATTTAGTTATATAACTAGTACAAGATAAATTCAAAGACTATTCAACTCTAACAAACATTTTTGTCTGACATTTTTTTTATTTTTCCTGAATTCTTAATAATAAATTGGTCTTAAACCTAGACCAAATTGGTTTACATATTCCAATTTAATAGTGATGATAGTGCCAGCCAGTGGCACTCAAAGTGTTTTGTTTAAATTGTAATCCAATAGAGTTCCATAGAGCTTTTGCTCTTTGAGCGATTAAAGCCAATCAGTTTTGAGCACTTCCGAACCAGTTTATCTATGGTCCAAGCCAAGTCTAGGTTAGCATGATGCAATGGCTTAGTTGGATTGCACTTGACTTGCTTGCAGTGCCCCCGAAAGAGACTTCACTTGACTTGCCCCCGGGCTCTTGGTAATTCACCAGTACCAGGCGAGGCGGTGCTCAACTTAAGACCCTCTATCTCATACTACATATATTCTACTACATCTTATATACTGTATATAATTGCGGCTCAGCTCGGTGCTGTGCTTAAAGACTTAACAGACGCCACAACATGTCCAATATTTACGGCTGGCAGTGTTTTAAGCACTGCTGCCTGAAAGTAGGCAACGTTGAATATTCGGCAAAGCCTGGCCAACGAGCTCAACGAACCGTGTTTGGAAACAGACTGGTCTGCTAACCGAACTTAAATTAAATGCAGAGCCTAATAAAAGAAATAGAGGGAATTTTACAAATTTAACGAAAATAAATTCAGCTCCTGCAGGAGTGGAGGAGCTGGAGGAGTGTGCGGGTATTTTGTGAATTTCGAGTCCTGCCTACATGACACTAAATAAACAGCCAGTTGTTACTTACCCAACAGCGAAGCCAAACAAATGGCAGAAACACCAACACCAAAACCAATACGAAAGCAAACAGCACACGCAGAGGGCTTTGCCCGAGCGACCGAAGTAAATGGTTAGTTCTGTGACATTTCCAAATTGAAAAACTACAAATGACTGACAACAGATTAGAGCGGGAGCGCACGTACATAGTTCTCGCAGGCAACAGCTGGGTCTCTGGCCTCCTCGTCCTGCCTTCGCCGTAAATCCCAATACCAAACTCAATTCTGTAGCCAGCGCTTGACTTTGTAGATCTCCTGCTCTTGGCCATGGCCACCGCACACACACACTTCTACACTCGCACATAAAAAAAAAGAAATAAAAAACAACACCAGCAGCAAGGAGTAGCAGAAAAAAAAAAATTGGCGCTAGCAAAAGTTCCCCTTAAAAGGCTTCTGCAAATATACGGCAACAAAAAAGGAGTCCTGAAAATACATTCTGTGGCTGCTGCTGTTGATTTCCTTCAAGTGTGAGGTTTTTGTGCAACCTTTCGAGTGTATTTGAATAAGACAACAGTTGAAGTGAAGGCCTAATCAAAGCCGGAAAGATAAAAATTGAAAAGAAATGGGAATTGGGGAGGAAGAGCCCTGAGAAGCCAGAGTAGAGCTTGGGAATTGCACTTTGTTTATTGGCACAAGTGCCAGGAAGCTATAAGATGATCTCTGAGTCTGCAGGAATTTTAAAAATGCAATACAAATTCTGTCACACATTTGTTTTTGCTTTAATTGTTATTTAGCTAAGCGAAAGACTGAAGATATTGAAGAGACATTGATTTCACAGACTAATAAATAATATTTAATGATGAAAATGAAAAGAAAATTTAGAGAGAACAAGCTTTCCATTTAAAAATAAGTTTTCAACTGAAGTAGAAATATCGAAGAATATGTTTGAGGAATTTAAAGGATGTATAAATCAATATTGCTCTATCTTATAATCCTAATTGTTGACAGAGCTTTATATTTAAGTTAATATTCTTTATAGGAAAATCTTCTAAATATTTAAATTTAAATAACATTGTACGAGGCTTATTGTACCGTCATATAACTATAGTTAATATTATAACTAAAACGTTCATTAAATATACATATCTCTCATTTACCATTCTCATATTTCAATACTATAATTTTCAACATAATTAATAATATTTTTTTAATACTTTTTCGTACAGTGTACTCACCTATGAACTTGCACTGCTCCAGTCGCTCGTCGCTGTGGTCCCGGCAATCCGAGTCGCCATCGCACACGAACCGTATGGGGATACACTCGCCGGAGGAGCAGCGGAACTGCTTCTCCTCGCACAAGTTGGACAGGCTGGCCGCTGCAGGAATCAAATGCATATTAATTAATTAAGTTGGAATCCTCGGGTTAGCCGCACACTATAATTAAACACGAGCGGAGATGGTGGTCGTTCCCCCGGGTGGGCCTAATAAAATTCATAACTAAAATTTAAGTTGAAAACTTTGGCTCGTTAAGCACACACTGAGACGGAGGAGGAGAAGAAGGCCGGCAGGATGCAGGGAAGGAGATGAAGGCGTCTGTTGACAAGCCTTAAAACCCTTTTTAATGAAAGCCGAGACTTGACAATAAACAAAAACTTGTAAATAATGAAATCCAGCCGAAGGGCGGCGCGCTTACACATGTCTATCTGGATATATATATATATCCTTAAAATGGACTGGAATGGGTGTTGTCTTTGTGGTGGACCGCAAAAGGACCCAAAAGACTGAAAAGGCGGAGAGAAAGTTTGCGGAAATTAATAAGCGAGAATTTGATGGCAGCTAGTTGGAAAGTGCTGAGTTTGGCTGGCTTTTGGATTGGATTGGATTGGATTGCCTCATCAATCGCTTTACGGGCAACTTGACATTTCACTCGGTCGACCTAATATGTCTTTTATTTTCCGGGCTCATAGTTTGCTCGATTAGCATATATGCAAAAGCCTAGACTGACTTGGGTTAATGTGCCGCCATTATGCCTAAAGTGTCGCAAGTTTGGCCTTCTGCTTCTCCGTGTGTGTGTGGCTGTTCCTGGATCTGTGACTGTGTCTATCCGTGTGCCATTTACCGTTTAATTGCGCGCATTTAACACAAATTGACAATTGCTTAGGCACCGTCACAATCACGCACGAGCACACGCACAGAAGTAAGAGCACACACGCACAGTTTCAGAGTGGACCTTAACTGGGAACATAACTATATTGAAGTACAAAATATATATATTATAATTAAATAATAATTAAAAAGGCTGCGTTAATCAGCTTAAGTAATTTGAATTCCTAAATAAAAGGGTTCTCATTTCAAAATGTTAGAAGGACTATGAAGTGATTTCCTTTTCTACTGTCTATAAATTGTTGCATAAATAAATTATATTTTTATTAAGTGTTCAGCTAAACACGCAGTTTAGTAAGTATACGTATACGTATTACGCGAGTTTCACAATGAATATAACTCATACGACCTGTTGAACTGTTGTCGCTTTAGTAGCGAGTATTTGGCACGTGTCATAGGAATATAAGCTTTAAAAACTTAAAGGGATCATTTAAGCAAATGATGATAAATTTTAGGCTTAGTTTAACAACTTTGAGTGCTTTTTTACGTGCTTTAAAGGGTTAACTTTGTCATAAGTCAATAATTTGGTATAACCTCAATAAACTGTGTTACTGTATGTAAGTAAATATTAACTAAATATGAAAGAAAGTATGTAAGTAGTAAATTATGTAAATATATAGGTTTAAATTTTCCTCACTGGTCCACTCTTTCCCACGCTTACGCATTTAATTACAAAATCAGATATGTCAGGCTTCGCCCTTAACACGCACACACGTCCAGATACAGACACATATGGCATACATATACATGCACGGCAGATCCAAATGATGTTTGTTGTGCGTGTATAATATGGGAAATTCGGCGCATGCAAAGGAAAAGAATTCCCCTCTGCAACTCTTTATTGTCTTTTGGCTTCATGCATCGCCTTTGCACTCTGCATGCCTTTTGTGCATGCTTCTGTATTTATTTACCCAAATATATTCCGCTTCTGCATTTTCCCGCCATTTTTTATTTGTACTCTTTCCCTTTTCTGGGCGCTTTTGCACTTTTCATTCTTGTGTGTAGTGTGTATGAGCTGGAAATTTTTTATTAGCCGCCGTAAATTATTAAAAATGTGCGCACATATTTTGAATTTATGAAAAGAGTTTTGTTTGCTCTTTTGCCCCAGCAACTCGCACGAGTATGTCATGGTGTGTGGGTGTGTGTGTGTTTGTGTGTGAAATTGTTTGGAGCTCAGAAATTGCAATTGCTTTTGTAGACAAATCTGTATGTAAATGTGAAATGCAATTTGCATTTTAAGTGAGTCGTTTAGTAGCTTAATTGAAATAAATATTAAAAGAAAATTCCGCATCCGATCCATTTGGCAGTGTTTGGATTAGTCCAGTTATACGTCAAGAATTCTAAAAAGGAAATTTATTCCATTTACTTTAGAATGCAATTTATTTGCATGGTCATTTTTTTTTATGGCAATTGTTTAATGGACACATGCCGAGTGCTCTGGCTTAAAAGAGCTATCGCTTTCATTTGATAAGCACATTAATTTTAATTCTCAAAGGTGTGCTATCCTTTTGTGTACGATGTTCATATGCAGGCTGAGCAGGAAATGCCATTGGAATTGGGAATTCGTTAAGTTAATTATAAATAATAATTGAAGGAACGTGCATATTGAGATTTTCCTGAAGCCGTAGAGATACTTTTTAAAGTTTTCTGTAATTGCGCTTTAGTTTATTAAATTATTATTAATAAGCTTTAATGACTAGTAGCTTAAAATAATGTTTTAATATAAACTATAAAATGTATTTTGCCCATAATTAAATTGAAGAAATTTGAATGGTTTTAATTAAAGGATTTAGAATTGAAAACATTGATTTTATGAATTTAATTTAGATTTTCGATTGCTTTCAAATTAGATTTCAGTTTCCTTGCTAAAAAACAAAAGTTCTAAGAAAATCCATTTTATTTACAAGCATTCCCAGTTATATTTATATAAAATATTTCCTGTTTGAAATTTAATAGGATTCATTCATTCGTAGAGGACCACATCGAATATGGGAAATATCAATTTCCTTTCCAAACATTTATTTCCACGGCAATTCACTCGGTTCTCGTTGTGGTAGATATTTAATACAAATTAAATCAGTGATGCCATAATTCGTGGCGTGTTCAGATGGAAGAAGAACGACAGCCACAAACGGTCATAGCCGCCAATTTGATTGACAGAATCACAAATGCAGACCAGAACAGGCAACGGGCCAATTAAATGCTTAATGCGGAGTTCATTGAACAGCTTTGCTTTCGCCTTATTCTTTTATTCCTCGCTCTCGCCCAAGGAATCAATCACACAATCATTGAGAAGAAAACGCCGGGCTGCTGACCAACACAGAGAGTATTTCACATGAAAATTTCGCACCATTAATTCAATGACAGCAAAGGGCGTGACAGGAGGGCCGTCTTGGTTGGCCAAGAGGGCGAAATAATAAACAGAAATCAGCGCAAAAGTCAATCAGAGTTCAAATCAATATAAATGCTTTATTAATAGCCCGAAAGGTCGATGTTGTCGATGTTGTTTGTTTGTTGTCTTGTTCCTTAGCCTTACGCCCCGATTTGATTACGTCGGCAATCCTATTAATAGTTTGTGATTAATCTCCGGCTCGCCTGTGGTCGCCCCACTACTGGTACAACATTGCAATAACAGTTCAGAATTACGCAAATTAGCCAAAATATTTCCAGTTCATTTAGATAAAAAAGGAAAAAAAAGAAGAGGAAGCCCAAACGGACTGATAGCGGGAACTTTGCACCTATCAGGCGTTCGTGGTGTACGTGTTGTGTTGATAAGAATGTTACGCATTGGTTTAAAGCATTTAATCATTTCTGTTTTGACCATAAAGTATTTACAGACTGGTTAAAGTTAATTAGGGATGGGCAAGGTTCAGTTACGTAATTAGGGGTTGCAAGTTGATCTCAAGTTTATTATTTTTCTTGGAATTTTTGTGAGAGAATATTATGGTTTATTTGGTTTATTTGTTATACTTTGTTTATTTTGGAAATTACCATTACAAGTTCAAGAGTCTATAAAGTGATACAAAGTTTCCTTTATTTTTGTAAGCAGATTAAATATACATTTCATTTAATTATTAAAATACTTTTTCGTTCTTTTATTCGTTTATTTTAAATCAATTTCGTAGTAATTGTTATTTTTTACGTATTTGTTGGCCCTTCTATGAAGCTTATCTAAAAACGTCTGCTAACCACTTCAGATAAGGCAGATAACTACCTGTGCTAAACTAGAAAAAACTATCTTGAAATACTACGATTTGGCATAGCTTATTAGAGCTACGTAATGTTTATGTTCATTTTTTTTTCAAGGGCTCATTAAAGTTTTTATAGCCAAAATAGATTTCAACTGAGTCATAAATTGATTTCCGAATTAAGCGGAAGATTAATATAATTTCTTATCTCATGAGTAAGTCGTAGTTACGTAGTTTATAGTAGTTATAAATTTTACTATTGCGCATGAGTCGCAAAAAAGGAATTTTTGAATTTTTAAATAAGATGAATAATTTTAATATTAGTAAATTGAATCTTTTAAGTATCATTTTTAAACAACAGAGTTTAGTTTCACCTAAATATATAATCATAAATATTTTATATAAAAAAATGATTAATTTAATTAAAAATTTATAAATTATCTTATCTAATGACTGCTCAGTATATGTCATAATAACGTAAGTTACGTTTTATAAATTTAATAGATAAGCATGACTAGCGTTAAAACTATGGACTTAGTCAGGTGTTTTTTGTTAAAATAGGGAAACTACAAATATTCTTCAATTTTTTATTTTATAATTATTTCATTTCCCACCAAATTTTTATCTTAACATGAAAATAATTTCGTGTGATTTTTTCCGTTGCTACCAAGATAACACATTGCGTGATAAAAGTGGGTACCTTTGCAATTATGATAAAGAATAATCAACAAATAATTGTATAAGCTGTTGAACATTGCGCTGTGGATATGCAACGACCGTACAGTTGTACCTAATTTTCGGGGATCGTTACTTTTGAACCCAAAAAAATCACTTGACTTTTAACTCTTTTAAGATGAAAAACGTAAGAGAAACTACAAAGATAGCTCTTAAGTGTGGCAAGTAAAGAGATACAAGTTCAATACGAGAGTATGTTGTTATTGTATGTGTTTTTGTTTATTGGGAAAAAAGGTGGCCTGATCGGTAACGTCATAGCTCGACCGAAACCAGCAACAAACGGCTAAAATAACATTATTAACAATAACAACAACAATTAGTCACACATCTGTTTGCGGCAAAGCTGTATGGGCGGCACTGTGACTCAGTACATTATGGCGAATAATGAATGATGTTCCTGAATTGTTTTTGAGAAATTTCGCCAACGTCATTGCATGTTTGTTGTGATTGCGATGGGTCTATTATAGCGCCATATATCTCGCCCGCCCCCTTTAGGAATTTCTAATGCATTCCGTACCTCTATTAGGCTCTTGGTGGGAATTTTCTCAACAGTTGTGCGCATGTCTAATTTGCTAGCCAACATCACGCCACCTTTTTTTTTCGCCTTGTAATTGAATTTTGGCTCGGCCATTTGCTGCCAGCGTACAGCGCTGCGTATGCGTGATATTTTAATTGAAACCCGAAATAGAAAAAACCAATTAAAAATACAGAGAAATTCTGGGGAAACCGAGCCTCGAGTGGGAACAAAAAATCGAAGGTTAACAAAAAGGTACGCTGGGTCTGACCATCACACCTCGTTGGCTGGCCAGCATTCATTAGGCCAGCATTGAGATACAGTTAACAGAGAGCCGTTAACAGTCGACAGGCTCAGTACCTGCGCTTGATTGTGTTTTGCATGCCTCGCTTATGAAATTTGTCACTTGAACACGAACAATTGCAGTACACACTTAGTTGGCTTCCATTAAAGTGCGGGTAGGAAACCAGTTTACACAAAAATAAAGACTGAACCGTTTTTTCTGTGCGGCATAATTATACATAATGGCAAATGCCATTGTAATTAAGGCAGACGGCTAAAATGCAGCAACGTCCAGAGCCAGAAACCGACGAAGTTTGCATCAGGGACGAACGTCAGTTGCATCCAGAGCACGTGCAAATGCCAGGCATAATTAGCCAAGTTAATTATAAAAATCCGGAGTCCGGACCAAGCTGAGAGAGCCAGAGCCAGTCGGGATGCTCTGACAGTTTTTGCACAGAAGCTGTGGAAACTTGTTTCAGTTCGATTGGGAAATAAATCAACACAGACTTCCTCGTGGGAATGAATGTTCCTTCTCGAACGTTGGAGACAGCCATTAAAGCTGTCAAGGACTCCGGATGAGACTTGTCAATTTTGCTTTCCTTCGATTTAGCTGTCTCTATATTTAGCTGGGCGGAAATAATTGTTTGCCAAAAACTATTATCACAGTAGCTGTGACCTACATATATATATATCTCCCAATAAAACCTGTCTAACAATTTATTTGACAGTTGAGCTCTTTCAGCTTTCATTTAAGATTGATTAGCGGGAAAAACGGTTGGATTTACAGCGAAAATGCATTTATGGCTGGTTATCTATAGATTTGGCCTATTTATAACAATCTATTTATACTATTTATACCAATGAGATAGCAATTTATCAAACGGTGTGCCAGTTAAGTAAACCTACTTTCAATCATCATCAGCTTTTAACCTTTAAGTTTTGGTTATTATCATGACCCAGCATTATTCATTTTGTTTTTAACTTTGACATTCGCTGGCATTAACTCACAGAGCTTAAAGTCTGATTATTATTTTTTTTTGCCAAGTTGAAGGTTTCATTAATATTTCAAAACAGTTGCTTGGGGTCTACCGTTTTGTGAGTCCCCTACTGAATTTTAGAGTTTATGTTAAATACTTCCTAATTTATCATTCTATTTGATGTTTCTATTGGTATTATTCTTATGAGAAGGTAATATTGATTTGTGTGGAAATATTCTTGATTAATTAAGCAATAACAATCAAATTAAGTTTATGTTTAGTTATGACTTCCTATGTTTTTTTTATGAAGAGTTACTCACCAATATCATTAATTAATTTGAGTAAAGGAATGGTTTGGCAATAGGTACAAAATTAGAACTTTTACTTGGTAACAGGTTTACCTTTTAAGAAAAAGTAATTTTAAGTATTAAGCATATCTTTTAAGGCAATACTTAATACAATACAAAACGAAACTTATTTTTAAGTACTTTTATTCTTAGTTTTATTGATCCATAAGATAACTTTAAAACATAGTGATCAAGGAATAGCAAATGCTAATTAATAAATCAAGCCATTTCCAGTTTATTTTAATTGTAAATGTTTATCTGCCACGTGCTGGGAGTTATTTCCCTCAAATTCTCCGATCAAAGGCAAGTAACTCCAAGAATCGAACACTTGTTGCTCTTTTCGTTCTCTCTTCCCCTTTTTTCTTCAGTTTTTCTCTCCCTCTTCGTATTACCATCTCTCTGGGTTTTCTCTGCGAGTTTCACAAGAGCCGCCGACGAAGTAACAGTCTTTCAAGTGGCGCTCCATTCGTTTCATGCGGCTGCGACGCCGGCCGGTACAAAAAGTAAGCATAAAACGGAATAATTACGAATGGGAAGCAGAACAGGCAAAGAGTATACAGTTGACGAAAAAAAGTATACAATTTACATACAATTTTATTCCAATATTTACTTTAAAAAATTTGTAAAGGAAATGAATACATACGTTAGGCAAAACTTTTAATTTAGAAAATTGTAAGTTACAATTTCGAAACGAGAAAATTTTGAAGAATTTTTGGCTTATAGAAAGGTTATAGAAATATATTTATTTTATATGCAAAAAATATATTTTTTCAACTATATTCCTTATAGATTTTAATTCTTATACTTTCACATTCTTCAGCATTAAAAACAATAAACATTTCCGTCATTAAAAAATTTCTGAGCTCATAGTAATTTTTTCAAGTGTCACCAGCGGCGAATGCAGAGGAAAGTAAAAGGTTTCGGCTTCAGAGAGCGCCAGAGAGAGAGGACAAGAGCTGGAGTTGGAGCAGACAGGGGTTACTACGGGAATGCAGCTCAGCTCAGACTGAAAATCGTATGACGTCGCGGAATGCTTGGACATGGAAATGGAGGTGGAAACCGAGTTGACTGGCACTGCCAGACGCTTTGGCTTTGCCGCTTGCCTGGCAACGAAATTTCGCATAAATAAAACTTGAGTCGAGCCACCGAGCAGTCGGACTTCTCGGATTCGGAACGGGAGTCGGAGCCCTGGCTTAAATCGGAGTCTGACTGGAAATCGGAGTACGTATAAGTACACAGACGTTGCTGGTGGCATGATCGCCAGAAATGAGAGAGGCGGCGGCAACAACAATAAACACCGTAGCCCCTTTTACACTCCGAAAAACTAGGGAATATCAAAGAACGTAAAGCCGACAACGGGTAACTCTTTTCTCTTTTCAATTAATAAAGATTACAATTTAAAGTATACAAGGGAGAACTTAAGAAATATAAATGACAACCCACCCATAAGTCATTATCTTATCATTCCCCATTATTCATTTGCATTTTCCTTCCGCTGAGGCTCAGCTAAAATTATTGACAAATTTGTAATGACTCAAAATGCATAATTTTCTATTCTATTCTAATCTATTTTGAAAAATGATTAATTTTAAGAAATTTTATAGAACTACAGAAATTCCCTGATTATAAAATGTGGAATTTTTTATTTATATTTAAATTGCATAAACCAACTTCTAATTAAAAATTTTTAATTAAAAAAAAATTATAATAGCGGGTTCAAGCTGTAACTTAAACTAAGCTCAAGTGAATTTTAATGTCTACGCCTCCTGACCTTCTAGAAGCTTCCCATATAAAGTAATCACTGATCAGTACTCACATATATCCAATGGTGTGCCGATTTTCCCGGAAACATTGAGGAACTTGAAGGGATTGCCGTTGAGCACCGAGTTTATGGAGTTGCCAAAGTGTCCCATACCGATGCCCATTCCGGATCCTATGCCAGGACTCAGGCTATTGGCCGCCGCCGGGGCCAAGTGTTTCAGTCTATCGAGGGGTGGCCCCAAAGTGCTGGCCTTCAGTCGCTCCAGCAGCGCCGATCCGCTCAGATTTTGCATTATCTCGCTGGGACTGGGCGCGGAGGCTGACACCTGAGCCGCATTTATGGCTGCTGCATTGCAGAACTTGCTGATGCTCAGGATGCAGGTAATGGAGAGCAGGTGGAACCAGGAGGTGAAGCTAAAGCTAATTATCTGCTGGATTTTGCTGTGATAATTGGTGCTGGCGCTGAAGAAGAACGAACTGGTTTTGGGTGTCGCAGGCGGTGGCACATTATCCTCATTATCACTTTCATTTGCGGAAGGATTAAATTGTGTGGATTGAAAACGTTCCGTGAATTCAGGCAGGCAAGCTGTTGCCATTTTCCGCTCTTCAAGCTGCAAGGATATGTTAAAGATGCACTTTTGGGATTTAGATTGGACTTTTTAAGAGGTTTATGTATTATTATCTAAAGTTTTTGATTTATTTAGGTATAAGTCCAAAGAGGCAACATAAATTTCCACACACATTTCGTTCAACAATATTTAAAGAGTCTTTTAGCTTGGTAATGAAATTATCGAGGATTGAAAATGGTTTTTAATTATTAATAATTTATAATTATAATCCATTGCAACATACTAAAAAATTTAAGTTCATTGGGTCAAACACACTTTTCACTCCAATTCGATTTCCCAAATTCGTTATATAGTTTATATATAGCCATCTTATTAAATAATAAGTCCAAGAAAAATACACGCAACGTTTGCCAAAAAATTTCACGAAACAGAGAGAATGACAAAGAGAGAAAGGTGTACAAAATAAAAGAAACAGAATAAACTGAATATGTTTGGCAATGTATCGAAAAGAGAGTGCGAGGCAAATGCACGATAAACATGCTGAAAGGCGACGACTAAAAAAAGAAACATCATACGATGTTGCAGAAAACAGCATAGGAGAAACATAAACCGCGAAAGACACACACACACGCACACTCAGGCACACAAAAGTGCAGACTAAGGGCGACGACTTTGGTCAAGCGAGGGTTAACGTTAACCCTCACGCCAGCTCGCTCGCTCGCTTGCTTGCTCTCTGTTTGTTTAAGGCCAAGTATTTTTTGAACACGAATATCGGAGCTGCTTATCAGCGCTGTAAAGTATGATAAGCTCAGGCGAGCTTAGGACATGTGGGGCGACACAATTCTGAATATGCTAATGTTTTCATTTTATTTGAATAAAAAACAACACAAAACAACAAGACACATGTGGTGCGGAAATTTATGCTGCCGTTTCACATGATGTATTGACGTAACGTTTGGCCAAAATAGACTCGTACATTATTTTTCAATTAACACTTGCTCGCTGCTGCTCGAGAAATGCGTTGATGAGCTGGCTTTTAAACCTCGGCTTGAACTTTTTTTTTTTATTTGCTTTGAACTTTTGCTTTCCGAAACGTTTTTTTTCGCGCACCGACAATTTCTCGGCTAACGGTGTTATGAGGCGCGTGGAACGGCGGAAACGCAGGCAGACACGACAGTGCGGGCACGCACACGATTTAAGACTGCCGAGCCGGCCAGGCCGATATCGCCAGGCAGCCAATGGCACCATTCGTGTCTTCGCTTCGTGCTGCTTTCGGCAGCGCTCGCTTGCCGACGAACCGATGATCGCCACGCGTACAAGCCGATCTTGGGATCTCACCTGAGGCGGCGAAAGAGTGAAAAGAGCGAACTAGTTGACAGCAGCACATGTGGAGCCCCACAATCGACGTCATCATTGGGGCTCGTCGGAAGAGAACGAAGCGAGCCAAGCGAAGAGAGCGGAGCACAGCTGACATTGAAACTGATGCTGGGCAAGAGAGAGAGCAAACAGGTGGGTGATCGCTCTCTTTAGACTTCGCTTTGGAGGTGTGTTCTTCTACTGGCCTCTATTCGATCTCTACGTTCCTAGGGCCAATTACCGCGATAGCCAATTTGTGAAATTACAGGTCTAAATTGTTTCTGTTGGCGCAGGTCAAAAGTCAAGGCTCCGATCTGAAGGCTATCAAGATAACATGCCTATTCAAATTTTAATTGATATACCTCTGCATATTACGCTGATAGATCAATTGATTTTTTAGGAATTTATCGGCAATTATTAATTTGGTACAGTGGTGTTTAAAGGGAAAGTTATTCTATGGGATTCTTTGTATTTAGGAGCAAATTTTAATAATTTTTAAGCTGGTTTTCAATAATTTATACTAATATTAAAATTATAAAACCTTTAGTAGGTCAAGAACTTTAATGAAATTCATTCTGGTTCTCGTGTCGTATGAGTAATTTTTGTTGTTAACTTTTAAGACGCATAAATCTTTAAATATAGTTGAAGGTTGTGTATATATCATATATCCATTGTTTACCACAAATTTCCTATCCCATTATATATAGTGAAATACTAAATAAATACTTTAAAATACTTACCACTTCTTGAGGAATAATAATTCAACATAGAGATACACTACACATAAGTATATTTGAGTTTATTATTATTAATCATGTATCTTTTAGTGGGGAAACATATACATATGTATGTACACTTAACAAATACAGTTAACAAAAGGCTAATACGTATGTAGTAATAATGGTAATATAAGAAAACGATTCTGCTTCTCATCAACAGAAATATAATTTCTCAACTTGCTCTAATAGTAGACCATAATCATTATGATCCTAATTTCTTTCTTTGTTGTCATACATATATACGTATAGTTATAGTTAATTCGCTTCATTTAAAAATAATGCACACTTACAGCTATATACAGTTTGGAACTATGTAATTTATAATTAGCAATTAAATTTCACTTAAACTTCTCCGTTTTGTTTTTACGTTTCTCGTTACTAATTTCTCTCTTTTTCTGTTTTGTTTTGTGATAGAACTCTGTGACATAGTATTTTGTACAGCATCCTTTGAGGATGCGCCCCCCCTAAGTGACCCGCCTCGTCCTTGCCGTGCCTTAAAATTTTAAAATAATTAATTTACACAATACACAGAGTTGCTCAGTCTTCAGGCGTGTTGTTGTTGTTGCTGTTTTTTAGCCGCGGGTCTCGTGTCAACTTTGGTCTTTCATCATCTTTCCAAGGACCAAGCGAAAGAATCATCCTATTTGCCTGCCACACGATGTTGCCAAAAAAGGAATCAAACTAATACGAGGATATGCCAATGACGGGTGAGTACTGCAATTTAATTTATTATAATTTAATATTCAATATTTAGATTTATCTAATATCTAAAGAACCCACCTCCTCATCCATGACACTGGTGTGATCGTAGATCCTTGCCGGCAGATTCTTGCGCAAACTGAAGTGATCCTCTGTGGTGGTGGTCTTGCGGTAGATGGGATTCTCGAAATTCATCGAGTTGATGCGTCGCTTGCTGCAGTAGCGATAGCCAATGAGCAGGAGCTGTTGCAGGAAATAAATTTATTAGTTTTCCAGACAGATTTCAATCAGCTTTGATTGCTCTGAACTCACCACCGATAGCAGGACTGCAAAGCCACTGAGACTGGCTATAACCACTAGCGCGATGAAGCCAGAATCCGGCTGCGGACTGGGCGCTGTGGTTTGTTCGATTTGGGTTTGATTTTTCACTGGACGCTGGTCGGCAACTGGGAATAGAAATGGTTTTAAATTAGAGGGATTTTTTATAGGAAAATGTTAGTCGAGACAGAGTAAAACATAAAAACAAAGGGTATTATAGGGAGAACAATACAAATGTGGGTTAGTTTTTGAGTAAATATAAATATATAAACCATACATATGCAGCTATAAATATTTCCTAATTAATTTACAACCCAAAACACACATAGAATATACATTTAATAATAAATTTAATTAAATTGTAATCCCCTTTCAAGCCTTTTTCATAAGCTCTTTCAGTTTCTTAAGAAAAAACACATAAGTCTAAGCATTATATATAAATTTTCATTCAAAGAAAGGCATTTATTTTTAGACCCCGTCAGGAGCTTTTTCTTTTAGCCAAGCCTTTGCCGCACCCAAACCCCTTTAAGATTTATTCCAGTTTCATCACAATGACGGGGCTTAAATGCTGCTACTACCTTCGGCAATGATAAACAAAAGGGAAGACTGTATAAAAAAGAAAACGGAAATCATTGCAATAAAAGAGCAAAGCGAAAGGAGGATTCAACATCAGAATCCAAGCGGCTTAGGTCCTGCCTGTACTGTACTGAGCCGTCGCCGCCACCCACTGGCAAGGATGCGGAGGAATTTTCAATCAAATCGCTCAAAGTGCGCATTTAGGCGCAAATAAACACTTAAACGCGCTCGCGCCTTTGATGGCTCAAACTTTTATGCGAAAGAAGCGGCCGCCGCCGATTTAGATTGGGAATAGGAATTGGAATGGGAATGAAAATGGGAATGGGAATGAGACTGAGCCTGAGAATGGAAATGGCAGCGTAATGACATCGTTAACGCATCGCATTTAATGGCGTCGTCGGGAGGACTTCTTGCTAGTCAAAACAGTAAAAGTTATCAACATTAAGTTGAGCCGCACTTTAAAGCAAACACTGGAGGCGATTCCCAGCCCCGCCTCCGCCCTCTGATATTAACCTCATACTTTGCGGCTGGGAATTGTGGGTTGGGTTAAGGGTTGGTGGTTTGGGATTGCGACTGGAGAATGGGGCCTCCGTTGGGGGTCTCGATTGCAGTGTTGGCCCATTGCCTGCCTACTTGCGGTTGGCCCCGATGCAAGTGGCTCAATCCGGATGGCGTTTATGAAACTGTCAAGGATGGGGGGCTGTCCTGATGATGATTAATGTGGGCCATGACAAAGCAAATGTTGTTCTTGGACGGGGTGCCACGCAAAAGGGTCTTCGGTTGAGTGCGGATCCTGGCAAGCTTTTTGATTAATACGCTTGCAATAAATCTGAATCTCACGAAAGTGTTTATAAACAGTGAAAAGCATAGTTCAGAGAGACAGAGAGAGAGAGAGATGTATAAATGGAGAGGAAGTCGCTGGGTTGTCAACCCATCCGAAAGGATAACTATCAAAGTTATCCCCTCTCTAAAGCATTTATTAATCAAAATTCCCGCTGACATCCTGCTGATGAAGTTCTCTCTCTTCCTTTCTTATTCGTTTTTCATTCTGTTACAAATTTTACGTTGAAGGACAGGTTGGGGTCCAAGAAGGAGGAAGTAATATTTGAACGATTTGCATCTCATAAATAATGGAATAAAATTGTTGGAAAAATTACAACTTTGAAAGTTTTTCTGTATTTAAGAGAATTTAAAGTTAATGTTTATTTCATATTAGTAAACTCTCCTTCAATATTGTCTTACAATATCGGAATAAAAGATTTATACTTCAGGTCTGATGTGCTTAAAGATGCAACAGAAACAATGGCAACATTCCAGGACATTCACCGACACAAACATAAAGAGTAAAGTGATTTCACAGACAACACATATTCATATATAACACATGAGGACGACACAGCATAAGGTAACCCCTTGGCTAGCTGCCTTACAGGACCAAAAAGGACAGAACACGCACAACGGGATTTTCAAGCCTACCGAAAGTCGCCGCCACCGCCGCCAGGAGAGGCAGCCTAGTGGTCAGCCTCAGAGCTGCGTGGCCTCCTATCCGATGGTCACCTTGACCCACCTGGACACCGGTGGGCAGTCTTCGCCCAGGGAACTTTGGTTTCGGTTTCGTTTTACGTGCTCGCGGGGGTTTCGTGCTGGGTGCCACATAAAGCGCTGCATGCGGTTGCAAGTCATGTTGGATTTTTTGATTTTTTTTTAGGGATTTAAGGATTGGGGAATTGCGTTTCATTATGTTAGTGTAAGCATTAAATCAAAATTCATGCCATGCAGGTTAAATCAAGAGCATTTGGCAAAAAGTTCTCGAGTACTTACGGTCCTCGACGCACATGAGGCCATCGGCCATCAGCTTCAGGCCCGTGGGGCAGGCGCAGGATATGCGAGGACTCCGCTCGTTAATCCTGGGCGCTGGCAGGCAGAGGTGGGAACAGTGGCCATTGACCGACTGACAGTGATTAACGCCATCGGGCTGGCGATAAGGGTGGTAAACGTGCACCACCATGGGATGCTGGAGCTAAAAGGAGAAAAATTGGGACATTAAAGTTAAATCTTTAAGAAATAAATAAGAAATACTTATTTAAAAAAATACAGATATTTCATGGTAAATATATAATTTAAGTAAATAATCAAACTAACCATATGCACAGCTGTCACGGGCTCCACATCTTCTCCCGTAAACTTGTTCGCCTTGAAGACCGCCTGCTTGTCCCAGTCGGTCCAGTAGACGTAATCCTCGAAGGTGGTAATAGAGAAGGGATGACGCAGGTACTCTCCAGAATACAGAACCTGACGCCGCTGGGAGCCATCATAGTTGGCCGACGAAATAATATTCAGCTTGCCATCCACCCAGTAGAGACGCTTCCTCACCAAATCCAAGGTGATGCCATTGGGCCACTTGACATCGTAGCTAATGATGGTGGTGCGATGGGAGCCATCCATGCCCGCCCTTTCGATGCGCGGCGAGGCACCCCAGTCGGACCAGTACATCCAGCCCTCGATGGGGTCCAGGGCAATAGAACGCGGAATGTCCAGTGAGTCCTCCACGAGCACTTTGCCCATGCTGCCCTCGAAGTTGGTTAGCTCAATGGTGCACTTGTGGGTGTCCGTATAGTAGACATGGTTGTAAATCCAATCCACCGCCAGACCATCCGAGGTAACAGAGGACTGCTTAAGCACCACAGTCTTCTCGCTGCCCTCGTCAATGGGCGCCTTGTAGATGCTCTGTGTGGTCACATCGCTCCAGAAGATCATTCCCGTGCGGAATACGAAGTCCAAAGCCGTGGCTGCCTTGGTACTGTTAACTATTGAAGTCATTTCCATGTGATCCAGGGCTATCTTTCGGATGTCATGACGCCTGGCCAGCAGGAGAGAGGCGTGACCCTCGCTAGCCTTGCACCTGGTGTGGTTGCGGGGATCCCTCATGTAGCCCGCCTCGCACTCGCACTTGAAGCCACCAATTTCATTGACGCAAATCTGTGAGCACTTTCCAGGAGTCTCACACTCGTTGATGTCCTGACAGTTCCGCTTGTCCGCGGACAATGTGTAGCCCTCGTGGCACTCGCAACGGTGGCCTACCATCAGGTCGACACAGTGGTGCATGCAACCGCCGTTCTTCGCGGCGCACTCGTTGATGCCACACTTGCCCGCCGGCTCATCCTCGCCATCGGCACAATCCTTACGCTTATCGCAGACTTTGGATAGAGGGATGCACTGGCCACCGCCGCAATCAAACTCGCTGGTGGAGTTGCAGGCTCCCTGCTCGGATCCCAGGCTCAAACTCAGTCCACAGTCCCGCTCGTCGCTGCCATCGGCGCAGTCCTTGTCTCCATTGCAGGTGAGGTGACCGGGTATGCAGCTGCGATCTCCGCATTGAAACTGATCCGGCCGGCAGGTCACATTCTTGCAGTTGGCCGTGTGCTCATCATCGCCATCCGGACAGTCCCGGTCGCCGTCGCAAAGCCAGCTGTGATGCAAACAGGTGATGCGGTCCTTGCACTGGTACTCATGCGGCAAGCAGGGAGTGATTGTCTTGGTCACATTTGCACAGGCCTTAAAAATGAAAGAAAATAAAATAATACATTTTACAAAGTTGCTTATGAAATAAGGAAATATAAAACTAAACATTTCTTGAATTTTTAAAGAACTATTCACTTTAAAAACGCGGTTTAGCCAAGCTATTTTTCTTTGCGGTTCTTTAGGGAAAAACAAAACCTAGTCCTGGTTACCGGACAAACTTTGCTGCCCCTCACAGTTTCGGGAAAAGTTTTCGCTCTGAGGCAGAACTATGTCCCGGAAATTATGCAGCCCCTCTTCTAAGCATGCAAAAATGCAATTTTACGCGTGCCCTGCGTTGACAACAAAAGCTGCCAAAGCTGGCAGGCGCTGAGTTATGCCCAACTTGGCCATAATTTATGTGGCTTAACCGAACACCGAAAAACGAACGAACGAACGCCAAAGAAGGAAAGAAGGAAGAATGGGCGGGAATTTTTCGTAATTTTTGTCTTCTTTTTTACGCCACCGGAAATGGGAATTTATGGCATGTATTATTCACTCACCCGCTCATCGGAGCCATCGGAGCAGTCTGGATCGCCGTCGCAGACCCAACGCTTGGCAATGCAGGCGCCATTTGTGCAGGTGTGCTCCGCCACCTGGTCGCAGGGCACCACCGGGCACTCCTTCTCATCGGATCCATCGCCGCAGTCATCGTCGTGATCGCACTTCCAGCGCTTCTGGATGCAACGGCCATTGCCGCAGGTAAACTCATCGGAGCGACAGGTCTGGTCTGGGGAATTTATCAAGGATACTTAGGAACACACTCGCCACAGAAAGGAAGTTGCAAACAAATGAGGGTCGAACAAAAAAGCGACAAAAGCGAAATGAAGTCGATGAGTTTGGAGTTTTTCGGAGAATTTTAAATGACAAAGTGCAATGAAGTTGATGATGAGTTTGGCATCGAGTTTTTTGGGGAGTTTAAAGGTGAGAAAGTTAGGAATTTCGATGAAAATAAAGATTGCTTTTGAGGATTAAAGTGGAAAGAGTCTTAATACAAGCATAAATTAAAAACAAAATTATTTGTTTGTATTCTAAAAATGATTTGAAATTTAGAAATTCAATATGCAAAGCTATTTTCCCTTTTCCAGTAAACAAGTTTTAAATACATTAAAGCAATGATTATCCGCACTTCACTTGAATTCGGGTTCGGGTTTGGGGTCAGTGAGAGTCTTGGCCACAGCCAGCAGAATGCTGAGATGAATGGCAACTAAAAACCAAAAGCCAAATGAAGTGCGGTTGCCTCAATAGTTGGAATAAGTTAGCAATGAGGTTTACTTGAGGATGAGGGGATGGATGAAGTTGGCTTGGAATGCAGCTACAGATGAATGGAAATTAAAAACTATTTGTATAAGCAAAGGAAACTCAACGGAAACTGAAGCAATTTCTCTCTCAGCTTAAGTAGAATCGAACTAAATAAATAAATACATTTTCAAAGGGGGGAATAGGGAGAGAGAACATCAAAGTAAGTGGTATTTATTTTCACCTGAGTAAAATTAAAACAATTATTTGCTCAACACAAGTACAATAAATTAATTAATATCTTGTAGAATAATCCAAACTTATATCTTTGACAATAGTTTTTTTTATTAAGAAACATTAAAGCAATTGAATTTTGAAAAGGAAATTTAAATTTCTGAAATCAATTCACAATTTATTCTTACTGCAGTTGTGCTCATCGGAGCCATCGCTGCAGTCCTTGCTCTGGTCGCACATCCAGGCCAAAGGAACACACTGTCCCTCTCTACTTTTGCAGACATATTCATCCGGCGAACAGGTGCGGGCTCCTATCGCAATTGATGAGCAGCATTTATAAAAAAACAACAGGAAAAAAAACAATGGGCGAGAGAAAACATTGTGTTGAGCTGCCATTGCTTTCAATGCATTACGCATACGCCATGTATTACCCACGGAGACATAACAATAAATTCATTTATTAGGGGAGGATTCCCTTCCCTGTCCTTATACAGCTAAAAGGAAAATATTTCTAAATATTCCATCAGCCTGGGGGACTTGTCTAGGGGTTAGATATCGCAAAAACATCAACTGATTTTATGCAGCAAAGCCCTAAAATACAGTGAAACTTGTCTATATATTGCAAGAAATATATAAAAGGTAAATTTTTGAAATAGATTATGGTTTCATATTTATAATTAAAAGTTAAGTAATAACCATATTTTTGACAATTTTATATGATTTATTAAAGGAAAATCCCTTATTAAGACAGTATTTTAATTGCTTTCATGTTAAAAATCCTTTATAAAAAGTCATTCTTTTCACAACCATAAATTCGTTTATGTTTTTCCCTGTTTCTTTTATGGAAGATCGCCTGTAGTTTACCCGCGACAATGTCGAGGATATTGTGTCTGTGGGCGAGGATTAAGCGAATTTCATGCGATGCTGCCAGGCGCCATCGTCAGCGCCAGTGCCAGCTCCAGTTTCAGCGACAACGCGTCGTATACTTGTTGTCAAGGGCCGCCATGAATGACTACACAATACACTCGCACACACACATATAAATGAACACACACACCCATACACACAGTCACATATACACACACACAGACATGGTACTTGTGACTCTCGCTCTCAATGACTTGATTAAACTTCTGAGCATCGCGAGGGGGTAAATTGTTGCGAAAATTGTGCAAGCGCCACTCCATTAAGGGTGCGTATGAGTTATGCGGCAAGTTGGTTAGTGAAAGCGATTACACAAGGGGGTGAAAGAGGGTGGCAAGAGGGGTAGCAGGGGGTGGCAGGGAATGTTAGTGAATGACTTTAGTAGTTTTTGGCTTACTGCAGTGCGCCTCATCGGACTTGTCGCGGCAATCGTTGCTGCCATCGCAGAGCCAGCTCCGCGGAATGCACTGCTCGACGGTGCGGCATTTGAACTCATTGTTGGGACAGGCATTCACTAAACAGCAAAAACACACACACAGAGGAATCGAAATCGGTTAGCTCAGTCTCTTTCTCGCTCTCCGTGAGTATTGGAATATCCCCATAGATTTTCTGGGGCTTTCAGGGGGCTCTACTTACTGCACAATTCGGGTGTTTCATCGGAGCCATCGGCACAATCATGCTCCTGATCGCAACGCCATTTATTTGGTATGCAATTGCCATTGCCGCATCTAAACTGGTCCGTTGAGCAGGTGGCCTCTGGAAAAGGGGAATTTGAAAAGGAAGAACAGTAAAATTGGGTGAAGTTCGGTTTAAAAATTTAATCAAATTTAATTTAAACTATATAAAGATTATTATTAATTGTATATTATGTCTTTTTGTGTCTTATTTAGTTAATTATTTAAGCTAAGAATATATTGTTTGGTAGAAATTTTGTAACTTCATGACTAATGCTTTGATGAGTTTGTTTTTAAACAGAAAAGATTTTAATTTTAAATATTAATCAAAATAATAAACTAAGTGCAAACCCTTAACAATTTCTATTTAATTGTTTTAAATAATAATTTTAAATATTTTAAATAATAATTTTAATTAAAATGATAGTTTGTCTTATAAAGTCACTTTTCAGTAATCACTTACTAAAAATTATTACATTTTAGCTTCCTAATAAAGTATAGGTTTTATTGCCTTTTATCTACATACAAATTTAAGTTATTAAAAGAAATATTTTACAAAAATATAACAATTATAATTAAAATACAAGATTCTCTAATAAAGTTACTCTTCAGTAGCCACTCAATAAAAGTTATTACATTTTTACAGCCTCTTTTGGTAAAGTTTCCTAATAAAGTATATTATTCTTATTAACTTTTTGCGCTTTCAAAAAATGTAAATAAACACATAACAACATGCAAAAACAACTATTTCAAACCTTAAAAAACATTTTTAACTGTATTATTACCCCAGCAGTTATATGTTTGCCTGGCTTTGAAATCCCCCGGCGACCCGTATCAAAAACAAAAGCCAAGCAAACACACGAAAAAAAAGAGAGGAAATAGGGAGCACTCAGAAATATACGCGTGTTTATGAATGCCTTTTCCTCTGTCCCCCTCGTGCTAGTGTGTGTGTATACACACCCAAACACATTTATTTACACGCACTTGAGCACGTGCTGAGCAAGGAAAATACACCATACAATATACACGCGAGGAGAAACAAAAAGGACGCTGCTGCAATGGCTTTTCAATGCCACTCCAAGGGGCCAGCAGCAGCAGCAGCAGCGAAAATGTGTCATTTTTTATACCGCGCGAACGCACGCTCGTGTGGCAGGCTATATAGTATATGGATACATGTTCGTATATATATGTATGACTGGCTATGACTGGTAATAGGATTAGTTGCTCTTTGAATCCGCCACGGACTTGTTGCTATGAGAAATGCCTTTATTCCGGCTCAACTGCCGGAAAAGCTAGTTGCGAAACGCCATTGCATACTTCTCGGCGTGGCCTTGGCAATTAGAAATTTTCCATTTCCTTAGGTTTTATTTTGAATAAAAGGGAAACTTTTAGTGGTTTCATAAATTCTAGAGGCGATTTCAGAGCCATTTTTATGGCCAAGCATTTTGTTAGAAATGATTGGAACATGCCTTGTGGCCATATCGAATTGCTGCTCTTGATTATGCAAATTTTGGCTAGAAAGGACTCTAGGCTCTATACCATAATGCCAATACCCTGTAACTTTTAATCAATTTTTATGCTTGTCGGGCCCAGTGTTTGCCGCCATATCAATAACATTTTATATGATTACTTTTCTAAACTTTTTATGGCCGAGAATGAAATGTGGCATGAAAAAAAGAATGCTACGAGTGTGCGTGTGTGTGTGCGGAAAACTTGCGCAAAACAAAACTTTGATGTGAGCCAATATTTGTTAAAAAAAAGGCAAGCAAAAATAAAAATAATAAAAGCAAAACAAAGGAGGCAAATATAAATACTGGCATTCAGTGAACAATAAAAAATTGGCCACATGTGTGACCCAAACAGGCGAAAATAAAATGTGTACGAACATGGCTACCCATGATTGTCGATTCAATTTTATGTTATTCCCCTTTTTTGCCCCCCTTCGTTTTTGCTAATATGTGACATTATTTTTGGGTAAAATTGCGCCCCGCGGACAAATTGCAAATTTTCGCTGATCTGAACGTATTAAAATTTGATGTCACCGTTGGCCCCAATTAAAAATCAAATTACAGTCGAACTTTTTGTATCCATGACATGATGGCGGTCTCCAAAAACTTTCATTGATTGCATTTATGCAGTCTCTTTCCCCTCCTCTAAAAAAGAGTGAAATA
The DNA here is from genome assembly GCA_008042585.1 of Drosophila punjabiensis. Taxonomy (NCBI): domain Eukaryota; kingdom Metazoa; phylum Arthropoda; class Insecta; order Diptera; family Drosophilidae; genus Drosophila; species Drosophila punjabiensis. The sequence continues at coordinate 616,369 of VNJR01011727.1, read as the reverse complement.
TGACAAAACTGCACATAAATAAAAACATAAAAGTTATGCTGTCATGCAGCATTTTGCAGCATAATTCATTTTTTTAACTAAGTTTAAACGGCTTTTCAGTTGATTAAAAAACTTTGGCCTTTGGCAGTTGATGTTTCCGTGTGTTCCTCACGGCATCGCGCTTGCTGCCTGCCTCTTGCCTCTTTTGCCAATTTGTATGCAAATGTTAAGCGGCGCTGGCAAAAATATTCTGTTGCATCGCTGCCAGGCTCTGTGTATGCTAGCTGCAGGGTGCAGGATAATGTCGGGAAAGCAAAGGGACGAAGGGTGAAAAACGGGATTTTTGTAAATCCAGATGATTGGGATTTCGGCATGTTTAATTTAAGTTAAAAGGTGTCGAAAACTTTTCGACCTGATAATAGTTAAAAGTTTTGCCTCCAACTTCCACCACCAGTTTAACCGAGAATTTTGCCGCGTTTTGAGTTTACTTTCGAAAGTCGGGGTATTCGGGCTGATAAAAGGACATGATAGCAGCACTAGAGAGTTAACAAGAAGTACTTAAGGAAGTGAAAAGCTCTGGGAAAATCTGGAAGGCAATTTTGGGGCAGCAAAAGTACTTGATTTAAGAGTGAAGTTTATGCCTTTTTGAGGTAAATAATACAAAACAAAAATAACTTAAAAGGATATGTAAACTTATTGCCTATTTTCTTTTAATTTTAAAATATAAATCAATGAATTTTAAATGTAAAACTTCTATCTAAAATTTTGTGTTATTAATATTTGAGCTATTTGTTTGTTAAATCCTTTCTCACTTTACATAATAATAAGCATTTACATATTAAATGCATGTTTAAATATTCAACGAATGCTTTTAAAAGTCATAGATTGCATTTTTAAGCTAATTACCGCACAAATATTTACATTACTAAAAGCAACAACATCTCTTTATTTATATTTTCTCCCCGAAAATGCCAAATTAACATCTCATCTGCACTTATTGTAATATATATATTACACATTTATATTTTCAATAGAACCAAACATTTAATAGTTCAAGCTTTCAGCCATTATTATTGTTGTTTAATTGTTTCACAAATTCCCAAAAATCACTCAATTTGATTGATTATTCGCACAAATACTAGTTTAAATTAGTCAAATTAATAACCATAATTATTTGCATACCATTTATGGTCAGAGCCCTTAAACTGTGACTCTGAGTTTGCAGCAAACTGGCAACGACGATTAAACACCAAATGCGACCCATTTTGCGGGCTTTTTCACAAGTAAATTCCACAAAGTTTCAAGTATTTTGTAAGAAGCTAAAGTGAAGGAGATTGAGTTAGCCAAGAGATCCTTGATGACCACTAATAAATAAGCCCAAGCAGGCTGTGACAGAGTTAAATTTCTGGTTGACATATTCAAGCAACTCAGCCAACTTGCACAAATTGATTGCATAATTTCCGCAAACAAAAACTGCCCTCGAGCAGCACAATTTCAAGTTCATTATGAGCGGACCACACAAAATTCTGCTTATATTTATATATATATGTAAATATATATAAATTGTAAACATGATATTCCGTTTTTCGGGGTCAGGGGTCAGACGGCATGGGGTCGGAAAATGGCGGAAACCCATTTAATGTTCAACTAAATGATAAATGGCTGAAATGGCAAGTGCTGCTCTTGTTTGGGAGGAAGTCAACCCCATCCAACTGTCACCGATTGACTCGACGGATAAGTCTGGCCGAGAAACGGTGACTTCCTGGGCAGCCAGGCCCCGCAGGATTTTGCCAAGTCCTGCTGCTCCTGCTGCTGCTGGCACTTTTTGTCAGAGATAAGAATGAAATCTTGGCAACTCAGTCGGAGTCTCCGACTCCATCTCCATCTCCGTCTCAGTCCAATTAGCCTTTAATATTTTGGCTTTATTTGTTTATTCTTTCGCGGCTCTTTGGCACACCACAATCACACACACTTGGCACACTTTTGGCCGCCTGGCTTACATTTAACGCACGCTTTTTTCCCAGAGTCTGTGTCTGGGGCTTCCCCGTCTCTATATATATATAGAGAGATATATATATGCAAATGTTATCCCCTTAAACAGGAGGCAGTCCTTTCACTTTCGCACTCGCTTTTCGCGCTGACATCCGTTTGGTTGAGAGGTTCGCCGCCAACTGAGTGTTTGGTGGCTGAGCGGCTATCCTTAAAAACAATTCCGCCCAAAGTGGTTTGCAGCCTCTGCAGCCTCCGTTCGAGAGTTGAGTCCGAAAGCTTTTCCAGCGAGTCGAGTGCAAAATTGCGACGCAACTCGAGTGGAAATTCGAGGGGTAAACGAGTGACTTTCAAATGAGCGAGTGTCTGAGTGCTCTGCGACTTTGTTTTGAGTGGAAGTTGTGAGATACTCTTGGCTTTGAGTGGAAGCAAGGATCAGAGGAACGACTAAACTTGAATTGCTAAGAAATATTTTAATTTAGTGTTTATATTTAGTGCGCTAGTTATATATTTGTTCGATTAAGAATTTATTTGATAATTATAGATCCATCTTGAGGGTATTTTAGAACAATATTTACAACGTTAATTATAATATTATTTTCCTTGATGAGAGCTTTGTTTCAAGATTTTATAAAGATTTATTTTATAATTAAAAATCAATTTTGAGACTACTTTGATACAATAATTATGTTAAAAATTATATTTTGGATTTGAAAAAAGCTTTGTTCAAGATTTCATTAAGATTGTGATAAATATTTGGGTTATTTTAAAAATTTATTTATAAGTTTAAATTTTTAAGAAGCTAAGAAGCCCTAAAAAGTAATTTTATAACCAAAGGTAATTTTTTAAATATTGTTTTTTGATTAAAAAGGTAAGAGAACTCTTAAAACATATCCCCGTCTTAATTCTTTTCTTAGATATTTTTACTCTGACTTAAAATAGAAACTATTTATAGCCCTGAAATCAAAGCATATTTTCTGATATTCCGCAGGAAGTACGCAGAAAAAAAAACCCAGGCAAACCCCCCACTCACTTATCGAAATTCCTTCAAGTTCAGCGCTGGCTCCCAGCTTACTTCGCCTCATCTCCGCCTCATTATCAATTTCTCGACAGTGGATTTAATTAGCGTTGAGTTACATAAAGACATTGCGTTATGCGCCGCAGGAATCCCAAAATGGATGCACTCATTTCGCATGCTCAGCTTTTGGCTGTCGGGGCGATAAGGCAGCAGAGCAGACGACCTCACATAGTTTCCTTTTACGATCCGATTTCGAGCTGCCTATGTATATGGTCGCATCTATAAGTCGCAAAAGTCTCGTGCGGGGCGAGTGATAAAGCGGCAGACAGCGGCGAATAATTGCTGATGCAACAGCGCTGCATGCCGCAGTCATCCAACTAAATGCGTTGCATTAATGTTTCGCAGAGGGGAGGAGGCGGGGCGAAAGGAGATATAGTCCAAATGCTGCTGCCATGGCACACTTTTTGGTCACCAGACAGCGACAATTGCGATGCGTAAATGTTGCAAACTAGTTTCAGCTTCGGTTTCCATTTCAGTTTCAGGTTTGAAGCAAACAAAAGGAAAACCAACTGCTGAATCGAGGGGGGGTAGGATCAATAAAGCGGCACGCCACTGTTGACGTTCTATAGCCGCTGCAGCCTGAAAGTAGGCAACGGAAAGCGGAGCTCCCTAAGCGCAGCGGAAATGGGCATTTTTCCAGTGAGTCACTTTGATAAGGTGAAGTCTTTGCTCGATTTTTAATACTATCTGAACGATGAAAATTTGATTTTTTAAATGTAAAAGAATCTATTTTATAAACTCTTATTTTTGGTTTTTTTAATACAGTAAATAAAGGGGAAATACGCCTTATTTTAACAGGGTTAAAACTATAAATGGGGCAATAATATTTACAGCACTCATAAAAACTTGGCAATTAATTAAAATTAAAACTTTTAAATTCATATTTTTATAGATTATTAAAACTTTCAACATATTTATCACTGCGATTGCTTTAAAAATGATTATCTTTAATATAGTCAAGCAAAAAATTGCGCTAAAATGAAATAAATATATAATTAATATGATAATTCTTTACTATATTTGCTAAACAAATGTTTCTGCTATTTGTAAAATAATACGTTAAGTAGGGCAATGAATTAGATATTTGTCAAACAATTATGTTACCTACATTTGCATTTGAATAATAGTAATAAATAGAGTGAAATAAATAAGCCACAAATGTCGAGTGAGCTGGGATTTGTATTGAATAATAAATAAGTAATTGAAATAATAAATATAGCTACTTAAACCTGGCAGTAATAGCCTTGTTTCCATTACTATAATCCCCTCAATACAAACCTTAATCTATTTGAACAAGACTCACCTATAAATTTACACTCCTTGACCTGCTCATCGCTGTGATCCTTGCAGTCCGCATCCCCATCGCAGACGAATCGTATGGGTATGCAGTCGCCGCTGTGGCACTGGAACTGCTTCTCATCGCACTTGGCTTCCAGGGCTTGGCCTGCAAATGCAAACGGCATTGATTTAGTGGGGCAAACAAACATAAACACAAATGCTTAGGGCTAATTATAACGACTTCGAGTTATGGACTTAAGGGATTTGCAGGGGCCAACGCCAACGCCACTCTGGCTCACAGAGAAAGTTTTCTCATTAAAGGCGAAATAACAAAAGCTCAAATTGATTAGGGCTGAAAAACTTCAAAAACAATCAGCAGCAGCAGTAGCAGAAGCAGCAGCAGACACACAGATACTCGTCACACATGTGTGTGTACGAGTGTGTGCGAGTGTGACAAGTCATTTGCATACTAAACGATAAACAAGAGGAGCAGAGAGGGGCTTTTAATCAACAGAAAATCCTCAAACAAAATGGATCACAAAGTTTTTGGCCTCCTTCCGTTTTTTTACAACGCCCTCTCATTCCGCCCTTGAAAATATGCAATACGTATTTTACAAACAAAACGAGGCATTACAGAGAGGGGGACTTTCTACTGGGAGAAATTTTAAAAAATTTTTTAGGGACATATTTAGAAGCATTAAACGATAATATTTTGATGTAAATTTAACTAAGTACATAGAATTAAGAATAGTAAAATAATTTTTATAAAGAAATTAAAAAGTATCTACTTAATTATCTCTACTTATTTTTTGCATAGAAAATTTACACTTTTAGCAAAACTTTCAGGCATCAAAAAATATCTCAAATTTTTCTCCAAGTGTCCTCGAATGTCAACAGTCTTAGAAACCCAATACAAAATGTGACAGGCATCTAAAAAAATGTATGAATGTAATAGATGGCCATTGAGCAAACACACACACACAGAGAATGAGAGTAAAATAGCGATATTAAAAGGAGGAGAATGCCTGAAGTGGAGGAGTAATTTTGAAAAGGGTTCTCCATGTCCCGCCTGCCGTTGACAGCTCTTTCCGTTTGACCCATTCGCAGGACCTCCACTCTGCAGGCGATCCGTCATTCGTTCGCTTGTATATTTCAATGGCTCAATATTTTCCCAAAATTCACAGGCATACATACATATATTAACATATGTGCGACGCGCCTACTTGCTAATTGCCGTAATTGAAGTTCGATTCGCTGGCTGAATCGAGTGCGTGTGGCAAAATAAACAAAGGGCCAAATCACCGATTGCCAGCCGTCAATCAATAAGGTCAAATCAATTCGATTTCGTGACGCCGCACTGGCTGCCCGGGAATTGTTTTCAATTATGCACGATGACAGTCAGGCAAATGGCGAATTATAATTCGGACGATTGCATGCATATATTTACGGGACAGATGTGGATATAACTATAGTATATTTATATATATCTGTGTGGGTTGTGTTTGTATAGCAGCCATTCAAGTTATTCCAGATGACGTCAAGCATCGTAATGAATGGGTTTCTTTGCCTTATGCGGGTATCGTATGAATGAAAAAGCCCAAAAATAAATATTTGTTAGGCTTACGGCAAAGTGCTTTAAAATAGCCAAGCAAAGATGCCAAAAATACTTGTGCTCTCCGCATATAAATAGAAAAATAATATGAATTATTTTGATTTTACAAACTTTATTTGGTATAAATTTAGTCACCATAAGTTATGGGCATTGATAAGGGTTCTGCTAGCCGGAGGAGTTGGGTAAATATTTCTTTTTTTGGGAATTCCAAAAGAGCAAAAGTAAAGGGAGGGGATGGGATTTTATTTATATAAAGGTTCTGCTTGAAATTCGCCTGAAGAATATTTTTAAATTTAAAAGGAGGATTTTAAAGAAGAATTAAATTGAAATTCGTTGTTGAAAATAGGAGAAAAGAATTCCAAACTTATTTAAATATTCACCAAGGACCTCAATTAACCCCTTAATATTTTTTCCCACTATCAATTATAATACTTATGCCTGGCCACGTGAGTTCAACTGACTTAATTGAACCAGTTAAAGTTGATTATTGATCACAGAGTTTCCGTAATAAGACCGACACGCCCCGCCCCGTTTACCAGTTTCATATCAAAATCACAGCCAACAGATTGTCTGCCAGTTTTAACTCTAAAGCCAGACGCAGTCTGAGACTATGAATAAATATATATAAATATAAGAAAAAAGAGAAGAAAAAGATATCGAAAATAAAACTGCTTAGCATAACTAATGATTTCGATAAACGTAAAGGCGAAAACAAGTCGTCCACACGCAATCCGGTTGGCTTAACCCAATAAAATTCACTTTGAGAAACTGCAAGTCGTCATCATCATCCGATTTTCACAGCCAATAAGCAACTGATCATAGCTATATATTTATATATATTTTTTTAAATGATAACCCATACCAGTAGACTTATTCTAGATACGCGGTTATCTCATGGTCACAGCAAACTGATAATTAATCATAATTCTGCTTTCAAAATAAGCATAAATAGATAGCAAAAAAAAAGTCTGGTGCCTTAATGTGAAATCAATAATCTAGTTTTTTTTTGCCGATTAAGCAAATTAATACTAATTTGTATTTGAAAGCTATGTACTACTGATAAGCCCAGTAAATTGCGTCAAGATCAAGGTTAATGGATTACCTGATAATTGAGAATGACTTAACACGTGATTCCCGAGGGATGACGAGATCAATGAATATGTTGTTTTGGGCATCGCGTAGTTACTCTATGAATTCCCCTCCCCTTAGAAATGTTGAATCAATCAAAACATGTTTACTGGTAAACAAACAAAACAATTAAAGTGCATCAGCATCGTATACTATACGTGAGACGAACGAACACGCCCACTATTAATTTGTTATTGTTATTGTTGCTGCCAGTTTCTGGCACAAACTAGTTTTATATGCTAGAAAGATCCGTTGGCATGGCGAATAAATTAAAATCTAAATTCTAAATGGGGCGCACAAACAGAAATTAAATCAAGTTCTGTCTCTCTCTGAGGCGACCTTGCCGCATCACATATTGCATATATAACATATAACATATATATGCTATGAAGCATATGTTAATTTATCTGACAGCATCTTTCACTTGGCGAACAAATCATATGGAATTAGCAATAAATCAGCAGAGATAGAGAAAGAGAACAACTCAACAACAGTTGTTGAGATTACGAGATTGAGAGACTGACAGGCCGAGAGATAATGTGCCACGTTACATCGCAAATCGATTGAGAAATAGGGGCTCGACTCGTCTATATATATATGGTGCATTTTCTTGGTTCACAACATGTTGATGAAGACCACGAAAATATGTTTAAATTTAGATAAGACAACGCAGTTTGACAGCGGAAAGCTTTTCTGGACTACGTCAATATCTTTTAAAGAAAAATCAAGTCTCTGAAATGCGCCGTTTCTCTCACCGCGTTGGGGATGTGTTTCTGTCAACAATTTATTTTATTTGGACCAAAGTCCAAGATATCCCAGTGCAAAGTACAGCATTTTCTAGGGAATATAAGTAAGGTTTCTTAGAGAAATATTTGCATTCTTATATAATGATAAATTGGTTTTTGCATAAGAAAATTTTCAAGATGGAAAAACTCTCTTTGAATATACATTTTAAAAATATCTAACAATAAAAAATCTTTTCTGGAAGACAACAAAATTTTAAGATTGTTATTAATATTTTAGCAGAACTTTTTAGTGACACTAATAATATTTTTTTTTATTTTAAACGACTTTCCAAACATAGTTAATAAAAGATGAGAGCACGTTCCTAATATAAATAAACGGTTTATGTGTTATTTTCCTTAATTACAAGTTGATATATTATTTCTTTAATGAATTATTATGAATCTGCGACGTATTTAAAGTATCAGAAATTAGTTAACTGCTGTTAATAATCAATAATTACACCACAAAGGAAGTTTGAATAACATTTGAAGGACTTATTATTCCCTTCCAAATCCCATTTTACTATCTTTCTATTAAGTTTTTTGATTTATACGAGGAAATTTTCTATTGTCTGACTGCCTGCCCTTGAGTGGCCACTCGATGGCGATGGCGAATCGCGAAAATCCCGGCCAATGAGAAATGCATAAAAACAAATCGTAAAAAAATTAACAATCGACCGATAAGATAATCCCCAGTTCAGGGCTAGCCGCCCAACGCCAAATCCCAGCTATTGGCCAAATCAGGTGACGGTGCCTGATTTAAAGTTAGATTTATGATTGGAATGCCCCGTGCCAGAAAACGTCATAGCCAGACGCCTGCCTCTACCATTATCTCGGAACTTAAGGGAGATATAGAAATACGTAGGTTTGGCGGAAATCAATTGCGGAAGTTGATAAACATTTTTTGGCTATTTCTAAACCACGGTAGTCGGTGTGAGCCACTATCAATGGTTGTGTTTGTCTGTGTGTTTGAATGCAACAAGTGGCAAATAGCACTCTTTTATCTGTATCTATAGCGGTTGCTGTATCTGCATCTGTATCTGTATCTACACAGGTGTTGTTTGTATCTGTATCTTTTTAACTGAAAACCCATTTCAAGTGCATGTTGGGTGAAGCCAAGCGAAGCCTTTCGAATGACTAGACACTATGCTTGATGAAATACCCTTGAAGGGAAGAAGGTTTGGGAGATTTAAAATTGTTATTCAAGAATTTAAGAGTGTAACTATATAGAAACTTTTGGTATATGTTCTAGATTGAGTATATGATAACATAAAATGATAATGATTTTGGCAATATTTTAACATGCATTCAAAATTAATAAAATTATAGATAAAATGCAGGTAAGAATATTATTTAACTTAAAAATTATTCAACATGAATATTTATGATAATTTCTAGATGTGTTAGTAGCAATCTTTACTCATTAAAAATATTTCTAAGAATAAAAAACCCAATAATTTAATAACCTCTCTTTATAAGAGTATTCTAACTTCAATTTCCACCTGAGGAGCATCACCTTCGCTTGTGGCCTAAAATTAGCACATGCTAAGCTAAAAACAAACTTTGCACAATCTATTCTCCTTCTTCCCCTTCTTCCCTCCTTATCCCCTTTCTCTTTCTGGTTTGCTGGGGATCATGTTCATGTTCATGTTGATGCTCATGTTTTCTTTCCTACCAATTGCATCTCTCACCTGAGATGCAGAGATGGGTTCTCACCTATGCCGAGGGGTGTGCCGATCTTTCCGGAAACGTTGAGGAACTTGAAGCTCATGTTGATGAAGGCCTTGCCATCGAGGAGTTTGCTCAGCGAGCCCCCCTCGTCCAGCGGTTGTGCATTAACTGTTGTTGCAGCATCCGTGGGCGTAGCTGTAGCTGGTGTGGGTGTGGGCGTGGCAGTGCAACATTTGCCAAAGCCGATCATCAGAGTGAGAAGCAGGAGATTGAAGTTGGCGCAGGCGCAGCGGAACAGCTGTTCGGCGCGTCTCTTATCGCTGAGATTCGCGGAGATTCTTGTAGATTTGTTGGATGATGATTTTTTTGTGGTGTTATCACTATCACTGGCAGTGCTCATTGAGCGTGACTCTATGGCCATGGTATTGGTCTTTATAGAGATTAACTCGTTCTAGTTCTTGTTGTTTTTTTTATTGCATATATTCCTTTGATCTTACACGGTTTTTACACTAAAGAAAGAGAGAGAGAGAGATGGGGTGGGGTGACCCTGGCCATTAGATTATCTAAGCAGGAAGCGTGGGAGCTTCTGGCGAGATTATCTAATCACAGAAATGGCCAAAAAATAAACGCGAAAAACATTGAAAAATCGCTTGCCAAGCAACGGCAAATAAAATAAATAAAAACAGGCGACAATTCATTCGGCTAATACTCTTTCATTTTTGCCTTTGCAGCTCTCTTCGCATTTCACGAGAAGACCGAACAAACTGGTTAAAAATCGTGCCGCGTTGCCGAAAAAAAAAACACACACAGAAAACGAAAAAAAAAGAGATCCGCACAAGCCGAAAAACCGAAAATTAAGCAAAAATATCGGACGAGAGACCGAAACGTGAAACGCACAAAAATATACACAACGTCAAAGAAGAAGCCAAAGCACTTCGGTGTGTTGACGTTGGCAATCGGAATGAATAAAAGCAATAGAAGAATTTGAATTTGCTAACACAGAAGGGGGGGAGGAGGCTTCTGCCACGCCCCCTCGATCGCGCGCGAACCGTTAATTAATTGAATATTGTTTTCGTGGATATTATTTTCAGCTGGCACGCTTTTTATTTGCTCTGATAAATGCCAATATACGCGCGCTGCCTTATCAATTTTGTTTTTATTTTGATTTTTTTTTTTGCGGGTTCTCTCAAGGTGGTGTGCTGCGGCACGTGCTCAGCGCTTGATTTTTTATAGTTTGTAGATATTGGGTTATAAATTAATGCTAGCTAACATTTTTATTTCCCGCTTGTTTCATTTACATTCTCATTTGTTTAGTGTTTGTTTTGCTTCAAATATTTGTTTTGTCGTTAAAAAATATGGCTGCCCGATTCCCACAACGCGCCTTTTTCAACTGAATTCGTTTCGAGAATCGGCCTGCGAATTTAAGCGAATTGGCAACGATTTCGATTCGAGAGCTCAGAGAGCGTCCGATTTGCGCTTGTTTGATTGTGTTTGTTTTTGCACCGCTGCCCAGTCTCAAGGTGGCCTTATCACAGCAACAAGAATGCGACCGATCCGGAGGCCCCCGTCGAAGAGATAACCGAAGCAAAGAGCGAGAGTGCTCCCAAGATCTTTGCTCTCTTCGAGCCCAGCGATGCTGCCGGCTGAGAGTTGGAGCTCTCTTTAGCCTTCAGCAGATTGCTTAGATCGCTACTCTTAAAGGTAAACCTGTTGATCGTCTGTTGATCAATGGAGATTGATTTCGAGCTGAATGGGGGATCATTTTACAAGGAAAGGGAGAACATTCAAGGGATTTATCATTTAAAGAGAGTAAACTTACTAGGTTTAAAAATCAAACATTTCATTGATCTACCAATTTCCTAATATAAAAAAGATTATCCTCTTATTAACCTTAGTTTCATTTGTTTAAAATATTTAACGTGCTTGAAAAACAAAACAAAGTAATTAATTATTGCTCCATGATATCTATCTTTATCTTAATCTATTTATATTTTCAATGGTAACTTTAAAGATATAATGCTATGGGACAAACTTGAACAAATTTAAAGACTTTTCTGCTTGATAAAACCATATTCAAACCATTAATCATATCAAAGACGCGTCTCTGCCATATAAAATCAATGAACCCAAAGAAACCTGTGCCATCTCACTTATTAGTTCTATAAAAAAGTCCAGAATTTGAATATTAATTTTAATTCTTAAGTGCAATTAAAGCACTTCAAAATGGCGCTATATTTATTATCATTACTTCGAATTACAGCTCTTGATTTCTCTATTAATCAGAGTTCCACGAAATATGTTGAATAAGTATTGTTTAAGACACAGATAATTATTGTTTCATTACGTAGATGTTTGCACTTAACGCTAAAAAGTTATACCTCAACATGCTCTTTGTACTTAAAAAGGGTAAATAGCCCGAGGAAACCGAAGAAGAGCTCAAGTGTAAACTTGACATTACATCGGATGTTTGCGTTTCAATTATTTAGTGAGAATACGCTTTGATAAGGTACAGTAATTGCATTTAAAGTGCAGAAATATCATGGTAAAATTATACAATAAATTATTTAATGTGTGTTTAAGAAATGTTCAAACTTTGTAAGTACTTTCTAAAGCACTTAAAACAAGTTTGTATCCACTCAAGTAAAGATCTTCTTCTGATCATTAAAGCTATATAGTACCAACCTGAACCGCAGGACAATGCCAAAGAGACCACAAACAGGAGGAGCTGCTTGGAACCATAGAGATCACTTTTACGCATTGTATTGGCGAAATCAGAAATATATATAGATATATATTTTGGGACTTTATCTAGAGCACGCGACTTCCCTTTTGCGTTGCCACCGCGTTTATCAGTGCGCAAAAACGATATTTTTTAATTAAGACCGAAGAGAATCGGACAACCGGACGTGGAATCGTACGATAATCGCGACGTTTGGCATGGGCACCACCAGCTATATATCCCAGGTGTTAAAGGGTGTATTATTTTAAATTTTCTTAAGACCCGGCAGCGTTTAACCGTGCGATGCCCAGTGAAGACCGACGCGAACTGAATTGCCTGCGGTTATGGGTAACGGAATTGTGGCTCATTAGCATTGAAAGTGTCGCTGCTTTCAATCAAACACCAGGTGTGGGCTGTGTGTGATTGAAAATGTGAAATTCGAAATTGAATTGGACTGGAGTGGAGTGGATGGGATTGAATTGGATTGAATGACGTTAACTGGACAGATAAGCGTCGCTTGAAAGAGCGAAAAGTGGGCATTATAGGCGCAGGGGTCGGGCCATCAGGCCTCATCTTGGTGGCAATCATTAGCATCACTACCACCGATACCAATGCCAATCGAAAATCTCAATCAAACTTGCAATCAAACTCTCGCAATCATCGCTGCAATCGTTAGCGCGTCATCTGCATTTGTCGTTGCTTCCGGTGCCGCCACTCGAAAATGGGCATAATTTATGATTTGAGCGTGTAAATCATTTTTCAAGCACCACCCCCGCCGGGCTTGTGAATGACAGTTCTGTTGGGAACCCCCCCTTCATCAGACGCCCCTGACTTTACGTTATTTGGCAGTGTTTGCGGTTGCCGTTTCTAATTGCAGGCGAAGCGCTCGCAAATCGCCTAATCAAGCACTTCAACTGACACTGCATTTTATCGCCCTGCAGCCGCCCCGTGTCGTGTGTTCAAGAGACGGGAAATCGGACATTTATATGCATATATATATATATATTTTCAGAGTTTTGTCTTTTGTGTTTTTGGCAGGCGTCAAGGGCCTCGCCTTGTTCATCTATCAATGATGGGCTCAATTGATAGCCGCATTTTGAAAGCGCAGATAATGATCGGCATTATTTATTCGCCAAGTGGCTCTGTCTGTAATCGCTATTTTGGGATGACACAAGGAACGGGTTGAGTGAGTCATTAATTTACTAAACTAAAACTTGCTTAATTCCAAATTCTATAATTTGCTTGGGAAAAAGTATCTATTTTAGCTTTTGTAGTTACAAGAAAAGTTGGTAATCTTTTTTACATTATAGTCAAAAGTTTACATTACACTTCAAGTTCATTGTTTTAATAGTTAAATCATGTCGAGTTAATGGGAAATATATGCATTTGTTTTTTGTAATGACACTTCCAGGAATACAATCACTACAGCGCAGTACAAAGTTACATGTCTCAAGTGATGATATATATTTTTTAAGGGTCTTATGCCAAATGCGTATCGATCGCATCTTAGCTTGTTCTACTCAGAATTTGAGGTAGGTCTTCTACGAATTCCGTCTGTCAACTCTTTTGTTATTATTTGCACTGGCCACTGAGTTCAAGTATATTGTTTAAGTCCTTAATAAGTCCATTAGGGTTTTTGCATTATATCTTTTCTTTCTTTTGTATTTCAGTTTGCAAGCACTTTCCTTGAGGTTCTTATCCGTTCGATTGTCGACGCGATTGTAAAAGTTGCACTTAAGTTAAGCTGCAGACAGACTGCTAGCATTCGCAACCCTTTGTAATAGGGGTGCATTAATTATCTATAAAGATTTATGCAGGTAATTAGCATATTGTATACCATTTGTGGAAACACGTCAAACGCAGGTTTGATAGGAAAATTTATAGAAACTGTGTGTCTAGTTGGGAGCTATTTTATTTCTTGTATTGTATTTCTTATATTTCTATATCGGAGAAAAGTTAAGGTAAAGGTTTGTTAATTTTTTTTTAAATAAGAATTATATATATCACATTATAATTATTTATTGGCAAATGTTAATACTGTAATGTTTTATTTTGTTTAAAAATGTTTATATTGGAGGTAATTGGAATGATCATAGTTCCGTTTTACTTTTATTTCAGATACATTAATAATGTATTTTTGATATTTTATGAAATATATCCCTTAATTTAAATATTATTACAAAATGTTAAGCTTTAGCATGAGCAGTCCATTACGTTCACTATTTTTTTAAGGTTTTAAAAAATTTATTTTATTTGTCATAAAGATTTGGTTTAACTTTAAGTTTTTTTTAACTTGAAGTTTATCTTCTTATATTTGATTTGAATTAATTTAATTAATGTTTGACTTTATATTTACTCTATTAAATTGTTTAAATTATTTACTTCCATGTTTCTATTGTAACTTTTTTTTAATTTTTTTTTTAATTTTATTTTTCCATTTTCCCTCGAGTTTTGTTATCAAATTTTTTTACTATTTTATGACTTTTATATTTATCACAACTTTTTAAATTTAATTTATAAATAAAACAAACATTTTACACTTCTTCGAAGTCGAAACCATTAACGATCATTTTAATTAAATCTTCACAGTACAACACTGTTATAATAACTGTAATAAAACAACAATAACAATGCTATAAGCCCTATCGAAATTCAAATGCAATCCGTTTTCGAAAGTCGCGCTCGAATTGGGAAAAGTCTTCGAATCGGAATGTAAACAGCGAATGAATGAGCGAAGAAGTAACGGTAAATTTCACATGTGGCAAATGACAATGGAAGTCGCTGCCTCTGCTCAAGCCACTCTGCCTCGGCCGCTGCCTCTGCTGGCGTTGCAGTCGCGGGACGCAGCGCATTAACAGTGTTTTTTTTTGCACTAACAGTTGTGGATGCTGGCTGTTAAAGCGCTGTCAAACACTTAACAGCTCATGTTGCGCAGCGTCGACGTTGGCGATATCGCTCATAAACGTCATTCAATGGCCATATCTTTATGAGTGTATGCGTGTGTGTGTGTCTGTGTGTGTGTGTGTGCTAGTGCTTTGGGGTGTGTGAGCCCAGCGAAGCGATGCTAAATATGAAAACATAAAAATTAATGTTATATTTATAGTGTGGCAGCAAAAGTTGCGGCAGGAGGCGTTGCGGTCGCTGCAGGGCAGTGGCATCAGCAGTAGTTACAGCATCATCTGCAAGAAGTACACTGAGAAATAAAGAGAAAATTAAATAGAAACAAAAGATGTATCTAAAAGATATTTTCACATTTAATAAATACTTTTTTGTTTTAAAGATACTTTTGAATCTGAAAAATACTGTTAAGATAAAACTGAAAGCAACTCTTGCATCTGTGTGATATCGTTGTATCTAAGAAATACTTTTGCATCTATAAGATACACCTGCACTTCAAACATACGTTTAAAATTGCATCTTATAGTTTTCTTTTTAAATTTAAAAGCTACTATTATTATTGATTTATTTATTATTTTGTGAATAAACCTTGTAATGTCAGAAATTAAAGTTAAAATTAACACTTGAGTTAAAAATTGAAAGCTACTTTTTCATCTAAAAGATGCTCGTGCATTTAACATGAAATCTACTGTTTAATTTGCTGCAAAAGAACTACATTTATTTTCCGATTTACACAAGAAATATTTTTAAAATTTATTTATGCATTTATTTATAAATTTTTCTTCTAGTGGCAAAAATCCTAGACTCCTGGCCAAGTGTCGGCTGTTAGCTCTTGCTGGCTGGCATTTGTTGGTAGTATATTTGCTTTGGCCAGCGGCAACTCGGTCGCTTCTGCTACTTTCCACTCTCACCAACTATTTGTAGTTGCGCCCCAGGGGAGTAAATGGGGGCTGTGGACTAGAAAGGGCTGCCGCCTCTGTTTATCCCGTTTGAATTTCAATAAGCAGAAGAAAATATTTTCAGCGATAAATCGCTAAAATAAATATATGAAAGGTTAGTGGTTACTCGATAATGGAAAAAGGTTAAAAATAGTTATAAAATATCTCAACAAACTAGAGGAAGAGTACAGTGAAAGCTCTTAAGAATAAAAAAGCCTTTGTGAATGAAAGTCTGACTCTACAATAGTACAAGTATTATCATTATTTAAAACAGCGATGGGCACGCCGTGGCTCAATTTGCTCACGCTGCTCAAACCGTTATCTTTTTTGGGAGGCGCCAGCAAGTCGTCCTCGCGTCGTCGGTACTAGCGCTCAGCGATCCGTGACGATTTACAAAAACAATGACACTGAAATTCGGCGCAGGTAGCGGGGCACATCGCCGCGATCCCAAATTTACAACAACAATCGCATGCATTTGGGCCTCGCACATCAAACTCGCGACGGTGCTGGTTGTTGTTTTTATTTTTTGTGTGGCCGAGCTGCTTCTCAGACCGTTAGATCTTGTGCCCATCGCTGATTTAAAATATAAAAACTTTAAGCTTTAATTGTTTTAAGGTTTCAATATATATATTTTCTTCCTACCTTTATAAGTTACTGACTAAATTTTTGTTCTAATTTCACTCATAAATCGACAATTTACTGTACCGCTCTAGGCAGTCAGCTGGTATTTGCAGCATGCATTGTTGTGTTTTGTGTGTTGTGCCCCACATACGTAGCATGCCACGCCACCAGCCGTGCGAAAGGGTTGCGGCCAACGTGGCGTATGATGAATGCCATTGTCTAACACTGCTATTGCGGCCCGGCAGATTGGTTTAGGGGATAGAGAGCTAGTTGATTATAGGCGATAGTTGAGTGGGTTGCAAAATCAGTTGAAATTTGGAGAATGTATTGCTTCGACTTTTCATTCACAAGCAAAGATAATGTCAATTGAGTATATCAAAGCCATATATCGCCCCTACTCTGTTTCCTACGATTTTCCCAATGCCTTCGAAATGGGCAACTCCTGATTTCTGATTGCTGAGCACTCAATTGGTCAACTTCCGGCGACCAGACGGGTTGCTGTTGTTGCTGTTGGGGCAGCTGCTACGTGTGCCTGGCCAGCATTTTTCTTTTACTTTAAACCCAGCAGGCACCAGAGCTGCGGCTGCCCCTCACTGAAAACACAAAGAACTAACCGAGACCACAGACCAGCCGAAAAGCGGCGACTTCCCTCACATTAGCACTCGAATAATCATACGCCGCATTGTCCCACGACCGAAGGAGGAAGGTGGGTCGAAGGGGAGCCAGGACCTGTCATCGCATCTGTTGTGGATATTTGAATGTGCCGTCAACAAGGCCCAGGCAAAACGTCGGCATATCAGGCACTCGCATTGGGAAAGGGATCGGGCACAGGAATGGAACTTTAAACTGCGGGCCTTTCTCTGATAGAAGAGGGGATTGAGGAGCTCTGTGCGTCCTCAGACACAGATAGCAACCACTGCCAGGAGCCGGTCTGCTAACTGGTTGGTTGACTGTCCCCTCGCCTCCTTTCTCTAGCCAGGTTCTGGCCCAATCTCAAACTCATACTCGCCTCCTGTGTGCAGGACAAAATTTACCGCTAAGCATTTGCCAACAACGTGGCAGTGTTCAAAGGACAAGGGGGAAAAATAGGACATGTAAACGGGACAGGCACTGGGACTGAGACTGGGATGACACACGGATGCTGGTCGGGATCATGGGGGTCATTGTAATCATAACGGTGGCTCTTTACCCGACAGGATATTCCTAAACAGTGCAAAAAGTGCGCAGAAAAGGCGCCAAATTAGTCAAATCGTGTAATGGCCATACAGGGTGCCCGCAGGATAATGTAGTCTAAGTAATTCCAAGCCATTTCATATGGATAATTCTGAATATTCCTCATCCCTCTACAAATTTTAATTCTATTTATAATTCCAAATTCCTTGTTATTTTGGCAATCTAACAAAGGCAATCGAGTGGACCGGCTTTTCCCTGCCATCCCTAAAGTCCTTTAGCTCGCTGAGTCGCTGCTCTGCTGCTGCTCTACTGGTGTGCTGCTTTTTCTGATTTTCCCCTGCTTTTCCTCTGCTCTGGGATGATGTACAAATGGCATCGCAAAGTGAGCCACTAGGCAGCGACAGTTTTTATGGTTTTTCGTTTCTGGGCGCGTTTTCCTTTAGTTTGTTTTGCAATTATTTCCCCTCACAGTAACAGATTGGCGTAGTGCTAGTCCTGTTATCCTTTTCTGGTGGTGGCTGGACACTTTTCCTAACATTGCCAGACAGAGTGTGCGCAGCATCTCAGCCCAGAAAGGTCTTGGTCTCTGTGTCTCATTCCCAGAACCAGTCAAAAGTTAGCCAAATAGACAAACAAGGAGCCAAAGAACTTATCACTCTCAACCTAATTGATATCAGTTTCTGATTCCGGAGTGGCGAAAAAGTTTCTGATCCCTCGAGGGAGCCCGGCCAAGTGTTGGCCAATGTAAATCCGCTTACAGGGAAGTGGACTCATAAATTATTGATTTGATTATGTCACCCGCTGGCTCGCTGACTCGCTGGCTGACACCCGAACCCACTCCATGTCACTCCACTTGAGTTGCCTCAGATGTTGTGGCAGCTGCTGTCCCTGCCTGGTATTTATAAAGGATCAACAAGCGATTATGTCCTGGCGGCACTCAGCGGAAAGCGAGAGTGCTGGCGGGAGAGGGTCGACCTGAGGTCGCAATCGAAAGTGCCAGCAGATTAGTTGACGTATCCATTCCAGCTTTCGTCCTGCCCTCGCCACTGCCAATCTCCATCTGTCCCTGGTCCGGCTCCTGCTCCTGCTCCTGCTGCTCCTGCTGCTGCTGATTCGTAGCTCAATCGGCGATTGTATCTGTTCCAATGCGGAATGCATTATTGATGAGTGGAATCCGTTTTTAGCGCTCGTCTTTTTTCTTCTTTTTTTCCTGCTGGCCATTTGCATGCATGCCCAATGCTTGGCTATTTATAGTGGCCGGTTAACTCGATTGCGGAGTCCTTGGCCGAAACGCCAACCCACCTGCGTTGGCCTTGCCACATGTTTGCCATTTTCGTGCTGATTTCCATTTCCTGGCTTTTTTTGATGTATTTTCAGGAGGAAAGGGTACTTCAATGGGATATCGAATTCCTTAAAAAATAACTTAAAAAGTGATAATCTTGGTTTTATCCTTAATCCTTAAAATATAACACATTGCTTATATTTACATAAGCTTTGTCAAAAATGTGCCTTATTCCTGTTAATTTGTTTTAAACTAATTTTTAATAAAAGTATTACTTTTATTTTGAAATTCAGCTCAAAATGGAAATACCTTTAAGGTTTTCCTGGTCTGGTATAACCTGCTCCCTCAAGTGTACTTTACCGAATATTCCAATGCATATATTCAGCATATCCTTGCTCCAACTTGGGCTACCTTTGCTTCGCCTTGTTTGCGTGTCCTGCGCGTGTTTTCCATTCTCCACTACCCCATCCTGTTCCTTGCCGTTTGCTACTTTGTCTCTCTCCCCTGCTTATATGCCATTTGTGTGCCTGCCACGTATTGCTGGACCAAAAGAACAGGAGGAGAAGCTGTTGTGGAGCTTGGGAGCTAAGCGCATTCAGTGCCTTCCGATTGATGCCACTCACAGATTTCCCATTGACCTTGGGCAGAGCGGGGGCGTTGGGGGGTTTTACCACTGACAAGCTCATAATTAAAGCCTGTCGCTATCTGTGGTTAGTGGCCTGCATACTTGGGTGTTATCTTAACCAGCTCAGCCACGCCCAACCAAAATACCAGCCCACAGAAATATTTAACACTCAGGGAAAATTAAAAAGATAAAATATATATTAAGATTCATTTATGAAATATTAAGATGCACTAAAATAAATTCATAAAATATTAAGACACATTCGTAAAACATCAAGATACATTCATAAAATATTAAAGTACTTTCATAAAATATTAAGATGAGAATGAATATTAAGACAAAAAGAAGACCTTGTAATTAAGTTCGGATAATTTTTAAATTGTTTCTTTGTGTTGTATAGCTTGGCTTAGACTACTTTTTGCCTATTGAATTTAATTTAATAATTTTTTGTTTTGAAAAGTTCGTTAAAATAATATTTGAACTATTTTAAATTAACTATCCTTTTGTATTTATTTATTTATCACAGTGCACTCCTCGTTTCACAATGTGTTAATCATTCCACTTGGCGCACGTTTCGTCTTGGCTGCTTTTGGGTCATTTGGAGGGTCTTTCTTTTGGCGGCTCCCCTCTCCTGTCCTAGCCTTTAATTTTCCCCGGATCTCCTCCTTGAATGTCGCCGCTCCATTATCCCTTTCCAGCTTGGATATATCCCCACTACTACTCTTCCGCCGTTGTCGTCCATTTGTCGACATATTTGTTGTGCGGTCCGCCCACTTTGTCACTTCACCGTCCAACCCACGCCCTTGGATGTTGGCTTTTATTTATTTGTTTGCCTTTTGTTGACAGCAATTTAAACGCTTCAATGGACTGCCACCCCAGCGTCCAAACCTCCTTGCCCCTCAACCCCCCACAGCCGTTAGAGCGCAAAAAGGGTTTCGCAAATAAGTTTCACCTCGTAAATTAATTTCTCTTGCTCTTGGTAAGCAGATACAATTTGTTTGAGTGTGAGTGTGAGTGTGAGTGTGTTTAAGGGGAGTGAAGGAAAGGAAAGGAAAGGTTAAAGGAGGAAGGTGGAGGACTCTCTGCTCAAGACACGACCTCCGCCAAAGGTCAAAGGGATTACGGACCAGCGCTCTGGCCAAACTCATTAATTACCTCAAACAACGAAGGGCTTAACGAAACGAACAAAAATAAATAAATAAATAAAGTGGCAACATAAAATTCGCATAAAATTAAAAGGCAACATAACCGAAACATTACACCAAAAATTTACTTTGTTGTTTGCATTTCGATTATTTCATTTGATAATTTTATTTGCTTAATATGTAAATGGTTTTATTGTCGGCCGGTCGGTCGGGGCTAATTTCACTTTGCGGATTACCAGGCTCGTGGAAAATAATTTAAATCGTTTTCGTATAAATACATATATTGCTAGGGATTTAAGCGTTCATTGATTGGACACTGTTAAGGCCCCTTGATTTATAATTGTAATGCAATTGGTTGTATACTTATTTATTTATTTAAATATAATTGTGTGCATTTCGAAAAATTTAGATTAAAATGGTTGAAGAGCCAAGAGCTCTTTGTTGCGGATTAATTACTCAGAGCTTAAATGACAAATTCTATTTTAATTACAATTCGGAAATAAAGAAACACATTTTATTATTTATTATAATTATTAGAAGTGTTTAAATATATGTTTTGGGAATTCAATTCTGTCATTTATTATTTCTTTATACAAATAAATACATTTGTATTTGCCTTTGACAAATATATAAATTTTTCATTTTAAATGTGTGTTTATTTGGTTTTTCATTACACAAAATATTGCAAACTATGTATTTTCAAATAATGTGGAATTAAAACGTTCTTGCTAACACAATTTCCATAATTTAAGCCTTCATTTATCATTTTCGAATTGCAATATTTATATATATTTATTGTTTTTAGGTTTGTATACAAAGTTACCAAGAGATTTACTCGATGTTTCGTTAAACATTTACTTTCTACGAAGCATAGGGAATTTGTGTTCCCTTTTCAATGAGTTTATAATAGAAAATAGTTTGAATTTCGACAAAATTACAAATTTTTCGTCTAAATTAGTTCCCAAATAAAATTTATTGAACAAAACAGAGAAACTTCAATGATAAATTTTACATTTTAAGCAACGAAAATGAGGTTTTACCCACTTTCCTCACAGCCTGTCACTCGACCTGAGGGCCAATTTATGCCCCACTGAGAGCGATTTCTCACATTCAGCCAACTTTCACATTCCCATACGCACAAGGACTTTGATAAGGTCGCTGCTCCTGTCATTGTTCTTGGGGATCCTTCAGAGGCGCTGTCGCGTTTATGTGATTCAATTTAGTTCGATTAGGAATGCCAATTGGTGGGAGGAGCAGCAGCAGCAGGAGGAGGAGGAATGGAGAGTGGCAGGAAGTGACGTGGGACGGGACAGATGTGCCTTGTCATTGCTGACAGATTTATAGAAAGTCAAGGAGCCGGCAGTGGCTGTGGCAGTGGCAGTGGCAGGATCTGAAATTAAAATGGCTTTTGCTCATCAAGTTCCGTTACAGAGTGATAAGCAAAGGCCAAGAGCGAGAGGATGAACCTCCCGATGTGACAGCTGTTTGGGGCGTGTGTCCTTATAGTGTGTGTGTGTGTGGGTGTGTGCTTGGGATATTCGCATTTGGATATGTTGTGTATTAGGATAAGGAATTCCAGCCAACAGCCAAACTGTTTGATATCCGGTGGCGACGCCGGTTCCAACTTTGTTGTCGTCCAGACGACACCACGTGCCCGCCGGGAACTGACTCCTTTATCCTTCCTTCTGTTCTCGGTTCTCCTTATCCCATCCTTGATTTTCAACCTCATGTACCTCCTCCAAGCTGTCACGTTCCCGTCTGATGGGAAACTGTCAACTTTATTGCTCATACACTAGGCAAAACCCACTCCTTATAAGAGATTTAAATATAATAAAGATATATTTAATTATACTTCTTAAACCTTAGTAAATATCTAAAAACATTTCTCATTCTATTTTCAGCATTATTGTGTTATAAATTATTTTATTCAATACATTTCTTTCAGTGCATTTGAATGTCTAGTCTGTCAATCTTCGTCACCACGTAGCCAAAAACTTCCGTCCAGCACATATTTTGACTCCGGCATATGGTTATTTCGGATTCCGCCCGCTGGCATCCTTGCCCCGTTCCGGGGAAAGTCTCCTCCATTCCTCCATTGTGTGTGTGCATTGCATTGCACGTGCCTCGGAAAATGGAAAATTGTCGGGTTGAAGGAGGGCCTTCGGGGTTGGGCAACAGGCAGGCCGTTAAGCGCCCCAGCGAACAATTGAAAAATTAACAGTATTTATTTATGATGAACAACAAAAAGAAAGGCGGCAGTGGCGGGAGTTGGGGGGAAAAAAAAGATGGAGCTCCCGCTTGAAATTCACCCTTGGCACCTCGGCTCTCGCATTTTCCACCCACTCACCGCCCCCCATCGAGTGCGTGCTCGGCATGGAAAACTGGTGAATGCCAAGGGCCAGAAAACGAAAACGGCCAGTTGCAACAATTTTTTAATTGGCGCGGAAATTGCTGATGGAATTGACGCTATGAAAGGCAATTTCGGCCAACGAGCTGCAAGGCTGTTGGCCAATTTGTTGCCAAAATGCAAACGAGGAGGAGCTGAGAAAGAGACAGGAGGCTAAAGAGAAAAAGAGAAAGGAAGCAGAGGAAAAAATCATGTAAAGTTCAGGTAAGGCAAGCTTACCAATTTTGAGATACCTCGTAGCGAGGAATTGTTAACAGAAAAATATTCTTTTGGAAATTATAATTCTTAAAATATCAGCTTATAAAAATGTACATTAACTCATAATAATATTTATTAACACTAAAGATTAACAAGTTAGACAAAAATGAATTCAAATGTTCCCTAACTGCATAGATCCTTAATAAATGCAAATGTATTTATAAATTTAAATTGCAAAAATACCTTTAACCATTAAGAGGCTCTTCGGGAAGCCGAAAAAAAAATCCCAAATAAAACGTAGTTAACTTTATTTGAAATAAAAATAAGATATTGCTACGTTATAAAAGAAATATCAAGTGTTCAAGAAGCTAACTTCGTGTCGAGTCATAATTTTAAAAGGTAAATGGAAATCAATGCAAAATTATAGGACATTTGAGCCATAAATAAGGTGGAAATAAGGGCAAACCCGATCGAAATGGGAATGGTGAAAATCGGGCTGGTCATTTATTTAATTTTTCGCACGATTTCAGCATTTGCCGTTTGCTGGCCGTCTGCAGGAAAATGCCGAAGGAGGAATAGGGAAAAGGAGGAAGGAAAACCTGGAGGGAGGCAGACAAAGAAAGTCAGCAAGAGATAGAAACATCAGTTAAATGACCGCAAAAGGGGGGTGGGTTCAAGGAAAAACTGGGGGAGGAGGTGGTATGTGTTTGAGTGTGTGTGTGTGTCCAAGTGTGAGCGGTAGAAGGGGGTGGAAAGTGGGAAAAGTGGTAGCCTGTGAAGTGCCGGGCAAATAAAATGGGGTGCGGGGAATAATAATAAGAAAAGGAAAGGGTCTCACAGGGGGACGACAGGCGAATGCAAATACGAGGGAAAACCAAGTGAGCGTCGAGGAATTTCCCGGCCAGAGGTGAAAGCACTTCGTGCAAATGAAATTACCCACAAACCCAGAGACAGTGACACATGTACCTGAGTGCAGGCCACGTGAAATGTATGCAAATTTCTTAAATTCAAACTGAAAAGTAAAGCGAGCAAAGTCTCGAATTTCAAAGAAAATATGGAAAAACCATGAAATTATTCCCTTACAAACAAAGTGCAAGTACTGAGGGAAATAAAATGCCAAAAATTTGGGGTGAGTTAACAGCGAAAGAGATGGCTATAGTAACATTTCAGTCCACATCCTGCGACAGGGGAAATAATTGCAAAACAAACACAAAAGGAAAGCGCGCTCAAACCGAAAAATCATAAAAACTGTCGCTGCTTAGTGGCTCACTCTGCACTGCCATTTGTCCATCATCCAAGGGCAGCAACAAAGCAGAGGAAAAGCAGCGGAAAAGCAGAGAAAATCAGGAAAAGCAGCACACCAGCAGAGCAGCAGCAGCGCAGCTAGCATCGCAGCAGCGAGCAAAAGGACTTCTTGGAGGAAAATCAGCAGGAAAGAGCCGGTCCACTCAATTGCTTTTGTTAGATTGCCAAAAGAGCAGGGAATTTGGAATTATAAATAGAATTAAAATTTTTAGAGGGATGAGGAATATTCAGAATTATCCATATGAAATGGCTTGGAAATACTTAGACTACATTATCCTGCGGGCACCCTGTATGGCCATTACACGATTTGACTAATTTGGCGCCTTTTCTGCGCACTTTTTGTACTGTTTAGGAATATCCTGTCGGGTAAAGAGCCACCGTTATGATTACAATGACCCCCATGATCCCGACCAGCATCCGCGTGTCATCCCAGTCTCAGTCCCAGTCCCAGTCCCTGTCCCGTTTACATGTCCTATTTTTCCCCCTTGTCCTTTGAACACTGCCACGTTGTTGGCAAATGCTTAGCGGTAAATTTGGTCCTGCACACAGGCGGCGAGTATGAGTTTGAGATTGGGCCAGAGCCTGGCAAGAGGAAGGAGTCGAAGAGGGGACAGTCAACCAACCAGTTAGCAGACCGGCTCCTGGCAGTGGTTGCTATCTGTGTCTGAGGACGCACAGAGCTCCTCAATCCCCTCTTCTATCAGAGAAAGGCCCGCAGCTTAAAGTTCCATTCCTGTGCCCGATCCCTTTCCCAATCCGAGTGCCTGATATGCCGACGTTTTGCCTGGGCCTTGTTGACGGCACATTCAAATATCCACAACAGATGCGATGACAGGTCCTGGCTCCCCTTCGACCCACCTCCTCCTTCGGTCGTGGGACAATGCGGCGTATGATTATTCGAGTGCTAATGTGAGGGAAGTCGCCGCTTTTCGGCTGGTCTGTGGTCTCGGCTAGTTCCCTGTGAACTTTATTCTTTAAAGTACCTTTTGCTTTTTGGCCAGATGTCTTTTTCGGCGTCCGTTGCTGGTCAACGGAAGTCGCCCAATTGAGTGAGCTGCAATCAGGAATCGGAACCCGCTTCGTATGGGAGGTCATCATCAGCTGTCGGGGGAGGCGGCATCGAAAAGGGAATGGGAATAGAAATTGAGGGCGGATTTGGGGGCTTCGATATTGCCGTCGCAATAAGCGATGGCCGGAACAAATGTCGCTGACTGACTCCGGCCGGGGATTGGGAATGGGAATCCCCGCCTTCCGATTGGCCTAAAAGTGTTGACAATGCCATTTCTCAGCGGACCCGCCGCCGCCGCCGGAGGCAGCTGTTCCGAGCTGTAAGCTCCTCTCGAATGCTCATGCTCTGCTCATTTTTCAGAGGGCCAAAGGACCAGTTTTGATTAATGGTCAGTCGGTTTGAGCCGGCGGCGACTTTTTTATTTGGCAATTATGTTGTTTAGACCCCGCAACAGATTTCGCACCTCGAACATTTTTCATGCACCGAACACGGGATACGCCCAGTTCTGGACTTTGATTCCGTGTTCCGGGGCTTGTCACTGGCATGCGCCGTCATTAATTCTCCTATCCCTGCAGTCCCCCTGGATGCCATGGATGCCCTGGATGTATCCGCCATTGTCTGTTTGGAATCCCTGTTTTCAGCCGCTTTCATTTTTCAAACGGTTTTTGGCTTTTCCGACACTTGACAAGTGTTTTCGACTTGCGGCAGAAGGTGTCACAAGCCATGGACAGATTTGAGGTTTGCTGAGGGGAAAGGGAGATCTGCAGGAAATATCTGGAGGTAACTGGAGGTATCTTTGGGTGGGCGGAACTTTATGCAAATGTAGAGCTTTTAAAGGTGGAGGCAAATTCAAGAGATACTGTGATGGTGACTTGGTTATATGCTAACTTTTTATATATTTTGCTTAAGACTTAAGATCCTTAAAATATTTTTATAGGAATTATTTAGCTCAGATGTATATTATTTCCATTACTAATTAAATTATCCACGCAAATATCATTTATATATAAGATCTGTTTAGCTTTTTCTTAACTTCTATAATATGTTAAGGCATTTTCTTTGCTTTGTTGTTTTCTTATCAAACATATTTTCAAATAAACATATGCTTTTCCCTTAAGTCACCCCCAAAACTGTGTCATATCTGGACACAACTTATCTGATTTTCCTATAATACCTTCAAAAAGCCATTAAAATCTTTTCCGTTCCAAGTGTCACACCACAAACCATTGACTCTTCAACAAAAGAGCCACCCACAGGACAGTTATTTCCACTCCCAACTGACAATCGGATAAAACCTTGACACGTGGCACTGCCCCCTCGTGTTGCAATCCCCCCGATTGCCATGGTAATTAGCACATCGAATGTCGAGTTAAATGAAGCGAAAAACTCCGTTGTGTCTGGCTGGCATCGGAAACGAATATATAATTTGGAAAACACGGGAATAAGGGTATCAAATCGCAGCTCATTTAGACGGTATGCTTGGACTGCCACTGGATGCCCTCGTGGGGCAGCGGACTCTCCATCGTCGGCGAGAGCATGGTCCAGAATCCTTGGTTTCCCAAAACCTGGGCAAAGTTGCGTCGTATTCCCAGATCGTAGGTGCGATCTGAAGAGTTCGAGGAAACGGCATTGCTTCCAACCAACAGAATTTGGCAGATAAAGATGAACAAGGGAAAGACAAAGCACAACAGGTTGATGTAAAAGATGGTTCTCACCAGGTAGGAAAACAAAAATTCCGACTCGTACGAACTGTAAGAATCCTCGATAAAGGGATAGTAAAAGTGCAACCAATTTTTCTTGTTGAAGCCGTGCTTTAGGGCCATGATGAAGTTGTAGAACTGAGCCAGACCCGCTCCTAGGGAGAGGTGGAAGGTCAACCAGATGTAGTAACGTTGGTTATTGTGACCAATGCAGTTGGCCGTGAAGGTGCAGTGATGATCCCGCTTCAGAATGCAGCATTGACAGAGTTTACAGTGCCAGACTCTTGGAGGCATTAGCTTTTCACATTCATCGCAATAACGCCAAAGGTGCTCCTCGCCCCTTTCAGGCTGCAATAGTTCTTGCCGCAATGCCTTCACCGAGCTTGGTGTCCTGCAGCAGGCCCAAAGATTCCCAAAAATGTTGTAAACAATCCAAGTTCCAATAATGAAGTTGATTGCTTGACCAGAGAAACCATATAGCTGAGGCACCACATAGAACACATCGTAAACGTAGTAGAAACAAGTCAGAGCGATAAGCACGATTATGCAAAGGGGTTCCAGCCAACTGTAGGGATTCTCGAAAATGGATTTCGGGAAACTGGAAGCCATGCTTGTAGATGAATTATTATACAGAAAATATCTTGTCCAAGTGCCAAGTGTATCTAGGTATGGAAAATGTTGATTACAATATCAAAGTATCTAAGGAAACAAGTTAAGGCTACTTTACGAGAATTAAAGAATCATATATTTACGAATTAAATTTGTTACTTAATATCATTCTCTGTCCTTAGATTTCCACTGGATACCAAGATGGGGCAGAGGACTCTTAATAGCTGGCGAGAGACAAGTCCAGAATTGGAGTTTACCCAACACCTGGCCAAAGTTCCTCCTGGTTCCCATATCATATTCCAGATTCGATCTATCAAACATCACAGTATTCCTTCGAACCATCATAACTTCGGTGGTGAACATGAATATTGAATATGAAAGGCACAATATGTTTACGCAGACCACCAAGCATACAGCACTTTTGAATCCATAGCTCGGATGTAGTGAGTCTTCAAGGAACAGCATAACATACAACTTGAAAACGTTGCCCAAGACAAAACCATGTTGCCAGGCGAAAATAAAATTATAGACCAGCGCGAGGCCAGTTCCAAAACTCAGGTGAAAGGTCAACCAGATGAAGAACCTTTGATTGTTGTGTCCTATGCAGTTACCCGTGAAGTTGCAGTGGTGATCCCGCTTCAGGATGCACAACTTGCATACTTTGCAGTGCCAGGATCTTGGCGGCATCAGCCTTTGGCATTCCTTGCAATAGCGCCACAGATGCTCCTCCCCCTTGGCTGGTGTACGTAGCTCTGGGGGCAAAGTGTACACCGAGCTGCTGTTCCGGCAACAGGCCCATAGGTTCCCCAGGATATTGTAGGAAATCCATGTGCTTACTATTGCGTTTAGCGTCACTCCAAAGGGTCCCAATAATTGCGGCGGAACGTAGAACACGTCGTAAATGTAAAAGAATGGGGTCAAAATAATAATTATCATTATGCAGAAACGGTCCAGCCAGGGCCTGTTATGCGTGGGAGCCTTGATCGGGGAATCGATGACAGGTTCAGATGGATTTGGATTATCCGAGTCTGTGACAGGGTCTTGAGGCTTTGGGTCAAAGTCCGTGTCCTTTACGAGTGGTCCCAGTGCCTTTGTGTTATCCATATCTTACGCATTCGTTGCCTTAAAAATAAGCTACAGAAAGGATTAGTCTAAACTAAAAATATGTGTAATTTCTTGTAGTATTTCTGACAAAAATTATGTTGTAAACATAATTACATTTTGACAAGAATTTCAAAGAGACTGCAATAGAAAATATCATATATTTTCAATCAAAACTAATCCCAAGTTGGCAATAATAATAAATACAAATTTTTGTGCGTGCTGACAGAATTTAATGAGTTTTTGGGTTTTGAGTAGAATTACATATATTTCTGACTAATGAACGTCTCATAAGTTCAACAACAGAAAATTCTAAAATTAAAATAGTCCCAGTTTTATTCGCTTTTAAGTGATGTCAAAGAGCATTGGATCCTATATCATTAAGCCTCGCCGATTAATATTTCAAAAAGATTATTACACATTTTAATTTTACAATGGCTAACATTATCTTTTTAAATATAACAAGATAGACAACAAAGACCTATTTATAATTTGATATACCAAAAATCTAGACACGCTGCTTGACGGTCCACTGAGTGCCGTCATGGGCCAAAGGACTTATAATCGTGGGCGACAAGAGTGTCCAGAAGAGCTCTTTACCCAGGACACCTTCGAAGTTCCGCCGCCAGCCTAGATCATAGCTGCGATCGAAGATCGTATAGCACGTACTGTTCCGATGGACCATCAATAGCTGCACGCCAAGCATGAAGGCAGCGATCACCAACAGGAACATGTTCAACTTGAAAATGGTCGAAACCGCGAACTTCCAGTCTATATCCGCATCCTCACTATACGCTGACATCTGGCTTAGTAGAACAATGGGATCGGCTGTCATCAAGGAGTCTGATTTCCAACAGAAAACGCCATTGATAACCAGCGCCATACCGCATCCGAACGCCAGGTGGAAGAGGAAGCAGATGAAGTAGCGCTGGTTCTTGTGCCCGATGCAGCATCCCGAGATGGTGCAGTGGTGATCCCGCTTTAGCATGCAACCCTGACAGAGTCGGCAGTGCCAGGACCTGGGCGGCACCAACCTATCGCAAGCAATGCAGTAGTGCCACAGGTGAGTCTCGCCCTCATCAGGTTTCTGTCTCTCCGCCGGCAAGCTGTCCACGGTGGTGTTGGTCTTAAAGCTCAGCCACCAGTTCCCGAGGATATTGGAGGTAATGAAGCCAGCCAAGAGGCAAATGAGCCAGTACCAGCAGCCGCCAGTATCGAGTAACTGCGGCAGCACATACCACAAGTCGAAGATCAGGAGGAACCCAATGACACTGAGAAGGACAATGGCTGAAAACGGATGAAGTACTTTCACGATTCCCAGACGATGTCGTCCCGTGCAGCGAATTGCGGAGGCCTCTCCTTCGACAATCATCCTGCGAATGTAGCAGAGCACAGTTATAAATATCCTTCGCATTCGTATCATTTACATGTGTGTGTGTGTTTACTAAAGCTTTATAATGAAAACATGAAATTTTTGTCAAACGGAATTTAAAATACGACTTTGAATGCTCGAACTGCGCCGATTTGGAAATATGTATCTAACTGGCATAATCGCATCAGTCGGTGAGTTGTAAAAATCTGGCATTCAGTCCTCTGCTCGGGACTCCAAATTGAATTTCTTTTCGCTTTTAAGCGGATTAACGTAAAATTACTTTTATAATTGGCGAGGGCGCAGCCTGTTCAAGCTTAAAAGATAAATTACAAAAGACATATGGGTAGAGGGAAAAATGGGGACACATTTTTTATAGGAGAAGAGAGAGTCATTAATGAAAATGTACAAAGAAAACTTTATTTTGTACAGAAAAGTAGAGCAAAATAAACGATAAAAAACTTAATTTTATTTTGCAATATTATTTAAACTTTAAAGTTACAGAAAATAAAATCTAATATACATACTACACAGCTTTAATAGCTTAAAATACCCACAACGTAAAGCCATGATTTTAATAATAAATCAAATAACATTTCTCCTAATAAACTCATTGTCTGCAAATTATTTTTCACTCTCCACTGATATATTTCTCAGAATATACAAAAACCTTTACTTTCATGTTTCTCCTCGAATTACATAGCATTCAAAAAACACTCTAAGCTCGACCTTGTTTTAAAATGTAAGCAATACACATGTAGAAAATAAATTCGCTACCAAAAACAATGAAGTGAACGAGCAACATCAACATGGTCATATTTTCCTGGCTTTTGCAGCAGCTGTATGGATATTATGTAAACAAAGAGCGGAATAAAAACAACGGCGAATGCATATCAAATACACAAAACAGCTGGCGAAGTCGACTTCATTTATCCCACCGACCGACCGGCCACAAAATGGCAGCTGTCAGCCAGGTTTTTAGACCGCAAGACCGACGACCGACCGACCGACTGACAAAGCGACCGACTGACAGAAGCGCGGCAAATGTTGTCTATTTCACATAAATTTTTATGAATTATTAATATGAACTAGAGCATTTTGAATGTGGCAGCCAGGCGGCAGGCCAGGCTGACGGCAGTGGGAAGGTGGAAGGCTTTTGGAGAAGTCGCGGTTTTCCATTTTAAATTTTCGGTGAGAGCATCCCCTATAGAGAGAGAGTGGGTTTTCCTTTTCGGGGAAAACGAGAGTACATAGTAGAGTGCTGGGTGCCCTTCGTTTGCATAAAATATGTACGAGGGCGGGGCGGGACTTTCCTCACTTCGTGGCTAAATGTGTTTGCCGTCTTTGGACCCCAGACCGGAAGCAAACAAACAGCCATTTTGTGCTGTTCGACGCTGCCGTTTCCGGCGCTCAGCGCCCGTCGCAAGTCGCCCGTCGCTGTCAATGTGTTTGTCAGTAGTCAACCTGTGGCTTGACTTTCCCTCGCTACCCACCTCTCGTTTCGCTTTCTCTTTGACTTTGTGCGGGCACTTCAAGTCATTAGCATTTGCTCAAAAAAGAAGACACAAAAAAAAGAAAAGAAAAACACACCCACACGGAAAAAATTCAAAAAGGAGAGAATGGAATGCGAAGTTGGCAACTGCTTTTTGGCCAACTTCTCGCATAATTGCCGAGTTTTGCTGCTAATTTAAGATGATTTCCCCACCGCCCAACTCAACGCCGCCGGTGTCTCTGTTTGATTTCATTACGAGGAGTTTCTCACTCAACTTTCGGGCAGATGTGCTGAAAATGAAAAGTTTTCCCAGCTTTTTGTCTCCGTTTCTTATGGCGAGAACTTCTCAGGGTTAGGCCCTGTGCGTTACTGTGTAATTTGCAAGCAATTACCTGGCAGGAGCACACCACATATAGTACACTCTCCCCCCTTAGCTCTCTTCATATCTCCGATCTCCCTCTGAGAGCGACTTCTTGGAATGTAATTGAGTTTGAAAAATGTTTAAAATTAGATATGTGTGTGTGTGTGCGTAAGGCTGAGGCCCAGGAAAAGCTGCTGCTGCGTGAGTGGCATGTAAACGCATGGGAGAGAGGCCTGGCGAAAATTTATTTAGCCTTAGATACTCTTCAAGGGAATACCCCATTATATGAGGGGCATGACAGTTACTCGCAATTACGGTAATCGTAATCTACAAGGGGAGAGTCATAAGAGGCTTTAAGAAATTTATAAAGAATTTATTTTTTCCATATTCCATAATTTCTTAGGTAGTTGTTTTATAGTTAATTCATTTAATTTTAGGATGAGTAAAAATGTATCTAAACATATTACAAATAAATACATTTGTGATTTATATTATATGCTTCTACTTTCAAGTATGGTTTTAACCTTTATTATCAGAAGAAAGCATCAGTTTAAGTCATATTTTTTGTAGATCAAGTCCCAATTAAAGTCCCCCGATCCCAAAATACTTTAACTTATTTATAAAATTTTGTTCTTAGACAAACTTAAAAGTAAGCTAATTTATTGCTTGTTAAAATTTCTCAAAGATTGCAGAAAAATACATTTTAAAATAAATTAACTTATAACGAATTTTAAAATATATTTCCTTGTAATCTTAAAAAAAAGTTGTATACAAGCAATAAACTCTCCGTAATCACGTAATTTTTCATTGTCCTTTAATGTCCTTTTGTTATATAAAGAATTAAACCGGCTTGGGGGAATTTTAAGTGTTACAACCGTATGGGATTTCATTCTGAGAACTCCATTTTATGTCTCGCCATTTCGGGATAAGTAATGATTATAAATACTGGCGCACGTGTGCCTGGTGTACCATTAATATTATTCTACATTATGCCCACACATATGTATAAATGTTGTTTTTTTAGGTTAAGGCCCTCTCAAGACCTCCTGAACTCTCCTCCGCTCGGCAATTAAGGTGCAGGCAGTTCTCAAGACTTGCACTTTAATTTATTTTGCTATTTATCTAGGCTTGTGGCAAGGCATTAATTTAACACAGCTCCCACCTGGAGCCCTGCATCGTTCATTTAAATGCTCGGTAGGTCGCCACCTGGTACCGATTTATTGTGCTCGATTGCTCTTTGGGTGCAGTGCAGCGAGCGGGATTTTAATGAACCATCAAACGGCAATTGAAGCTGTTCAATGCTTGCAGGGCCAACGTTGCGTATGAGTGATTTTCCAAAGGCTAGCCAGATGCTCGGCTCCTCTACGAATGGATTCTCCGATGCTCTGTGCCATGTTTTGTGCCAAAATATGTTTTTGGCTGGCTGGCATGTAAAATATTTGGCACTTGGCACACAAAATGGCTTGTCATTTGGGCGAAATGAGTTGGAAGTTTCACGTGAAGGAAACGAAAATTTCATTTTTTTTTTGTTTTTCCTGCAGCAGGCACCAACTCTTATGCTCGTCCTTTGCACAAATATGTTTTATTTTTTTACGTTCACTGCGTGCGTGTGTGTGTGTGTGTGGTTACTGGGCGCGACACATTTTTTTGTTGTTTCATTTTCGTTTTCATAAATTTTTCATTTTGTTTGACAATGTTTTGCGCCTTCGACATGTGTTTGCAATTTGCATGAGGTGAGTGTGAATGTTCGAATGTGTGTGTGTGTGTGTGTGTGTGTGTGTGTGTGTGCAAAAATTGGAACGAACAAGGACAATGTGTGTATGGAAGGACCTTTTGGGATACAATGTTAGCTGATTGATACTCTGCGGCAGAGCAAAGTATTTGCCTTGTGTGATTAAAGCTAACTGATTTTGGACGCATGATTTGGCTAAAGGGAGGTTTAAATTAATCAAAAATTCAACTTTTTCTTGATTATTTTTATTGTGTATTATACACAAAGTAATTGAATTTATTAAGCTTGGATTTTAATAAGCATATTTATTAGTGTTTACTCAACTGTAAAGTGATAAAGCAAACAATTTAGTTAGGTTTTGCCTTTATTTTGCAATTACTTTAATTGTGTGATTAAATTAATAAAATATTTACAATGTTAATTAATAAGCCTTTAAAGGGGAGGCATAAAAAATAAATTATTAATGAATTTGGCAATAATATTACATAAACAGAGGGTTAACAACGCTCAGCTTCTTTAAAAGCAATTTCTGGCCTAAATAATATTGTATGCCGTATAATATTCAGTTTCTCTTCCAATTAAAGTTAAAATAAAATCCTTTTAGAGTGCAAAAATGTATATATTCTTATTTCCCTCTAATACAGACATATCTTTTAGAAAATCCTTAGCCTGTCTGAGAGTATTTTATTGTCGCACTGACCCCTCCCGTTCAGCCCACATCCATTTCCATATTGACATCCCTCCTGTATATGTGAAATATTGAAAAACGTAATAGTAAGCGTGAATGCCGGGTAGCACTTTGGGTTTTTCATTATTTTCATAGATTTATTGCGAAAGTTTTGTGATTACTTTCTTTTTTTTTCCCACTGCCATCGTCGCCACCGCCGCTTTTTGCTGTTTTTCATTTTTATTTTCATTTTCCTTTTTTTTTTTTGTGTTGATGGGAAGCAGACCCAAATGCTGATTGACTTGGCCGCAGCTGGGTCGCGTAAATGTAAAGGAACGGCAAATGGAAGGTCCTGAGGCAAGGAGAGTGAACTATTTACGCGGGCGGCCTGTAGGATCCCATAGTTACGTTAGCTGAAAAGCAATTAAAAACTAATTACAGTGGCAAAAATGCGCAAAGGCATTTAATAAAAATTTAAAACTTAATTCAGTAAATGCCAGGACAACAAAAGCAACCCACCCGGTGGGTGACAACGCGGATAATTAGAGCAAAAGGCAGGCAAGGAGAAGAAGGTGGAAGGAGGCATCCAGGTACATAGTAGGTGACACAGAGGGGAAGACAGAGAGAAAGAAGAAGGAAAGCTGGAGGAGCCGCCACGCACACCTGACTTTGTTCCATCCGGGCAACGTGGCGTATGAGCAATTAGTAGTTAATTGTAAAGTTACCCCGAAGTGAAGGGAGGACACAGTAAAGAGAGGGGGAGCCAGAGCCGGATCCTGCAGTCGTGACATTGATGTCGCGGATGAACCAAGGACGAAGTATGGGAGGAACGTAAACGAAGGGATAATTAAGTAGCAATTTTTGCCACTGCAGCTGAATTTTTAGCAGCTCGGCAGCGAACGTGCATGCTTGATAAATTATCGCGTGTAATTAGCGTATCAATAGCGATAAAACAAAAGCCCCAGCACGTCGTCCTGCCGCTAAGCTGCTCTGAAAATAATAAAGGAGCACGGAGAATGGGGAATGTCAATTAAATATTAACCTAATAACTCAAACGCAGCATCAACAAAGGGATTACCTCGCAGGACGACAGGCAGTCAGGCAGGCACTTTAAGCAATGCTCTTCGACTAATTGAAATTGAAAGCCCGACTAAAGGCGGCTAAAGTCGCCTGGCAGGATAACTAAGCAAGGCGATTAGGAGAGCAACTAACCGAGAAATGAACAATGGCCATTGGGTAAGCCAAATAAAAATCAAACACGCAAGATGCAGAAACAAATGGCAGAGTCCTTGCCAGGACCTGGCCCAGAGCAGGCAAGCACTTATGTAAGGCAGACCCAGACCCGGGAAGCATTGACAAAAATCAAACAATGAAAGCACCGTTCAATAAAAACAAAACCAGAGGGAAAACCCCATGGAAAAAGGGCAGCGATAAGGAGCAGCAGTAGCAAGAAGGAGGAAAACGGGTAACCCAAGGCAGGCCAAACAGCAGGATAAAAAACAAAAGCGAGATGGCAAGTCCCTTTTCCTGCTCCCTCGATAAAATGAAGTGGCAACAAAAACTGAATTGCGAAGAGAAGCAAGTATGTATAAAAAAAAAAGAATGGCAGGAATCTGCTGGCTAATGCTAAGGACATAGGAAAATGAAATTTAAGCCAAGTGGAATTGCCAAGAGTAATGTGTAAGGCTATCAAGTGTGAAAAGCGCTTGACTCAATAAGGACTCAATGTCAGGACTCATTCCTCGCCGAGCTTGAGTTTTTTTCTCGCAGCATCCTTTTTGAGATGAGAGTGAGAGAGAGCAAGCTCAGAGCTTTTGCAGGGAGAGCAGGACATTTTGAGAGGGAGAGCTAGCGAGAGAAAGCATCGTCCTCTCTCTAACGCTCTTTTATAAGGCTCTTAAAATCCGTTTTGTTTACTGGCTAATGCTCTTAAGGCTTACAGGGACTTGTTCCAAAAATAACATTGCAGCTTAATTATTAATTCTCTGGCCATATATTCCATATTCCATATATTCCCCGCAGACCCCACAAGATATTTGTCTGCAACTTAAATCCATCTAGACCAACTCAATTAGCTTCAGTTGCCATTCATTTGGGCCATTTGATATTTGCATAGTTTCCACTCGATTTACAAACAACCCGATGCAGGAATTCCAGTCTCCTAGCCTGCAGTGTAATAAGTTTTCGATGGCAAATGGATTTATCTCGGAACGCACACGGCTAATGCAATTAGTTCCTTCACCCTTTTGGGCGCCAGGATGATGATGGATCGGGGCCAATGGCTGGGCTGGTTGAGTAGCTTATGTGTGTCTGTCCTTTTACAACTAAGCCGCTTTAATTTTTGCGCCTTGTCGTCCTTTGAACTTTGACACACACACACAAGAGACGGCTATCCTTGTCAAACAGCTGCAGCGGCGCCTAAAAGAATGCTTTGTTTGTCTTTCATTATGTGGGCGCCAAGGGGGCGTGTCCCCCTGCCTTTGTCTCTGAATAAATTACATTTTTGCTCGGCATGTAATTCGCATTTCGCATGTGTCATTGACGCCGTCTTCTTGCCGAAGGTTCATGACATTTGACATTTGTCCAGCTTGGGCATTTCACACATTCATTCAATTCATTCATTCCCTCACTTCAGTTATTCAATTATCAAAATGCAATTATAATTAAAACAAAGAATGTGCATGTAATGCCACAGCTAATTTAAATGCAACACATATTAGGATGCTCATTTTCAGACAATCTGTGGCTTAAGAGTTGTTATTGTAATATGGTTTTAGTGAATTTGATTGTAGAAGGAGAAGATTAGCTTTTACTTAAGTAATTTTGCATTAATTTGATTGAAGTTTGTCCTTATTAATATTAAACTATTTATAGACTTAATCATAACTTTACAATGTATTTTTAAAGTACTGACAAGTATAATTATATGTAGAACTCTCTTTATTAGTTTCTCTTCACTAATATTTTAACAGTATTCGTTCTTCTAGAAATAATATATAAAAGTTCTCTCATATATTCTCCATGTCCAAACTTTATTTTATCGATTTCGCAACGTGTCTGACTTCGCACTTAATGAAATCATTTAACGCTGCAAAAACACAACACGCAATATCAAGCATACGCCATGTGCCAAAATTCATTGACTTCTGGCCAAAATGAAAATGTTTAGTCAAGTGTTGCCTGACCTCTGCCGCACAACACCCGCTCGTCCAAGCATACACACAGACACACACAAACACATGCTCAACGGAGCAGGACACACAGGAACATAACATCGAGTACCCTGCTCCCAGGAGGCAGCAGCTATGTAGCTATTTTTAAAGCTTGGCCCCCGGTCTCATGGAAATTTCATTTGCCTGCTCAGGTTCCTTTCAGCCGGACCGGACTGGCCTAACTGCGGTAATTACTCACACTTGACCCGAAGGGTTTCCTCTACTTTTTTTTGGCCAAAGTAGAATCAACTCGATGGCTCAGCTGGCTGCAGATAAATTGAGAATTTTAGGGGGACAGTGTAAGCCAAAAAGTTGTGGCTAAAAAGATGTGAAAAGTGTAGGGCAATGACAAGTTTTTAATTAAGAGTACAAGATATTAATTTGCTTAAAAAGATACAAGATATCGTTTTAAATTATATGAAACTGCTTTAGATAAAAGTTATACAAAATTACTTACAACTGCTTTAGATAAAGATTATAAAAAAGATACAAAATATATTTGTAAATTACACATAACTACTTCAGATAAGAATACATCCTTTTCAGGAAGATATTTTATCTGTAAATCGATTTCAGACTTCTTATTAATAATATTTAAAGATAAAATCAATTCAGAACATATTCTTCTTCATTAGCGAAACACCTTAATTTTCGTTCAGTGAATCTACAGTTGCAATTGATGAAGTACTACTGCTGCTGTTGCTGCTACTGCTGCTGCTCCTCCTCCTGCTGTTACTCCCAACCTTTTGCAATTTGCCAATGAACATTTTGTGCCAGTTTTCTCCCGATTTATGTGGCATCGAGTTGATTAGATTAAAGGTGTGCCTCGTTCTCATTCCAAATCTGATTAAGTGCTGGTCCGAAAACCCATCGAAATTCTTTCCTGCTGCCTCTCGTTCCCCCTTATCCCTGGTGACAAATAAAACCTGAGTCCAGGTTATTAAGTAAATGTGGCACTGGCACAACTTTGACTTGGCATAAATTCAGTTGTTATAGTTCAGTAAACCGGCACACATACACCAAGACATGGGAATAAACAATACTTTATTTACAATGTAATGGCATATAAAATGGCTGCCGTTGCCATTTTCTTGGGCTCCTCCCTTTGTTGTATTTTGTGTGTCCGCTTTTTCGGTTTATTTGCTGGCAGCAGCAGCGGTCAGTTGCTTAATTTCTACGCTTTTATTTGCCACAATTTCAGTTGCTGCAGTGCTGAATGTGTGTCTGTATGTTTTGTGGGCGTGGCACTCCTGCCCCTCGATTCATTTCTCTCTCTTTTGCTGTGTGTGTCTTGCCCTTCTTATTTATTTTCGTAATAACAATAAATTACATTTTTCTTCGGTTTTTCCTTCTGGCCCCCCCTCGCCAGCGTGCGTGTGTGCTCATTTGCTAAGTTGTTTTATGTGGCTGTCGCTTGTTTGTGGCTTTTTGACATTATTTGGATTAAGAAAATAAATCCTGGCCATGGCTGGACAGCAATTTTAATATTTTTACTCGCCGCCACCACCCCTCAGCAGCACCAGTTAACTTTGATTTTCGTTTTATTTTGTATTTTTTTTTTTTTTTTTTTTTCCTGTGCTTTGGGGCTGGAGTAAAGTTTTAATCTATGGAATGGCTTAAATCAAATTTCAGCTTACTGAGGTAGAAAGTTTACGGCAGCCTGAGCTTGTCATTTCAGCAGGAATACAATAAAACAAGGTATAAATGAAAGCCCCCTCAAGTTGGTTAGAAGTTTTTAATACATTTTCAGGTGAAAAAGAAATCAAAATGAATTGTTGGTTAAATAACAGATGTCTGCTTTTAAATAAAAAAAATTTATACCAAAAAGTAGTATATATATGATAAGTCATAACATAAATTTAGGTTAAGTTAATAAAAACCTTTTAAAGGCACCAGTTTAGTTTTAGGAGCTACAAAAAATAATTAAGTGTAAAGAGAACACTCATTTTTATAGTGTTTATTTAAATGAAAATACTTATTTATTCTTTTTTTTCTAGTAGAACTTTTCAACACAATTTTTATACCCTTGCAGGGTATTATAATTTCAGTCAGAAGTTTGCAACGCAGTGAAGGAGTCATCTCCGACCCTATAAAGTATATATATTCTTGATCAGCATCAACAGCCGAGTCGATCTAGCCATGTCCGTCTGTCCGTCTGTCCGTCTGTCTGTCTGTCTGTCTGTCCGTTTCTACGCAAACTAGTCCCTCAGTTTTGAAGCTATCTGAATGAAACTTTGTAGATAGTCTTCTTTATACTCTCACTCGTGCATATGTCGGAACGGGCCAGATCGGACGAATATATCATATAGCTGCCATACAAACGATCCGTAAATTTGTAGAAAAAAAATTATAACTTCACTGTTTTTTAACATATCTTGATCAACTCTCGGTTATAAGCTTTATACATTGATTCAGATTTTAGGATTAAATTTTATAAAAATCGGACTACTATATCATATAGCTTCCATAGGAACGGTCGTGAAATTTTCAGAAAAAATATTATAGCTTTGTCAGTTTTGAACATAATTTCTTCTACTTTTAGATACTAGTGGTTCATATTTTTTCAGAATTTTGTTGTAAATTTCATAAGAATCGGACGACTATATCATATAGCTGCCATATAAACGATCGGTAAACGTGGCGAAAAAATATATTTTCCTTTACATGTAAAAATGTGAAAAAGATGTAAAACTGTAAAAATTGTATGAATATGAAAGTAGTTCATATTTTATTATAATGGGATAGATTATAATTCATACAATTGGAATCTGCAAGGGTATACCAACTTCGGCGTGCCGAAGTTAGCTTCCTTTCTTGTTATTATGTATACTTCAACAAAAATTTGATTAAAAGCCCTCAAAAATGTGCAAACTAAATTTTTTCCTAAACTGCATAAAGTGAGCTTTTTAGCCTGCATTTTTCCCCTTAAACTGCATAAAGTATGCTGGTTTTTGATAAAAACTGATGAACAAAGCACCTAAAACGTAAAAATATCTGACATGCTTGGCTATTGCCAGAAAGGCACATAAACCAGGAGCAGAGCCCGAAATAGAGAGAGGAGAGAAAAAGGACAATAAAGCAAGCAAGGCAGCGAAAAAATAAAACTGTTGCCTGATCCAACTTTTTGCGCGCGACATTTCTCTCCGTATCGAGGACTTGGCCAAGTGAGATGGCTAACACATAAACAAGCAGGTACACAAACACAGAGACAGAGAGATATGCTACAAAGGACACATAAAAAAGACACCATCACTCAGACAATCGTTAAATGGCTGGCATTAGGCTTAGTTGGAATTTTCGAAACGTTATGGCGGCGAATCCGACTTATTTCCTTTTAGTCCTTTTCTTTTAGATGTGTGCTTGTGCAGCATTAACAGGGGGAATGCTAGGATAAAGCTCAGTCAAGATGTATTGTTCCATACTTTCAAGTTGTATACCTTGACTTTAAATTATAAATATATTTAATACAAATTATAAAAGTATTTTTAAGCTTCTTTCTTTAAAAGGTTGTTGTTTTTTTTTCCAGGTTTGACTGTATTTTTCTGCGCCTGTCCTTAGCCTCATAAACTGTTTCCGAGTTCCAGGCGCTTGCCTGGCTAAACGGCAAAGCTTAGGCTAATTGCACTCTTGCCTGAAAATGCAATGTTGTGAATGCCGTTGCTGCTTTTGCTGCTGCTGTTGCACTGCCAGCGGCAGACACGTTATAATTTCGTTAATTTTCCAACAGCTTGGCCCGGCATTTCGCACTAAAGTTTTAATTAAGAGCCGCGGCCAGAAGCACGTGCTGGTTTCAACATTTTCCTCCACATCTACATATACACTCGCATTCACATTCACATTAACATCAACATTTTCATTTTCATTTCCATTTCTTTTCATTTCTTTCCATTTTCTGTGGCAGACACGCACTCACAGCTGCGCGGCATGGTGTCCATTCATTCACTCATTCAAAAATGCTAAACAATTCAAAAAATGTGTGTTACTATTCCCGCTCTAGGTGGTAGTGGCTTCCATCCATTTTTGCAGCTAAATGTGTTGCGCTTTTGTCTGGGCCGAAAACTGAATGTGTTTTGTTTGTTTTCTGTATTTTTTTTGTATAATTCAAAAAGCCGGTCTTGGCTGACTTTAAAATGTTGGTGGCTGTGGCCGGGGCAGCCATGTTTTATGTTTATTAGCCCGTCTAATTGAAAGGTCTAATGCGGGGAGTTTATGAAAAACCATCAAATCCGCTCCTGTGCCTCATTTAGAGGCCTTCGTACTGCCGCGGGTCCAACAGTCCTTCTAGCTCAAATTCCCCCACCAGCTGCCTGATGGAGTCCTGTATTTTGGGATTGAGATACAGCCGCCTCTTCATAT
Organism: Drosophila punjabiensis; assembly: GCA_008042585.1. Taxonomy (NCBI): domain Eukaryota; kingdom Metazoa; phylum Arthropoda; class Insecta; order Diptera; family Drosophilidae; genus Drosophila; species Drosophila punjabiensis. The sequence continues at coordinate 573,930 of VNJR01011727.1, read as the reverse complement.
CCATTCCCCGTTGCTGATCCGACAGCAGGGCTCCAAAATCCGCATCTGTTTCATCGGTGTTTAGCAGCACCGGTTGCAGGAGCAGGCCGCAGTGAACAGCTAACATAAAATATAAAAATTAGCTCTTGTTTTTCTCTTCACAAATTATAAACTTTCCTAATCCCTTAGCGATTTGCCTTTAGAGGGAATACTTACCGTAGAAACGCTTCTGCTCGGACTCCAGGTGAAATTGCTTGCGGCTGGGCAACCTTTGACCCTTGAAGCCCAGCCTCCCGAGCTCCCGTACGAACACTTCGTGGTAAATATTCCGCATCTGAACTTGAAACACAGTTCGCACCAGCTCCAAGGCGGAGGTGTTGAGCAGATGATGGATGTCCAGCGTGGGCGAGCCCCAGAAGGCATACTGGAAGTCAATCAGAAGGACATCGCACGGCACGCCCGCCTCGTACTTGAACATCATGTTGTTTGTCCACAAATCGCCGTGGGTCAGCACATTAATGTGACCCACCTCGGGCCGAAAGCAGCGCAGTCCCAGGCCCATATAGTGCGGTGCCAGTTCCTCCAGTCGTTGGGCGTGTCCCAGGTGACCTGGCTGAGTTCTTAGGTAATTGGCACAGGCCTTTAAGCAGCCCAGGAAATAGGAGCTATAGCTTTCGGTGTAGCAATTGAAGAAACCTCGGTCGTACTTGGTGAGAGACTGGGAAGTTCCCTTTAAATTCTCATTGAGAACGGCAGAAGCAGCCTGCAGTTTGGCCAGTTTTTTTAGCACCAACACCACGTGGTGCTCATCCAGTCTCTCGAGTCGTGGGGCCATCACATATCCTCTGTGGGTTAAGTCCTCCATTAGGAGAGCTCCTCGGTCTCGATCGATGTGAAGGACTCTGGGACAGAGCTGTTCGCCTGCCAAATTCTGTAGTTGTGGCAATACTTGCTCATAAATCTCCAACTCTCGATTGTAGGTATCATAGGGTGCCTTCTTCTCCCGGGTCTCCACATCTTCATCCTCCAGCTTGGTCTTGGCTATCAGGTACTCAACTTTAGAGTCCAAATCAATGGTGTACTTGACACATATACGTGTTAGAATGGCACCATAGTTTTCACCCTTGCCCAAGGCAGCAGTTAAATCCAGGGATTCTAGTTGAAGGTGGGATTTCTGGTAATGCTGACGAAGGGCAGCCTCCAGATACTCCGAAGTTAGCCATTCAGGTGCCATTTCTGAACTAAACTGAAATGTTTCTATTTGAGCTGAGTCTGCTCTTTAATAAGATGAGAGATGTAGTAATCAGTTTACAGCACGTAGTGCAACTGTAATTATAATTTGTTATCACCGCGGCGCCATCTGGTTTAAGTTCAACGTTTGTTTTTAAAAGCGATAAGAAAAATACTTGTATATATATAGTATATATGAATAACAGCGTTTGTTTGCTAAAACTTAAATGGAATAAGTCATAGGTAACACATGTTTAGACAAACTGCTAAATTAATTGAAATGATTGTTTACGGAGAACATAAAGACATCACTATTCCCTTCCTGCTATCTTTAAGATTGTGTTTAGATTTAAGCTGAGTTCTATATTATAGTATTTTATATGTTAATTATACAGTATTTTAATATATTATTATTTTACTATATTGTAGTAGTATTTAATATTTAATTATATGGCATATTTTGTCAAGGAAAAGTACGAGCAATGAGAAGCCCGAAAAATAAACTACAGACAAATTTAGCTATTACATCAATAAAAAAAGCATTGTCTTACTATAGCTTTTACTGATTCTTTCGAAGTTCCCCATAGAGACCGTTAGAATTATATATAAACTAAGGCATATGCTTAGGCGTTAAGAAAAATTAATTAAACAAAAATCAGAACTTTGCGGTATAATACTGTTTAACTGTTAAAATTACAACGTTTCTAATTAAGTAACTGAAATGAAATGTTTATAAATGCAACAATAAAACACAGTTTTATTACATTTAAAGGTATAAAACGCTTAAAATTATATTGGTTTCAGTTTACAACCTCACCCCCAAAGAGAAGAGGGGAATACATAATCCCTTACAAATCCTATGCCCATCTCAGCTTGACCGCTTCCATTTCAGTGGCTGTCAGTGGCACAGTCCGGCGCTTGGGCACCTCCGGCTTGGCCAGCTCATGCTGCTTCAGCCCCTGCTTGCATTCCCATTCCGGATACGTTAATTCCGGCTTCGATTCCGGCTCTAGCTTTGGGGGCTGCTGCCTGCAAGTGCCTGCCATGTTGTCCGGCCTGCTGGCGTCCAGATATGCGTAGTTGGTGAGGGTCAACGAGGCAGGAGCAGTTATGGCAACCGCTGGATCTCCCTTGTCGAGAGCAGCAGTTGCTGGTTTTGGTGCTGCCCCTGCAGTTGCACTTGCAGTTGCAACCGAGTGCAGTAATGACGGTGCCTTGCAGCTCGTTTCCTCATCATCGGCGGGGGCTTGCTGCTGCCACATGTTGCCAGTGCGCGGCAGACAACGAGCCTCGATCGCTTTAAATACTAAGCATTAGATGAGGGTTAAGGATTGGAAGCCTTACTCACCAAAAAAGAGGCCAAGTAGGCAGCAAATAACAAATTTCCAGTTCATATTATCAGTTTTTATTCGTTCATACAAAAAAAGGGAAGTAAATCAATGTTAATTCTTATTCATTCATTGAATACCCAGCTTTGTTTGGTTTGGTAGCTCTGAGACTTTATAGTCAGGGTCTACTCAGATAACAAAAATATAGGTCTTTATATAAGACACAATATTCCATAAGTTATTTTTTTATATATTTTAATCCCATTAACGATTAAAATATAATTTCATAATTCAAGTTCAAACCCAAAACTTTGTTTTGAAGTTTAAGATATAATTCTTCATCAATTTTCAAAAACTATTAGCTAGCAAATAATACTTCAATATTTTATACTTTTATCAGTGCATTGTTTTTGAAAAGTTTGGTAGACAAACTTTCGACACTTGTTCTTGTTGATGTTTTTATCTGCCGAAGTCGAAGCCGCTGCTCCTGCTCCTGCTCCTGCTCCTGGTACTGCTTCAACTGCAGCATCCGAAATCCATTCAAATTGACGCATTGACAATTGTTTTACCAATTTCATCTCGCTTGTTGTTCGACAGTTGGCCAGAAAAGTTTTCGCTCCTCCTCCTCCTCCTTCTTGGCACCAGCATCGTTTTGACAACTGCCAAAGCCGTTGGTTGGTTGCCAGTATTGTTGCTGCATTTGTTGCAGCTTAAAGTTGCCGGGGTTTCTTTCGCAACGTTTTTGTTATTTTTCCTTTTTTTTATGTATTCCGCATCTTTGCATAGAGAGAGAGCGCTAGTTTATCAAAACATTTTCAACTCAGAGTGCGGCTGCAAAAACAAAAGGCACCCAAGACATCATCGATTTTCTCAAGTGGAATGTTCCTCGCAGGACGAACAGCAGCGGGCTGTGGCAACAAGGAAAACAACTCAATCTCAATGCATGGCACTTAAGCAGCTGAAGGAGAAGCCGGAGCAACAGTGGCAGCCACTTGGTTGCAAGGTGCGGAAACTTCTACGACAGCAGAATGCAATTTCTGCAGGGCGGATGCTGGAAGGGAGGGTGCCATCAGCATAGAAATGGGGTACACCCAAAGAAATGTGAGTGTTTTATAAATAAATATTAGTTGAAGGGAATAGGAAGTAGGGAATTATTTGAAATGATTTCGTTTTTCGTTTAAAATCAATCAAAGGATAACTGGGAATTTTGTTTTTTTTTACAATTTGTCTTTCAACTATTTCATTTTCTAAATAATCCTTTGTTCTGGTGTATCTCTAGTTATTCCAAAGTGTTGCCACTATTTGTGCAATCATCCAGAGTTAGTTCAGCTGCAATCCATTTACGTATCCATAACCCATTTTGAGAGCACACTTGCAAATCGCAGCACTGTGTTAATTCATTGAAAAAGAATCTCATGCCAGAAACTTTGCTCATTATAATTACGAAGAGGCACTGCAGCCGGCAGCTGACTTAATACCATAGATAGGTGCATATATAACAGGATGGTATAGGATTCGAGGGGTGTTTATAAAATACTTCATATTGAAATTAGAACACTTCAATGTAAGCTTAATGTCAAGTAACATTTTATGGCTAATTTACCGGAGGTTAGGGTTTAAAAGGGATAATATTAATATTATTTATGGATATGAGGATATTTGAGCTCGGTTTATAATGATATAGCAATCTGTCTATATCCATAACTATAAGCTTAGTCCTTAGTAGTCTCAGGTATACGCTATACGATCCTAACCCAAAAATATCACTAAATGACAAATTAAACATTTTGGTCCTTTGAGCCGGATTGATCCCTCAACGTAGGCTTAAGCAAATAATATATTCAAATAACATAACCTATTGGAAATTGTATATTTATATTTAGAATATGCTGTTGGTTTTAACCTACAATTATTTTTAATGATTTTCTCTATTTAAAATATACATTTTCATCAAATAAATCCCAACAATTAATGTAAAACCGTACACAAATTATGAATTAATAGAAGTACTTAGGAAAACTTATACTTACTTTCATGAATTTAATGAACTTCTCTGGCAACCCTCTTGCACCAACTCGCCCTGAAGCTATGGCACCTCGCAAATGAAAGAGGGGGACGGGTAGGAGCACGAAGGAGGGGCAGGAAGCTTGAACCCTATCCCGGGGAAAATGGCGGCACACGGAAGCGTGCTAGGCAAACGCTTGGCACGTGCATTTCATTTGATAAATGTTGTCGTTGTCGCCGTCGCCTTTGCCTGATTATGCAGCGCACCCAGCTAGGTGTGCCACTGCTCTTCGCCCGGCTTCATCCTGCTCCTGCTCCTGCTTCGGGGCCCCCAGGCGACCCCTATCCTCTATACCCTCGAAGGTCCACTGACTTGCTTCCGCCGTAGATGCCAAAAACTTGCCTCGACTTCCGTTATGCCGCCTGGGTATATCTTTTTATTGCACACGCGCGTGAAAATAAACCGCAGAAGGCAGAAGGCAGAAGAAGTAGGAAACGCGCTCGGGCTTTGTATGCGGCATCAGGTTTCGCCTCTCTGTGTGTAAAATTTACACTGACATGAGCTAACTAGTCCTGTCTTTATGCCAGAGTGTGTGTTTGTGTGAGCTCCTAGGTGCCGGTGCCTGTGTGTGTGCCCGGGTGTATCCGTGTATCTTTGGATGCGGCACGTTGCCGTTGTAACTTGCAACTTAAATGCGCACGTGATGCGCTGCCTGCGTTTGCTTTATTGCGTGAGCAGCTCGAAAATTAACAAAGTTTTTTCCCCCAGTTGCCATGCTTTGCCATCTTTTCTTTCTCACCTGAGGCACTGAGAGAAAATAGGGGACTTTAAAATGGGTATGCAAAGGAGGGGAATAAATTTCTCAATAGGTTTGAAAGCAAATCTGACTTCATTTAACAGAAATGTTATATTTTAAGTAATTAATGCTTAATTTTAAGATATTTTAAGACCCATAAATAACATTTAGAAATCGTATTTAAAAGGTTATTCATATTGTTCTCAGCGTAGCACACAATATGAATGAAGATACCAGCGAGACAAGTGAGAATGAGCACGACCTAGCATAATATCACGCATACGACACGTTGTCGCTGCGAATTTTTGATAGCTACTGCAATCAGCTAAGTGAACGACGGCAATCAGCCCAACGGCATAACAACACAGCGCGGAAAAATGATTAAACGGAAGGGAAAGCACAGGCACAGGCGGCAGCCTCCACGACTTTTCCAACTTTTTCCCCAATGACATTTTTGCTGCTGCATTCGAACGAATTATAATCAGGTTGCCGCCGACGAAAAACTTACGCCGAACGCGAACAGAAATTGAAAGTCAACACACAGACACACACAGGGAGTGAGTGTGAGGGAAGCCGTGCGAGCGGGAGGATATCGAAATCAAATCACAGCGTCGTCAAATGCATTTAGAGCTATTTGCATTGCTTGGCATTCCTTCTGCTCGCTGATTCCTGCTCCTTGATTCCATCCGATTCACATTCAGATTCGGATTCAGCGGCAGAGCCCTGAATCAGATTCAAATTCAGATGCAAAAGCTGTGCGCGCCTCGGCATGTGTCTCTCTGGATATTTTCCTTTTTTCGCTCTCGGCTTCTTTTTCCCCGCTGGGCGGCATTGCAAATTGATTTTCATTGCCCTGGGGGCCATGCATTTGACTGGTTGACAGATAGTCTTCTTGAAGTTTGTACTACTTTGTTGGTTAAGACATGAAGATTTCACAAAAATTAAAAAAGAAAACATTTTGCAAACGGAAAAACAACTTTTTGACATGTTTCTTAATTAGAAATCTTTAGAAATTTTGAAGAGACTTCACTTTCAAGGTGCCTTTAGATATAGAAATAAATTTTGTATGCTGATGGATATTATGAAATTCAAATTAAAATTTATTTAAAGGTGTTAATCAAATAAATGTAAACTGAAAAAGTTTATCACACTCAGTTAATTGTATAGTTAAACTTTCACTTAATTTAAGGTCTTTGTTTATTACTACATATCTTCCACAAAACAAATGAAACTGATTTGTTTACGGATGAACTCCCTTATGATTGCTTTATATTAAGTGTGAATTCATTATGTTTATGTAATGTAATTATTATTTTAATGTATTCATTTTCTGTTACGCTTTTTTACTTCAAATAAAATACAATTCACAGATTGAGCTGGCCTTTTGTTAATCAACCAAATGGCATCCATTTTTAAGCTTAACATATTTAATGAATGAAATTAAACAAAAGTAAGTGCCAGAGTAGGATTTCGCGTGTGCCGCATTAATAATTAATATAATAAAAAAACATTATGCGATTGCAGCTGATTATGCAAATATATATATAAGAATGGACTTGTAAAAAAAATAACATCAGAAAATTGTAATTCGAAGCTGAATTCATTGTTGTGCCATTGTGTTAATTATTGACAATAATTACGCTTTAATGCGCAACAAATGTATAAATAATTGCTGGGACAATTGTGCGTGCATTGAATATTGCGTATTCGACATGTGCGCCAGCGGCATATGTTCCCAATTTCGATTTCCACCCAATTTCATCACTTTATTCCGAATTGTTTGCATAACTAAATGGTTGAACAGTAACTCGATCAATGTTTCCAGTCTTTAGTTTCATCTTGTTTTCCCCCAAAAACCATACAAAGTTGGCCAGGAAAGGCTGAGCTGAAAGCAAGCTGCCTGCCCAGGATATACTCACACGAGCTTCGGCTTCTTTCTTCGGCGTTTTAATTGAACATTTTTAATTTATGCACAATAAAAACTGATTTACCGCCGGCTACACGTTCAGCTAGAAAAAAGTTCAACTTTAACTTTTTATGACTGACCCAAAATGCAAAAAAAAGGAAGTGGCAGAGGGCGGCGTGGAGTAGAGCAAAAAAAAAGAATATGATGCGCCATAAAAGCAACCAAGGTGTGCGGGTCTATTTTTGTGAAAGCTAAACTAAAGTTTTGTTAGAGCGAGCAACTTTTGGTTTTTAGTGCCGGCAGCTTGGTCTATTTTACAGCATTTAAGTGGCCATGAATTTCCTGGTCAGTGAGCACTGCCTCCTGCCAGGAAAACGAGCACGTGGCTCCATAAAGGCAACAGGACCTCCATACACAGAAAATAAATATATTCATTATAAAGTTTTTATGTGTGCAGTATAATTTTATATTTACTAGCAAGATCTAGCGCTCTTAAATATGGAGTCTAATCAAAATTTAATCCAATTATCTACCCAACTTAACATATATTTATATTTTTAAAATAACCTCAATGGAATAATATAATTTTTGCTATATTTTCTTAACAAAATATTTAAACAGATATAAAATCAATTCATCCAATTAGTTTCTGTATAGTTTTTTTCCCCTGAACTCCAAAAAAATAAAATGGGGCCAGCACCTGCCATTTTGCCCTAGGTAGGCGTCCTTGTTTTTAGTTGCGGTCAGCTTCTCGGTTTTCCAGGACTCTCAATTGGTTTTGGTTTTAGTTTTTGCCATGGCAACCGAGACACGTGTGCTCCCAAATTGTTTTGAGTCAGTTAGCGCGGAAACGTGCCAGCAATAAATTGATCAAAATGAAGCAAACTCTTCAACGGAAAGTATAGAGCTCATGTTTTGATTTTAAGGGCAGCAAGAAGTTGAAGAATTATGTTTCTTTTATTGGTTTTCAAGTGGTTTCATCAATGGAGAAATATGTGCTTAAAATTTAGTTCTAAAAGCACTAATAAATTTATTTTAAGCACTATTAAAAATATGTGTCTTAAATTTAGTTATAAAAGCACTAATAAATTGATTTAAAGCACTATTAAAGTTATGTATTACTATTTATTTAATGAATACAGCAAAGTGCTATTAAAAAATTTTTATTCCCAGAAAAAAAAATAGCAAAAAAGTATTCATAAACTAAAGCTTAACCCGTATTTACTTTACTCTAGTTATCCTTACATATATCCTGTGTGCTATATATCTTGACACAAATTGTACGCTTTAGTAAGCCACAGCCAGACTCTTTATTGAAAAAGAAATATAAAGAAAACCAGAATAAAAAGCGTAAAAAAACAATATGGATGCAAATCGAATATAATTATGTCTCAGCTGTGCAACTGCAAGTGTTCTAATTTGTTATTCGTGCCTCAAAGAAAAATGAATCAAGTAAAAATTTATAGTCACGACTACTAGAAATACTCAGGTTATGTTTAATGAATTTTGTTAATATCTTAAATGGTTTCTATTTGAAATTAAATAACCTGCCTCATACTATTTCTTGTTTTGCTCAAAAACAATAACTAAGAAAAGTCTAAAGGATTTATTCAAAGTAAGACACATTTCAAAACTTCAAAAATGCAATAAGTTCTGTATTTTATTAATTCCTGTTACCATTCTTGCCCTTAATGCCAGTCTTAGCCACCAGACAGAACCACAGGGTATCAAAATGTAGCACAACGATGCATCACCCTGTCAAGAGGTGGGAGGTTGTGGCATTTTGCATTGCATTGTTGGCCTGACAACTGCAATGAAATGACGAAGATGTATAGTTTGCAAAGAAAGAGGGGAGGGAGTCCACGGAAAGAAAGTGGGTGCGAGCTGGAGCTAAACCAGAAGCCGGAGAGCCGCAGGTGGGACTAGAGGAGGATTTCTGTTGTTTTTGTCGCAGTGACAACAAGCTGTGAGAGGATCCTGAGCGACAGGCAGGAACAGCAAGTGAAACAGACGACACTCGCCCCGGTCTAGATCCTGGCTTTGGCTCTGTGTGTGTCCTGGCCATCTGCATGCAGCTTGTTTGGGATTTTCGCATTTGCCACATGCAGTTTGCACACACACGCGTTGCACATTGCCCGACATTGATGTGACATGCAACACATTAGTCTAATGAAATTTTTTTCCGTTTCCCGCTCATCGCTGACAGCAAGAAAGGGGTTTCGGGGGTTTCGGGGTTTCCCACCTATTGCCACCTGGCTATTAACACCGGTCTGATCCCGGGGCAGCCAGTCTGCTTAGCATTTTTCCATCTCATAAACGTTTTAGTGGCGAGCTGGTACAATTTCTCGATTGTGCTTGGGCCCCACAACTCACTGTTTTAATTATATTTGCCTCTGTCTTTGGGGGCGCGCATGGCTCATTAAAATGTGCTGTCTACTTACTGGCGGCCCACGAAGGACATTCAAGTTTAATTGCGGCCATAAATACATTCGATGCTCTTGCTCGATGGTTGTATTAGCTTTTGTTAGAAGGAGCTATAATAATCATACTCTAGTCAAGCTAATTGATTTATGGTTGATATACATTTCCCTTAAAATATAACCAATTACCTATTACTATTCATTCATTATTTTTCATCAGTAATGAGACTGAGCTTTTATTTTCAACTAAAGTTGCCTTAAGATTACTTGTATTTTCTCTTGTTTTACTCATATATATTTTAATAAATTTCCTATTTTTATTTTCTTTTAATTTACCTATTTAAAGTGTATTAAAAACTTCGTTGCTTCCCATAATAATCTTCGATTCCACTTTGGCTCAAGTTTGTCCACGTGCCGACAGCTGGTAAGCTTACCTGGGCCACCATTTTCCGCCTCTCCCTCAAGAATTAATTTTGTTTTGTTGTATTCTTTTTAATGGCTCTGTAATTAAAATGCGGACAGGCCGAGCCCCGGACTCGCCGAATTCGGTAGATATAAGCTGAAGACGTAGAAAGGAAGCTGAATCCTGAGAGTGCAAAACGAAGCCATTGCAGAAATGTCTACCAAATATCAAAGACAATTTTAGGCTTCAAGTGGTAACGAGGACAAGAGCCCAGATTGACTCACTGTCGCAAGGTCTGACTGACAAACTGGCTGACTGACTGACTGACTGAGTGACTCACTGACTGACTGATGAACTGCAGTTGAACTGGAAGTTCCCATCATTTCGGCATCGAAATTCGTTGAGCTTTATTTTTCCGGTGGAGGCTCAGACTTCAAACCATATTGAAAAGGTACTGCCTACTTGAAGGACACTTGGAAAAAAGAAGTTTGTATAAAAACGGTATAATTTTTTTTACATTTATTGAGATGTATTTTATATATTTTTTTTATATGCCAAATAAGGTTTATTTTGGGAAAAAGAGGCTCAGATTTCGGAAATTAAAAATATCTTACATTTTGTTAAATATAAAAATCAAATTATACGGACCTGGAAAAAGTATATTTTCGATATACTAAATAAAATTTAAATATTCTTAATTATAAAATAATAATTTATGAACATTTTAAACCAACTTTTTTTGATTACCACAATATTTTTAAGTCTTAAAATTCATTAACAATTGTTTGCCTTCAAGAGAAAAATTCCTTTTGAAAATATATAGACTAAAAGACAATCAGCTCTTGCTCTTAGCAAATTTCGCCCAGTGCACGGTTGCTATTGTCAATGCCCGGAGCAGCTCCAGAGCTGTGCCCAGGGCAATTTGGAAAAGTGGAACATCCCTACCTGATGATTCTACGCCATGATGATGCCATACTGCCTCCTCCAGTCATTGCCATAAATCAACTCAAGTGCCTACGCCCCAGCTGATTTATTTTGCCCTGGCAACTCGTCAGATTGTTCCCGGAAAGGAACCCCGTTTCGGGGTTTCAGGAGGTTTCAGGGGGTTGGACCATTTGCCTAAAATATTTAACCGGCACTTGTGCACAACAATTCCAACTTTGCCCCCGTCGACTGTGTCTCCCCTCTGGCTTCATAGCCTGTTTTTGGGCTTTGCCTCTCCTTTTTTGGTTCTTCTTTTATTAAATTCTCAAGTGGCATTCGAAGTCGAATTTTCTTTTGCCTTTTGCCCGTTTCCCTCTTGCTATTTTCACAAGAAAAAGAAGAAAATTTCATTGTCAATTTCCGTATAATGCACAATAATAATACAACAACAACAGTAGGGAGTTTTTTTCAAGAGGCAAAGAAACAACAACCATTTGCGGCTAGTGATTACCTTAGACATTTTGTGGTTCGCAAATTGCGCTGTTCCCCACTGCCGCATCGCCCAAGGGGATGCGACCCCGAGCCCAGCCCCCCCGACCCTGGTTGCCCCCTAAACTCTGATTGTTGTTACTGCCACAGTTAGGTGTTCTTCTTTGTTTCGGCCCCATAACCGCAGCCGACGTGCCCCAAAAGAGATCCACATCAGCACGAGGAATAGCAAATTTAATTTTTAATTTCGCTGCGCATAATATCAAAAAAGTTACCCATTCTCTTTTTTTTTCGTGGCGTGTCGGAAGGAAAAACAACAATGAATAAAAGTTGGAATGCAGTGTAGAGTTTTTTTTTAATATTTTACAAAAAGATACTATTAAATACGATAATAATAAAACATTTTTGATATAAGAAGTAAGGAAATATTTTTACAATTATATAATTCTTATAAATAGGTTCAGGTAACGATGTCTTTAAATATTTAATTAATTTAATGAAAATTGATGTGTAATCCTTTTAAATTTATCAAAATTCAACGCATTTACAAATTGAAACAACAGATAAACCTCAGTGTTCCTGAAATTCAAGGAGATGGCATGTTGTTCTCCACAAGCATTGTTAGTTTTTGACTTTTCCTCATCGGTAAAACTTCGTAATAGCGCTGGCTTGATTACGGGTTTTCAATAACGGCCAAACAAAAGCTGCTGCCGGATACCGGAAACCTACAGAATACACAAAATACACAGCTAGCCAGAAGCCAAAAACATGGAAATATTCAGTTTCAAACTCCATTTGGGCCAACGGGGCGAATGAGTAATGCAATATTGTAACTGGCACCTGGTCGAAATTGGTTTTGCTAAGCTCTGACAATTAGATGCGAAATTACAAGCAACTGTATGTCAGAGAGAGCGTGTTTTTTTTGTAATTTTTTTTTGTTTTGTAAAACAGGGAAGTTTGCAAAGGTTAAACAATAACAGGACGACGGCCAGCGAACTAATTATAAAAAACTTTTTTCAACCACTTTTCGGCAGCTTCTCCATCTCCCTCTTGCTCCCTGCGATGTTTGGCATTTTTGGGCTAAATAAATACACACAGCGAAACGGAAACCACAGGCAGTCGAGAGAGAGAGAGAGCCGTTACACACAGCACACACACATACACACGCAGACCGGAAAACTCACAGAAGCCATTTTGTGGTCCCGCGCCACGCGTTGTGCTAATGAGATTTTGATAGAAGTTTTCACAGGCGGGGAGTTTGAGCGGCAGTTGCCCCGAAAACTGTTGACAGTTGCCTAATTAAAAGTCAATTCCATTGTCTGCTGTCTAAAAAAAAGTATCCAAAAAGATGACAAATTTAAAAATTAGCTACTTCAACTGCAGATGCAAATTTTTATGTCGACGTTGGATTTAATTTGAAGGCTGCAAGCCAGCGGGAGAGAGAGTGGCACTGACACTGATAGCGACAGCAAAGGGCATAATTTATAAGCAGCAGACATAGCGACTCGATTTTGTTGTCATGTTGCATGCAAATGAGTTCAACGAAAGCCCAGGGAGCGCCGCTTGGCTCCTCCACATCCCCCCTAGAAGAGAACTCCTCCTCCGCCATAATCTCCTGCTGCTCGGCTCCTGTTGCAGATGAAATGTTTGCCAGATACGGTTAGTGCTCCCAGCAGCAAACACTGAATGCAACTTTAAGTCAATTTCCAGCTTCATAAACAACTTTGGTTTCACTGCCAAGAATTTTCTTTACTTTTTTGTGAGGGTCCCTACAAGGAGCATTTATTCAAGACAGAGACTTGGGACCAGGGTGAGCCAGGAACTTCTCTGACTAAATATTATAACTATATTTTAAATTCTCTATATATATTTTTTCTATTTAATTTTAACAAATTTCAATATATTTTTTTATACTTATTACTTACACTGCCACTGCATCTCCTCACTACTCGTACTCTACTCGAAATATATTGCATTTCTGGTTTTTATTTTTTAACCAGACTTTATATTTTACTTATATTTTCCCCTCATTTTTCTGTACGCAACCACTTGGTGAAATAACATAAATTTCCGCTTCCTTCCCCCAAACACTTTACTTATTATGTGTTTTCTTTGCGCTTAGCCCGAATGAAAGGCAGACTTGGCAAGTGGACGAGGAAATGAGGAAAAGAGGGAACAACCGAGAGCAGCTGACTGACATAGTTTTCCACAAAACGCTGGCCCACAGACCCGCCACCCATCGGCCGCTACCTTCTTCGTATCCTTTTCCACTCGGTTTCTTGGTGTCCTGGCTCAAAGTCTTTCCCGCTGTCGTTGCCTTGGGCCTGCGAAGCAGCATTGAAATAAATCTGAGCAAGTTCCTTAGTGGAAAGTTTTCCTTTTTCGGCCAAACTGAGGGGGGAGGGGGGAGGAAAAGGATGAAAGTGGTATGAGGATGAGGAATGCCTCGTCGTCGTCGTCTGCTCTTGTGTCTCGCCGGAGGCCAGCCAAAAGTGTTATTTACCTTTTCTCTTTGTTGGCAAATGCCTTGGGAAACTATGCAAAGTTCACTTGCAGTCTTGCATAGTCCGCCGTTGCCAGCATTCTCGCTTTTTTGGCCTCCACCAGCGTAGCGCAGCACTTTGCTTAATGTTTGTCCTGCATAATTAAACAATTGTCAGGCAAATTGTTGCAACTTGCAGCCTGCAACTCCCTGCATGCGCACTGGAATGTCGCTGCTGCAACGACAAACAAAAGGTTCATTTCATTTGGCACAATGACAGCAGGTGATCACGGAAAATGGTAGCAAAAATTGGGGGCAACTAAAGAGGGCGCAACTTTAACTAAATTGATGGCCAAAAATTACATTTCGAATGGCAGAAACTGCTGGCTGGCACACATTCCCCAGCAGCAGAGCCTAGCCGGGCCTAAGATGTTGGCAAACATTTAAAAAGCAACTAAAAATAGCTAATGGCCCAAATGAGGCTAATTAAGTTGAGCTAAACAATTTGCCAACGTTGGCGGAGGAAGCTTTTGCGAGTTGCGAGGCTGGCTGTTGGCCAACTCCTTCTAGTTGCCAATTTGATTAACCGTTAATTAATTTCATTATTAGACAAGGCTGGCATCGAGAATCAACCGATGGGCGGGGGCCTCGCAATTAGTTCGGCAAACTTTCCGACAGCTGCGAACGGAAATTGTCAGAAATTGCGTGAAAGCAGCCCAGGCACTGAAGAAAAAGTTTCCTGGAAAAATGTCTGTGGATAAGCGCAAGTACAGAAGCCTGTCAAGTGTTGAATAAAATCTCAATTTCCTTGAAAATATACAGAAATAGTAAGGGCCTTGGAAAGATTTCAAGGAAAAGCAAGCTTCATTCATAATTTATTTTACTTCTAATGAGTAAAGCAAACTTTCCTTAGCATTTTCTTACTGAATATATATTAAAATTCTAGAGAAATTTTAAATACTGAATTTTAAAGATCAGTCTAATTTTCCCCCAGTGAACTATCCCCAAAAAGCAAGCGATACTGATGCCATTTTAATGCTGGAAACCCCCTGCATAATTCATTAGCTCAATAATGGCGAAATGAATTTCGCTCTTGTAATTTGCATTTATTTGCTTATAATTTCCGCAACAATGATTGCCATAAATTTTTAAAGCTCGCCGCACAGCCCTAAATGTCTGTGGTTTTCCTACCAAAAATCGAAGATAGACAAAAAACTCCCGGCTACAAATTGCACAGTCAGAGAATCGAGAAGGAGGTAGAGCTGGGAAAAAAAAGGGAAGTAATCCACAAGAGCACACAAATTGCAAGCAAAATAAAAAAAAAAAAAAAAACAAAAAATACAGGGAAGGAAAAAAATAACAAAACTGTGCTTAAAATTCACAAATAAAAGCCACGTGAAACATGGAAGGCAGAAGAAAAAAAAACCTGGTGGGGCAGGTTAGTTAGGATCCAAACGTCCTGTCTGGCGAATATGCAAAAACAGTGAATTTGTATTTCAATTTGTGCGAGTATTTGAGAATTTTTCAGCAAGCGCACAACTTTCGAGGCGGACAGCACCGCAAAAACCCAGCCAAGTGGATGAGGAGAGGAGCCACCGACAGGTTGAGCAGTTGCCAGGCTGTCCAGCCTGTCCAGGACTGTCCGGTTTTGCATCCCCGGTATACGAAACAGACACATCTGACCAGAGCCACCGAGCCTGGATGCGGAGCGAACTCGACTGACACAGCGCATTTGAAAATTGATCACCGGAACATCCGTGCGCTGACCGGAAATGCACAAATACCGGCGTGATTTATGCGTGTGTGTGGGCGGGGGGCGGATCAAGGGGGCGTTGGGGGCTTTTGTCCATGTCCGCTCCGGTGCATGAATAACTGTTTTACAACTGACAATTGTTTGAAATTTCCAAATGATTTCCATTCTACACATGCCACTTAAAGTTTGCCTTTAAGATGTCCCTGTCACTTGAGTAAAAGTGATTGATTGTTTGACCATTTATTAAACTATTCACCTGAGACAAAGCTAGCGTGTGATTTAATTAACAGAAACAATTTAAGGTTTAAAGTTACATTAAAGAGAATCCTTTAAATTTGTTGCTTTGTGAAGATTTTCATAATTCAAATAATTTTTAAAGTTGTAGTTTAATAAAAGCATCTACCTTTTATAGACTTAATTTCTGTCCATATTTCCTTTGTTAAAACTGTCTGAACTTACTAACTTAGCTTTTAATTTTGCCTAATTTAAACCAGGCCTAGTCAAGCTCCTGTGAGCAACTCAATCAATCTGAAAAATGTCATTTTATCCATAATTCAAAGACCTGAAATTGACTGGCTGGCTGGAGAGCAAGTGGAAATTACAATTTGCCAAAAATGTCACACTTTCTCTGCCGTCTCTCTTGCTCTCTCCTACTCTGATTAGACTGTGGTCTGCGTCTTGGCCAGCACCTGGTGCAGAGTCCTGGCCATATTTCAGCTGGCACTTATTAACTTATTTATGTGTCGGGCAGGCAGCAGGCAGGCAGCCAGAGCGCTAGTAAAACCACCAAATGTCAGTTTGGCTTAGCTGGACTTTCATGTCCTTTGCTAGTTATCCAACTAATGGAAAATTATGTTGTGAACTGGAAGCGACTGGGAGCCACTGGCAATATGTCAAGTCTGTCTTAAAGTTTATTTCAACTTGACACTTCAGTTGCTATTTTTTGCTCACTCTTTCTGTCTCCATCTCTATCTCTATCTCTATCTGTGAAATAGAAATTTTGCTGTCGATTTTTTGGTGAAGATTTGACAGCTGCACTTGGGATTTGTGTGAAAGTTTGGTCGGTGTTCAATTGCTTGAAAGTTTTCGCCCCACTTCCGCCGATGGCCCGCTCAAAAAACTTGGCCAATAACTGACAGCCCAATGCAGGGCCAATAGATAAAACCTCCCCCCCTCAGTGTCTCCCCCTTGGTTGTGTCGGCAATGAAAACATTAATTATTTCTGGTGTAACACCAATCCGACCAACTTTCATGACAGGCGGCGAACAATGGCAGCGATGACTCCATAACGAGCATAATTAAGCCACACAATGTGCATTTAAATTATAAATTAATTGAGCATTGATTGTGTCTGTGGGACATCAACAAAAAGCGTGAATAAAATATTGAAAAAACCAATACAGTTCGGGAAAATTTTTACTGTAAAAAAGGATTTCAAAGAAATTAATATTTATCGCTTTTCAGTACCGTCTTGTTAGTAACTGATATAATTAAAAACACTTTAAGATAAAAAATAGTAGAGTAGTATTTAATTTACTTTTTTAAAACAACGTTTTTATGATTTAAAAATTAAATTAAAGTGCAATAATTGCCCTCAACTAATAGGATTAGCAGGGATTTTCATAAAAGAACATTTTTAAGAGTTCAATTTGAGTGCTTAACCAGATCTTACCATTTTTATGGCCTCAAAAAAAAAAAAGAAGGGATTCACCAAAAAAATGGACACCCTAACGAGGCTCCATTTTATGACACATTTTTCATTGCAAAACGCTGACAATTCAATTGAAATGCAACTGCGATGGGTGGAGTTGCTGAATTCGAGTTGCAATTTCGCATAGCTGTCATCAAGGCCCCGCCCATACCCGAAAACCAAACAAATAAAAGGACCAAAACAAGAATAAAACGCTGGAAAACGAAATTAAAACAAGCAGCAGGATCACGAAAAAAAATACACTATATATACGACAGTAATGGAATCGAGTTGGGGAGGTTAAGGGGTTGTAAAGCAGTCAAAAAAATGTAAATATGTATGCCAATGTAAAGCAGAAGCTGCAACCGGGGTACCATCATATAAAAGTGCTCCAGTTCCTTTTTCCCTTATTTTTTTCTGTTTCCTCCTCCTGTTAACCATTCAAAATAGACAATGAAAGGACGTAAAAAATGTACGACCAAAAGGGGGGTGGCTGGGTGGGTGATAAAGAAGAACCCTACTGAATGACATGTCTGAATAAAAAATAAAGAAAAAAACACACAAACACAAAAGCAAAACAATGGAAATGATGAGAGTGTTGATGGAAAGCAAGGACGAAGGACCTAGGCAATGCACTTGCCCAACGTAGAAAATGGGGTAAAAGATAATGCCAGACCGAAAGGAAATTCGGGAAACATTTGGACAGAGAGTGCTGGTTACGCGAAATAGAAAACGGTCCGTAAAGAATTGGGTTAAATGAGAGTGAGGAGGAGACGTGTTTAATTTAATTTGAATATAAACAAAAATATACAATTAGGGAGCGAACGTAAACACAAAACGAAAGGATATGGAAAACTCAAGGGGGAAGAGGGAAAGGATCCTCTATTCATTTTGCAGATATTGGGTACTCTTGTACTACTTTACCAATTACAGAGTTTAGTAATAAATAAAAAAAAAAAAATCCTTAAAAATATATAATACAGTTGTTATATTTTTATGAAAAGGTAAATAATTATTCACTCACCATTATAAGATATACATACATCATAAAAATCTGTAAGTAAAAGAATGCAGTTTTTCAATATAAATAAAATGGAAAAATATAAAAAATAATAGTGAATATAAGCTGTTAAATAAATATCAAACTGACTATAAGTAAATAATTATTTTGTTGTACAAAATACTTATACGAATATCACGCAATAAAAAAAAAAAAATCCCCAACTTTATTCATATATTTTTCGCAATATATATTAAATTGCGCATATCGTTAGCACTGTGAATATTCTCTTTTGTGGGTTTTTCGTGTATTTGCATCCTTTGGCCTTATACATATGTATATATGCATGTGCAAAAGTGCAATATAAAAAGCGAAATGCCAATAAAATATTGACAGTCAGTTGACCAAAAACGTAGCCAACAGAAAACTTTGTGTAAACACGACCAACCAGCAACCATGAGTTTAAGCCGCCAACAAAAAGAAAGAGAGAGAGACATGTCAATGTGGCGTATACGTAATATATGGAAAATCTCTTTTGCATATAAACTGATTTTGTCGCCGGCTCCTCGCTCCTTTCACTCCGACAAGCTGCAATCGGACGCTCATTAGCTGAGTTTGCAAAAGGCTTAACTAGAAGCCAGAGACATAAATTACAGGCGCGACTCGCAGGATGTTACAATAAACAGATTTATAAATTGCCGGCAATGGCCAGCAGCTGGCCATTATTTATGGCCAGCAGGTTGACAGACAGTTCCCTCACCCTTCCAGGATACACCAGACTGTGCATACACGTTGCGAAGTTTACTCCAACCTTTTTATTTGTATTTTTTTTTTCTGCGTTACCCGCTAATTGGCATTGGCTTACTTCTGGCCGGGCTCCAATGTCTTCCTTTGAATTACATTTTCCTTCTTTTTTTTGGCCCAGTTTTTAATTATTTGCTTTGCGGCCGACCTCCTTGAAGTTAGCCGATGAAACTGATGGGCCGGAGAAGCACACCTGCGGCGCCATTTTCTACACTTTGCAGCATTTTTCTTTAGCTTTCAGCAGACGCGGCATCTTATCATTTATCAGCAGTTGGGGAAGATCAAAAGCGAAGGTGAGCCATCAAAAGCAGGTATATATACTATATATAAATCTCTAAGGCAGCTCTGCAATTTCTCACCGTCGCCTCGTGTGACCCCGCACCGAAATTTTTATCTAAGCCGAGTGAGTCTGTTATGTGGGTCGAGGAGCTGCTCCTGCTCCTCCTCCTGGCCAAGCCATGCCATTTGGCCAAATGAAACTAATTTTGTTGATTGTACACTCGCGGAGGAATGGAGGAATGGCAACGCAAGGAATTTCGTGGAGTGACGAGAGAGAGCACCAGCAGATGCGAAGATGCGGAGATGCGAAGCTTTATAGCCATCGACAGTTGATATATGGGAGGCTGGGGGGGCGTGGCTTAGCGTTTTAGTGGCTGCTGCCAGTTTAGAGGAATCTCCTCTGTCTCTTTTGGTATTTATACCTGCTATTTGCAGGGTATATCCTTCGCTACTAAAAGTTTTCCCCTGATGTAGCACTTAAATGTTAAATAAATCAACAAATAAAAACTCAAAATGTGAAATCCTTTTTAAAAAAATAAAATCCTTGTAGATTCCACCTTTTACAGGGTATAGTAATTGCTGTAGCACTTAGCTCTAACCAACCAAGCCTCGTATTTCTTGTGCGTCCTGTAAAGTAAAGATGTTGAAGACAATTGAGCTGTTGTGAAATTATCTTTAATTGATTGAAATCTCTTTGTCTCGTCGGGGTACAATTACCTCAGTTGTGTCGAGCTGTCTAATCGGTTCCAATCAACAATATATATATGTAAGTAGTTGCTGCAATCAATCGGAATCGGTCCGTCAGGGGACATCATCAATGGAGTTATTTCCATTGTCCCTGGCGAATTATCGGTTCCTGCGACTGGCTTGCATTGCTCTTTCCCTTTATGACATTTTATTATACCAATTAGAGTTTTCTCTTTTGCATTGTCTCAGGCTCTGGCTCGTCACGGGTCCCATTGTTCCCTCCGGAGGGAGTCCGGATAGAATTTGCTCGTTTCCTTTCTTCTCCTTTGTGTGTTCGCCTCTTTATGCATGGCCTGCTCCCCCTCTCGCCTTGCCTTACACCTATTTCATCTGATGACTGCCCAGAATTTACGGCTCTCGATTGTGTTTTAACATTTATTCATGGAGTGTGGGGAGCGTGGAGTGGACTGCGGACCGTGTCCTGGATGTGTCCTGGTGCCACTTCACTGGCGACACTGCTGGCAACACCGGCAAAACACATTTCTCAAATGTTGCAACACTTGTAGTTGCCCGGCACACAAATGACATTTACATTTTGAGCACATAATGTTGGGGTGAATTTGTTGCTAGTAGTTTTATTTTTTTATATTTCCTCGTTGCCATTTTCTGCTTACCTGTGACCAGTAGGAGCCCTCTTGGCCTGTAGTATTTTTTCGGGCGATAATTGCACACGGGCGCCGTGCACTCGAGAACAGCAAGTGTCCTACAAGTTGGATGCTGCTCCTGTTGCAGTTGCTGCTGCTGCTGCTGTTGCTACTGCTGCTGCTGCTGCTGCTCCTGCTGCTACTGCTACTGCTGCTGCTATTTCTCATGTTGCCAGCAACTAACAACTTCCTACTCTTGGAAAAGGACCTTCATGGCTTTAATTTCTGCAGCGACAGGCAAATTTTCATACACTTGAAAGATATTTTCTCTTTTCTAGCGATGTATATATAGAGGGAAAAACCCATATGACATGTCGACAAATACATCGCACATATTATCATATTGAAACAATGTTGTGTTTTGATATATCAACTTTTAAATATATACAAGATCTCAGACTGATATATCGAAATTTAAGATATCGAAAATAATCGGATTCAATATATTGATGTTATCGATAATTATTAGTAAAGATGATATATTATTTAGCAGCCTCTTTTTCTTTTATGAAAAAATATTTGTTTATTGCATATAAATACATCGCAACGTTAAATATCGATTAATATATCAAACACCAATACAATATAGATATATCGATATATTCTACCATCCGTAGAGAAAATCCTTCGAAATGACAATAGACTCCATTTATTAAAATTCAGTAAATAATAAATAATAAATTAATATTTATATTTCTGTTTAATTCTTCGTAGCTTATTAAATATTTTTTTACTGTGTACCCTTCCCCAAAGGCTAAATAATCGACTCGAGAAATGGCAGCCAAATTAAAGGCAGCAAATCCTGGCCAACGGCTTAGGCCGTTTATCAACCGAACTGACCAGCAGCCTGACAGGCAATAAATTAAAGGACCTGAATATAAACAGCTGATACAGTTGGTACTCACTCCCGCACCTTCTCCTCTTGCTACTTCTCCACCTCCACCTCCCCAGAGGTCACCCAAATAAAAGCTCACTTCAAAGAGTTCGCCGGGGCAAAGCCGCTAAACTCTGAAAATGCTGCAAAAAAAAAGGGGGCTTTAAAAGTGTTGGCAGAAAGGCAAAGCCACTTTAGACGCATGTGATGTGATGATCAAAGCGCCAGAAACAAGCCGAGGGCGAACTTTATTGAACGAACTTTGCTACAAAGCCACCTGTAACCCTAAAAGGGTCAGGGAAGTTGCCAAGTGGCAGTGGCAAAAGGCAGATTGCGGCCTTAAGTGGCTGGAGCGCAAGTTGGATTACAGATAAATCAGCATCAAGATGAGCAGCTCTAAAAATAGATATAGAGCGAGGCAGAGGGAGAGAGAGTTGCCAGGCAGAAGACTAACAAGATTATGCAGTTTACGGAAAGTTGGAGCGAAAAACTTTACTTCAAGCCAAAGTCCAGGAAATGTCACAATCGGTTCCAGTTACCAACGAGATGAATGGCATTAGGTCATGAATATCTGCTGAAAAAAGCCACATTTCGTAGTATGTGCTAGATAGTCATGACGTTCATTTCGCTGACTTTTGTGGCACTCTTGGCTTTTAGTTCTTTGAGTCTAACTCAGGCAGAGGGTAAGTAGAAGTTCTTAAAAGTTAAAATACAATTCAAGAGCTAATTAATTAATTAACCAACAGAAGCCTGTGGCGCCCATAATTCCGATATATGGACGGACCCCGCCGAATCAAGTGAAGGCACTTGCAGTCGTCCCTCTGTTAAAAATGCTGCACAGGACATTGAGGACTCAGCAGACGAAGAGGAAACGGAAGTTGCCGAGACTTCTTTCTTTGACACGATTAAGACTGTAATCAACTTTATTTTGATGATATTTAGATGGTATATGAATATGAACGGTTAATAAAGATGATAAGGCATATCAGAGCCAAATCAAACTGCATTGTTTAACACTCTTCTCCTGCAGGCCATATCAGGAGTCATGTTTTTCTTCCCTTTTCCGTCTTTTATCCATTGTTTTTCTTGCTTTGTGTACATACAGCTCTGCTCTGTGGATATTCCAGACAGTCGCTTTCTTTTATTTCTTCAACAATTTTCTCTTTTTGTATTCTGGTTGCAATTTAAGTTATGAAAAACGATTCGTTTCGGCTTTGTTGTTGAATTTGCGATGCTCTGTATTGTGGCTTTTGTTTGCGTTGTTGCTTTGCATGCATTTCACATGAGCCGGCAGTTGCCGCTTTCCATTTGGTTTATTGCGAATTTTATTGTTTTACGGTAGTTGATGGCAAATGCCGTACACTGAGCCGTGTAAATATTTGTTCTAGGCCCTCACTCACTCACTCACTCAGCCCCCCCAAGCCGCCCGCATTTGTGTTTCGTTTGAGGCCAATTTTCACAGACACAAACCGGTATACAAACGGGGCTTAAATATGCACAAGTTGATAAAGTGAAATGTTTGCCGGCTGGCTGGGCCATTTCAATCAGTGTTATGCTGACGACCAAAACTATAAAAAGGCATAAGGCATGTGCATATATGGGAGTGATATCGTCAATTTCCATACAGATTGCTTCATTTAAGGCAATGGCTTAATTTGCAGCATTAAATTTAATTGGGTTTTCTTTACATAAAATGAGTGTTTGTCATTAAATTTAATTTGTATAAATTACTTGTGGAAATAAGTTTATATTTGTCAAACAAAACAAACATTTCAATGACTTTATCCTACTATTTCTACAAAATAGCCGGAGATACGGCTTTCTCTTCGAAAATTGATACAAAGTCATCGCAGAATTTTTAAATGGTTTGCATATTTTTCTATTCATATATTCTGCGTAGATTTTTTATTTTTTCTATGCTTTATGCTTTGAAAAATATTGGAATTTATTGTAGAGTGTTGAAAAGGAAATATTTTTCTATTGAAAAATTCTGCAATTAATTGAAACCGAACTAAGACATGATTTTAACTGTAATATTATTCAATTAAATTATTTTTGCACACGATTTTTGTAATTTTGCTTTTATATATAATTGAATAATAAATTTATAGAACTCTCTTGACAACTTAAATAATATGTTTATAGAACTAAAAATAACTTTTATTTGTAAATTGGTATTTATTTTTCGGAAAATTCAAAACAGTTTGATTTTTTCTTTCTTTTATTAATGTAATAACCCGAAACAACCGCTGGCACATTTTTTAAAAACTTAGCTAGTTAGGCTCCATGAAATCGTCGTTAGTTTCTGTGCCATATTAATTTTGCAAGAAAAGTTAATTTCACTAAATAAACCAAGGTTGACGGCGACTGCTGTTTGGGCTATTAGGCTAATGGGCTTGCATAAAACTTTAGCCGGGTTCCAGGACAAACGAGCGAGCGGGCAGGAACAAACAAACAAACCAACTGCAGTAAAAACAAAGCGTGTAGAAATAATGTGCTAAATGAACAAAGGCCCTAGTTTACTCCTCCGCCCCCTTTTAGGGGGCGTGTGCAAATACTTGCAAAATACAAATAAAATTAACTAAAACTCAAACTCAAAGCAAAGCACTGGGAGCCAAAAGTCCAACCAAAGACCCGCCCGGTTGTTGGCCCAAAAGGCCACCGGAAATTTTTGGAAAGCGTTCAACGAAAAACTCTGAAATAATTAAAAACTAATTAAAGGGGCGGAGCGGATGAGGCCATGTGGCATGCTGTTGTAAAACTTAATTAACTAAATGAGAGCCAGAACAACGGCAGCGTTACCATCAGCAGCAACAACAATAACAATAACGCCATGGAACTTGTTGTCCAAGCGCACACACGAGGCGTATGAGTAATTTAATCATGTTTCATGCTGTCCTGGCCGAAACGAAGGCTAAGGCGAGCCCGAGAGCTGCGTTTGTTGACACCCACAGAATGCAATTTGCGCCACAAAAACAAACAGTGTGAGATCTTGGGGGAAATGGGTGGGAAATGGTACAAGACAGAGGCGGAGACGGAGGCGGAGGCGGCGGCAAACAAAAGTCAAACAAAGTTATATACCAGATTGGATTTTAAGTTTCGGGATAAGTTGCAATGCTGCCGATGCTCTCAGCATAATAAGAGCCCGAGCTACATATGAGGCAAAACGGGAATATTTACAAACTAGTGGGATTCCTTTAAGCAGGAATGCAGGGGATTATGTCTTGGAAAACACTCATAATATATGATTTTAGCTTGTCTTTTAAATTATACAAATGTTGCCCTAACTTGGTTTTACTTGTATTCATTTCAAATTTATAAAACCTTATTCCACTTCAAGCATAAATTTCTAGGAATTCTGGAGGATTAAGATTCTTAACCAATCCTTTTAGCTTCATGGCTTTAAACTCGAGACATCTTACTTGTTGTTCTCTCTGCTGACACTTTGCCTGGGGCCAACTTTCTGCTATTGACTTGAATATTTGCCTTTCCACTTCAGGCGTATCAACCCGTCAAGCAGTTACCTGGGAACCCATTCTCCTCTTCACCTTGCCTTGGCTTCAAAAACCACTCCACGCACGTGCCATCAAAGTGAAATAGAAACAAACAGAAAGGACGATAAGGGTCCAAGGAGCCGGGTTTGTTCTACACTTCTTTCTTTGCCATCTGGCTTAAGTACGTTGTTTGCCCAGTCGAAGGCGGGATGGAAGGGAGGCACAGGTCCATGGCCCATATGCAGGCCAGCACAATGCCCAAGGAGGTGTGAGGCCGTATGATGTGCATAAACAAGGACTCGGACTCGGACTCGGACTGTGCTCTCCTTTACCCTTTCTTCTGTTGGCCATTAATGAAAAGCGACAGCTGCATTGGAGGAGATTGAAAGCGGAAGACAAAAGCGAACTCCGGCGGCATTCATTTCTCACAAATGCCCCAGCTCATTGTGCGGCCCCAACTGATTGCCACCGTTGGCTATAATTCATTTCCGTAGTTGCACTTGTGACCGATCCGGATACGGATACGGAGGACTGACTATTCGTTACCAGAGTCCGCCGTCTGCGTTGGCATATTGAAATCGCTTTGGCATAGACAAATCTGCGACTCGAATTGCAGTTGGCGTGATTGAATGGCATTACTTTGCAACTGGCCGATGACGACTGGGCTGAATGCGTTGCCCAGCTGCCCATTCTGGATACTTTGGCCAGTGGCCACTCACTGACCACTCAATTGGATTTCGGGGCCACGCATTGTGTGGCCAATGGCCAGAGATTCTGCCTTCATATGCTTAATTGAAATGCCGATGTCAGCGGGAGGCACACAAAAGTGAAGGAGACAAAAATTTATGTTTTTAAGGACTTTTAAAGATTTTAAATACTAAGATATATATTTTCAGCTCACTTAAAATGTTTTGCAATCGATTTTCTTACTTGCATTGTGTTGAAATCTTAATAGATTTTAAACAATGTGATTACAACTAGTTAGTTTGAATTATATTTCTATTTAGAGTACCCAAGAGCTATCCACCCGGAATATAGTCCTTGCCCCACATCGGACATAAAGGGATTTACACATCGAATTCTCCGAACTTAGCCAGGGAAATGCAAATTATCCTAAGCCCCCTAAAGGTCTTGTGTTACCATTACGATTGCTCGACTGTGTTATCCTTTCGTCCTGTTTATGCCTGATTAAAGTCAAACAGCAAACATATTCCAAGCTGCACTTGCCAGACACTCGGACACAAACCCTTTTCGACTGACCGAAAAGTCCACCATAATCTATGCAGAGAAATGCTTGACAATCTCTTGTTTTGTGTGTGGCTCCAAATCCAGAATCCCTTGTGTCCTTCGTGCCCAGGATTTGCTTCTCATTAGCAAGAAGTTCCCATTGTCGGTCTCATCGGGGAGCGCACGTGTGAGAAAGGATGGCCCAGGAAATGGGTTTATGCAACTGCTCTTTCTCTCTGCTCTGCTCCAAAATTATGCAAATTGCTGGGAAATTTCGCATTGGATAATTTTCCTATTTGCACGTAAAGCTCAATAAAAACAGGAGAGGAGCAGCAAAAAAAAAGTATACATTTAATGCCCCAAGGGACCGGCGGTGGCATAAAATGGCTGGCCAGCCAAAAAATACTCAACCGTTGTATAAATGCAACAACAAAAATAAACGAAATAAAAATACAAATAAAATAAAAGCCGAAACAAACTGCGTCGCATTTAATTAAAAATGTAATTACCCGCTTTTCAACTGCCGCAGCGCTTCAAGCCGTTAGCCAAGGGCCATAAAAAAATTATTCCACAAAAATTTCGAACCGAATTTAATTGTTAAATTTGGTTACGAACTTTACTTTGCTTTGACTTTACTTTCGAGTCAAATATTTATTTTACACTTTCGGCCAAAAAATAAATGCTAACAATTTTAGTTGCCAAAATTTATATTTTATACCATGGATCAGCCAACGAATGTTGAATACTCCCTTTACCTTTTCATGGACGAGCTGAGTGGCGAACGTTTGGCGGATTATAAACTCCGATTCGAGCAGCTCAAGAGGAACGAACGGGGAGTGATCACAATCAACGAATTGGGCACTATGGTACGGTCGATGGGTGAGAATCCCACGGACAGGGAACTCGAGGAAATTCTGAGGGCCTCCGACTTGGATGGCAACGGCGAGATCGACTTCAAGGAGTATTGCTTCGTGATGGCGCAGTTTGAAAACGACGAAGAACGTGAGATGTGCAGCATTTTCAAGATGTTCGATCGTGACGGCGACGGTTACATAAGCGAGAAGGATCTCCTAGAGCTCTTGGATGATACGGATTACAAGAGCGAAAGGAAGGCCGTCCGGCGATTAATCAGATCGGTCGATGGCGACGGAGATGGACAAATAAGTTATGACGAGTTCGTGGCCTTGATGAGGAGTGCCCTTGACTATCCAAGTCTGGAGTGAAGTTCCCACAGAGATGGCCGCTTTCATTTTTGGAATGTCTTTTTATCCGTGAACCCATTTTAGCTATTTTAAGCAGGAAATAAATTAAATATTTATCGAAAGTAGTTATAAATTTATGATTTTATTTAGTCTAAGTCAATGAATTTTTTGTTACAATATTTAAGTTAAACACTAAACTCAGATTAAAGGACAAATTACCAAGAGTATATCGCTTTGTAAAATCGATCCTCAGAGTAACCACAAACAACTTAACCCCCAAATATTCTCAAAAAACCAATCTAGTAATTATTTGTTTCCTGTCATTTCCCTTCAGTTAGGTTTTAAAAATTCCTACAAATGGACATGTTTTAATTCAAAGAACAAAATTTTACTATATTTTTTTATTTTTCCAAAATTTCAAGTGCACTTTTTTAGGATCCCCAAAATTTTCTAGATCAGCATGGATGATATAGATTATAGCTCACCGCCGCCCGAGGCGCGCACCATTCACACCCACAACCTGAAGGACGAACAGGTCAAGGACCTTGAGGAGGCGTTTGCCCTCTTTGACGATGAACATACCAAGGTTATTCCCATCAAGTATCTGAGGGATCTCCTGCGAGCTGTGGCCCATAGTCCGACGGAGAATGAACTGCAGGACTATATCACCGAAATCGATACGGACAATTCGGGCGAATTGTATCTCAGCGACTTTCTGTACATCATGTCCAAGCGATATGAGAATTCAACGCCCGAGGACGAAGTTATACTGGCGTTTCGAGTTTTTGATAAGGCAGGAACTGGCTTTATTGCCGAGAGTGAATTCCGTCAGATAATGACCGATATGGGAGAAGATATGGACGAGGACGAAATAGAGGAAATGATACGCGATGCAGACGCCAATACTGAGATGAAGATTGACTATGTTCGGTTTGTGGCCATGATGATGGAAACGTGAGATGATTCTATGAGCTTTTAAAGAATGGTAAGTAGTTAATGAATTAATATTAATTGTATATTAATCATCTTAAAATATTGTTAATAATTTATAGCACTTCAAGGACATCTGGGCAAGAATCAAGTGTTTTTATCATCTGACTGATTTCATGCTCCAAACTTTATATCCTGATGCAGCCCTTATATATTGGATCAAATTTATATTTATTTTTATTAAAAGATACAATTATTTTGAATGAAAATTAAAAGTTAAGATTGAGAAAAGTATGTACTATTCTGTATTTATATTTTTTAGGGTTATTTTTATAATAAAATAAGCTTTTGAGCTTTAAATTTAGGAACTCTAAATCAAGTTTATTATTGAGAAATATAGAACGGATTTGAACTGAAAAGGAAACCCCGCTTAAGACTAGATCGAATTCACCCTTTTATCAGAATAGTGTACTTTCCCTTAAGCTTCAAAAGTTAAAAACCTTTCAAAACATGTTTTAAAAATTTGTAGTTGTGTTTAGGCCTTTATCCCCAAAATTTCCAGAGCATCAACCACCTTGCTCTTTGCCATGGATTTCGAATTCCTCACTCCGCCACCAGAGGAGCGTGTCATTCGGCCCCACAACCTGGACGCTGAGCAGTTGAAGGATCTGCAGACAGCCTTCTCCCTGTTCGACGAGACCGACAACAAGGTGATACCCATTAACCATTTGAAACATCTAATGCGCAGTGTGGCCTGCCATCCCACCGAGTTGGAACTGCAGCATATCCTCAACGAAATCGATCCGGAGGGCGCAGGCGAACTGCATCTCAGCGACTTTTTGTATATTATGTCCCAGAAATATGCCACCATGACACCCGAGGACGAGATCATAGGTGCCTTCAGGGTCTTCGACAAACAAGGCACTGGCTTTATATCCGAAAAGGAGTTTCGCCACATAATGAAAAATTTGGGCGAACAGATGACCGACGATGAGGTGGATGATATAGTTCTAGATGCGGATGCCAATGTTGAGGGAAACATCAACTATGTGAACTTCGTTGCCATGATGTCAGAGACCTGAAGTGAAGCTTAGACAAGCAGGCAGTGCCTTTTTGGAGGTTGGGACTCTGAATTGTCATTCTGATAACATTTTTGGCTTGTTCCAAATTGAAATGGTCTCTGGACTAAACAACAGCTTCTCGGCATTTAAGTAATCGTAAAGAAAAATATATAGTAGACATACCACAATGAGCGAACTAACGGAGGAGCAGGTGGCCGAGTTCAAGGATGCCTTCACCCAGTTCGACAAGGAAGGCACTGGCAAGGTCGC
This sequence comes from Drosophila punjabiensis, assembly GCA_008042585.1. NCBI lineage: Eukaryota > Metazoa > Arthropoda > Insecta > Diptera > Drosophilidae > Drosophila > Drosophila punjabiensis. Next base: position 543,993 of record VNJR01011727.1, on the reverse strand, counting down.
CACTCGCGAGCTGGGCGCCCTGATGCGATCTCTGGGCCAGAACCTCTCGGAGCCGGAGCTCCAGGACTTGATCAGCGAGTCCGAGGCCAATAACAGCGGAGAGTTTGACTTCAATGAGTTCTGCTCGATTATGGCCAAGCAGATGCGTGAAACCGATACCGAGGAGGAGATGCGTGAGGCCTTCAAGATCTTCGATCGCGATGGCGATGGCTTCATCTCGCCGGCCGAGCTCCGTTTCGTCATGATCAACCTGGGTGAGAAGGTGACCGATGAGGAGATCGACGAAATGATCCGTGAGGCTGACTTTGATGGCGATGGAATGATCAACTATGAGGAGTTTGTTTGGATGATAAGCCAGAAGTAGTGTCACGTTTTGATTGTAACACCAATAAAACACTTAACTTTCGGGGTCACTGCAAAAGGTTATGAGGTTTTTTAATGATCTTACAAGATAATATGAACAACATAGTATCTTTGTTGCTTAACTTTGTAGTTTAGAATTTATTTAATCTTTGAAATAATTTGTAGCGTATATTCTGCTCTAGAAAATTTAATAAAATTTCCACATTTCGGTAATTGTGGCTGGGGCTAGGTAAGTTGTGAGCTCTCTTTCAGGTGAAAACTTTCAGCATGAAGCTCTCGGCGTGGTTTTAGTCTGCCTCCTTGCTCCGCATGTTCCTTACTCCCACATGCGGCACCTTTGTGGCCAGACGAACAATTTTCCTGTTGCTTAAATTCAATTTGCTTATGCATTAAAATTAAATTTTACTGTGGCCTCAACGGCCCCAATTCTCCAACAGTGTTCCTGCAGAGCTCCCCTGCCTCGCAATTCGTTGCTTTCAGTTCTCGTTCTTCTTGGCAGGACTCTCTTGGGGACACCCAGGCTTGTGTCTGACTTTATAAATATTTCGTTCGCATATATGAATTTCCCATTTCTGTGGGGGGGGGGGCACAAGTTTCGGTTTCAGCTCACAGACACGTCAAAATGCCAAGTTGCTTAATTGAGAGTCCATACAAAACATTGAGACCGAACCGAATCGTAACGAATCGAAACGAAACGAAATGCAATGCAACGCATCGCAACGAGGGCTTAACTGCAGTGTGCATCCACATGGAATAAGAACAAAGGCCCAGGCAGATTCCAATTTCAGATCTCTGACATCAATAAGCACTTACAGTGGCATAAATATTATATATACTCGACCGGGCAAATATATATGTGTATCTATATGCAGGCCAAACACCAATCGACATCGGCACTTCGCCACCTAGCCAGCTCGCCACATAGACGAGAAGTGAGTGAGTGAGTTGGTTTTCAGTTAGCAGAGAGGAAGAGAGAGAGAGAGGGGAGTGGGGTTGGGTTCACAGAACATGCTCGATGGACTGGCTGCAAAGGAAATTGAATTTGCGGGCTCAGGACCTGCTCCTCCCCCGTTTAGCACTTTGAAGGATGGGTGTGGGGTGAACTGCAGGCAGGATATTTGAGTGGCAAGCAAATCAGGAATAAGAAAAACAAATCAGTACCCAGAGTTTACATTGAGTATGATCTATGGGTTGTCTTTTGGGGTCCTGGTTTTACCAGAATTGATGTATTGATTTTTAACTATTTAAACTAACTTGGGCTATAATTTTAAACTATTTTAAGATTAAGGTGAATTTTTTTCATTTGTGATTTCTAAGTTTGTAACGGGGGGAATTGTTATAAAGATTGAGGAATAATATATAATCAAAATTTATCAAAATTTTTATCAGAAAATATTGTAATATTTTTGTATTATTATATTTTAATAAATATACTTCACATCTATGAATATACTTCACATCTATGAATAAATTTCATATCTATGAATAAATTTCATATCTATGAATAAAGATAGAAATATAGTTAGACAAACCGATAGAAAATACATTAGATACACTCCAAAAACCTCACCGAAGACATTTCTGAAGAAGCTATGTTTCCAATTCGTAGACAAGAAGCACCAAAAGGTCATAACAGTCTTAATATAATTTCTTCAAAGACTTACTAAATTGATTTTAATTCAATTAACTTTAATTTCTTTCCCTAACTGATTTCCATTTTTCCCAGTGAGTGAAAAAACTGTCACTTTGCTGGCCCAAAATGTTATGCACATCGATTTCTTCTAGGAGCCTCTTTTTTGCGGTTTGCCGCCCACGTTCCGCACTCAGAGTGTCATTTTGAGGGGGTTTGGGGGCAGGGGAGCTGCAGGAAAAGAGAGTTGGGGGGAACGGAATGCGGATGGAACACTTCCGCACAGCCACTTGAATACGCAAAAAGGCGCATGCAAGTGACGAGGTCCATGAACAAGGACGAGTGTGTCCGGACTGTGGACTACGGACTGCGGACTCTGGACCCCGGACTCTGGACTTTGGACTCTGCACAGCAAGAGGACTTTTGAGCCAGGGGACCGAGACTCTAAAGGATGCGGGACACACACCACACTACACCAGACCACAAACTCTGGTTAAATTTGGACTGCGGTCCACAGTTTAAACAGTTAAAGTTATCTGTTATCTCTAATTGAGAGAGAAATGTGCGAGAGTGTGGAGGCTTAAATTTTAAGTTGTTGATTTTATTACGCATACGCCTAGTGGCTGCGGCCAAAAACCCTTTTTTATTCTCTTTTTTTTATCCGTAGCCATAACAAACTTACCCGCTTAATGGGGAAGCTTTCTTGGGGCTCTCAATCAAATGGGGGGAAAATCCGAAAGCTTTCGTCATGGGAAGCCGGCAAACCCTTTTCGGATTAACAGATCAACGCACAAATGACCCAAGCAATCGTCTTGGGTTTTCCCAGTTTCCACAGTTTCCCCTCTTTCCGTGTGCCCTTTCCCATTTTATTTCTCCTTTTCCTAGCTGCCATTTCGATAAGGCTGAAAGCTTATCGGGGCTGAAGGACTTTGACGACCCAATTAATTCTTGTTCAACAACAGACCAAAAAAAAAAAGAAGAATTTGTTGGCACATGCATTGTTAGACTACTTTTCATGTCAAGCAAAAAAAAATATAAAAAAAAGTAAGAACCTAAGTGAATAAAGTACAAAAGAAAATAAAAAATGAGAAACTCGAGAAACGTTAAGTTAAATTGCGCGGAAAAGTTATGCGTCCCTCTTTCGGAGTTCACCCCGAGTTTTTCTAACAAGAAACTTTGTTAAACATATTATTCCGTAGAGCCCTCGCCACGTTGGCTTAGCGAAACTACTTGAAATGTAAAAAATTCTCGAGCCCCAGAGTTGAGAAAGCAAAAACTTGACAGCAACTTTCAAGGCTCACCATAATTATGCGTATTGCAAGGCAACAGCCACCGATCCTGTTCGGCATCCTGGTCTACCTATTGGTGGCTGGGGTGGCCACATCCAGAGTCGGCGTCAACTACCAAGAATCGCGTTCTGGCAGCTGCAGGCCGGTGGGTCAGCAAGCCCGTTCCCAGAGCCTGAATCGCTGCGAGACGGCAGGAGACGATGACGGCGGCGGCAGTGAAATGGTCATGTGCAGGCCCAACCCGAAGCAGGTGGCCTCCAACATTGCCCAGCAGGCGGCCCAAGATGCCAAGAAGGCTTCGGACACTCAGGTGCCGGCAGCAGTAGCCGCCGCCCGCCAGGTGAAGCTCCAGCTGGCCGACAGAGCCGGTGCCGCTGCCTGGGCAGCCGAAGCAGCCTTGGCTGGCAAGCAGGAGATGGTCGAGCAGCTAAAGGCTGAGTTCCACGAGGCGGAAATAGTTCTTCAGGATGAAACCACATCGATTGGTGTGTTACAGGTAAACATAAACAAACTCCTGATATTACTTTAATTTACTTATTTGTTAATTTAAACTCTCAGAACAATCTCAATGCAGCCGTTTGCACAGCGGATCAGGCTAACGATTTACTACAAAGATTGCAGGACTCCCTTAAGATTGCCCAGGAAACCGTGGCCAGCTCGGAGGCAGCAGTTTGTGGTGTCCACCAGGAGCTGCAAGAGAAAAACAAACTTGTTGACGCTGCTCATCAGCGGGTTGAGTTGCTGGCCCAACAACTGCGTAATGCCAAGATGGAGTATGAAAACACCAAAAAGGCCGCCTACAGGGCATCCTGTGCGGCAGCCGAGGCCAGGCAAAAGGCTATGAGAGAGCGAAGATTTCTGGATAAAGATATTAGGGCTTATAGAGATGAACAGCAAGAGCAACATAACACACAAGAGCAAGCACAGATGCAGGAGATCGACCAAAAGCACCATCAGTCGCTGGTAATGCAAGTTCCTTCGCAAAACATAAATTTTAAGCAAAAGCAACCTGAAGATTGGGAATACAATTTACAGACTAAAGCCAAGTTTGCAGGCGAGGCCAAACAAAAGGCTACAAAGCAACGACGATTCTCGGATAGGAATAAAAAGGCTTATAGGGAACCACAGCAAAATTATCTTCAGGCACAGGAGCAAGCACCATTCCAGGAGTTGGAGCAAAACCAACAGCAGAGACAGGTGCGAGCTCAGTTGCAGGAGGTCAATACCAAGCAGAAGCAACCTGAACAATGGGAATATAATGAACAGGGTAAAGCCATGTTTTCTAGTTAAATTACAAATTTCAATTATAGTTTATTTTGTAAAATTGTTTCAATTAAAAAAAGTATAATTAAAACTACATTCACATATAGAGTTTACCTTACCTTTACCTCGAACCAACTCTAGTTTAAAGTTCGTCAGAGTCACCTAACCCCTTTTTGTGAATGAAAAGCATTGGCCCCTTGGCACTTTCCATGCCAAGTGCCTGAGGGACCTGGGCTTTGCCAATCGAAGAGTTGGGAACCACAGCAGCGGGACGCCAAAAAGGACAAAAAAAAAAAAAGGGACACCAAACCCAATTGGCTTGTAAAACAATTTGACCAAAGCTATTTCGTTATAACTTTTGAATTTGTTCTTGTTTTTTTGTTGTTGTTGCTATTTTTTTGTATTTCTTTATTTTTGTGTTGCCATTTTCCGTGGGCGTGACACAATGGCTGCGCATTACAAAAGTTTCCACCACACGTTTTCAATAATGATTAGTTTCGGGTTTTCCATCGGGAAAATTGACAAGGGATAAGGCCAAGAACATTAAGTTTAAAGTTTTTTTTTTTGTTTCGTTTCACACTCGCCTGGAAAAAGTTGGCAATAAATAAATGTTGCTTGTCAGCGTATTAATTGGGTCATCAGTTGTGAAAACTGCCAAAGTTTTCCCCCGGCTGTGATCCGTAAAAAACCCGCTGGGGAGCTTTTACAGTAACGATAAGGGTTTTCGGTTATTTGTGGCATTCGATTGCGTACTTGAGGCAAGAATTATCAGGCCCAGGCTCTAGGCTAGGCTGCTTTATGATCTGACTTAAGATAATGTATCTATAGGATAGCCAAGTCGGGGCCGAGTAACTACCAGATTTATAGTTTAGCTACGTTTTAGGAGCACTTGCCCAGCCGTCGTTGACAGGCGGCCAAAAAGGGTTCGATTGAGAGGCAGACTTTGGTTTTTGTTGTCGTGTTTTGTCTGAGACATTTTTACACGGTAAGAAACATGGGGAAAAAGTTATAGATACAAGAAATAAAATGAGATTTTATATGTATCCTTGCAAGAAATTTATTGAGCCTAAATTTTGATTTATAGATATAACAGTGTCTATAGCAATGTATCTAATTTTCCACAGGATCTGTTGCTTTAAGTATAAGCCTCAAAATATTTATAGTTTAAGCTCTATTAAATTAAATTTAATTTAAGTAAAATATACCTATAATAAAACCCATTTCTCTCTGTGCAAAACCAAGACTAGGGCATTAGAGGGCATTATGCCGCATGTGGCAAAATCATCGCCGGAACAGAACCATTTGCCCATTCCGAACATTCAACATTCGGATGCGAGATGCCTTGCCACAGACATAGCCATAGCCATGGCCATGGCATTCCACTCCACACTCCACAGACATCCAAAATATTTGCTGACACTTTAGTGCCAAAGCAATCTGGCAAGTGTTGATCGCTCCGACAACTAAATAAACTACTACTAAAAGTCAGGCGCAGACCCCGGGACTACCGCTGGTCGTGTCAGTCAACAGTATCAGCATAAGCCACAATGCCACGCCCCCAAATTCCGGGAGGCAGTAACCAAAACTAAACTAAACCAAAGCGAATCCAAATCCAAAAGCCTGGCCCCCAAACACGCCTCGAACTCGTCCGAAATGTATTCATTTCAACACTCTCCAATTCACCAAAAATTCCGAATGGTGTGAGTTCTTTTTTGTTATCCGGGGTCCGGTTTCCAATTTGCGTTCTTGCGTATTTTTTTGGGGGGAAACAAATCAAAACAAATGAAATGAAATCAATTCAATGAAGCAAATCAAATTTCATGCGTATTTCGTCGCTTTTTCCCAGCTTCCTTTCTTCTACTGGCGGCGCCTGGCTGGACAATAAAAATTGTCGGCCCGAAATCGAAACCAAAGCGAATGCGTTGCCCGAAACTGAAACTGAAACTGAGTAAAATCAAATCTGTTGCTATTTACCCAAAAAGTTGTGGGAAATATTGTATTTATGGCTGGATGAGGGGAGGATGAGGGGATAAATAGGCCTTAAATGTGTGTGTTCGCGTGGCCTGGCAAAGACCATAAAAATCTCAGGGAACAATATAATTTCGGGGAATTTTCTTTACACAGAAATTAAGGAAAGTATTTTCTCGTTATGTTTTTTTTATTCAAAGTGATTAAATTCAGAAAAACCCATTTGAAATCCAAGAATTTCTATCATAAAACTTTGTTATTTACTTTAACAAGAAAATATTTAATAAATTATTTAATTACTGACGCAATTAATGAATTGGTATTTTATTGCTTTCGTTTTATTACAATTTATATGCTTTATATTCCGTATTTTCTTCATTACCTTTCTTATATCTTAACTCAAAATATATCCTCTTAGGTACTCTTAATTTCTCACTTAAGAACTTCCATTATTTCTCCCAGTGCCACCCCTCTCCTTCATGTATGTATTGTATTTGTGTGACTGGCATGCAAATGAAAATCGACAATAGCATAAATTTTTGGGTCTTAAATTGACTTTCCAACAAATACAAATGTTGCAAACTCCAGGAAGAGCTCCTGTCAATGCCAAAAAAAAAAACTTCGACTTTTGTCTGCCGACTGCTGCTGCCGGCTTTGGCTAGCCAAAGAGTCAATTTATTCCGCTCAGCTGGAGGCAGATATCATCGCATATCATTTACATTTTCACCTGGCGGCGGCGGCACCATCACAGCTGTGAAAATTCTCCATGGACCCACATCCGGTTACCTTTGCATCATTACTATTCGGTTTAATGGCAAAGAAGCAGCCGCCGCTGCCACCGCTGATATTTGCGCATTAATTTCATATCATTAAACATTTGCCGGGGTATTATTATTTACCAAACTGGAGGGGGAAGGAGAGTGAGAGTGGGTAGACCCGCAGTTAATTGGAAATGTTTTGTGGGTGGCGCTTTGGGGGTGATCATGGGTTAAGTGTAATGTACCTGGTTGCGTATTGAAATTTATGCGAACGGCGAACTCTGAATGGCACAATGTGTTTGTTTAGTTTAATGACGGTTATTATATCCCATTGATTAATTATTGCCGTTGAGGCTCAGAGCTCATGATGATTATGATGATGATAAAGTATTTGTTGATGTTGTTCTGGTTGAGGCTATTAGCTTGATTAAAGGTTATGAATATGTTGATTAATTGCCCGCTTATTGATTGATCTCCGTCGGAATAAAACAAAGTTTTTCTCTGTTGTTGAAATTCATTGCTAATAATTTTTACATATGTCTTTGCTATGATTTTATTACCAAACGGGAATTTAGTCGCGCTTTAATTTAATGTCTTTAACTAAGCCCGGGAGTGATAATAAAAGGAAAATATTTTATATTCAAATGTGCTCTATCCAAGTCAGTAGAGAATGATGACATTTTCTTCTTGCAACAATTTCACGGTCGCCATGCCATGGGTAATTGGAAACAGTGCAACTATTCTTGCTTTTGACAAGTTTTTTAAGAGTAAAATAAAAAGTTGGCAAGTATTATTTCTTTATTTTGTTGTTCAAATAAGCTTCTTCTTTTGGGATGAATATAAATCCCAAAAGAAGATGATTTCTTCGTACAGCAATGTCACGGTCGCCATGTTCTATGGTAGAAACAATGCTAGCATTATTGCCATGCTGATTTTTTTTATGTAAAATAATAACATATTTTAAAAATATATCTTATTTCACTTAAATTCATTCTAATTTTTAACCTTTCCCGCATAACACTTAGTTTCTCTGATAAAAATGTTCGCTCCCTTCGTACAAACTCTAACTCCCATTACGTTTTGGAAACTTCTTTTGGAAAATATTACTTCCAGCTGAGTTTTTAATAAAATTCCCCAGAAAATAAAACTTTTGACGCTAAGCAAATGCACCCTAGTGACGACAATGGGTAACTTTATAAAGAGTGAAATGGGCTAAGGGAAAATATTAATTTTCCACAAACACCAAGACAGAGACAGAGACAGAGTCAGAGACAGGGAAAGGGTTTGGTTTGTTGGCCCCACCCCGAAAAACTATGAAAACTCATTTAACAAACTTGCACGGAGCAAAAAAAAAAGGGGAAACAGAAGAAAAACACATCGCCAAATGCAAAACTTGTGTTGACACGACAACTGCCCCGCCCTCGAATTCCTCCCACCTGCCGGATCACTAGAGTTTCTCCGCCAGGTGTGTGTCCTGATGTCTTTGCGTAAAAGTGGATTAAGGGGGGAAAGTGCACAGTGAACAATTGTGAGGGAATTTATTAGAATATATTTAATGAAGAATTTGTTTTGTAACTCTCTTTTGCTGCGTTGGAAGATGTACTGGAAGTCTCTACGGCACCAAAGCATATTTTTGTAAAATATTACCTTAATATCTAGTGTTTTTTTTCAGTGACTTGCACAGGGACAAAGTGTTGCCGTTTTGCTGTTGCTTTTGCATTTGCCCCGTGCCATTTCACTGACGGAGTGACAAACTTCGCACGTTGCACAAAGACGCTGGCGAAACTTGAGCAGATTACTCAGTGAACCCTTGGATTCCACTTCACTATCCCACTCCTAGTCTCACCCTCTCCTGCGGCTATATTTCCTCGGTGCAGTTTTTTTTATGTGTAACACAAACCCGGTACTTAGTGAAAAGTGAAAAACCAGTGTAACAATGTTGAGCTTTTAACGGTAAATTGTTGCGAGAGCAAGACCAAAAGACAAAACTTTCCCACCTTTTTTCGTTTTTTTGTTTTTTTTCCAAATGAACAACAACAAAGTTGAATGAGGTCGAAAGGTGAGGCGGAAGGCACAGCGCTGACTGAGTAAACGAAATGTGTCAAGTAAGTGCAATGCTTCAAGTTGAAATTTATGCAAAGTGCGCCAGTTTAGGGACAAGTACTCCAACTGCCAGCGAGCACAGACTTCTGAGCTTTCCCTCGGCCCACCAAAGGCACTCCGAATGCATTGTAATTCGAAAAAACGAGCTCGAGAGTTGCAAGCATTTTCCGAGGGCTAAATGGAAGTATTTGAAAAAGTTTTTAGGCGCACAAAAATTAATCAAAGTTTTGAGATTTGAAGTCGAAGAGAATATATGCTTCTTTGATGGTACTTTATATAAATTTATAATATTATTAAATTTGAAAATATATTATCATTTTTTACATAGCATTTTATGAATATTTTAAATAGTATTTCAAACGTTATACATAATTGTTTGAGTTTGTAAAGTATTTCTTAGGGGTATTTTAGAGACCTAATCCACTCCTCGGAGGCCTCATAAATATATTTTTTAAACTTTTATAATACATATTTCTATTTAATTCTACAAATACTTCAAAAAACGCTCCAGAAAACTAACTAAAAGAGTATCACAAAGCTCCATTCACCCCAGTTAACCAAAGTTTATCAGATATATATATATATTATTTCTTCCTTTTTTTTTTTGACTGCACCAAACTTTTTAATAAGGAGCGAGTGGCCAAGAAATAGCTGCAACAGCAACAGCTGCAACTGACGGCCAGCTAATGGCCAAAATCCTTTCTTTTTCTATTTTCGGCCTTTAAGACTCCAGCTAAAAGTGAGGAGAGCGAAATTAAAGCAGCAAAAGGACACTTTCTGGAAAGGAACCTGCCCTGCGCTGCTGTCAATTGTCCGCAACTTTCGCTCGAGGCCATCGCAGAGGAGAGAGCAGGCCAGAAGCCAAAACCAATGAAATGCCACACAACTGACACGCTGACTGACAGCCTAAGCGCTTCTACAGCACGCCAGTTTCCATGGCTCCTTGGCCAGGATGTGGGCCTGCTGCCTGCTACTCCTGCCTTCTGCACGGTGAAGAATTATGTGACAGAAAGGTCAAATTAATTTTAGCTTAAACTAAAGAAAACAATCAGATCTAGCTTGAGAAATAACCTTGAAGCTATATGGGTTATAATTATTCGCCGTTTTATTCCCATGACATTTTGCATCAACGAAATTAAAGTCCTTGGAAACAAAGCCTCGTATATATACAGAATTTGTCAAGGCTTTAATGTAAATATTTATACTTTTTCCCTTATATAAATTTTCAAGTCAAGTTCGCCTTAATTTCTTCTGTGTGCTTTGATTCTGGGTGCGGCATCCTGTCCAAGTCCGAGGACCCTTAGCCCTCGGTCCGGGTCACAATGAATGACATGCAAGCCTGTGTTGTGTGCGTGATCCATTCGGCCCACTCGACGTTTGTTTGACGAAATCGTAGCTGAGTGGCGGTGCCAAAAGGAAAAAGGAAACGCTGTCCTGGCACGCAACATTTGCCCCACCGCAGGCCAGCAACTCCGATTGATGAGCTTGGAAGGAAGCTGAAGCTCACGGAGGTGGAGAAACCGCACCACTTGCTGGCTGTCTGTCAGTTTGGCGATGTCACTTGAACTTCGAAGGGGAAGGCGGAGGGCAATTGACTGTAAGTAGCCAGGAGCTGGAGAGAGCGAGGTACTGAGGATGTGAAACCAGCGAAGGACTCCGGGGCTGCTGCAGCTTGCATGGCATTAGGATTAGAAGTGTTTATGCAAATGCGGACAACTTTGAGTGATTGCACGGCAGGCGCTTGAAAGACAGGAACTTGACTTGACAGCCACTCCTTGGCGGAATGCCAAAGGAGCCCACCAAGGCGTCGTGGAGTTGAACGAAGGACACCTAATGGCATCGGGCCATTTAAAAACATCTGCGGCTAAATTGATTCGAAATCGTTTGCATAAACGCTGGCTGGATGTTTGGTTAACTCAAATTACCTTCATTGCCAGAGTTGATGCCATAAATAAACAATGTTAAATTGCTGAGAAATTCTCGATTTGGGGTGATATAAAGGTGAATCAGAAGTTATTTGTTAGCTTCAGTTGTATTTTGAACATTTTTTATAAGTTAAGTAAATACATAATGAAAGAGTTCATTTATATTGTCTTTTTATATGTAGGCTTTTCATTACAAAAGCTGGCTATAACTTTATTTATAAAAAAATCTTGTTATTTTTGTAACTTTTGAACCTGCAAACTCGATAGCATCAATATAACTGCAATCAAACTGTCTGAAATGTATTCCAACTGTTTGGTTGAGTTGCATTTTTTCCAACAATTGTTATTTTTTGAGTTTCTACCGCACAATAAAGTTCACCATTCCGCTTTTTTTGCTCTTATTTGTGGTTATCATACTCGGATTGCAATTGCAATTAATTTCTCACACATATTTAAGTGATTTTTGCCACCAAATTTTTTTGTTGTTGTTGTCAGCCAGCCAGAGTCTACTATGTATTTTTTTGTGTACTTAACCAATGCCATTTCCGCGCGCCTCGTTTTAAAATTGTTAATTCGATGTGCATTTGGAAAGGGAGGGGGGACGGGGTGCATGAAGGGCTTTAAGTGCAGGCCACTTTCGGCGGCATTGTTGTAATTATAAATGCCATTAAAGCCACAGCCGTGGTGGCTCCTCCGGAAGAGAGAGCCTTACGCAATTTGCACGCCGACACACAAAAAACATCCATTAAAAACGCAAATCAAAACGAAACCAAATGCTTGACACAGTTCAGGGAACCGAAGGGCGGAGGAGGACCTTATGGTTCGGATGCCAGAATCCTTTGCGCAAACAACAGATGCAGCAGCCAAACCGCAACAATGGAAAAGTTCTTGGCAAAGTATTTCACTTTCACGCCGCAGCCACAAGAGTCGAGACTCGAGACTCACTCGCCCGAGAGCGCCACCAGATTTCGAGTAAGTAATTGCTGCAGTTCTCAATTTCCCCCGACGCTTTCCTCGCACCCGGAAAATCTTTCTCGCACACACACACACACCAGTCAGGCATTCCTTAATTGTCTGCAGTTTCTCTCCTCCTTTTTTTTTTAGGCAGTCGGCAAAAGTTTGGGTTTTTCGCCTACTGCGTCTAGTTTTTCCAGTTTTCCTTCCTCAGAGTCTTAAAGCAAATCAATTAGGCTAAGGCCCAGCCACAAATTGAAGACCGATCTGCCAGAGAGAGAGCAACTGTCATCGTCAATTGGGGAATTGAGACTATAGCAGGAGCCTGCATTGTGTTCATTTCATAACCACTTTGGGGAATATTCTCAGCTGGATGCGAGTCATTGAGCTGCATAAAATATTTGTTTTAATTTTGTTAAAAGGTAACAGATTTAAACATAGCTGAGAGACATTTAGAAGAAGTTTTTTAAAAAACAAAAAATCTATAATCTTATATTGTTCATTAATTAATAGTAACTAATAATTGATAAAGCTTAAAGTTTTTGGGATACAAGACTTGAGACAAATTATTATTCTTTTAATAAATAAATTAAAATAAAAGCCAACTCAATGCAGCAGCTTTAATAAATTTATACTTAACCCTTAGCTTTGTATTTATATAAAAAAATAAATATAGCGCAAAAACCTTTCATCTGTAACTGATTTGTAATTAAACCAATGAGGCATTAGAGTTTAAATGAATTGTTCAGTTAATTAGCAAAACAGAAATATTTAGAAAAGAGTTCAACCGGAAAAAACACCCAAAAGCAAACGTTTAAACTAAATAAAAAATACACAAAATATACACACCTTAACAAAATATAACAAATTCTAAAGAAGATATAACAAATTCTAAAGAAGATGTATATGCAAATATTATATATCTTCTTCCAGCATATAAAATCAAAAAGTTTTAAAGAACAATAACAATATACTTTTCTTGAAATAATAATAACCAAGTCATTGACAATATAAAATAACCTAAAATATATCTTAACCAGTATTTCCCTAATCCTATATTCAGTTTATTTATAACTACAAACATGATTAAGACATTGATTGCTTCAAATCAAGCACAACTCAATCTCTTGCCAATCACAAACGGTGTGGAGGAATTCCTTATCCTTATCCTCTTATCCCACATATTGTCCATACATACATATATATTAAATCCCCTGCAGCATCTGCCTGCTGGCATCCATCCTGGGAGCCAGTCAAACGGTCACTCGGCGACGACAGTTGGCCGATTGAACACTTGGCCATGTGCAATCATGGCCAGCTGATGGCCTCGCAGTCGTTGTCGCTGCTGATTAATTTATGCCAATATGCAATTTTCACACCAACGGGCAAGGCCAGTGCAATGACAGCTCAAGCGCATAATTGCACGGGTCTGGGGCTTATTTATGGATGGCACCCGACCGCCCGCCGGCCAGACCGGCTCTCCTGGCCCCGCGGGGCAAATTAAGAGCTCAGGATTGAGTTTTGGGGGGCAGGGGGGAAAAGGTCACCCATCCAGCCAGCCTTATGGAAAATGGCTCCAAGCTGAGGTCATAAATTGAGCTGTCAGCTGGCAAATAGGTTTTAATCATTTTATTAAAATTCCGAGGCATTTAATTGCCCAACGGACCTGCTGGCATAAGCAGAATAATCTCGGATCTGCCTTAAAGCCAGCATTGAGGTCACCAGGAAATTTATGCTAAACATGTCAAGGCTTCACCATAGCTCTGGGCGGGGCAAGTGCAACCAACGCCCCTTTCTGCAACACACGTGTCCGTTTTTTTGGGGTTCAGCAAAAACGGCATTTGCATTTGATTAGGAGGAAGATGGAAGAGAAAATAGGAAAAATCATAGCATACTTTTCAGGAAATGCTCACAGCTCTAAAGCTCTCGACAGGAAGGCTAACCAGACTGATGCAAGTGATCCTATAAAGTTTCTAAATAAGGTATAATATGGAAGTTACCTTAAGCGGTTCATATAAGTTAATATTACAATTTATAAAATGTATAAATGGTAATAAATATAGACCATATATTGAAATTGATTTAGATATTTAAATAATTAGCAGATTTACAAAAATAAATATATCTTTATCATGTATAGAAACAACAACATAGCAAAATAGAAATATAGAAATATTCTGTAGGAAAATAACAAACAATATATCTTTGAGGTAAATTTTAAAGCGGGTTACTTTTAATAATTAAATAAACTCAAATTTGATAAGATAAAGAAAGGGATATATCTGTATTTAATTACTGTAGCGATATTTGATGCAAAAATCGATACTTTAAAGGATATTTTAATATTGCTATATGTAGATATTCTTATAATATCTATATTTTAAAGTTAAATTTGATATTTTTCGATTTAAAAAGAATCGATAAAATAAAGTTAATGATATTTTTTATACTATATTGATTGTAATAATCCCGTACATATATCGTATTAGACTTTTCCTCTCTATTAGGAGTGTATCTACTCATTCCATGTTCAGCTTAGAGCCATCTCTGACCAGGACTCCCCTGTTTCCCATTTTTCCACTATTTTTCCCCCCTTTTTTTCGGGGCTGTCAAAACGTTCGCCCGCTTGTCAACCACAAGACACAACATAAAAAGCATTGGACAATTTGCTCGGCGCCGGATTAGATTGCTCTGGTGTGATCTTTTACTTATATGGGTATATGGGGTATATATGGGGTGGACGCACGATATGGGGTGGCAATCAACGTCAGGCGTGCGTCAGAGTTGCCTGCACGCCTGATGGATTGCCAGGGTTGCCTGGTCCGTCTAATAAGCAAAACACACATTTTTGTATCGAGGCAGCCGCTTAAAGAGCCGTGAAAATTCGCTTTTGCTTGGCTAGTTATTTCCCTGCGGGCCATTCTCTCAGCGTCTGTGTGCCTGTGTTTGCCTTGACAAATGATGTTTGAAGGCAAAGTTAACTGGGCCGGCGTGTCGCTGGCCATTTTGCGGTTGCCACTGCCTAGAAAAAAAATAAAAACCAAGTAAAAATTTATATACAAATTTGAATTATGGCTGTGGGCGGCTTTATACCTTTTCTTTCCTTTTCTGTTTTTTAGCTTTCAACAAAAACTCTTTTGCTTTTACTTTATTTCTGTATTTTCTCTTTTAGGTCACCGCATAATAAATAACTGCGGATGTTCTTTTCCCTTTTCTCTGATTCAACAGTGTTCCGTATAATTTATGCAGGTTAAATTTGCAAATTTTTTCACCAGGAACGAGAGCCCGTTTTTAAGGGCAATTATGGGTCCTGTCAAATGTATATTTCGACAATTGCGGGACCAAGCTTTCGCTTGGCGGGACAAGCTTTTGTGGAAGAAAGAAAGGAAGCCTCAGCGCGGAGCTTTTGCCCGAGTTCCTCCGTTTATCCTTCGCATTTTGTTGTCTTTTCATTAGGACAAAAGGCAAATGTCCTTGGCCCCCTTCGGCGTCCTTCAGTTTGCCTTGCACTTGAATTCCTGCAAGTGTGTGTGCGTGTGTGCCAGTCTGGGTTTTTCTGTCCGTTTCATGTCCTGGCCATAAATTGTGACTAACGTCTCAGGATAGGAAGGATTCAGCGAGATGGTTTAATGCATATTTATACCACCTAAATGGCTAATGAGCAAAACGTGCCACACATGCAGCAGCAGCAGCAACATTTTTGAGGCATGAATATGCGAAAACACGAAGAAAATACATTAATTAAATTTTCGGCAACGAACTCCTCCTCAAACTCTCACTCCCACCTCTACGCCTTGGTCCTAACGGAAACTGTAAAAGGCGCCAGCGCCAAGGGTGTAACTTTTACTTACAAGCGTCGCTGTTGGAAAATCAGCCAGGGAAAAGGACGGAAAAAGCCGAGGGACCTATAAAGAAAATCATGCCTGGCCATGTGTGTCTGGATTCTGATTGAGAATTACGCGAATGAAACAAAAGTCGGACCGGAAAAAAAACACGAGTGTGAGGAAACGTGAGAGCCGAGATTTTCCTGCCTGCATTATTTATAAGAATAAAAACCAAATAATGAAGCCTCATAAAAATGCCGGGGCTCAAGCCATATTGCGGATATTACAAACAAAAGATAATAATATAATGAGCAACAAGCCAAAGGCAAATAATAAAGGCCAAGCTGCAGAAAGAGCTTCGAAGACCGAAGACCGAGGCCCGGAGACCACAGCACAGAATTCAATTATGTGCGATAAACAGAAGTCATTAAATATTAAAGTGCTAATGGAAAAGGAATCGACGGCGGCCATACAAAAGATGATGCTTTTCCCGAGAAAATAAACCAGCTCAAAGGAAACGTAATGAGCGGAGAACAAAGTAAAGTAAAGGGTCAAGGTGGGGACCAGACCCAGCCAACGAATTGATGGACGAGACTGGTGGGGTTCGGGGAAAATGCGGAAAAGCTGTGCAAATACTAAGCGGAAAACAGCATGAAACGGGGCCCAGACTTCAGGTACAAAGATACACTCTAAAAATAACTATATAAGATAGAATCATTTAAAATTAAAGGACATTTTACTAAAGAAATACTGAATATAAAAGCATTACTGTTGAGTTAGCAATTGTGTCTTACGTATCGATCAATTTATTATACAATGAATAATAAATTCAACATAGATTGTTTAGTATCCATAAATTGTTTAACATAAAAATATTTAGATAAAATATGAATAGTAATAATGAACCATTCATTTTTAATTCTTTATAAAACAGATGAGTTAATGAATTTTTTCCAATTCTACATTTACAAATATCATAAATTTCCTTAAGTGTACTTTCACCTTTATTTTAACCACATGGCGCCAAACCGTATGCTTCATATGCATATTTCTGCGACCGGATGGAAATTTTACAGTATTTTGATTTGTTGTATACTGTGTGTTGGCCTAAGCTTAATTTTATTTTCCCCAACTTGTATTATTATGCATGCATAAGGTGGTGGAGCGAGCATCCACATCGGTTTTTGGGGCTAATTTTACGCTCCTCTAATTCCGCATTATGAGATTATTATTATGTTCCGGTTTTGGGGGTTGTGGAGCCGTGCAAGAAAACAGCTGCTGGTCCTTGTGTACTTTGAGGTTTGTTAGCAAATAAAATATTCCATTTGACCTTGTTTTCTTGGTCATTACATTTTGGGATGATGACAAGGGTTTCCAAGCGAAATGACATAATGTAAATTAGACTTATTAACAATTGGCAACGTAACAGGCCAATGCAATCCGTGATTTTAGCATTAAAAATGCAAATCAATGATTTTTGGCAGCCAGAAATAAAGTGATGATTTATCCAGGGTGGCAAATAGTAAAAGAAACAGTTAAAGAAAGGTTTAAATTCATTTCAAAATTTGGAAAACCCCTTTTTTTTGAGAAACCCTACTTTTCTAACATAAATATAAATTTCTGAATAACTTAAAACCTAATTAAAAATTGTTTATTTTAAAAACAAATTACATTTTGGTTCAAGATTATATATTTAACTGAAACCATTTTTAAAACCTAAAAAATATATGTTAGAAACAAGATATATACCAAAATATACAATGAATAAAAGATGGCATGCATCCCTGATTCGACTGTCGAAACTGAAGAGAAAATTGAGAGCGGCAACAAACCGCGAATCCCAAAAACCAAAACCCAAAACCAGATTTTAAATGCATGTAATTGTTATGTGAAGCACAGAGATAGAGACAGAGACACAGAGCGCTCGGCAAACAAAATTTGCGTCACTTTTGTGGCTACACCTGCGGCTGTCGCCGGCAGGTGTGTTCGCCCGCACTAAACAACTCCACTATGCGATGCACTTTCCAGCAGATAAATTATAAATAAAGCACATCGACATCAGCACGCGAAATGCTGTCATGATTTCCGCTGAACCCCACACACACTCGCGCTGTGACCAGATTAAATATATCCCTTTTTTTCGGGACTCCCGTCCCCCTACGCGTTGCGGATCCTTTATTTATGCCATGAATAAATGCAAATTTCCCAACGCCGCAGCAGATTTTGCAACATATGAAAAGGCAGGAGGGCAGGAGGGCAGAGGGGAAAATGGGATAGAGAGGACACGCCAAAGGACTCCGCAGCGTGTCCTTTGCATAATAATAACTTGTAAATGTCATGTAGCGTAACCGTGTCCTCCGTCACAGCATAAAGAATCTAAATAAAATAAAAGACGAGGGGAATGGTGTTCCCATCTGGGATCGTGTGCCGTATGCGAATTAGCATTTAATATGTGCCATAAGGCCACGGGCATTAAAATTGCTAATACGCCCGAGTGTCTTCAAAGGGGAAATGGCCAGCCAAGAAAATGAATCTTGCAGGGCAAGTGTAAATTGCAGCAGGTGTCGAGGCCACGAATAAATACCAAAGAAATCAAGGGGTAAGTTTAATATAGTTCCTGCCTCAGGGCATCAGAATTTAGTTTTGGTTGCAACACGGTGGTGTAAGAAACGTACAAACGCAAGGATGTTCTGCAATTGTAAAACAATCAGTTTAGTTAGTTTAGTTCCACCATTTAATGGTTAAGAAATCTTTATCAAAAGTGTACCGTTTTAAGTGACCGTAGTTTCGCTCTAATTTTTACCTTTAGCTAAATGCAATATCCCATTTATACATATCCCATTTTGACTTTCAAATGTATAACGAGCATTATGTAAACATCTAATATCCATGAAACGTATCCATGAAATATATCCATGAAATAATAAAAATATAATTTATTTTAAGGTGGATATTTTTATAAATGTCCTCCTTGTTGTTCCATCGAATCAACGTTTAATATGTGTCATACCGCCAGGATCATATTCA
Source organism: Drosophila punjabiensis (assembly GCA_008042585.1). NCBI lineage: Eukaryota > Metazoa > Arthropoda > Insecta > Diptera > Drosophilidae > Drosophila > Drosophila punjabiensis. The sequence goes on along the minus strand of VNJR01011727.1, from coordinate 524,889 downwards.
TATAACTAAAACTTTACCTGGCTAAAGAAGCACGAAAAAATACTGAATGCTAAAGTAAATTAAATACATTTCCCTCTTCCCCATATTTGGTTTAACTTCTCAACCTTTGGCAAACCGATTAGAAGCCACTAATTGACCGGAAACGAAAAAAATTTATTTATTTCTCGTGGCTCAAGGCCTTGACATGGCCCATTATTGCGATAAGAGTCGGGCACATAATCAATATCAATTGATTGGCCGGAAAGCAATTTCCCTAAGCCCAAAACAATTTGTAAATTAAGCAAAATTGTATAAGGACAAACAGTAAACGATATTAAATTGGTTTTCGGGATATTACTTATATGTATTAGGTTATCCAGCTTCCTTAAGGAGTTAGTTGCGTTAAGTAAAGTTCCTGACTTGAGTTATTATATCAAAGATTAACTTTAACCTTTTAATATACTTGTTTTACATAATAGTAACCAAATCAAAATATTCTCTTTATTAATTACTGTTGCAATCAACTTTTCTCATTTTTGGTTAAACATTAAATCGGAAATAAGAAGTGGTTTAATTATTTACTGGTTTATCAGAGACCATGGCCACCCAATGGCATAAAATCGCAAATTTGTGGCTCTTCTCACTTGCTCTGAACCCCCCCAAGGATTCATTCGGACATTTTTGCATTGGCAAGCGCTTTTTTTGCCCAAGGATGCCAAAGACAGCGAGCCACTTGTGTGCGATACTTTTGCAACAAAGACAGACACAAAATCTCTGAGAGGAAGCAGCGAAGGATGCTGGGAAGAATGGGATACCGTGAGACAGACGTATATGGAGAGCCATTTGAAAACTATTACGCCCAGGAGATTCATTCGAGTAGTGCGGCATTTATAACTCAAATGTTGCCCGAGTAACAAAAAGCCTAAAAACTCGAGCACAGCGGCAGGAGTTGAACATTGGCGAAGGACAACTAGGAAATGGATAGATGATAGTGATGAGCATTTATTTTTGTTTAATCTATGTGGATCTCAAGATAAATAAATATTTATTTTATTTGTTCAAAAGAATCGTGCGTTGAGAGCGGGTTATATCACACTAATTTCCCATTGGCAATATTATACAAAAAAAGTACATCATCTTAATTTGATTTAATTTCTTTGTAAACAAAAATTATTTGTAAAAAAAAATCATAATTTTCCGCCGCTTCAAAATAATTTTATAAATTAAACAATTTATTTAATTTTTATTTAAAAACTAATAATAAAGTATATTCAAATATTTAAATACATGTTTAGTCATCGCTTTCCCCATTTGTCTATTGGCCATCTCTGGGAAAGGCAACGAGAAGCTATGGCAGGAATATGAGGAAACTGTGGAAGCTTCCGAGGCAACGGCCACACACACACGAGAAGGACATTCTCTGTGCTTGCTTTTTATTAGAATGTGTCCATGGAGACGTGGGCGCCAGCCATTGTCTGGCTGCCTTCGCCACGAATCTCCAGCGTTCTCTCTGCCCTTGTATATATCCTATCCCATCCTATGCTATTCTATAATATAAACACACATATATACGTATATATATTGTGCTTCTGTAGTTTGCTATACATTTCTTAGCACGTAGTTATCTGTGGCAGCAACGGGAACAACAATGCCACTTGAAAGAACAATAAAAAGTTTGCTGAAAACAAAAAAAAGCCACCAGATATACCCTTTCGCATATGAGGACAACTCCCTGTTCCGCAATAAAAAGGAGGTAAGTCTAGGGAGTAGGATATATGTGAGCAAGATCCGTCATTAAGTTTAAATATTATTTAATATTGCAATTCCTTATCTTCTATCGGAGGCTTTGCCGAAGACCTCAGCCCATGCCAAAGCAAGGATCCTTGTTTGTCTCCTCGTCCCCGATCAGCTGATGGTATTATATTTTTATTTATTATAAAACAAATTTATTTAAATAATTTGTAACTCACCCGCTGTTAGACTTGCGAAAAGTAGAATAACGAAAAATGGCACCCCCAAAATCATTCCGAGTAAATCAACAGAACAGAATAGTTTATAATCTATTTATAAAGGTATTAGAGCTTTCCGTAGCAGATATATTTGTTCCATTTATGTAAATTATTGTACTTTCACATGATAGAGCATTGCATCATAGCGAATAAGTGTAGCGAATTGATTGGCTCAACCTGACCTTTAAAGCTAAGCTAATTGCAATTCGAGTTTAATTTTCAATTTAATTGTATGGAAAATAATATGGAAAATCCCGAATTCAAATCTCCGATGAAAAATAAACGCTGAGCCTTACGTCTTGCTACAATTGTTCACTGCATTTATTTATTGCAATTTTGAGTGCATTTATTTACCAAGGCCAAGGTCACTTAAGTTGCCAATTTTAATTGCATTGTTGTTGTCGTTACTACCTCCCCCCTGGACCTGGACCAGTCCAACGAAGAAAAGTACGGCGATAATACCAGCAAGGACCTTCATGGCTATCAGTCTGATTTGCAAACGAGCTGTAAAGTAATCCCTTGAATTTGCCTCCATTTATATAGGCAACGGTGGGGGACACCGGAACTGAAACTAATTTTGGCATTAGTTCTGAAGCGAAACATTTCAGAGTGTGATAATGTAACCTAAGTGAAAGGTCAAATGGTTTTCAGAAAATATGCATAAAATTCAATTAGCTAAGTCATCACTCTAAGAGGAGAAAAATAATAATCTTTTGGCTAGAAACTCATTTTGGGGACAACTTAAGAAATGGATCGTTACTGATAGCTTATAAGTTTCCTGTGGTTATTCATTCAAATTCAAAACGAGACCTCGAAGTTTTGTGTTGAAAAAAAAAAACAACACATTGGTTGGCTGAACCTGAACAATATATTTAACGTTAAAGTCGAAGTATTCAATCGGTTGCCAACTGGGAACCTAGATATAAGTCATCTAAAGTTGTAAGAAAAAGAAACCAAAACCACAAATACAGATTTTTATAAGAAAAAATACAAAGCTTTATTTATGGTTTACTGCATTTATTGACCAAGGGAACTTAGGTTTCCAATTTGAATGGCATTGGAGTTTTCGTTATTACTTCCCTGGGCCTGGACCAATCCAACGAAGAAAAGGACGGCGATAATACCAGCAAGGACCTTCATTGCTATCAGTTTGATTTGCAAACGAGTTGTAAAGTAATCCCTCAAACTCGTCTCTATTTATACAGAAAAACGTTGGGTAAAACCGGAACTGAAACTAATTTTGAAATTATTTTTAACACGAACCAATTTAGAGTGTGATACTTTAATTTAATTGAAAGGTCAAATGGTCAAAGGTCAAAATCATTCTTACAAAACTTTTTGAATAAAAAAGAAAAGCATATAAAATTTGCATAAAATGTAATTAAAGGTACTAAGTCGTCACTCTAATTTTACACTTTCAAAGCGTATCAAGAAGAGAAAAATAATTGCTTTACTAATATTCCTTGAGGTAAAATCTTAATTTATGGATAGCTTAAGAAATAGATCCTTAATGATAGTTTATAGGTTACTTTTTTGTTATTCATTTAAATTCAAAATGAGACCTCTGGTTGCTTCTTTAAAATCATATGCTTTATCCTTTAAGCTGAAGCATTTCAACCGGTTTCCAACTTGGAATCTAGAAATAAGATCTCTAAAATTTTAAAGACAAACAACCAATACGAAAAATAAAGTTTCCAGTGAGAAGAACACAAAGCGTTATTTATGGTTTACTGCATTTATTGACCAAGGGAACTTAGGTTTCCAATTTGAATGGCATTGGAGTTTTCGTTATTACTTCCCTGGGCCTGGACCAATCCAACGAAGAAAAGGACGGCGATAATACCAGCAAGGACCTTCATTGCTATCAGTTTGATTTGCAAACGAGATGTAAAGTAATCCCTCAAACTCGTCTCTATTTATACAGAAAAACGTTGGGTAAAACCGGAACTGAAACTAATTTTGAAATTATTTTTAACACGAACCAATTTAGAGTGTGATACTTTAATTTAATTGAAAGGTCAAATGGTCAAAGGTCAAAATCATTCTTACAAAACTTTTTGAATAAAAAAGAAAAGCATATAAAATTTGCATGAAATGTAAATAAAGGTACTAAGTCGTCTTTCTAATTTTACACTTTCAAAGCGTATCAAGAAGAGAAAAATAATTGCTTTACTAATATTCCTTGAGGTAAAATCTTAATTTATGGATAGCTTAAGAAATAGATCCTTAATGATAGTTTATAGGTTACTTTTTTGTTATTCATTTAAATTCAAAATGAGACCTCTGGTTGCTTCTTTAAAATCATGTGCTTTATCCTTTAAGCCGAAGCATTCCAATCGGTTTCCAACTTGGAATCTAGTAATAATCCCTTGAATTTGCCCCATTTATATTAAAATTATATTAATTTCTGGGCTCTTTCTAACATGCACCAATCTAGAATGTGATTATGTAACCTAAGTAAAAGGTCAAGTGGTTTTCAAAATCAAACATATGAAATCCCTGATGAAAGAATAATGCAAATATCATTTAAATAATATTAGGTTACTCTTTGGTTATCCACTCAAATTCAAATGAGATTTGAAAGAAAATAGACTAAATTTTTAGAATCAATAGCTTAAGAAATAGATCCTTAATGATAGTTTATAGGTTACTTTTTTGTTTTTCATTTAAATTCAAAATGAGACCTCTGTTTGCTTCTTTAAAATCATGTGCTTTATCCTTTAAGCTGAAGCATTTCAATCGGTTTCCAACTTGGAATCTAGAAATAAGATCTCTAAAATATTAAAGACAAACAACCAATACGAAAAATAAAGTTCCCAGTGAGAAGAACACAAAGCGTTATTTATGGTTTACTGCATTTATTGACCAAGGGAACTTAGGTTTCCAATTTGAATGGCATTGGAGTTTTCGTTATTACTTCCCTGGGCCTGGACCAATCCAACGAAGAAAAGGACGGCGATAATACCAGCAAGGACCTTCATTGCTATCAGTCTGATTTGCAAACGAGATGTAAAGTAATCCCTCAAACTCGTCCCTATTTATACAGAAAAAGGTTGGGTAAAACCGGAACTGAAACTAATTTTGAAATTATTTTTAACACGAACCAATTTAGAGTGTGATACTTTAATTTAATTGAAAGGTCAAATGGTCAAAGGTCAAAATCATTCTTACAAAACTTTTTGAATAAAAAAGAAAAGCATATAAAATTTGCATGAAATGTAAATAAAGGTACTAAGTCGTCACTCTAATTTTACACTTTCAAAGCGTATCAAGAAGAGAAAAATAATTGCTTTACTAATATTCCTTGAGGTAAAATCTTAATTTATGGATAGCTTAAGAAATAGATCCTTAATGATAGTTTATAGGTTACTTTTTTGTTATTCATTTAAATTCAAAATGAGACCTCTGGTTGCTTCTTTAAAATCATGTGCTTTATCCTTTAAGCAGAAGCATTTCAATCGGTTTCCAACTTGGAATTTAGTAATAATTTTTCTAAAATTTTAAAGACAAAAAACCAATACGAAAATTAAAGTTTCCAGTGAGAAAAACACAAAGCGTTATTTATGGTTTACTGCATTTATTAACCAAGGGAACTTAGGTTTCCAATTTGAATGGCATTCGAGTTTTCGTTATTATCCCCCTGGACCTGGACCAATCCAACGAAGAAAAGGACGGCGATAATACCAGCAAGGACCTTCATGGCTATCAGTCTGATTTGCAAACGAGTTGTAAAGTAATCCCTCAAACTCGTCTCTATTTATACAGAAAAACGTTGGGTAAAACCGGAACTGGAACTAATTTCGGAGCTCTTTCTAACATGCAGCAATCCAGAATGTGATTATGTAACCTAAGTAAAAGGTCAAGTGGTTTTCAAAATCAAACATATGAAATCCCTGATGAAAGAATAATGAAAATATTATTTGAATAATGTTAGGTTACTCTTTGGTTATCCACTCAAATTCAAATGAGATTTAAGTTAAAAGAAAATAGACTAAATTTTTAGAAGTTTAGCTTCCGGAGACTATACTCCTATTTATTCCTATTAACACATCTTTTGAGCCATGTGTGTTGTGGTTGATATACTTCATCACTATGCCGGCCGTAATCCCAAGAAGTTCGTGAAGATAGGTCATCCGCTGGCCGTAGTTTTGGGCCTGGCGACATCTGTCCTGCTGTTCTTGGTGCAAATGCTGCATGTGGCGCCGCAGCTGCTTGGCGAAGTGGTGTACAAGCTGTCCTGGGTACTGGCCATATTCATAATGCACAATATCCTGGGGAACATGCTGGCCTGCCACCGTGCCTCATCGTCGGTGGCCAGTCTGCCCGAGGATAGCCAAGTGCCATCCACGAAGGAGAAGCATCTGTGGCAGTATTGTGATTTGTGTCAAAGGCTGTCGCCCCCCAGATCCTGGCATTGCAAGCTGTGTGAATGTTGCATTTTGAAGCGGGACCACCACTGCATCTTCACGGCCAGCTGCATCGGACACAATAACCATCGATACTTCTTCTGGTTCGTGTTCTACACGGCATTGGGAGCTGGGCTGTGTCTCGTCACTACTTTTGTGTTGTTAGTAAGGATTCATCTGGCTCTGCCACTCATCAATTTCTCCACCTTCCTGGAAACTCTACTGTTCACCATCACCCTTTTTGTCTGGGTTGCGGCTGTCATCATGCTGGCATTCCAAATACATGTTGTCTACCTGAACAATTCGTACTACCAAATGCTCGATCGCACCTACGATCTGGGTTTCATTTCGAACTGCAGGACTATAATGGGTAAGAGAGGCCTTTGGACCTTTCTCTCGCCCTCGATAAAGAGTCCCTTGCCCCACAACGGCACCCAATGGCAGAAGAGGCAGAGCGAATGAGTAGCTAAATATATATTATATTTGTCTAAATTCATAATTATTAGTAAAGAAAATAATAGATTGTGAGTTTTGGTATGCGAAATAAATCCATATTTGTATAACTAGATTTAATCTGTGATAATTATTTTTAACCTTAGAAAAATAAACGGAAAATTTACAGTTTACTATGGCGAATCGATACATTTTAGAGCTTAGGCTGTCTTTAAAATGTCAGCCAAGGGCTTAAGGCGTAATAAAGCCACATCCTGTTTGCATGAGATTCTAAACTAATACGAACTCAACAGTTGGGAGTAAAGGGATTTTCTCAAACGTCTCTTGTGGCTCATGTTTGGAATAAATTCCAACCCAGAAGCTAAAGGAGAGTGACACCGAATTGGACAAGTATACCAGTATAAATTTCAAGGCAATTAAAGTTCCACTTATCCTAAATAAATCCACAAGGCTTTTCCATTTCCAATCATTTATTTCAAGAGCAAAACAAAGCAGCTTTGCAGACAGAGAAGACACCACACCTGTGGCCATTAATTTTTAAAACCGAATTAGATTCCTGATTTGTGCTGTTGCCAAACTAATTGTCTGCTAAAATATTCATAATAAATACGGGGAGCTTTTGAAATCATCATCACAGCGCTTCATGGAGAACTAATTAATTGTTGCCAAATATATAAAGGAAAAGTAAATAGCCAAAAGCAATTTCTGGCTGGGCATTATTAACATTTTGGGGAGTGCCTCGCGGCGCTTTCAAGTTTTGTATAAATATTTTCGCATCATTAAATAGCCAGCCAGACGAAGCTTTATTTATGCTAAACACAATTTCTGAATTTGTTCAAAACCCCGCCAGCCACTAGCATTTATATATGAATATATATAGTATGCATCTATATTCAAAGCATTTCAGAGGCCACAGACCCCGAGTGCATCCTGGATCGGCCAGGAGCTCAAAAGAACTAATGCACAAATTTATTGTGACTTTTGGCACAGCCGGCAACAGCTGCTCCATATTATGGCTGACACCCAGAACGAACTCCGTCCTGCAAAGGGGCAGGCAAAAAAAAAAATAAAAGCGAGAAAAGGACTCACATGGGTGTGTGCTCAGTTTTATCTGGTGCGCTGCACGCGGCACATTTGCATATTTCGTGCACAGGAGGAGCTGCCTTTTTATTTCATTTTTATTAATGCGAAAAATGTAATTTCAAGCATTTGGAACTGCAGCGAGCCCTTCAGGGGCCACGCGACGACGACAACAGTCAGCCCAGCAGAAAAAAATTGGCATGTGGAAAATTGTAAAAATTTAGTAAAAACAAACAAAATGTCATATTCATTTAAAAAAGCCAGTGACTAGGGGAAAGGATAACAAGCGTGAATTTTAAATTCTTATTTCTAATCTATTTGTCCTTTTTTTTTGAAGATTTAATAGTTAAAGTTGAAATAAAGTTTCGGATAATACTAATAACAAATAATATAAAGTTTGGTAAAGTTGTAAAATTAATGAAAATATATTAGACAGTTAAAAATAGAATTAATTTTTATTGCAAGTAAACAGGGTATTAACCTAGAGATAGTTAAAGACATCGATAAATCAAAACCGTCGTATCGATATTTGAAGCCAATATATAAATCGATACTCAAACGTTGCGAATTATATGCAAATAACCGATATTCTGTTTGAAGTTTTGGAATAATACAATCGAAGAAAGAAACAATTGAAAATATATAATTTAAAAGTTAAATGCAATTTTTTGTGTCCAAATTTATCATACCCATATTTTAACGTTAAATGCTATTTTTATATATTTTTGAAATTTGATATTTTAAAGATAGATATGATAGTGGGTTATATATTTTCTACTTTCTAGATATATCACATCGGGCTTATTCTTTCGATAAGGATACTAACACCCTTCAAGTAATATTTCCTAACAAAGAATAGTTTTTTCTTGTAATGATTATTTATGGGAATTGCAGCCCCTGGCACCAACCAACATTCATAACAATTACGAATGCAATCAAAACACTTGATTAGATTGTTTGGCTTTTAGTTTCGGTCTGCCAGCCAGCTTTAGGTTGTGTCATGTGTCCACTGGGTCAGATGAAATTCGGCTTCTTCTTTGTTGTTACTTTCATTTGCATTTGTCACGCTCGTTAGACATCCGGAATTCCCATTGGGAAATACGTAGTTTTTCGATATCCAATGACAGCCACGTGACTGGCATCCCGCACAAGGACGAACCAGGGCAAAAGCCCAGCCGAAGCTCACTCAAGTAATGCTTACTAAGCTAAAAACTTCTCCTGGAATGTATTTTTAAAACTAATGCACAAGCGACAACAAGGACGGCTCAGGACGAAGCTCAGTCTCAGTCTGCCAGCTCATAAATAAATATAAAAATTACTGTAATAGTTTTCAGCTTTGGGTTTCAGTTTCACTTGGCAGCGGGCGCAATGCATAAATACCGACGAAGAGCTCTCGGGGCTGAAATCCTTTGGCTTTATCTAAGCACTGGTAATAGGATGAAACGAATGTCCGAGTTGCTCTCAGTTGCGATGCGGCTGCCTGCAATAAGAACTCGGTGCAAAAATAAAAAAGAATAAACGAAGAATGGAGAAAAATTTCCTTGGAAATTGCAAATATGTAATATCATACTAGAAAAAAAAAAAACAAAAGGCTAACGAGTAACAGGAAGATCTCAGCAAAGCCAATAGTTTATAAGCAACTTTTGCCTGGCACAAATTTATTTATGAAATTCTTTAACAACTTTAAGGCTTTAAAAATGAAATCATCAAAGAATGCTCTCAGTATTTATTATTTAAAAAAAGGTAAAAAATATGTATTCAGCTTTAAAATCTAAATTACACGAATTTTTAGCTAAATATTTGAACAAAATACACAGCATAACCTTTTACAATAATGGTACTTCAACCGAATTCCAAATTCGCTACAAATTAAAGCCCTAGACATACACCTGTATGCATGGAATAATACAATCTAAAATTTAAATTCGACTTGATTAAATTTCCAACAAATGAATGCCGCGGCACATTGAAATTTTACGAATGAGTGCCCCGAAATGCAGCCACGTATTTGCATTATGATTATTATGGTTGCAGTGCACAGAAAACAACAGAATAAGGAAAATGGAACGGGAATGGTTACTGGAATGAGAACGGGAAATATAAAGCCAAATATTTTTGTGGCTACACAAGGAAGTGGCCAAAAGCACACTTTTCATAATCTCTTGCATTTTATGGCGGGGCGTCGGGAAACAAGCAGCCAAGCGAGCTGCGCCCTCCCGAGCCAGCTGAAAATTCAAATGAATAGCAAATTGCGGCACACGCTTCGCGCAATGCCACAAAGGCTTTTACCAAAAATTTCCCCCCACCATCTCCCCCCTCTCAGTCGGGGAAAATCAAATCCGCCTAACCCCATCCGGTCTTGTCAGCGGAAACAGCTGTTTCCTTTACACACAGACACAACCCCTGACCCGATCCCTTTCGAATAACCCAAAGAGATGCCCTCAAAATTATTATTACATTTTATGCCAATTCAACGAATTTTCCATGTGCATCGGCTCCGAGAGGAAACTTAAGTTTTCCTCAGCTTAATTAAAGCCAGAGCCCTGGACCGAACAGAAAAAAATATATATATGGGAAACATAAATTAAAACTCCGGGCACCGCAAGTATGCCACAAAAATAAAGTTTTAAAATCTTGATGACTCGACTTTGCAGTTGTTTGTTTGCTGGCTGCACAGGAAGTTAATATTTTTGCAATTTCGCCAGAGTTTAATTTAAAAGAAGACCCAAATCCGGATGCAGTTCGCAACTAGAGATACTCTAAGATATTTTAGATAATATACTTTAAATAGAAACATAAAATATATACTGAACCCTTTATCTTGAGATATGTTCAAATTAAGAAATATATTTTAACGTTAGTTTTTATTCGATGTGAAAATTATGCAGGAAGCTTAGATTTTATTCAATGAATAGATCATTGGTTTTTTAGAAGTTTTTAAAATCTTTCAATATAACCACAAACTTTTTAATATGATACATCATACAAAATCTATCACTAAGCCCGCCAAAACACCTGCAAACAGAAATAATAACCTGCGAGAGAGTATAGAGGAACACAAAGTAGTAAAAATGGGAACACAGGCCAAGCCATGAAATGTTCGTTCAGGGGAGAAATAAATGAGCTCTGGCCACGGAACTTAAAGTTGGAAACGACGATGCGTTCCGTTCCGAGGCGATGAGATGTGAAGGCAAAGGCGAGGGCGACTTTCCGCTAATTTTGTATGCAGCCCACACAAATCTTGTCATTATTAAACGCTGGCAGGCTCTCCGGTCTGCAGTCTCCAGTCTTCGCCAGTCTCCAGTCTGCGCCAGGACTCAACTGGACTTTGCGGCCGAACTGGTGTCTGCCTTTTGCTCGTTTGATTTGCTCCATTAATTTTGAGCGGAGTTTTGGCCCCGGGGAAAGTTCTGTGACAAGGGGGCAACAGCCGTATCGTGTTGGGCCAGTTGATTTGTGTGGCGCTTTTCTGGGTGATTAAGTCATTCATCAGGCGGCGTTGGAGGCGACTGTAGCGACTAAGTAGAGAAAAAGCGACCATTTTCCTTAACGCGGTTTTCTAATGAAGCGTCCTGCCGAATAATTAGAGGTTGTGTTCTGTTCCTGACCCCCCCCCCCCTGGCTTATCTAGTCGCCAAATATTTCCACTCACTTTTTTCAATTAAAAAGTTTCGCCTTTGTCATGGCTACGCAATAAATATCCCGGCTTGGCGCGGCCATGCGGCGTATGCGTAATAAGCATTCAATGATTGGGCACACAGAGCCCAGACCTAAGCTCATTTAATTGGTATTAATAATGGTCCTGGACAAAGAACCAAGCTGCTGCCCGGGCAACCAGACAGGGGAAAGAGGCGGAGGGATTTGAGCGGAAATGAGCTATGCACCGAGGAAAAAATATTGAAGAAAAATCAAAGAAATTCAAGTAAGATGTAAGTTAACATTAGAGATATACATACATTGAGATGAAAAATGGGATATAATATATCGACAAATATATCCCGCTCAAAATCATATTTAAAATATTTTAAATTTTTATATATCGCATAATTAAATTTCGAAACCTATCGTTTCTATTTAAAAATATCGAAATTATAATCGAAATTATAATCAAAAAATATCAGAACTGTGTGTAATTAATTTTTCTTTTCTTAACCGATTATTTTAATCCGATATATCAAAAAAAAATCTATTTGTCGCATAAATAAGAACTCATATATCGATATAGAATAGAATAATTATAAAATTATATTTCCTTCATATTTATCATCATAATTAACAAGGGATTATTTGATACTATCACTAAATGTTGTTGAAGTAGTGAAAAAATCTTTCATAAGTATTATTAATTAAATAAATCTTTTGCTTAACCAAAAAAAACGAAAGTATAGGTTGGAAGTACATACATTTAAATTAATTTTTATATATTATAAAGCAGAAAAATTGCTATCAATTAAAAATCTAGTTTCTGTTTAAACCCAAAATGTTTTCGTGTCTCGTTTTTAATTTCAGTTTCTCTTCTTTTTTTTCCAAGTGTCCTTTGGGTGGCTGTGGGCGGTGGGTGGCCGAGCATCTGTCAAGGTCATCGCTAAGTAGTTTAGTTCTGACATTGGCATGCTCAGCAGTGCAAATGCCTTGATAAACGTTGCAAGAGAAACGTTGGCTGTAATTTTATAGCTCACAGCATATTTATTTCACAGAAAAGGGCGAAAGAGCTTCTTGGAAAGGGGTTTTTCCCCCGATTTATTCATGCCTTTCATTGTTATACTTGGTGGGGTGGGGATTTCAGCTTCTTTGTAAGAAAATTTTCTTATTTATTTGTAAAAACTTTAAAGGAGGAAATACCATCGGCTTTACAGAAATCTCAAGTGGTGCAAATTAAGTTTGCAATTTTTTGCTTGAGGGGCACTTTGTTGATTGTGATTTTAAGACAATGCTAGAACATTTCTTGTAATTAATATCTAAGAATCCAGTTTAATTTAAAATGCTTGTTTTATCCAACAACATAATCCCCATAAACCCAAAAATAGGAAGAATGAAAAGGGGAAGGAAGCACCTCCAGGCATCCGGGCCAAGTGTAAGCTTACATTTCTGGACACTTTATGGTAAAGTATTATGACACGTAGCAAATAGTTGGGGGGAAGTGAGTATTTCGCTATTTTACACCTCTCCCTGCGAGTGGGGACGTATTCATTTCCGAGCTGCTAGTTGATTCCTTTTTGCAGCACTCTTTTTTTTAGTGACATTTCGTGGCACTTTGTTGTCTTGTTTGTCCCAGTTTGTTTCGCTTGTCAGTCGTCCTTCGTTGTTCTACTCTCGTCCTGTTTTCATTATTAATACGCCGACTGCCTTTTGTTTGGCGCCCCCGCCTTCCGCCAGCAGCCGCCCACCTTTCGACCGACTTTCACCCGCTTTTCATTCTTTTCTACTTGGGAATTTGAGAAGCCAAGAGTTGCCTCGCTTCGTATTCGTGTTAGTGACAGAAATTATTCTTGTTGACACATAAAAATTGTTTAACCCTTTTTTGTTTGGTGGCATGAAAAATGATAGCAAATGATAAAATGTTTTCGTACGTGCGGGGCACTGAGAAAAATGTGGAACTAATAAATAAAAAGTTTTAATTAAAAGTTATATATGAATATTTTGGATAAGAAGTTGATATTGAAAATTATGACATAGACAAAAAAATTGATATCAATATCATATCTTAAATATCGTTAAGTTTAACATAAAAAATTCTTTTAAAAACAATATTCGCATTTATCGTTAAAAAACGATCTTATTAAACATAAACATATCCGAATAATGTTGTTGAACTTATTTCTCTCATTTTGAACTTATTTCTCTTATTTTTATATTAAGAGAATGCGATATGTTATAATAATATTGATGTTTTATAATGCGGTATTTCTCGATTTTTTAAATTCAATGCTAGATGAATACATTTTATTCTTGCGATATAATAGCCTATCGATATTTCGCACAAACATATAAAAGAGCGTGTATGTATCCCTTAAAAATAATTTATATATCGACTTTCTAATCAAATATTGATAAATTGATATTTTTAGTTATCAAATAAGAAAAGTTCAGGCTACGCTCCAGGGCGCGATTAGAGCTTTCAAATTTAATCAGACTAAAGATTATTTTATTTATATTAAAGAATTGATTTAATCACAAAATTATTTCATAAATTCATAATATTCCACTGTTTTATGTACAAATACTTTTAAATATTGACTGCATGCAAAAAAACAAGCACCATTTCTCTCTGTTTATGAGTGTGTTAAGCATTTTGGCCAAAACATTTCCCAGACATTGATGTATTTGGGTCAGATGCTGGCTTTGTTGCCTGGTCTAAACTTCCCCCAAAAAAGGAAACCCAGAAAAATGCTTGGGATATACGGATGTTTGTATATATGTTAATGCTGGCCACGCCCGCTTTCCGGCTCATTAACATGGTGAAAATTTGCATAGTTAATTGCTTTTTAATTGTTGTGTTTGGAATTTTCAATTGCAGCCGAAATATTTATATATATAAACACATTATTTTCCGAGGGTTCGGGTTGTTCATTCCTTAAGCTTGGCACGTTTTATGGCTGAAATTTCTTTATTTTGTGCGTGGGCTGTGCCCCATTAGGCAAATGGAGTTTGCAGCTTGGCTAATGAAGCATAGTTTTGAGATTTGCCACGCCCCCAAAGCACCCCCCTCATCCCACTCAGCAGACAGACTTCAATTAGCCTGCCAGCAGCAATGGCTGAGTTTTTATTTCGCTCGCTGTTTTGTTTTTAAGCATTTTTCCCCGTTTTTTTTTTTATTTTGTGGGTTGCCTTTTGCGGTCATTAAAACTAATGGCAGCTCGGTGGTGCTCGCTGGCTTTAAAAATTCCCACACTTGCCCTCGGGCCGAATGAAGCGGGACCAGCCGGATATATCATTTGACCAGCTTGCCAAACAAATAAACTCTTACACACACACACAGAGAGAGAGTCAGGTCAAAACCGATGGGAAACAAACACAAAAAAAATATATATCTAGCAAAAAAGGAGCCCAAAGTTTTGTTGGCTCGCATGCGGTCACAAAAGAGCAGTAAATTAAAATTTACTCGACATGAAATTGAAGCGGCACAGAGTCGTTGCCTGCCACCCTTTCCCACTTTCCATTTCCCACCATTTTTGACTGGGAAAATTCATTCATTTTCGGTGCACTTGCCTGTACGTGAGATGGTGGCCATGGGACGGCATCCCTTGGTATCCTTTCAGTCTGATTGTAAATGCATTTCCCCAACTGAAATATCAAAGGGAAAAGCCATTAATAAATATAAATATTTTTACTACAACAAATAAAAGTAACTGGGCCATTAATTTCTGATAAGATTATTGTACTATTACCTTGAATATTCAGAAAACATTGATTTATCGATATTGCTATTTGCATTACACAGGAAAATCGATATATAAGTCCCATTTATGTATGGTTAATCGATATTCTATTGAATAGGGACCACTGTAATCGGAAAAAGAGAAAAAAACAAAATTATAAAGCATTTTCGGATATATTCGGATATAATATCAATATAATAAATTTTTTTACGATATTTTTAGATATTTAAAAATTTGATATTTCAAAAAGTACAATATTTTCGATATGATATTAGGTTTTATACTTCTGTCGATTTATTACACACGCTTTTTGCCAGGATATCTAATCATAGCTCATTTCCTCATTCGTTTTGACCCTTTCCCGGAATTCCCCAGGATCACCGCCTGCAATCCGGGGCAGACCGCTTGCTGACTGCACTTCATTTTCCTCCGTCTCCGGTTTGTTTTTCCGCCAGTTTGGCCTGCGGTGGCCAGTGCCCCGAAGGGTCTCGTATTTTACGTGGTCAAAGTTGTACGTTCCGGCGAACTACTGACATGCAAAGCAGATTTTGGCAAAAAAAAGAACTCGAGTCAGGGCCACTTTGCAGTCGACACGCGTGCAGAGATTAAATGGGCAACAAAAAATCGGCATAGCCTGCGGCAGTGGTCAGACATAAAAAAAACCAAACTATTTTAAAGAGCTCCAATCAATTATCAAGTTGAGTCAGTCCACTGGTCGCTGTTACCACAATTTCCCGTTAAGCGACAATTTCCGCAGCGATTATTCAATGTCAACTAAAAAGTTACAAAACCGTTCGAAAAACCAGCAAAAAGCAATTAAAAGCAGCTGCTGCCCGAGTGCCACGCCCTACGTGCAACCCGCTGTGCCCCCTCTCCAAAGCTTCATGTTTATTTTATGTGGCAAAATATGTTTTCTTTTTGGGGCGAAATATTTATGTAAGCTCTGCTGCAGTTTATTTGTCAAGCCGGACATGCAGATGTCGGAGGTCCTGCCGGAGGATTAGATGGATTTATCGCACTGTGACAAATATATATTGTGTAAATCATTATGACAACATTTTCAGGAGCCTTGCTGGTACTGCAACGTGTAAAATTTATCGCAAGCTAAAATGAATTAAATATGCCTTGTCTGTGCAGAAAAAAATTGAAGGGTATAGCGTTATTGGCTTTGGCATATAGTTTTTTATTTAATTACATGGGAAAATATGAGAGTCTGGAAAAAGGTTGTATAGTAAAGTTTACTATGGAATTATAATGATTAAAGTTGGAAAAGGAATGTGCAAGAATATATTACAACGAACGAAAGTTAAGGTTAACTTTCTGGTAAAGCTTTGTTATATATTGTTCATTATTTATTGGAGCGGTAGTAAAAGTAGTTAACTAATAATAATAAACTTAATTGTTATAAGATTAAATTACAGCTCTGATAGTTTTCGAGATCTGCGGTCTCATACGGACAAAAGTACATGACTAAATCACCTCGCCTGGTGTTGATGATCAGCAATAAATGCCATCTTCTGCCTCTAAGATGTATTATCTGTGCCTATATATAACACTTATGCCTTATATTTCTGCCTCTTATATATAAATGTTTATTTCTATATAGATTTATTTAGATTTAGATAAAATTACAACTTCGTTTAAATTTTAGAAATCCTAATATCTACATCTAACCCTAAAAAGAGTACATTAAAAATTTGTTGAGCTTATTTGAGGAACTTTGTCGATATAATTTCTATTTAATCCAATGTAACCCAGTGATGAATATTAACCACTGAACCTAATTACACGCCAAGCTTCTGCTTCGACGGGTTCCATTCAAAGCCCTCTAAATAAAATGTAAATTATGCTGAGTATATATACATATATTTTTTTTTATATTTTTGCAAAATTGCAGTTGAGCTCAACAAAAATTGATTGACTGCATTTGGCCGGCGGCATGGCTTAATTAGCTGCAGCTCATCCACAGCTCTCGATAATGATGAATTAGCTTAGTCCCTGACCCGCGCCAGGGTTCTTCCCCCGCGCGCAGAAACTGTGGCAGCAGGATTTGCTGGCAAATGAAATTTCCTCCATTTTACAGCCAAACTGCAGCAGCTTGTTGGAGTTAATTGAATTGTTGTTTCGCTTGGGCCCTAGACATCGCCAGCGTACATATACACCATATATTAGTTATTGATTTCCCACAGGTTGCGATATGTGTTTAATGGCAATCAACTCGAAATGGGGCCGGGAAACGGGAAATGCAGGCACTGAAAATGCTGAGCCCATATTTCAATCAATTGGAAAACATGAATGGAATGGGATGTAGCAAGGGGTCACGGATGTATATAAAGGGAAAATAAGATGTATTGAAAAGAATATTCCATATCACGTGATAGACTTTAATTTTAAATATTGAAAGATATCAAATTAATGTAAAATATCGATATTAGAGACAAAATATATCAAGCATTTTATTTAATCAATTAAATTTTAACAGGTTATCGAATTTTTGTAATCATATTAGGTTTATTTCGGTTTTAGTAACAATATTCACTATTAACCGTACATCTTGTTTAAAGAACTTCATATTTTTCTGGCTTTGAAGTAAGCAAAACTATAAATTTATAATTTCATAGTAAAATAAGCTCAAATTAGTATCCTTTCCAACATTATTATGACTTTATTCTACAAATTCATTACATTTTATACGTTTTTAAAGGTGTTTTTCGTAAAAACAGGTCTATATTTTGATTGTAGTTGATTAATAAGCTGTATTGCCAACGTCTCTGCGTTGGCATTTACATATTTAATAATAGATTCCATATAAAATCTAACAATGCTTGACAAAATAGAATTTTAAAGAAGAAAAACCCAACTCACATGCAGTTGCCAGGAATATGCTCGCACGACATAAAACGGGCTCAACGGCTTGTGTGATATATGGAACATGCTGGAGGTGGTATTGATGGTCTGTAATGCATGATTTAATGGTTGCAAATCTCTTGCTGATCCTGGGCAGAACCAGCTGCTGTCTCCCCAGAAGCTTCGTCCTGAGACTGCGCAGCGGCCTCATCGGAGTAATCCTCGTAGGGGTCACTATTGACATCCTCCACAGCACCCACGTACTCATCGTCGTCGCTATAGCTGTCGTAAAGCTGATCGCTGCCATCCAAATCAATGAGCAGGCGCCGCAAATAACGCAATTCATCGTGGGCACGTGACACCTTGCGCTCCAATGCTTTCATTTGAGCCTGAGAACACGTGGGGATTGTAATTGTTACTATTTGTTTATTAACATGCATAGATTTTCTCACTAAAAACGCTTAGCAAACCTGTGGAATCAGTGGACATTGGAGAGCATGCAGAATGAACATCAGGGGATCCGCTGGCGGCGGATCCATTGCGACAAGTTGCTTCAAAATGTCCAGAAGCTTGGGCAAAATGCCTGCCTCCGTCAGATAGTCAATGTACTCAACTTCTTTCTCCGTCATTTTGGGTGATTTCGAGAGTGCAATTACCGAAAGTTTAAGAAAAAATAGAAAATGTACAAATTTCGAGACGCAAATTTTTTTCCCGGGAATAACTGTAAATGCAGGGCTGCTTTGGAACCAGCCCTCTGCCGGAAGATTTTTGTACTAGAAAAAAGCGCATGCTAAGTGTGATTTTACACCAGGTGGCGCTCTTACATGAACAACCAAATGGAGCTAAATAATAATTTTTTACATTTTATTTTAGTAAAGAATTTTATATTAAAGTGGGTTTTTATTATATTAATTATCAAATTAATAGATTTCCTAAAGTAAAGAAGAGAATATTGAAAAATTTAGTAGTATAAATTAATGGTATTGAAAGGTATTTTCTGGCATACTAAAATAGTGACAGTGAAGTATATACTAGAATTTAGGTTCCGGCCGGTTTGTATCTTCCTTCGTTGACGGGTCACACTGAACAAAACAAATATAGTCAAAATTCGAAAGGGATAATACAAGTTATATATAGCACCGAATTTCAACGAAATGGAGAAACTAAGCAAAGCCAAGAAGGTGGCGCGCGAGGAGAAGCAGCGCGACCAGAAGCTCGAGGAGCTGGTGAGTTTCAATCCACCAGTAAATGCAAGAAATACAAATGTCCCAATAAAACCGGCGTTGCAATGGAAACGGCTATAAATAAATCCTGGTGCTCATGGTTATTTTCTTGGTTCCCCCAGGTGCTAAAGTCTCTCGAGGAGTGCCCCTCCACCGAGGACAAGGTGAAGTTTCTCCTGCAGCGCCATGTGGACAGCGAGAAGAACGTGAGCCGGCTGACATCGGACCTCCGCGTGCTGCAGCGACAGATGGAGAGCCAGCAGCGGGAGAAGGAGCAGATGCAGCGCGACCTCAACAAAAGCGTCCTAATGCGCGACAAGCTGCAGGAAGTGTGCCGCGAACAGCAGCGCATCATCAAATCGGTGAAGAACGAGAGCCTGCTCCAGATCAAGGTCGAGGAGGAGCGCCGCAAGGAGAGCCAGACCAAGTTCCAGTCCTCGCTCAATGAGGTCCAGAAGTCGCTGGCCAAGAACAACGAGGAGAACATGAAGTTGCGCGATTACAACATCGAGATGACCAAAAAGTAAGAGGCAACCTCATGGCGCATGCCGCCGCCACACGCCGCACGCCCCACTGCTGCTCCGTCTAAATATAGACACTGCATATATAGACACACTCTCTCTCTGCTTTGCGATCTGCGGTAACCATCTGGCCTTCTCCCGTTTTAGGTTAAAGCTGCTGGCCGAACAGTACCAGACCCGGGAGCAGCACCTGGAGAAGCTCAACGAACAGGTGCAGCTCGAGTCGCAGCTGCACCAGGCCAAGCTCAGCAAGGCCCAGGTGGAGGCGGCCATGGAGAAGGAGATACTGAAAAAGTGAGTAGCCAAAAACGATACACAGCCTCTGCAACTCACACACCTCTCTTCAAGGGAGAACCAAATTGGCTTGGAGAAGCTGCTGCAAGCACAGCGAGCCATTAAGGATCTCACCGAACGGGAGCACCAGCTCAAGGAGCAGCTAAACATCTACACGGCCAAGTACGATGACTTCCAGCAGTCTCTGCAGAAATCGAATGAAGTCTTCGGCAGCTACAAGCAGGAGCTGGAGAAGATGTCCAAGCACACAAAGAAGATTGAAAAGGACGCACTTGGCTGGCGTCAGAAGTACGAGAAGGCCAATGCCATGGTCATTGATCTGGCCACTGAGAAGCAGTTGCAGACCCAGCACTCCGACCGTCTGCAAAAACAGATCCAGCAGCTGCAGAAGCTACTCCGTGCCCTCCAGCAGGAGCGCACTGCCCTGCACAAGGTCCTTAGGGATAATGAGATTGAGATCCCAGCTCTGCCGCAGTTGCCGCCCGAACCAGAGCCAGTGGTCGCGAAGCCTGCAACTGCGGATACGGCCAAGATGGAAATGATGACAAGGAATTGCGCTGAACTCAAGCAGACGCTGGCCAACCTCCAGAGCCAAATGAAACTGCTCACAACCACCGAACCGAAAGCAGCCACCGAGGAGAGAAACAAGGCTGCCGCCGCCGAGGAGCAGCGGCAGGCAAACAATGCTAAGAAGAACAGGCTGAAAAAGGAGAAGAAATCAAAGGCTAAAGCAGCGGCAGCAGCCGCCGCCGCCTCCTCTTCTACACCGAGTGAAGAACTAAATGGGGTTCAGGAACCGATAGTCTCGGACTCGAATGTAGAACTAGAAGCGGCTGGTGATGGACCCGCAGTCAAGAAGACTCAGGAGCAGACCATTCAGACTGTTTCAACAAACCAGGAAGCCATCGGAGATGCCGTTGAAGCCACCTCCTTTGATATTAACGAAGTGCCTGCCCTTATCGATGCCAATGCAGACTAAACTCTGCCGACTGTTCAATTGTACTCGCATTCATATTAGGAGAAGGGTTTAAGACCTTTCTTCAATGCATTTCGTGTCATTCATGTCTCAACACAAAATGGTCAACAATTATAATCAACATGAACATAATTTTGTACTAGTTATTTATTGTATTTTGTAAATTGTATTTATTTTATGGAATGTCAACGGTGATCGCGTGTTGCTATTTAAACAAATTGAGTAAATCGTGTTTCCTGAAACCAAACAAGGTTATATGTTTCTCTTAAGGGGGCTAAATTTATTTTATCACGATATTTATGCTTACATTAACCCTAAGTAAGGCGAAACAAATTTAATAAAAACTTAAAGTTTTGAGTTTTTTTGTGAGCTTGACTTTACGTATCGATATTTGATGCGAATTTTAATGTTGTGATAAGTCGTATTCTGCTTCATACATACATATGGGGCCATTATCAGAAAAAGAGCAGTTATTTTACGATATTACAATTTTACAAATTTAATAATTCGGTATATTGGAGATTACAATATTTTCTTTTTAATTTTGAGTGCAAAAATGTTATATATAATTTTTTTCTGTCAATATATTAATATAACATATTCCTTTAAATTTATATAATTTTTAAATCGTAATAGATATCATTATTATAAAAAATATTTCATGTATGAAGCCCATAATACCTCCCCTCTCCAATGTATGTATAAAAATGGAAATAACAACAAGGAAATAGCAATAAATGAGTAAAGTCAATTTATTTTTAATCAGGCATCAGTACAGTCTGTAAATTTTATTTGCCTCTAAAAACTCAAATGTCATATAAGAAAAAGAATATTTTAATATGTTTCTGCTGCTAAAACTTATTACTGTGGCTCTTCCATAGTTTCAAAAGTACAGATATTCCCTTCTTAATTTTTCCTTAGGTACCTTATACACTTTTTTTAAAATTGAGCATTTACAGCTCGAATAGTTTCAAGTTCTTAAGATATGTTCAAGTGTAAAAGTGACCGACATTCCGTAGTCGTGTTCCTATTGCCAGCGGCAGTTGTATGGGTGCTCGAGAAATCGCACAAGCTCGATGGCCGTGAGTTGCTTTCGTCACGGCGGGTGATGCCGCCGCAGTGTCTGGCGTTGCATGCAACACATTGCAATGCAAACGGGCCGAGTGGGTGGGTGGCGATGGTGGTGGTGCTGCTGCTGAGTGGTAGTGGTTCGTGGTCAGGGTCGTTATAATTGCGCCTTAATTATTTTCAACACGCAGCTGTCATTTTTGCCGGGCCCCAGATTTCCGCCATAAAATATTCAAGACGCATGCAACGTGGCGTATGCGTAACGCCAACAGTTGGCAGCGGTCACTCGGTGTACGTTCCTGTGTGAGAGGGCGCGCGTCTGAGTGTGTGTGTGTGCCTGAGGGTGTTGAAATAAAGCCATTTAAGCCACTAAGATAATTACAGAAATTAATTTAAATTGCATAAAGAGCTGCATATGAAAAAGGGGCCAGTAATGAGAGTCGCCAAGGTCCCAACGGATAGCTACCCCCTCATTTTCCAGGGATCCGTAATTATGCCTCGTTGAGAGCTCCAAAGCAAGCCAAGGTAATTTGAAATTTATTTAAAAATATTCAAGTTGGGAAACGAATTAAGAATAATATTTATATGAAACTTTTGCCCAGAAATCCCAACGCCTGGATGGCCCATTAAGCGGTATTAAAAGTGTCTTCGCCAGAACCCCAAAAGTGTCGGCGGGGCCACAACAGTAACGACACTTGTGCATATTTCACACCCTTATACACACTCGCATACAAGAATGTGTGCACATTTCGCAGGCAATGAGCTTTTGAACATTTAATGAGTTAATACGCTAAATTTGAAAGCCGCGCAAGCGTGCGCCAAGTGCTCCTAACACTTGTCCCCCTCAGCGAACCAAGTTGCCCATTTGCAAACTTGAAAAATGAGAATGAGCAAGCCAGGAAGTCGAATTTCACGCAGAAAAAATAGAGAAAAAAATCATAGGAAAATATTAGTTTAAAATATGGCATCCCTATGATCAAAAAGATTAGTTTTTGGGGAGAATTTGGAATTAAAATTTTATTCAAGAACGATTTTATTTACATTTGTAAATCTAGTTTAGAATCCGTTTTTTTATTATACAATTATTTCAGTTTCCAGCTAAGAAACCACATTTTTTAAATCCAAGTATTGTCTGGCTTATTAACAATTTAAATTATTTAATTTCTATACATTAAAAAATATTTAAAAAATAGTATTTAATAATTTTACACAAATAATTATAAAAATCTAAAGAGGTAACCATTTCTAAAGTTAGAAATATCCTGAAATATCTAATATAAAACCTGTTCCATCCATTTAACCCAACCTTTTACTTTCTAAGTAACTTCCCCATTATTTTTCCCAGTGCACTCACACACCATGCCCATGCAAAACACTAAGCACTTGTCATTTGGGCTGTAAAACCTTCCACGTCCGTTCGTTGGTGAAAAACACTGCAAATGTCCAACACACGAGCATATGCGAAACAGCAGCAGCAACCGAAGGCGTCAGCTTCCTGGGTGGGATGGGATCGGGTGGCAAGTGGCGGCGGGGGCATCGTCGTGTTCATCCTAAACTCATGGGTGTCATTGCTCACAGGACCTGGCTCTCAGGCAGCAGGATAACAGACGCGTAACAGCAGAGTCATTTGGGAACCAGAAATGTTAAGGCTGCCAGACTGCTTGACTCGGTGTGTTAAAGGACAACGACAACGACCACGACGAGGACGACAACAAGGACCACGACGGCGATGGGAGAGAGCGCAATGTGTGGCAGTATTTTTGACAGCCAATTGTGCGGGTTGAGCAAGATGAATGGGCGATAACCGCACAGTGGGACACAAAGCAATGAGTAAAATATGCAATATCTAAGAGAAATTAAGTTTTTTATTAGAAAAAAAATTCATTTCAATTATATTTATTAGATAAAAGCTTAAAAAAATATTAAAGGATTTATGCTAGAACTATTTATCGTGAGGAAAAGATTGAATTGTCAATATCAAATCGAAAATAACGTAAAAATGATTTTGTTGATTTAAATAAAAAGTTTCTAAGACGCTTATATAAAACACATAAAACAGAAGCTTTAGCGAGTTGAAGGATAAATATGGCTAAAGGACAACACTAAAAAACCATGGCAATACTATTATAATTGTGGTTATAAATAGGCTTATTTTTTAATGAAAACTTAATTTTTTTGCTATTAAATTACTCCCAATACAATAAATTCAAATGCTTCCAAATATCACTCATACGACATGTAATCCCTTACTGAAAATTGTTTTCACTTTCCCAATGAGCTTTCCCACAGTAACCACCGAGGAGCGTGGCCACCCGCACACCCTAGCGTGTGTGTGCGCGCACCCACTCGCGGCTCCAGCTGCTGCCGTCGTCCTCCGCTGGCTCTCTCGCTATCCGTACTCTCTCCGGCGGAACTCCGACGATACACTCTCTCTCCGTCCGGATGCGTGAGGTGAGAGCCTTCGGCGGTGGCGGAGCCTGCGAAGACTTCTTTGGCCAAAGCTGTGCTTAGTCGAATTTCGGTAACAGAAGCCATACCGATAGCGGGATATTTTCCGACAAAGCCGAAGCAGGAGCCAGGAGCCGAAAGGAAGGAAACCCGAAGCCGCGCTGCTGCTGCTGCTGGCAAACATTTTCCACTTCCATTTTCGCAGTCCTGTAATCAGTTGTGTATAGGACACTGGCGTGCGCGCGTCGAACGGTTTCTGGCATTTATTGTATTGTGTGTGAGTGTGTGAAAAGTTTTTGGGGGAAAACGCTGCGCGGTTTTGGCTGCTCCCCGAGTTTTTTGTGTGCCTAATTCTTAATGGTAGCGATTGTTGCTGCTCTGTCTGCCAAGCAAAAAAAAAAAACAAAAAAAACAAAACAAAAAAATACAAATAGAAAATTGAGAAACAAAATTGTCACCAAAGTTGGCCAAAAAAAGAAACTTGTGTTAGCCGAAAACGGCAGCCAAACAAGTTGGAGGAAATTTTCCAGCTACAGCTGCTGCCGCAGCCAGCGTCGCTGTCGCAGCGCTGCCGCTGTGTCCGAGATAAAGGATATGCCCGGATCTAAAAGATACAGTTTTTCTTCGCTTTTTCGCAGGCTGCTTGGCATTTTCCACAGCGGCAACAACAATCGCTAACCAGCCGAAAATACATATAAGAAAATGAAATATAAAGCCAGTGAGTGAGTGAGAGAGAAGGAGAGCGCCCCAAGAATGCAAAAATAAATGAATAAGACCTCCAGAAATCATTAACAAATTAAAACGAAACACGCAAGAAGAGGGGCCAAAAGGCAGGCAGCAAATAATAATATCGCCAAGAGGACGAAAAGTAGCCCTGAGTCAAGTGCTTCACGAGGAGCTGTGTTTGCGCTGGCATGCTTTGAGGTTAATACCACCCGTCACCCAGTCCTGTTCCCTCTGCTCCGCTCCCGCTCCCGCTCCTCCTGCTTAACGCTCCTGCCGCTCATCTCTGCCGTCGCTGCCGCTGCCGCTGCCGTCACCATCAAAAGGCATCGAAGGTAAATATATATCTGTGTGTGTGTGTTTGTTTGTGTGTGTGTATATATACGGCAAACAAACTAACCTACAAAGTAAACAAAAACGTAACGTTACAAATGCAAATTTTTCGCATTCAGACACACGTACACACACACACACCCATACATCCTCGAGAACTATAAACAACAACTCATTTAACTGACGCCATGCCCCATAAAAAAAAAGGAAAACAAAAGGAAAAACAACAAAGCTCAAGACTAGAACATAGAAAGGTGGAAAGCCAAACGCACGCTTTTCAAGCAATTTGTATAAAATTTTAATCGCATGCGATTTATTTGACTAGGCGCCAAAGCCGCGCACACACACACACAACAACGCATTTTTGCACGCACACACGAGCTGACGCCAACGCACACACACACATACAGACATTCACCTGGAAAATGGCAAAAAGAAAAGCCACAGCAGTCTCAACAATCTGTTTATTATTCGCGAAATTATTATGGAAATTATGCACGCATCCCCATTCGAAATTTTTTGTTTGCGTCTAGGTGCCGGAATATAACTAAAATTGATTGAATTAAAAGTTATTTTTAATATCTTGAGGGGAAAATATGATTCTGTACACTTTAAATAAATACATATAATAAATTTATCATCAGGATATGAAGAGGATAAATTATGACAGCATAAAAAGACCAGGATAACTTCTAATTTCTTTTACACGAATTTCTGTACATTTTGAAAAAAAAAAATGTATATGGAATGGTTTATATGCATCAAATAAATTAAAAGCAAAAACAATAAATTATTAATAATAAATCACTATAATAAATTATTATCAAGACATAAAATAGTGTTTTATACAGTCAATAGAAATTTTGCAGACTATAAAATGAATATAATAATACATCTCGGCAAAATTATCATAATTCATTATAATTAATGAGAAAATTTCTGTTATTATTGGTCGAATTTTATTACACTTTCCAAGAAAATAAAATATATTAATATGTCATAATTTTATATATCTTTTACGAAATTATTTGTGTTTAATATCAAATGATTAAAAATGATATTATACACTCAAAATAAATTAAGAAAATCATCAGGGAACGGAAAAAGAATTCCAATTTGAACTTAACAAGTCTGGAAAGGACATATTTAGTCAAACTTAAAAACAATTTTCTGTTAAATTTAATATATATATTATATTTTACAAAAATACATATTGAAGCAATAAAGCCCACTAGAAAAAACGCTTTAAAAAATTCCAAAATAATGCCAAAAACATGTCTTGATCTTCATAAATTTATTTAAAATATCCGAACGTCACAAAATTGCTTGAATTTTATTCAATAACTATAAAAAAAACTCACTTTTTATATATTTAAAATAATAAATTCCGGCTTGACGTTAAAAATCCAATTATTAAGCTCAAATTTCCATGCGATTTAATCCCTGTGAAGCATTTAACACAACAAACAAACAATGTAAAAGTAAGCTGTGTGCAACAATTGATAAGCACCAACAGGAATATCGTGCAGTCGGGCCATAAACCATAAACCAAATGCCAATTCCATTTAGATGCACAAGCCGATTATAAAAGTCAACTTATGCTTGAATAGTTGTTGGGAGCTCATCGATTTAAGTTAAATCGGTTGAGAGAGTGGAAAAAAAATATGGGAGATGGCATTAACATTTACAAGAGTCCTTCAGCGAGGTTAGGAGATAAAAAAATATATATATTTACATATTGGACTAAGTTAAACGTATTTTAGATATGGTTATGGGTGTAAATGTAGGATATTAAATAAACTATTTCTTTCAGCTATGAATTATTGCAAAAATAAGAAAATCAATCAATAGTAATTATTGTATTATGTTTTTAAATATAATGCTTCTCATTATATTCTTATATTTGAAATAAATAGATATTTAAGCAATGGTTGACCCACTCCGAACATATAAAAATAGATTTAATTGAAACTATAAAAATGCAGAAAAATGTATATTTTAATTATACAACTCAATTATTAATAAAAACAACCATAGGCACAATTTCATACCAATTTCCCATTTTAAAATAAAAATCACAATATGTCACCTTCCGCCAGCAGGACAACATTTATTTGACCAAAGTAAATCCTCTCCTATTATCTATTTATATAATCCTCAACGCTATTTTACCAACTATTTTAAGTGCTGGCTCTAAACAAGGTCTGAGCCTGCTGCAGCACAATGAAATGAACTTGACTGAGGGGGATGCTGGATGGAAAGCACTTAGCGCGCAACTAAGCGACAATTGCTGTTTTGTGCCTGTTGTTTTGTGTGGCGTTTAAAAATAGCATCAAGGTGCGCTCTAGTTTCATTCACACATAAACATACACACCTCCATCCTCCCACACACACACACACACACACACACACACACTAATACACCTCACACAGAGCCTACACAAAAGTGGCTGCTGTTGTTTTTTGCAAGTGGGCGAATGACTAAAAGGGACGCCGGGCGCTGCGCCGCGTTGTATGCAACACGAAACTGCAAATAGAAATTTTATAAATAAAATCCGCAGAATCCAAACGCTCTTGGACGTGTAAGAGTTAAGTGTGACAATTATTAATACTGAAAGGAAATGGCACGTAAAATGTAGGGCTTTTGTTCGTTCAGTAAAAGACTTTGTCAAGGCTTTATGACATAGGGATTTAACGAGATATAAAAAGTACTTTTAAGGTTTTATTTATAGCTGCAAATAATATATAATAATAATAGGTATTCTTGCTTTTCATAGCATTATTTGCATCAAAAGTTCTTTAAAACGTTTGCCAGTGAGCGTAAAAATAATCTACCTCACTCTTAAAAATGTATCATTAATTTATTGAACAAAAAAACTTTAGCCAATTAAATAATTTTTAAATTAAGATCGCTTTATTTCTTTAATTTACAATCCTTACAATCCTCTTGTATTATAAACAGCCTATTTAATTTAATTTATTATTGCTTATCTTTCAGAAACATTGGCCTTATAGGTTAGTCTCAGTAGCGAACGAGAGAGTTTATTTGTATCAGCTTTCTGAGAGAGTTAAGCATTTATTCTCTTACGATTCTGCTACAAAAGATACCGATTTTATATGTTTCTATTCGTTTATTCTTGAAAACATAAATGGGTAGACCCGAATCTAGGATCTCTTAAAAAATTTTCATAGTGTTCTGCTTAGAAGTTGTTTATGTAAACCAACTTTATTTATGTTTTATAAAAGTCTTTCCCTTTTCGTATTCCCTAACCCAACCATTATTCAACAGAATAAGGTCAAAGGGAGAGGTGTCTCATGAACCTTGGCCGGAAAGAAATGAAAATACTTTAACGCAAAGTTCATGACACGCGAACTAATACGAAATGCCAACCGCAGCTGTGCTGAGGTGCAAAATGATTCAACGGTTTTTTTTTCGGCTATAAAAATTGCCTAATCACTTAAGGTGTTAGGTGCGTGGTGGGCTATCAAATGACACCGGTAATTACAGGCCCCATCGAATGGATATTGTCTTGGCCTAAGTGAGTAATGAGCAGCGGGCGTGACTATCGCCGAACGCTTTGTCCTCGCTTGAATAATTAAGGCTGGTCAAACGAACGCTGACTCCTGCACCTTAATAACACACAGGACAGGTGACCAAAGGTACCAAATAACTAAAGAAAATTATGACTTCTTTAGAGTCAAATATAAATATATATTAGGTTCCTCGCTGTGTAAACCATTTAAATAAATTTAAAGATGTATCTATATACACATTTTACCCGATGTCCTGGCAGTCACCACAATCCCAGCATGAACATCAATTTGCCAGCATTTGGCGACCATTAATGGTCAGCATATCGTTGAGAAAAGAAAAACAACAAGGCTATTTCCCATGGTTAAAGCCATAAAACATGCGACTACATACATATACATATTCAACAGCTAGGGAAAAAAACGAAACAAAACGTTTAACTTTGAAACAACAACAAACTTGAAATTTATATAGCCAACCGCCGCCAGATGTGTCTATAAAACTTGCACACATTCATCCCATTTATACATACATCGAGTATATGTTGCGGAGGTTTTTCTTCCTTTTATATTTTTATCGCCAGCTGATAAGAGGAAAGTTTGTCCGAAAGTTGGCGCCTCCAGCTGTAACACGCATACGCCATGTGTTACAAATATCCAAAGAAAAGAGAATGGGAGGGAGAATGTACATACCATTTCAGAAAAGTTAAATATCTTGGCTGTCGAGGACAAGGATTTTGGTAACATTTTTTAATTGCCCCGCTGAGTGAGATGAGGAGAAATCCACAGCTACAAGCAAACGTATGTTGCCAACATGCAATTAACAAGCCGAGTCCAGCTCTTGGATGAGGAACAGAGAAAAAGTAAGACTTGGTTGTGTAATACGACCATGGAATACCTGTTAGTTGGAAGTTTTTAAAATATTTCGAAACCATCTAAAAATATTTAATTTAGAGGGAAAGAGGTTAGAAATTAGAAATTCTATTCTTCAATTGGAGAAAATTCATTTACTGTATCTTTAGATTTTTAAAAGTATCTTCACACATATAGTGTCAAAATTGTATATTCCTTGACATCCATCTTCTAAGGTTTGTGTTGCTCCTGAAAGAACAATGTCTTCCTTGATCAACTTCTTATATCTTACATACAAAACCTGGATCGTGTCATATACTTCAGACCTTAGCAAGTACCAAACTGTAAAGACCAAGTTGAAAATGTGGCAATCTATGTTCAGCCACCCACGCTGAGCACTTACAAGCATTAATTACTGTGTCGGGCCTGCCAAGTCAGCAGTGGCAACGAGCTCCGAAAGTTGAAGGACCAACAGTAGGAGCAGCACCACCACCAGCGGCAGGAGGTGATTTCCCAAAAAAATATTGCATACTTTTCGGAATGGAATTTTTTTCCCCCAATTTGGTCCTTTCGCCCGCGCCGTTGCTCTCCCTGAGAAGTTGTATGAGTTGCGAGAGTTGAATGTTTCTTTTTATTGCCATTGCCATTGCCTTTTGTTGTTGGTATTGTTTCCTCGCTCGCCTCTGCTTTTGTTTTTATTTTTGTGTTTTTGT
The DNA here is from genome assembly GCA_008042585.1 of Drosophila punjabiensis. Taxonomy (NCBI): domain Eukaryota; kingdom Metazoa; phylum Arthropoda; class Insecta; order Diptera; family Drosophilidae; genus Drosophila; species Drosophila punjabiensis. The sequence continues at coordinate 494,054 of VNJR01011727.1, read as the reverse complement.
TTTTGCTCAAATTTTTGTATTATTTGGTCTGTTTATAGTTCTTGTAGATGTTCATGTTCATTGTGAACATAAAAGTAAGCCAAGCAAAAACAAATGTTGAACCAAAAACAAGAATGTTAGTTTTATAGTTGATTTTTCGCAGAAGCGACTTAAGTTTGAGGCAAGCAAATACACAAATGTGTAATTGGTTTTTGAGTGTGAACGGAAAGTTGTAGATTACTAGGCGTAAGGTTAAGATAAAAATATTTATGATATAAGAACTATGATGGTGGTTCAAAATTTTTGCTTTTAAAGATCTTTTATAAAAATTGATGTATATAGGAATAGGAACTTTTTTTATAAGATTTATAATACTCTCAAAATTTTGGTGCAAAATGTATGCAATAAAAAATATATACATATGCTTTATCAAAGAAATATCATTCTTGGCTATATCATCTTTAATGTAGATCTTCCCTTTTAATAGAGTTGAAAACCCTTAACTATATTGTAACAATAATTTAGCAGCAGGTAGTAAAACTGATCTATTTGTATTAAATCACAATTAATATATTTAGATGATTTTTGAAATAATATATACATTTTAGATTTCAAAACACGAGCCGACAAATTATGCCACTGGCAAGCAATTATATCCTCTAAGCCAATTTAACTTGCTTCGATTTTGGCCGGGGCTGTCTTGTATTTTATCTTCGTTTTGCTCGGCGGAAATAAATTAAGTCAGCTCATAAATTAAATCAATTCAAGCAAAAAAATTGTTGTCCCGTCAAGTTCTGCGGCTCATACACCCACGCAGGGGGATAAGTTCCCTACAAACTACTGGCTATATCTGAAGATATTTATGGCTTGGCCGAAAAACTAGCTAAGCTTTGGGCCGAGAAAGGGCACCGCCTGCCAGCCAGCCAGAATGATTGTCTAAAAGTTGGCGCATATCGGCGAACCGGAAGTTCCGGGGGCCATCAAGACTAGCGGGTGGGATATATGTATATATATAGTAGGGTCTATATAAATTTCCTATCCGCGGGTTGTGGCGGAGTCGCCGCCAGCGGGTCGGCGCGTTCAATGGCGTTTTATTGTTGAGCATTTCGCACAGTTGAATACGAAATTTTCTCGAACTAAACTCCGCCCCCGGAAGAAGGTCCTGGCAATGCCTCCTGCGACTCCTCGCACAATTATTCCCGCCCCAGAAACCCCACCCATTTGAAGTAGTTGCAACTATTTTGGCAGTTTCCTTGCAACGCTTTTTGTTGGCGCTGGCCAACAATGAAGTCGGTTTCTTGTTTGGCCATTGCCAAAACTAACTGCATTTTCTGGACGAGGGAGTTACTGAAAAACTTTTTCCCGGAAACGTAGTAAAAACTTTTGCATTTCTCTCCTGGCTTTTTGCATACTACGGAGTCTCTGTATTTTCTTCGCAATATTGCAATTTTAGTGACTTCTAACTGCTGCCAAATTAATGAATACCAATGAAAGGACTACTGCCTGGCCTGATTGTGCCGTAGATGGGCAGTAACAAGTTTCCGGTATCATTCCTTCGCTGTCCTTCCGTGTCCCACATGTGAGTCTATCCTGAGATGATTGCCTTCCAATGCTTGAGTGAATCTGAAGCTGAATCTGAGGCCAAGTGGACGACAGACTACTTGAAATGTATACAGCTCTTGGCTGAGTTAAGTTTATCATTTGGCTAGCTTTAAGTGGCCGGAATTACTCTTATATGTTATATTTGTGAGGGCACTTGAAGTTGCAAATTGACTGAATAATTGACCCCACAATTATTTATTAATATACTTTTAAACCTCTCTAGAAATAGATAAAATAATAGCAAGCCAAAAATAAGTATATATTAGCAATCTTCTAAATATTACTCCATAAATACAAGCACTCCTTACACAAAAACACAGACATCCCCATCAATTCAAGGATCTTTTTGTACTCCTTAACGATATCCAGGTGCCAGCAATTACGTGTCGCGTGTCGGAAGTGCGATTAGAGCATCAGCAGCGACTAATAATGGCTCGGGTTCTCGGGACTCACGCTCCTTTGTTGATTTAAGATAGCTGAAAATGCTTTGCCAAAATTGCTTTTCCCTCTTGTGTTTAACTAAAAAATTATTGCAAACTGAGAGCCAAAGCCATATGCTCCTCGTGGTTCCGGCTCGTTCCGGCTCTGGGGAGTCGTTTGTTATTGTTGCCCCGAGCATTTGGCCGGGCTTATCTCAGGGAGCTCTTCTGGCTGGGAAAGCGAGGTGGTTGCCAGCTGGAAAATCCCCGCCCCTAAATTATGGCACGCTTATCCATTAACAACACCGAAAACTAACTGCAAAAAAGGGGGGGATTTTCATCAACACTTTTAGCTTTTAGCTTGATTTCCCCAAGCTCTCTCGCTTCTACTTGAGCTCAAAGCCAGAGTGATGTCAAAGTTACAGCTAATTTTATGCAGCTCTCCCCAATGCACATAAAGACTAAGGGTCCTTCGCTGCACAACTGCACTTATATCAAATAATGACTTCCTTTGACTATCCTCATAACTCGCTGATAGGCCATTTGTATCTATATTGGCTGTGGGCCAATTTTGCATCATATCGCACATCTCTTGGCAAATTGGTAGAATATCTTTTGGCACAATTACCAACTTTAATTATGCGTCACGCTGTCAGTTTTGTAAAGATAATGCATCAAACATGTGGTGAGATAGGAGCAGGGGATTGGAAAATGGTGGAAAATTATCGAAAATGATTTCATTTTTGAATTTAATTTATAAAAAAAAATGTTATTCTGGTAATGCCCAGGCTTTAACCATTAATCTGAACTAAAATATAACAGAAAATAATAAGAGGTAGTTAAATTTAATTCCCTTTAAATTACAAATATAAAACTAAATATTTATCATGCCAAATTAGACAAATTTATGCTTTAAATGTAACGAAAACATGTACATAAAATTATGTTACAGTAATATAAGCCTCAGGACTGCAATCAAATTACACAATTCAAATCCCTGAATGAACATGAAATGCTGCCAAATTTTACTTGTAGCTTTTAAACCTCAATAAAATCTGTAATTCATTCCCCCCTGCAATTAGTTTATGTATCAAAATGTCACTGCCTCCCATTAAACATTTAATTCTCCATTTATCATTAATGTTTGTTTCAAAACATTTTCTGTCATAACTAAAAGCAATCTAAGGTTATAGCAATTATAATGCTTATACTATATCGAATTGCACGCCACCAGCCGTGTGCGTGTCCGTGTCCGTGTCCTGTATCCTGTGCATTAATATCTGTGAGCCTATCCACAGGAGGACAAACATCCGTCCATTATCTCGAATCCCCACAAGGCTCTTGTCAACATTGCACAGGACAATATCTCGGCTAATCAGAATGCAAATGCATTTCCATTTGGCAGCTCTGATCGGATATCCGCCGCAGGATTCCTCACGAGATTTTGGTGGCGTGTTCATTATTTTCCCATTCACAGGCTCTGCCTGTGTGGCCTGATTTTTGGGATTGAAAAGTGTTGAAAGCTTTGCGTTATGTGTCGTCATCGCTTGCCTTGGCGGAGAACCGCAGAGAGCCAGCAAAAAGTGGCTATAATTGGCGTTGATTTATTGTCTTTGGTAGGCACAACCAGATTTCGTGGGCGGATTGCCAAACAAAATCCTAGGCTAAAAAAGAAATTCAATTATGTTCAACGTGGCAATGGTCTCCACAAAAAAAATACAAAAATTATATATACAAGGCGAGGAATACGCCACAGACATATATCCGCAATTTAATAATGCTCTCGAAATTGAAGTGGAACTGTGTCCTTTGCGGTTGCGTGCTAGATCTGCTCGGGAGTCCCTATTTAGATAGAGCCGGGGACAGCCCAGTTTCGTTGCCTTTCGAGCTTGGCACTCCTACTACTCTCACATTGTGCCAGTCTGTCTGAGTTGTCCATGAAAGTGGCATGAAAACAGCAGGAAATGACAATGGCACGGGCTCAGTGACATGAAACCAGGACAGTGGGATTGTTGGGAAAATATAACGAATATTTTTTATAAGAAATTTTATAAATATAATATATAATTTTCGAATTTTTATCAAAAAAAATTATATCGTTTTAAAATGATCAAAATAATATTATATCTTTAGTCTAGTATCACGTTCCGGATTATATCCAAATATCGATATTGGTTGATTGCATTGTTTGATTTTTAATATACAAATATTAAAAAAAAAAGTATCCCAAAAACGTTACTTAATTTATTTAGTAGTGTTCCGATTATGTTTGTCCGATACTTCAAATGAAATATATATTTATCGCACAACGAACCTTACCATCGAAACGGTAATATATTAACTATATAATATATTAACTATATAAAAATAATTTAATTAATGCTAATTTCATAGATTTAAATATAAGTTAATATTCTTTTATATCATATACTTATCTTTATCATATATTTATCTTAAAAAACATATCTTCCTTTTAAAAAATATGTTTACCTTTCACTAGTGATTTATTTTTATTATTATTACTATTTATACCGATTGCTTGATTATTAAGTATAATTAATTATTAATTTACTTGCAAAAACACAGTTTATAACAAAAAGTATCACAATTTAATTGTCATTTTCCCCACTTCTTTTCATCAAGAATCCTTGAGCACAAAACCCTAATTTAACTTTATATATAAATAAATAAATAAGCCCTCAAAGGCAACTTTGCATTGTCAAATATTATTTTGTTTGTGTCCACAAACCACTGTTGACAATTTCAGTTAGCAGCAGAGAGTGTGGGAGGAGGAGGTCTGGCGTGCGTTCTTGTTTAGTTTTAGTTTTAGCTTTTTCTTCCCATTCGAGTAGCATTGCATGACTGCATGCAAGCGTCAGCTTCGGCCAGGCCAAGCCTTGTCCTTGCTGAGGCTGCTGCTGCTGTTGCTGCTCCTGCTGCCGTTGTCGTTGTCGTTCCCATTTATAAGTTCAAGTCCTGACAAGCCGCACACCAGGACCCACAGAGCCCGCCGAGAGCTGCCCCGCCGACTTCCCCCCTTTTCGGCAGCGGCAAGAACAACACAATTAGACAAATGAATAAACATACAGTTCTTGGCAAGAAAATTTGCATATCCCCAATCCCAAGTATCCTCTTGCCATTCTCACTCGCCTTGAGTGCATTGTGTGTGTTGAAATATTTTCGTTAGCATTGAGTGCCTGGCATTCGGCAATTGGCTAATATAGCTTTTCGCATTATAACGTTTACACTCTCTGACCTGGTTTAATATTTAATTAGCTTTGCCCTGGCAATGAATGGGTTCGACTTCAAGCCACCACCCCTTCTCCTCTCCCCTGCAAACCGACTCGACCCGGTCGGTTGCACGGCTATTCGAGGGTGTTCGTGCGCTCTCCGCCGGAAGCACATGTCGTATACGTGATATTTGACAAACATTTTACATGCCCAAGCACACAAGCGCACCCACGCACACACACCCTTACACTCAGGCCGCGCCAAAAACTGCATTTGAAAGTTAAATGGGGGTGTGTGAGTGTGAGTTTGCGTATGTGGGTGTTGGTGTGGGTTGGAAGTGTTAAAAACGAAGACCACATTGAGGGAAAAGTCATGGGAAAAATGGGGTTTTCGGTAAACGATTGTTATGCTAAGTTTAAAGTGTGAAGTTCCTAACATTTTAGTTTAAAATTTATTAAATATTAAAATAATATAACATGTCTCTCTTTTAAAACATGCCGTGACGTAATAGTGCTCAAAATAAAACCATTTTCTAACAAATTTCGGGTTAAACTATAGGCTAAACTTCTTCTTTAAGCATTTGATTTCAATTTTTAGGAAATTTAGATAGTTAATTGTAGCTTAACTTACCTAGAATTCCTTCATGAAAAAAGAAAACTCGAAAATATCCCTCATTTTTCCAGTGCACAAGAGAAAAGCCTGACCATGCAAAAAGGCGTTGCAACAACATGGATTTCCAAATGCTGTAAAATGCAGGCAGTTGCACGCTTTTCGTTCCTACCTCCCCCCTTCATTTTCCGGCCACTTTTCCCACCATCATCCCCATCATCTGGGGCCACAGAGATTTGTGCAGAATAGAGTCATGAAATTAGTTGGTTGCACACTGCTCGAGCAGCTAAGTATGACATTGTAGTCGGTTTTATGGCTCTCTTTGCTTTTAATACTATTTATGCTAATGGCAGGCAACATTTAGCAGTTTGCTTGTGGCTTAAAGGCTGCAGCGCACTTAGCACATTTTCATGGCTTCATGGCCTCGGTCATGGGTTAAAGTTATTGATTCCACTCAAGAGTTTGACTTTTGGCGGAGAATGTATAAATATTTAAGACTTACTTTGGCGATTTATAAATTATTTATGAAAGGGTTGGGGCAAAGTCTAAAAGTAAAGCTACGGGGAAATTAAGTTATCTCTAGTTGATGTTGGATTTTCTTGAGGGAATTTTAAACAGGAAGTTAAGTCTGTTTAGGTTGGCAAGGAATATAAAATTTGATCAAATAAAGTACAAAATAATGTCCTAAAAATACAATTTTTATATTTATAGATTATATACTTGTTTCAAATTCAGTTCTTTTGGCTTATTATCTATCAGGTTAGGGTATTTTCAAGCCGCTCTTTTCTGCTTATTTTTTTCAAATTTTTAACAAACCAAACATTAATGCAGCAATTCGCCAGAACACCACAATGTAAATCAAACAAGGTTTGGTGGAAAGAAAACCCACAAAAAATAAAAGAAAAGTGAATGGTAAATGGTGTTCTGAGAGCTGCGAAAAAAAAAAATAAAGAAGAATATAAATACTTTTGCTTGGATTAAAACTGTCAAAGCTATTTCCGTTTCGTACTGACCCCATTTTGGTCCATCTGTCGCTTAATCAATTCCAGCTGAAAAATAACCGTGACGTCGGAAATGGAGGTCCTTTCCGCCCTTCTCCATTTTCTGCCTTCTCCTAAGCTAACAAAATGGCTGACTGTGTGTGTGCGTGTGTGTGTGTGTGGGCGCAAATAGAATGGAAATGCGAAATGGAAATAGAGTGGAAATAGTCAGGAGCAGCATCGCACACAGCACACGCAGACTTTTTGACTTTTCGCTGATAAATATTGAAGTGCTGTTGAAATTTGTCAGAGTAAAAAACGGTAGCAATCCGGCAAAAGATTCGATTTGAGCTGCTGCTGCAAGCGAGTCATTGCCAAAGAAATTCAATTTGTGGATTTATGGGATTTGATTTACGGATTGGTTTCATTATGATGAATGAGAGAACAGCCATGAATGTCGTCAAAGATTGATATTGGGAGAAAAAAAGAGGAAATAGTAGTGAGTTTTCGGTGAAACCTTTAAAATGGAACAGAGATTTTAAATTATCTTATAAATATTAAATAAAACATATAAATAAAAAATTTTTAAACTACTATATCTATTATATAAATATAAACTACTACATCTATTATAATAAATAAAAAATATTAATATTTATTAATAGTAATAATAACAGTAATAATAATTAGTAATTCCAAAATACAAGATATTTCTATATGTTTCCTTAGATTTTTTATTGCAAACTTTCCATATTTAAAAGACACAAATAAATCTACATTATTCTCTGGTTCTCTTTAGATATAATTCACTTTTAGTTCAAGGTAATTAAGGCTTATTCCATAAGTAATTATATTTTTCTAACTTAAACTTGAACTTTAACTACAATAAATCAAAGTTCCTGTTTATAACCCATTAACACCATCTTCAACTTTCAAGTAAAACTAATTTTTTTCCCAGCAAATTTTTGCAAACTGCTGAAAAACAAACACTTAGCTAGAGCAATCTGGGATTCAATTCATTTGCATGCAAAGTGCTCATTAATTTCATCTGGGCAGCAACCATTCGACGCTCCTCTTAACTCAACAGCTCCCGAAATCCCCGCCGGCCAAGGTGCTGCAACGAAGGTGCTGCAAGTACGCCAAAGAGTGCACATAACTCGATTCGCCTTTGATTTATGGTACGCAATAATAATCTTCATTTGCATTTGCATGTTGCCCGCCCGTCTTCGCGGGCCTCAGGCACTGGCAGTGGCAGCCAACGAGGCGTATACTCGATGCACATGGCGTGAAGTGAGTGAGCGAGTGAGTGGGTGAGATGGTGATGGCGCAAAGGTACCTGCGGCAACGAGTTGCACTTCCGGCAGCTGCAAGTGTCCTTGCCCTGACGCAGAAAGTCCTGATTTATGTGTACTTGGGAAAAATGACTATTAAATCAAGAGCATAAAAAAGATATAAAATGTATAAATACAATTACTTAAATTTCAAGACCATCAAGTTTCCGTTTAGTTTTGTATAAATAATATTCCCTGACTATATATTTAACCCTAAATAAATCCCTCTTAAAAACACACAATTTCATATTAATCAAATTTTCCTTCAGTGTAGTTCACCTGCTCTAAACCTACTATTTTTTGTGCCATTACAGCAATGGTTGCCTCATTAGCGACTTAGCGGAATGGCGTTAAGGAAACCGTAACCGAAAACCACACAAAAAAAAGGATACGCTGAAAGGGATTTTGAGCAGCAGCAGCAGCCACCGCCGCTAACATAAAAAAAGGAGGAGGTGGAAGAAGCCGTAAAAAAAAGGGACGAAGAAATTGAATACTCATAGCGAATTTTTAGGCATAATGAGTTCGTTCTCTTGCCACTAAAAAAACACCGAGCACCTCAAATGCAAATTGATATTAAGCCACATATAAATCATAATCAGCACGCAAATTAATTAAGATTGGAAGAAAAACCAGACAGCAATAAGTAAGAAGCAACCATGGCCTCGCCACCGGAGAGTCCCATCGAGGAGGTGGTCTATGAGTTGGAACACACACGAGTGCCTAAGCCCATACCCGTTGCCCTCGAGGATCTGTGTCGGCAGACCAAGTTCACCAAACAGGAAATCCGCGTTATGTACAGAGGATTTAAAACGGTATAAAAACTATTAGTATATATATTTTAAATTATAAAAATATTGTTAAACCTTTTATTAAGAATATATTCTTCTTTATTTTTTTAATTTTACTATAAATATATTTTTATTTGCTTAATTTTATTAAAACGTTTTTAGTTATATTGTTCTACGTTAAATTATTAATCTTATTGAGGCTAAAGAAGCTCATAGAATTTATATTTCTCCTCCAAATTGAATAAATCAAAATTACAGAGCAAAAATTAAACTCGCAACTTGGTTAAGGGTTAAAAATATGAACCATAAAACCTTAATATCCTCTAAGTAACTGCCTATTCAGCGGGAAAAAAAAACGAACCCGCGCTCCCATCAGGTCCCGAGGCTAAAATCTTTTTACAGCATTCCCATCCCAATAAAATAAAGCTTTCAGATTTATGATCCAACAATGACAACTCGCTGGGCAGCCGGGCAGCTGGGATGCGAAAGAAAGAGCTCCATAAATGGCAGCCAGTTTAATGCACATGCGTTTTGAATTTCATTGCAAATGAATTCGCTCCTCAACGACGACGAGTGTCGAGAGTGTGTGTCCAAGCACTTACGCCCAAAGTGCGGAAAAGTTGCTAACTCAGCGCGGAATAAAGAAAAAAAAGGTTTCAATATGTGGGTCACTCAACAGGAGATGAGCTCGGGGTCAAGTAAATGGATAGCCCGAACCGGGTATAGTTTGGCTCACTCTCACTGATAGTTTGCCTTATTGACAGTTTGACCCCCATTGATAGTTGGTCTCATTGACCGTTTTGCTTGCTGATGGTTTACTCTTTGCTCGTTTGTCCGACAAAAATAGTTGCAGAAGCCTGACAGCATTTAGTTCTGAACTACTCAGTTGATTAAACTTCATAACTTTCTTAATAAGGGCAATAATAGTTTTAGATTTATGTTTATATTTAAGTGCAAAGTTTTTATTGCTTTGTGTTCTTAATATATCAATAAGCTAAAATAATTCTTGATTTATGAATCGATGAGTTGGGAGATATAAAGATATAAAAGTGACTAGTGACTATTACAATTATTCCCCATTCTACATGATTTAAATATATATTTATAAATATAAAATACTCCAAGGTTGTTTTTAAATCTCAGTATTTAGTTCTATTTTAACGAAGCATTTGGTTGTTTCTATAAACCAAAATAACTCCTTATAAAGCTTATCAAATTTTCTACAAACTATTTATTACAACTATTTATTACTTTTTCCATCAAAAGCTGTCATAAGTTAAGCAAGATTCCTCGCGGCTTAACCTTTGTCGTCCTTTTTTGCAAACTCGCTTTCATTAAATTTGCCTTTTTCTTTATTAACCGAGCAAACACTTTCATGGCGATTTCTTTCCCTTCTTCGCAGGAATGCCCCGAGGGCGTGGTGCACGAGGATTGTTTTAAGGATATTTACGCCAAATTCTTTCCACATGGCAGTAAGTATTTGTGTGTGCCTGTGTGTGTGTTTGCAAATAAATGTCCCTTTTGGCAGAGTGTGTGTGTGTTAGAGCGTCGCTGTCGCCGAGGTCTTAAGCTTCTCCTTTTTATAGTTGCGCGTCATAAAGCGCCATTTAAGCGAATATTTCGTCCTTGCAGCACAGCTGCGCCCTAAATGCCAAAACACCCAAAAATACTCAAACAACCAAAGAGAGAGCGAACAGAAAAAAGAAAAATGGAAGAAAAATAATCACCCTGACACGCCCCCTATTTGCTTGTTCTATTTATATAGATTCGAGTTTATACGCTCATTATGTGTTCAAAGCGTTCGATGTTAATTGCAATGGCGCCATTAGTTTTCGGGTAATTACTTCTTATTACAAACAACATTTTGCGCTATCTCTGTGGACAGTTATTTATGCATTTTCATCTTAATTAGGATTTACTGGTCACCTTGTCGACATTATTGCGCGGTTCGGTCTACGAGCGACTGCGTTGGACCTTCAAGCTGTACGATCTCAATGGAGACGGAAGGATCAGTCGCGGGGAGCTGAGTGAAATTATTTTGGCCATTCATGAGCTTATGGGAAGGAGACCACACCAGCCCGAGGATGATCGCAAGGCGAGGGATCAGGTGAGAATAAATGGTGGATTATCTTTAGTAATAAGGGTTTAAACAAAGTTAAAAAGAGCATATTAGTTAATTTGTAGCGAACGCTAGCTAGCTCAATTCACATATTTAAATTTATTTATAAAATCGAGGTAGCTTTATTTATTTTTCTGTCTCCCCTAGTGGGAGGATATTATGCAATATCCTTCTGCAGGCAGTCCTAGAATATGCTGAATGCTGGCCAAATCCTGCACATTGCTGCAACAGCTTAACCAAGCTCCGGTTGCTCCATTCAAATGGCGAGAGATGCAAAGCAAAATCCTTGTTTATCTAGAATGAGCGGCACGTTCTGGGCTTTGTTCCTGGGAATCTCGTCTATGTCACCCACACTGACACAGATTTGTTGTATGCTTCATTTTTTATGCAGAAGCCGCACTCGACACAGCATCCGCTGACGTCGGTCGGGCCCACACTGCGTATGCGTAATTATAATTGTGAACAGCCAGAGGCAACAGAAACACAGTTGGAATGCATAAGAGACGAATCGAAATCGAAATGCATTGACACAGAGCAGATTGTTAAGGGGGGGAGTGGGAGGAAACGGAAGCTTTCATGTGCGGAAACAGCAGCGGATATTTTACTTAATGATGAAGGTTTCACGTTTCCCCCCTCGAAAGTACCAATAAAAAGTCGTTGCTATTGAAATGAGAGATTAAATGCAAAATGGATTTCAGTTGACGAGAGGAAAGTGAGAAAGAGTGAAGCTTATGCCATTTATTTCGAAGTTTATTAAAGTTCTGCAGCATATCAGAAGTGAAAAACAGCTTTAATTACCATTTTATATATTTCATTTCCAACTTATTCAGGTTGACCGTGTGTTTCGCAAGCTGGACTTGAACCAGGATGGCATTATAACGATAGAGGAGTTCTTGGAGGCCTGCCTAAAGGACGATTTGGTAACGCGTTCGCTGCAAATGTTCGACAACGACCTTTGATGACAAGAGGACGAGGACGAGCCAGAGCTGCGCAATTCCAGGACTATAAGATCTCTTATAGATCTCTAAATGCCATAAGCAACGCAACCAAACAAATTGACAACCTCAGAAAAACCAAAAAAAAAAATAACTCTATACAAAAATATAAGAGGAGGAACCCGGAAAAAAGAAGCAAACACAAACAAGAAACACCAGTGAAATTGATGGGAAATAAGGAAATGAAACATATTAGTAATTAAATGAATTAGTTTAGGCAACAACAAACAAACAAATATCGAGAGAAGAAATCTAATGAAATCTTTCAACTTTATGAGTGTGTTATTATATAACTAACTATGAGGTCGTCAAAGATTGATCAGATTATAAAAAGAATATGTCATTTTTTGAGCATATTATGAATTTAATCCTGCCGTGAAAAGCGAATTGGTCTTATATATGTATGTATTTACTATATGAATTTATACATGTATATGTATATTATTTCGGGAACTAAACTAAACTAAAAACAAAACCACCAAACCAAATGTTTGATTCAGGAATGGAATTGGTATACCGACAACAAGAGAACCAGAGCTCTCTACACGATTTACTTTACTACAAATATGCTTAACAAATAATAGATAATAATGTATTTAGCTAATGGATAAAAAGGCCAATTAAAGGTTTACCTCAGTTTCTGCCAGTATTTTCCCCTATTTTGTTGTATTGAAAATTGTCAAAATTTAAAGCCTTTTTCTTCGCTGTCAATTAAATCATTAAATACGCATACGGAATATAATTACTTCACCAAGCGGTAAATTCTATCAAAACTCATTTTCAATTTGCATAAATATTATTTCTTTTTCCATCCACTAATTGAATTTGCAAATTTGTCCCAATCAAGCTGTCTCCTAACAATATTGGTTTTAAAAAAGGCAACTGAAAAAAATTAAATAAATAAATATGAATAAAATATGCGTGGGCTTTTTTCAGGCCCAACCAACCACCGATATATAAAAATAGCACTTGACAATTACAGTTTAATTATTTATATTTACACAAGGCCCTGCTGATTTGTTAATGGTAACTGCAGTTCACAACATGACTCTTCAATTAAATTACATTTTTATTCAATTATACAATGCCATTAAATATTTACGCCTACATAGGACGTGTCAGGTTTGTTTTTTTTTTTTCCTTTAAAGCCCACCCATTTTTGAAGGCCGATGGTAAAAGTGAGGAAGACTGGGACAGCTTAAAACTAAACTCTGGTCACTGAATGGGAAAATATTGTAAAGATACAAAAGAAAAGCGAGCGCGATTTTTATAAAACTCATAAACATTGAACGCTTAATTGTGCATAGACAAGAGAAGACAATCAATGTGGTTTGATATTTCCTATTTCCGCTTTTAGTTGTAAACATTGTTCTTCCATTGTTGCTTCAAACAAACAAAAGCATATTTATGTACCACAAATCATACATGAGAAGCCTTAAAGGAATATTAAAATTAAAAATTAATACAATAAAAGAAAGACAAAGGGTTTTCTGAAATCAGAAATTGTTACATTACATTTTTCCCAAGAAATCATTTAGATATGATTCTGAATATATTTTTAAAGATTTATTAAATTTTTTGCTTAATTTCCTGTAACATTTCTAACACACACACATCTTCCACTACTCTTCTGACATAACTTAACTATAAATAATAACGAAAAAGCTTAAACAAACATACTCTCCCATCAAACGGCAAAGCCATTTTTTGCGAAACCATCACCAAAATAATCTTACAAGTTAGTACATGTGTTTAACCAGAACATTTTGTTTAGCAAGAGCATCTTGGCTAAACGGAATCCTATGCGACCTAAACTTGTTAAACCACCCACGGAGACGATTTGTAACTTTAAGGAAAACGATCTATGCAATATGAACGTACACTGTCCAACAAGGAACCTACATGGAATACTTATTGATATTAATACTATCACTCGAATTGAACGAAAGCTAAATGTCTAACTAGTCAACATAATAAATAATGAAATTGAAACGCTTATACCTAACATTAAATTTAAATTAAATCTAATACCTAAACCTAAACGAAATTTATTTAACCAACCGAATTGGAAGATGTTATAAACTCGGTTTTAGCTGCTAAATGTCCACGACAATTATGAACGAGAACGAACTTCCGCTATGCTATATGCTATATGTCGAGAGATCAGCGTTTAATTGTTATAGCTAGTTGGAATGCCAGACCTTAATATATGTAACTAACGTGTAGTAACTAATTTTTAGCATTACCTTTACAACAACAACTACGTTTAATTCGCATTTAGTTGGAACTAAATTAAATCAAAATGTACCTATAGTAAATGTAAATTACGATAATAATTTTGTCAGCCTAAGCGATATATGTATATGTATATGTAAATGAAACCCGAGATGTTAAACCCCTGACGCCACCATCCAGCCATCTCGTATGTTTATCCTCTAAGTTAACCAAAATATTTCATTTGTACACTATCCCTATGAATAATAATAATAAATGAAACTAAAACTTAACAAGAGCAAACGTGGTTAGTGATTTGGATTGTTTATAATAAGTACACGATAGGAGAACACCCTCGAAACATTTATTAAACTAATACTACAATAACAATAACAATACTATCATATGCTACGAAAATTCCATTTATGTGTAAATTAAATTATTTAATTGTCTAAACGTTCTTTTTGTCATTCGAAAAATTTCAACCGACTCGAGTCTTCGCTAACAAAAATCGGAACATGTGTACTATATGTGTTGTCAACTTTCCAAATAATTAACATTAAACTTTCACACTTTGCAAACGAAATTATTCATTAAAATGTGAATGAGAAAGTAAATCCACTAAAATGTACCTTCAGTTTAATAATGTGAACTAGGAAAAACTTAAGTGTAGGTAGTTTTAGTAGATCTTATGAGTGTCAATGCCTCAGTTCTTAAACACTTCCATTCGACTTTTGTTCAACTTTAGTTTTTAGAACAAGACAAAAAATAACAGAAAGAAAAAAACAAACTGTTCTTATGCCACTCTAAATAATAATAATAATAATAATGCAAGAAACAAGAAAAAGATGAGAAAAGTAATTAAAACAATGCCTCATAACAGAATGGGTAATGGATAAAAACCGATAAACATTTTAATAAAAATAAAAATTTAATTATTTATTGGATTGTTGTACTTTTGCTTGGAGGTTTTGGGGTAGAGCCGTATCATTCAAGGTTTGAGAAATAACGGTTGCCTTAGGACTCTATTAAAATCGGGAGAACCGCTCAGTTCGGATTTTCCTATTGCTCTCTCTTTTGAAGTACAAAAGTGAGAGTTTTCAGTCTCTTCTCTCCGCTTGATTTTGGGACAGATCTTATACTCGTTCCCTCTCTCTTCTACATTTTACCTGCAAAGTATAAGCAAAAGTGAATGTGAGAGTTTCTTTTCAGCTGCTCTCTGAGAGAGTTTTTTTTCTCCTTTTACACCAATTGGAATCCCAAGAGAAACAAATAAACCGTCACTATTTAGAGAGACCGTTCTTTAAGTTTCTTTCCATTTATGTTAGAGAGCGGAACCTAAAGAATATATAAGTTGAATCAAATGCAATAGTATAAATTTATTTTTCCAAAAGCTATTTCCCAAATAAAGACCATAGTTTCTAAAATTTTTTTTAAATGTATGTTTATTTATTTGAAATATCAGTTTTAATGCCGCACTGTTCACAATAACTTGTCTCAAATATCCATTGAGTCAATATTATGCGTTTGTATCGGTTTTACAAATTGCTGTTGTTAAATACAGATCTTGAGCATCGTTATACTATATAACTTTTTCCATTTTAAATTGGATGTCTTGCGAAATGTGCCATTTTTTTCATACAAACTATTTAGTTTCCATATGCTATGAAGATGCTGAGTTGATTGTTTTATGTTATTTGAAGAGTAGATTCATTTATTTTGTTTTGGTTTTGATTTTATATGCTTGATGATGTTTTTGTGCTATAAATATTTTGCTACATTCAATTCTCCTTAAGGTTTAGAGATGTTTAATTTCAAAATTGTATTTCCTAAATATTCCAATGTTTTTATCCTTTTTTTTGCTACAAATCCAACACATAAACGTGAATTTTGTTTGCAGATTTCTCCTCTCTTAACCTAGAACTGTGTATTTGATTTAACTTCATGACTTACTAAGAATTGTTAAAATAAATAATTTACTTCAATGTGTAAATTTAAATACAATATATTTATTTGTATTTCTTTCGGGTTCTTTCATTAGTTTGTAAATTTAATATAATTTTGTCCTTGGATTGGTTTACTTGTAGATTTAATTTATTTAATTAATTTATTTAGACGTTGTAAGGGGGTACAAAGTGTGACGTTCAGGCTACGCTTAACTAACAACAAAATTCACATATAACAACAATAAAATGAAAATGTTACAAAAAATATATATATGTTTGTATAAATATATATATATTAATTATAGTTCATGGTGTATGGTAAAAATACAATGTAAATATAGAGATTTTGTTTTTGTGTGCATGGTACTTCTTGCCATTTAACATTTTGTGCTACTTTTGATGACTTCCCATATAAATAGTTGCACTTACACAATGATGTCTAAATAATAAGTTTGTTTTCGATGCAGGTAAGTGGGATTCGACAAAATTCGTTACGATTACCCAATATTAATTCATTCGAGCAGGTAAAAGACTATGTTACTTAAGAAAGAGTTGGGCCTTTAAAATACATTAAAACAGACACTAGTCCTATTTTGGGTTGCCTCTTCAAGTTTAGTCAGATCAGAGAGAGCGACTTGGGCTGCTTAGGGTTAAGGATGAGTTACATATTCATTGCTATGCTTTTTTCTTTCTGATCCTGGCTCACATAAATAAATCATAAATAAATAAAATTACAATTTTGTAAATACATCAAATATTTGGCATTTAATTTCGCGAAGCTCTACGAATTGTTTTGTTTTCGATTGTTTTATATATTCTTCTATTTAGCACAACAATTTGCACAAGGTTAATAAAAATGATTGGAAAATATATATATTTTGGGCTGGGTCTTTGGATGGCAATGCGTTTTAAAAGCCAGAACAAAAATCTGTCAATCATTCTCATTCTTGTGGAATGCTGTGTGTTATCATATGTTACATATACGTATATATGGGATGATTTTTACATACATCATTTGGCATTGTGTTAGCGTACGAAAATGGCCACAAAAGATAACTTAATTGGTAATCAAAAGTCTTATGGGGGGGGGGCAGGGGGAACAAATTTTGAAAGAAATTTGATTGCTTTTCATTTTGTCTACATTTATCCATTGGTTTTGGCATTTAACATTATACTTTTATACCTTTATACTTTTGTGCTTATGCTTTTCTCTATATATTTAATACATAGCATGTGTCTATGAATTCGAAACATTCTCGCTAGGCTAAGTATTATGGAGATTGTTTTTAGAGGTGGAGAAACAATGATGATGTTCTCGATGCTTCAGACAAGAATTAAAAGTTAGAAAAAGTAATTTAAGTTATAAAAAATGTGCATAAAAAATACGGATTTAAAATTGAAATTAAATTATTTAAAATGTTATAATTACAAAAGGGATTTTCAAACCTATATTTTTTTAACCGGAGATCAAAACGGTTGCTATTTAGCAATGTGGCAAAGTCGTCCATAGTTAATTTTTTTAAAATATAAAAAAGAACATGTAAGCATTTATCTTTTCATCTCTGTTTCTCCATCTCTAACGATTATGTTTATATAAAGTTTACTGCTTGTGTTTTTGTTGTTTGTAGAAATATGTTGTTTAGAAAAGTGTCATTTGTTTTTCTCGCTCTGCTAGCATATCAAGTTCATATAAAGTCGACTTCCGCAACATTCCACGACATTGCGTGGCTTGTGTGCCTTAAAAACTTTCCACAAATCTCAAATACAATTGCTCAGCTTGTTGTCTGTCGGTTGTCTTCTGGTTAAAAGTACTACAAAAGTGTGGTGTTTGTCGTGTTCTTGTTGTTTTGTCGTTTTTGCTGCTGTTAAAGTATTGACCTGGGGGACGTCGGACATTATCTGCTAAATGCATTTACCCCATTCGCACGCACGCCTTCAGTAATAACGCTCGCAATGCATCCGTTTCGATTTGGTTTGTTAGTACTTCTCATCGTCCGTTATTTCCCTATGGGAGTTCTGTAATTCTCAGGCCTTGTAGTGCTGATTCCTCACCGCACAGCACAGGCTCAGGGCGAAGGTCAGGGAGAGCAGCTCCAGCAGAATAACGGCAGCAGTGACGGCAAAGATGGTGACCCAGTTCTCGTAAATTATATCAATCAGTTTGTCAACGCAGCCCTGTAAATAAGAGTTAAATCATTAATTTGTTTATTTATATCTGAATTTCCAATTGCATTTTCTCTTTGTTTATGGGAGGCATTCCCGGACTCTTCCCCCTATAAACAAACATAGCCAGGCTACCAGCTAACAGACACAACTTTTGAAATGCGTGTTGAATATCAATATTAATTAATACAGTTTTATCGTTTCGGCGTCGGCGGGTGTGAATTTTTATTAGCTCAGTTGCGGAAAGCGGAGAGCTTGCAGACGAAGAACGGCGAAAAATCAACAAATGTGTAAAGGATTATTAATTTTTATGGCCCGGCCGGCTACGAAATTATGAATCGGCCACACCTATCAATTGATTTTGATGGGCTTTTTCGGTAATTCTTTGACTCGATGAAAAAGCGTTAAATAAATGGTCAATTAGGTTCACTGTCATGCGAGTCAGATCTTCCGGTGAATGTTGATATAGCAGATATACCCAGTTCGTCAGAGAATCTCCATTTCATTACCTGCTGATAAATGGCAGCGTTCAAGGGACCACCAAATTTCAGACGACGCGACAGCTCGCACTCGTTATCTTTTAGATTATCCTTGCAGCAGGATTCGGGTATATTGTAGAAGACATTCATGGAAGAAACGGCGATCTCAACAATATTTGTGCGATCCACATTATTAAAACGACTCGTGGCCCAGTCGCCAGGTCCATCGGCACCGCAGCACTTCAACTGAAAGAAGATAATTATCATATAAATCAGGTTTTCCTTATAAGTATTACAAAATATTTACATTCTTTTGTAGCGTATCAAAGGTGACGGTGCGCGAGCTCATGGTAGACTGTCCGTACTCCTCCTGAACTGAGGACTTGACGGCCGCCCGGACAATGTCATCCAGCTTGTCTTTGTTGTGGAAGGCCCAGGCACCGGCTGCAATTTGTGCCACCATCACGATGAGTATGACACAAAAGAACTGCAAGAGAATTTCAGATTTATGAATGAATGAATGTGCGTGGAAGCCGGAGTGGGCGTTGGGTTAATAAACTCGTTGCCATTTAATAGAGATTTATCCACACTTGGAATAATTAGAAGCATGTATGACAATATTAAATATATTAAACCAAAAATAAATTGAAGGGTTTATCTTTTTTTTATTTCACTTTTAAATTCAATAAGCTAATGTAAGTCTTGTTTTAAAATATATTTAAAGGATTTTGTTTGGATATTTCCCATATTATCCGACACTCTCTGAGTGCAACGATTGGCAGTCTTGCCCAGACGTTGTGGGCGAGCCTCCGTTGCAATTATGCGAGCGGAGCTGTGTGGGCCACACAACTGCATCCAGTTTAATTGGAATTTCCAGACTCTGGTACTACCATAATCATTAACTCAATTTTTACTTACCGAAACCAGCAGACACTGAGACTCTCGGCATACGCCCCAGCAGCCGAAGAATGCACCCAAAGTGATCAGTATGCCGATGCCCAGGAAAACGTAGAGGGCTATATGGTAATGATTGTAGGATTGTGTCATGGACAGCATAAACGTGGGATCTGTCAGCATCCAGACGGAGGTGATCACGATGGTCAGGCCGATGAGCTGCAAGCGAAATCAGAGACAATTTAAAAAACATATTCAAGTTATTTTTAGTCTAGACTTTACGCATTTTCTGTGAAAAATTGTAAAATTTGTAAAAGTTGCATTGGAACACACTCGGGGAACACGCGTCAATGACGCCATCTGGCAAGGCGGCAATTAAAGTGGGAGGTCTTCCCTCCCCATAAACTACTCTGAGACTGAACTTATGATGTCAGCATGAAATTTCGTTGCTTTTAATTTAATTAATTTAAGACAGCAATGTGTACAGACTTAAAAACTAAAAGAAAAGGTAAAGAAACAAGTTTTTTGTAGATTTAATTCTTTCAAAAGCTCACTTGTGTATATGCTTATCATTTCTATAGGGTCAGTACGTTGATCCCAACAATCAACTGAGAGGCTTTCTTATCAATCCCCTCGCAGTAACAGCTAACAAATTGCGAATTATTGTTATTTATTTACATTCTCTTATTAAATTTCCTATACAGAAATTGAATCACTTTAAGGAGGCAAATCATATATGAAATTGTTGCATTTAAAATTTAAGTTCGTGCAATGAGTGTGAAAATCTAATAAAGAGCTAATGACTTAATAGGTGAGACACACACACACAAGTGTCGGAGTGAGTAAGTATATGCACATTCATTAATTATTCAGCTATAATATATTCATCTCTGGGCAATTGAGTGTGCGATGAGAACTAATCAAGAGATGTAAACAAGAGAACTTATTACAAGGGAAAATATGTAAATTTAAAAGGCACTTGCAAGCGAAAGGCAAACTGGAAAGAATTTCAAAATAGAATACATATCTTATCTAAGTATTTGTTTTTCTCTACCCTGAAGTTTATGTAATAGCCAAGATTTCTTGAACATTTCTAGCATCCATGCTACTTGATAAGATTACGCAGCAGCAGATCTTGCAATAAGGGAATTTGGTAATTTTTTTAGATGTGTTACAAGGTCTGCTTGGCTACGAAGTCTACTAACCCAGTCTTTCTAAGAGTGTACAAATTTTAAATATTATTCTTTATGAGACCGAGAGAGTTAATTCAAGCCTCACTTCTTAGCTTTCAGCAATCGCATTATTTTTGGCGCCCGAACATAAAAAAATGAGATACAGCTCCCGAGAGCAAAGCCCAGCCGGAAAGTGAGAGTGAGAGTTAAGCAACCAAAGTGAACCGCAAAAATTCATGAAAACCTTATGAAATACAAGAGGAAGCACCAGAGACCGGCTTTATGCGGGTGGTCCACGAAAGAGGAAGCTATAGAAAATATGGAAAAGCCCAGTTGCAGCCGAGAGTGCGAGTGGGACAAAAACTGTGCCACACACAAAGTGCACGATACTGCCGCCCTAAAAGTTCACATGAGTGTGTGGCTGTGTGCGTGAGTGCAGCTAACGGAAAAACTGTTCGTGGAAATGTAATACAATGTTGCACCATTCGAGGGCCGTTTATTGAGTAACAAAAAAATGAAGGCGACATAACCAGCAGAGCGTAAACTAAGATATAATAACTTTCAGAATTTAAAAGAAACAAGCTCAAAGTTAAGATAATTTTGCTAATGAAAATGTTGTGATAGGAGAATGTATAAATAATAAATAATAATAAGGACATATTCTTTCTTATTTCATAAAGAAACCTGCTACCAAAAATTCAACTTTTCACAATACTATCTTAAAGTTCTCGAAACGATTTCCCTTTTAAAAAATTTCTACAGAAACCTGACCCCATTTCAAATCAATTCCATTTTTCCGTGTACGAATGGAATCCACGCCTTATTTGTAGCCATGTTTGTTGCAATTTTACGATTCCCGGTACGTACAGACACATTCGTACATATCCTGACACCATGTCGCGTGTCCATGACAAACAAACGAGCGGCTAATAAAAGTCCTTGGTTGACCCACTTTTCAGAGCCGAGGCGTCGACAGGCGGAAAACGAGAGAGCTTTTTGAGAAATTACAACGCGAAAAGCGGGTTACAAGAGTGCAGCTGCTGGCTGGCTCTGCCATATGCATGTCCAGTTGTCGTTATTGTGTCACAATTAACCGCATCGATTCCAAACTGCAGCCGCCGCGCCAGCAGCAAACAATTCACAAAATACAAACTATAAATGAAAAATGAATGAAGCGCCACTCATGAATAATTGAGTGAAAAATAGCACAGCGAATTATGCGACAGAAATAGATACAGACGACCTTTCCTAAGATAGAATTTGTATTTTCACTAAGAAGGTCAAAGGACATTAATTTTTTAGGTTCTTTGAAGTTTATAGAGTAAAGTAATCATAAGAAAAATAAATCAAATATGTGCGCATAAGGTATGTTATTATTATGAATTTAAAGTACAAAAAACTTGTATTGAACTTTTCGAAATGAATGGATAAGGAATATATTTCAAATTGAATCAAATATAAATTTAAATCTCAATGTGATAATTGAGGTAACTCAATATATTCATATAAAATCTATAGACTTAACCAAATTTTTTTTTTTTTTTTTTTCTTAAAAAGTCTTTACTGTAAGTAAATGAATTGCTTTTCGGTGGGTGGATAGGGGGACGCAGGTCTTGTCAGATGGCCAACGGACAGCTTTTTTTGGTCACTGTCAACTTCAATGACGGCAGCGGCAGCGGCAGCGGCGGCGGTGGCGGCATTTTAGCATTTTAGACGCTCGCCAGCGGCCTCCCGGCTTCTCAAAATCTGGGATCTTGGATCTCTGGGCATCATTGTGGAACGTCAGCGTCCTCAGAGATCGTGCCGTTTGATCACGATGCCCCACGGCGACGATGAAAATGGAAATGTTTGGAAACCGATGCGCACAGTGGTGAGGAAATTCAAAGGAAACAGAATCGAATTAAAATCGATGCAGGACAGTGGTCTTGACATTTTTAATTGCAAGACAAATGTATGTAAAATGTATTGCTTCATATTATAAATATATTTATTTTCGGTTGATAATTAAATTAAATATAAAAATTCATAGTTATTAAAAGCAAGTAATAGTAAAACTCTTAACATTTTATGGGTCAAATTAAATTTGTTTTAAGTATCATAAAATCAAGGCTGACATATATTCCAAACATAAAAACGACACATAAATATCTTTTAATTTTTATATGCATCTGGATGCGTTACTTATTAATTGCTAATTCAATAAATTTCATTATTCATAGCTTCGAATTTGTTAAAAATACACTTAAACCAACGACTGGCAAGCGTTTAGCTATATAAATAAATTTCTGACGCACTTTTAGTCCAAACATCGCTCTAAAAATAGTACAACCGATTAGTAAAAAGAACTGCATCACACCCACATCACAGATTCAATCACATTTCGCTGTCTTCTATAAACATCAAACACATACCACTGTGCAACAAACAAAAACAACGAATACTAAGACATCATAGCCCAAGAAAAACTACACCGAAAATAAGTAAGATAGAATTAGATAAGATAAGAACAGATATTAATGGGATTTATAATAAAAGATAGAAAATTGACCTGTTAAAAAAGTTGATATTAAGATAAAGCTGGTGTTCAGTTTATCAGAAACCATTTAATTAGACAGAAGACGTTTATGGGGTTCTCAAGTATTTAAATATAAAATTAAATTGATCTCTAAAATTAAATTTAATAAGTTCAAACTAGATCAAATTTAGTTAAACTATTGTTCATAATATTGTTAGATAATAATAATTCAATAAATATCAGCTAACTTATTATTATTCAATTTATATGAACAAAAATCTAATGTTCAGTGTATTCTACGAGCGGACGCATATGTTTTTGTTGTTTTTTCGCCCGTATTCGAAAATAGCTTTTGACTAATAAATACTATAGACAGAAATCGAAAAAAGGCAGCAACAATCAACAAACCGAAAGCCAAAATACAAAAAAAAATTCAAAACAACCAGCAGCATAAGCATCAAAAATCTTAAATTTGTTGCCCAAAGGAAAAGCGAAACTGATTTCCCAAGTGGAAGAAGTCTTGGGGAAAACAAACACAAACAGACAATAATTGAATGAAACAATTGAGAGGCGAGCGAGGCGTTGTTGAAAGTCAAAAATTGCGTAAAAAAAAAAAAAAAAAAACAAATAAACCAAACCCCTTTTAGACTTCCAGGGAGGGTTGCCCCTAATTTAGATCCTTTTTTACTGGATACTGGATAAGCCCCCGCTGAAGTTTATAAAAATATCAAACGCACGTATACGTTATAAAAATAATAAAAAGCAGAAAAAAGAAAAACAGGAAAAGGCAGAAGCCGAAGAAAAACAACTGAACAAACGTGTAAAAGAGGGGCGGCGAGAGGCGGGAAAAGAAACCCAGTCGGAGAGTGGAGAGGGAGATGCTTCAATATCTGTCTGTGTGGGTGTTGGTGGGCGTGCGGGAGTTTGTAAGTATGTGTGTGTCATTCACTCTCCTTCCACAACGGAACTTCTATTGTTTGTGGGGGAGTAGGAGTCGAGAGCGCTATTAGCAATAGAGAGGAGCAATCGAGAGGAGCGACATATTAATCTTGAAAATTAATAAAGAACTTTAACTAATTATATTTATTAATTAATTTAACAATTAGACCATAAATAATGTAAATTAAACAACAATTTGTTATTAATATAAACTATCTTGTGTAACAATTAATTAATTAAATAAATTGTTTAAACTATTTGTTAAATATTTGTTTTTTAACAAAGTAAAAAATAATAATAATTAATAGAAATAAAATTAATTTTATAAACCCGTCTTGAATGTTGTCATATCTGAGCGGGAAAGAGAGCGCCACCGAGAGAACGGTAGGTAGGACTCCAAAGGAGCAACTCTCAAAGAGCGTGCGCGTGGCCCCTCCCCCCGCCCCTTTTTTTGAGCGGGAGGAACTGTGAACCAGGGGCGTAGGGAATACACAACATACAAACTCGCCCAAAACACCCACATACACATACACACACTCATACACACACCCACACACGCGCACAGATTGAGGTCCGTGTGTTCCAATTGTTGTTGTTGTTGTGATGGGAGTACCACCAGGATTTGTTGGTGTCGTCGCCTACATACCCAGAATAAAATGTTTATAAGGACCATCAGATATTTGACGCACGAACAGCAGCCGTTGAGACCCATGGCGGATACGCTGGATTTATTCTTTTCTGGCTTTGGTTTAACTGGTTTTGGTCACCACACCACCCGAGATGCTTCTTGTGGCAGGAAAACGGAATTGAACTGCAGCGACTGCACTGCACTTTTCTCTCTCTCACACTTCTCGCAACACTTTTCGATTGGCGCACTCTATATTTTCGGGTTTTTTTCAGATTTCTCCAAGCAAACTCTACGATTTGAGCCGCTGTTTGCGCGACTGGCCGTTGCAAGCGATTTATTTAAAAATTGTATTTATACGGCAGCGTCGCGTCCGTTTCTTAAGAAAGTAAGTGTGACCATACCAATAGATTAGGAAAATATTTTCAGAGCTGTCAACATGGCTTTTTTCTAGCCAGCTCTAGGCGCACAATATATCGATATATGGCGACATCGATATTTTTAAAATTTGAAATATTTTTAATATTATTGAAATGCTTATTATTATTATTTAAAATAAAGAAAAAAAAAAAAAAATTAATCACAGATCTTCAGCTTAAACTCCTTGCCCCATCCAAGCGGCAGACGCCAATCACAATCTTGAATGGAATTAAAACGTCGCGGAACCCCGATTGACTTACCATCCAGCCAATGGCAAGTCCACTCCCCATCTTAAGGAATGGCTGTAAAACCCGTTTTGTTTTGTTTTATGTTCAACATTAATTATGGATTTACCACTCAGAAAGGAAACTACATTATAGGACTCTAAAATTAAACAAGAAAGGAAGCTAGCTTCGGCACGCCGATGTTTGTATACCCTTGAAGATTTCAATTGCATTAATTGTAATCTAATCCTATGTATTTTAAAATGAATTACTTTCAATTCATCCTCTCAGCAATCTCAGCTCTGGTTGCTGTACCATTAACAAATTTTCTTTTATATATGTTGATAAGTTTCATTACAGCGTTCTGGTACAGCTGGCTTCAAATAGTTCTGGGCTCTGGAAATTTCATCAGTATCCTTTTTCTCTTTGATTTTATCCTCTAATACCAATAGAGTTGGAAGCCTATCTCGGTATTACAGTAATATGCAATTTATTTGGGTAAGAGAGTAAGAGTAAAAATAACAACAATATAAAATCCTAAAAGCTATTCAACAAAACAATTCAAAAGGCGAAAAAGCAGCTCTGACATACATATATGGCTGGGAAGGCTAGCTCAAGTGTAATAAATTAATTGAGGACGAATCTGATCTCACGCCGCAGTCAGCTCGTTGCAGAAATATCATTCGTAAAATAATAGTGGTACCAAAGTTGTGGTATTATCCCAGTATTACTTGGGAAATTAAAAGTGCCAAAAGCACTGCACAAAAAATATACTAAAATAATTTCTTTCTTCATATCACACACACACTAAGGTCACACTTTCTGTATTTTTTACTGCAACAAATGCAGTCCCTCTTAGTTTTCAGTGATGAGCTCTTGAATAGGATAGACTCTGAATAAAATAATTTAAAAAATTTTATAAATTTAATTATTTTAAATTAAAAAAATAATTTATTTTATGCTCAGTAGTTTCAAAAAGTTTTAAATGTACTTTTTTGCGCAATTTTGTTTGTTGGATTTTCTTAATTACAAAACCCGTTAAACTTGACAAGAAACGCATTTGAATTGCCAATTATGAAATGGAGCTTATTTTTTTTACACCGGTCTTATTTTGAAGAACATTTAACAAGATGATTTGATCGATTTCGGAATTTAAATCATTATTATTATATATTGCGAATATATTATATATATTAATAAAATCAAATAAATGTACATTTTCATCCCGCAACATATGAGCATAAAACTTGTTAATTGTGAATTTCATATGTTTTCCCGTTTTAAATACGCTTGGTCATGCCAGATGCAGATAACTTTGTTAACTTACAGATTAACTTACAGGTTGTGTTTTAGTCCTGTGTCATAAAAAATACAATAAATTATTATTTAATTATGGCAAAAATAGCTAAAATTTCAATTTTGGTTGGAAGAAGCTATATTTCCCGCTAGCTGCTCATTAACAAATTTCCCCTCACTTTGCCTCAAAATAGCTAAATTGGCAACGCTGTCACGGAGAGCAAAACAAAATGGGAAATACATATCGCGAGAGTGAATAAGAAATTATCCCTACACCGATTCGCGCCAATTCCTTGCGAAAAACGTAAACTCGGTGAAATAAGACTCGAATCATTGCAAATAATAATTGTTCAGCGCCAGAGAAAAGACGGCGTGCCGCCCACCATTTTGTTTTTGTGCCTCGTGCTTGTGTTGTGCGTGTGTGTGTGTGTGCGTGAACTATTCGTGCAAGCGTCCCCCAGAATGTGGAGGAAGTGTGAAAATATGAATTTAGGGAAGACACTTCATAGATTTCAGCACTGAGCCATGGAACGGGCATCTTCAGAAGAGCCGGGTAAGTAACGTAGGGCCATGTGCCATGACGCCATCGAGATCTTCGGCGCCTCCGGCGATCGTCGATCATGTCAGCGCTATTTCCAGTTTACGGCATACATGTATCGAGTGTTTAGATGTGTGTGTGTGTGTGCGCGAATGGAGAGAAGAAATAAACAATAAAGCGGAACTGCGATTGGGCGTCTTATAAGAAACTCTCTTTCCCTTTCGACCCTTCTTTAGCCTGCAGCACCGAAGAAGTCAGAAACCTGATATTGGAAGTCGCGAGAAGTCGACCAGGAACGCATGTGGCCAAGTGCATTGAGGCCTACGAAGAGCAAAAGGACTTGGACTCGCTGGTCAGCCTGCTCGAGGAGGTCTCCAAGAACACCGACTACTCCACGGACCTGCGGATATCGCTCGGATATGTAAGTGGACATAAGACAAACAGAGAGAAAGCGAACTTACTAATTAGAAAATGAAATTATTTGGATTTTAATACATTTAATTACGTAACTCTCAACATAAATCTAATCATGAACTGTAAACGAAGATTCCTAATTAATTTTATTTCTCCTCTACAGTATACTGAAGACTTCCTGCGCTACTGTCTGGCTAGCAATGTTGTGCCGCGGCGAACGGCCATCGTGGCTGCTGGAAGGACCCTCCAGTACTGCGGCAAGATCTATGGAGACCGCGTGGAGTACATGTACCAGGTGGTGGAGCATCAAATCGAGGCCTTGCTCACATCGCAGCCGCAGAAGGAGCCGGCCGGCGAAGGCAATGGGTGAGTGCAAAGATAAGAGCACTTCGCATGGAGTTTTTTGGCGAATGGCGTGGGAGAAGTAGGTAGCTGCAGAGGAAGCTAAAAGCCATGTGCTCTCGACCGGCATGTATGTGTGTGTCGCCACTCCGTCTGCGTGGGCAGTAGGAGTTTATCAAGTGCCGAAATACCGCTTATCACTGATTCTCCCACACCCCCATCTTCGGCTTTATTTACTCCGAATAGGCAGTGATCAGTGAACCCGGCTTTGCTTCCCGTTTTCCAGTCACATGTTAATGAATGGTCGCTCTTAGATAAACAAAAGCCCAGCGCTTAAAAGCTTGAGTAATGAGCGGAGAGGAAAGTTTGAACATAAGACAGGGCACATCATATTAGATCATTCATAAATTTATACCATATAGTAGGATCAGAATACCGCAACGTAGTTAATGTTAATGAATAAGTTTCTGTTATCAGAAAACTCTTAGATCAATTTTATATTCAAAACTTGAGATAAGATTCATGGAAATAACAAATTGTTTGACCCAAATAATTAAACATTGAATGATTAAATTCTTATCAGTTGATATTTTTATTAATAAATACTTACTTTTATGCTTCCACTATACATTTTCATAAAGGTTCTATCTTCAAACGGTCCTCAAACACCCTATTTTCAATTATTAAATCTTAAATAATATATAATAAGTTGTTAAAATAGCAACAAAGCAAATACATACCTTCAGAATTTCGGTTAAACTTTAATTTCCTTCTTGCAGATCAGAGAACACTGCATCGAAACCGGAGGAGCCTCGCAAGCGTCGCGCCAAGAAGTTAACCAAGAAGGAAGTTGATCCCTATTTGCTCACCATGGAACCGCGTCGATTTAAAACCATGTCCGAGGAGAAGCGTTTTAGCACGACCGGCTTCGTTAAGTGCACGAAGAATCGCACTATAGAATACCTTTATCAGGACCACATGCCGCCCAACCTGTGGCGTCATGCGCCCATTGTTGATCCGCAGAATCCCTTGGATCAAGACGAAAAGAAACAGTACAAAATGTATACTTATCATGTGGAGCATCGATACAACACCCTTCTTCCGGACATCGCCTTCGAGAGGTTGAATCTAATCAAAGAGTACGTGCACACGAATCAGATGAACACCTCGGAGATCCTTAACGAGCACATGACCACAAAGGATTACCTGGACGAATGCATAGCGCTGGAGAATAAAATGCTTGCCTCTCGCTACGGCGCCACAGTCAGGACGAGAAGAAGGATAGGCGATCTGGGAAAAAGATTGCTAGATGAAAGCTCCGAAACAAGTACGTCGAAAAGGGCGCGACTGGAGGAGGATGATCAGGCCGTGGAACTGAATGAAGCAGGGCTTACCGAAGCCATGGAGTTAGATCAATCGACGCTGGACGACATCAACCGATCAACCGGTCTGCAGAATCAAGTGTCTAGAGATTCTGGTCTTGGCGAATCGATGAACTTGACTCAGGAGATCAGCGCCATTAACTCCTCTCTGGGTGACAGTCACGAGGTTGACGGTTCCTTAAGTGTTAGTAAGGTTGAGGACTCGTCCCTAAGCCTAAGCCAGTTGACGGACTCTGCCATAGGCGTTAGCCAAGGGGAGAACTCCTCTCAGGTGGAGAACTCTTCTCTGAGCGTTAGTCAAGAGGAGAACTGTTCGCTTAGTGTTAGCCAAGTGGAGAACCCACCGCTGAGTAGCACGTTAGCCATGAACGAGTCCAGCGCATTGGCCATAAACCAGTCCAGTGTCCTTGACAGCACCAGACTGGACTTTCCCCCCATGACGGAGGAGGAGCTGTTGCAAATCGATTTCGGCATCGGTATGGACGATGTCTCAGACTCTCATCATACAGGTAAACCAATAGCAATCCATAAAGAAACATGCTGCCCAAGCGTTAAGGTTAAGTTTTTTGTTAATCTTTATGTTGTAGAATTTGAATTACTCACACTTTGGTTTCCCTTTATGTCTTTTTTATTTTGGCACTCTTGAACCCGCCACTTGCATCATTGCATTGTCACGGCAGGCCAGTCTTTTGAAGATGAAGGTGTTGTTCTTTCAGATTTTGAAGATCAGAAGCAACGCCGCCAGTTTGAGATAGATAAAGATGCCGTAAAAATAGAAGCTCAGCCACCAGAGGAGGAAGAGGGCACAGCTCCCATTATAGTGATGCATGCCGAGGAACCAGTAAATGTTCCCAGAGAAGTCTGCTATCCCCTTGTGCTGAATATTTTCGGATTTCCAAATAAACACGTTCGCCGGAAATGTTATTTTAAACTTCCCAAGGAGTTCGACACATTTAAGAAGCCGGTAAGTTAATTTTTTGTTACATAATTAAATGTTTCTTGAATATAAATTTAATTTAAAAATAATTTCAGCGTTTGCCTATCAAGCGAGGGGCAGAACCGAAGACGCCAGCCACACCGAGAGCCATGGCGTTGCGTGCCGATAGAAACCAAGAAAATCAATCGGACGAGGAGCCCGCGTCGCCGCTTAGTGTAGAATTTGACATGGAGATGAGTAAGGCAACCTCGGCTAAGGTTCTTATTTGTTATTATTTAATCCGCAATCATTTTTCCAGATTTCCTTGGTTTTCGACGGCGACCTACTATGGATTCTGGCTTTGCTCTTGATGACATGCTAAACCAGTCAAGGACTATTTCCCCAGACGTAAAGATTGAAGTCGACTCATCGGGCAACCCAGTGAATGAAGCCATCACTCAAGGCGGTACTGATGAAAAGCCAGTGAAAGAAGCCAAAACTGAAGGCGAGGAAAATGCTCCTAGTGAAGCGGCAAAAGCAGAAGCACCAATAGAAACTGCTTCCGGCGAAGCGGTGGTCTCCGAATCGATAAGTTCCGGATTAAACGCAGCTACAGAACTCTCACTAGAGGAAGCAAATACTGCAAATGCCTCTACACTTGCTGACACGACTGAAAACTCTGCAATTGAATCCGGACTGGAGGCTACCATAAATACCGGAATGGATAGCGGGTTGGGAGCCACAATGGAATCCGAATTAAATGCTACCGATGGCGCAGAACTTGACCAGGCAACGTTGGAAATAACAACGATGCTAGACCAATCCACAATAATTGACGAAGCACCAGCAAAGGCAGTGCCAGCGCCTGCGGATATTATAGATACAGCTGACGAGATAGACGAAGCAGTGGCCCAGGGCATTGATGATGAAACAAGTCTGGATATAGACAACGCTGACTTCACAGACTCCAGCGAAATGGTGGGTTTGTTTTTATTATTTTCAAGTGCAATGAAATATTTAACCAAACTTCTCTCTCTCTCGGTAGATACGCGACTGGCATATGCGATTGGCACCCACACTGGAGGCAGCCCATGCGCGGCAGAATTTCAACATCAAGGACTTGGGCACGGAGATTTTGAATGTGTGCAAGGCAGGCGTCAATGGCAAGGCCACATTGGCCGACGTAATGGTCGACAAGGATCCCAGTATCATGTGTCGCTACATGCTAGCCTCCCTTGTACTGGTAAGTGAAGGGTTTATCTGAAAGAGACTTCAAACTATAAAAACTATAATTGTAGACAAATCACGGCAACGTATCGTTGGATTTTGGAAATCGCGACAAAAGCAAACCCATTGAAATGTCACAGTTTGGCATGCAGCTAAAGAGCACGAGACGAATGGAAATTCATCCAGAGGACGATGTGGGCAACATGAGTGCTGCTGCTGCTGTCACCAAAACCAAGGCCAAGAGCAAACCGGCCAAGCGGTTGTCAACAGAATTGGCGTCTCCAGAGGTGTTTGCAAAAACAGTTCGATTGATACAGCCAGTCCCCAAGATGAGCCAGTCTGCGTATGACACCGACTCCGGTATATCGTCGATGTGCTCTTCACAGGCATCGGCGTCCCAGGGAGACTAGTAGAAGACTGTGTTGTCCATGTGTTAAATGTTGTAGATTAGCTGTAGTTCATTGAGGAGCTTTGGGTAGTTTATCTTGCGTCCCAGTAGAGTCCCTCGATTCAAATCATAACTAACATCCTTGCACAATTTTCAGGCTCGGCAGAAAATGCACTTTTCGCAGAAGTACAGGAAGATCAAGAGGCTTTGCTAGCGCTGGGCACAGCGAGAGCTTGCCAGACAGTTAATTTTAGTTTCTGTACAAAATAATAGTGTTCGATTCTATTTCTTAAGATGGCTTGCAATGTATAAACTTTTGTTTTAAGCTTTCGACGCAATATTTGTGTGTAATTCTAATGTAAACAGTATTATTTAAGCTCAGTTTTCCTAAACATTTTGAAAGCGATCAACATGCATTTTAGTTTTTCTTTTAAACATTCTTAATTTTGATATTTTCTTCTGAAATTTTAGTTTCTTTTATATTATTTTCTCTTTATCATTTCAAAATGATTTTTTTCTTTAATTTCTTATTCTTTTTTATTCCACTTTTCTTATAACTTTAACACATTTCGGTTCTTTTAGTTTATATAAAATTTTATTTTATTTTCTTTAACACTTCTTTCATTTTTTCAACTGTATTATTTCTATTCTTTTTTTCCTCTTAATTTTGCATTTTGAACAATAACAAATTGTGTTTTGGAAATCCATATGGGCTGATAGTACTACAATCCAAGTACCTGATCTCGTATTGTACAAAATTATCAAAAATGTAAGCTTGTGTAGATTTATTCTGGCTCCATGCACTGTAAATAAGAGGAAAGCATGTACGAGCGTAGTAATCCATATAGGATTGTATATGTAAATACATAATTACCAGAGTGCAACACAGAAAGGTCTATTTACAAATATTTATGTGCAAGAAATATGATTTTTTTTTTTTTTAGTAGCCTAAGAGTAGTTTTTAAGGAATAAAACAAAAAACTCATGCAATCACTTAAATATGGTTTTAATCAGAAAGGGAAAGTCTCCTCTACATGCTATTCGGAATCGCTGCTGCCGGACTTGTGCTCCTCCTCCTTCTTCTCCTCAGTCTTGTAGTGGCGGTACTCCTTCTTGAGCTCCCACATGTTTTTGTGCGGATTCTTCATGTTGTAGTCGCAGACATCCTTGAGAATCTCCTTGAGGTAGCTAATCGGCTGATTGGTGATCTTGACGAGATCCTTAATATTGTAGTACTGGTGCTTCTCGAAGGCGTGGAACAGCATGTCCATCACAGCGTTCTTGTCGTCGCGAGCCTTCTTGCCCTCGGCCTTCTTTCGCTCCCGATATTCGATCTAAAAATATACAAATATTGAGTTCATTTTAAGTTCTTAAAACACTAGACAAACAACAACAATAATATTTACATTGTGTGCATGATCCTTGACGGGCTTAAAGTTCTGCACAATCTTATCGATGGGCTGCACCCGGCGCTGTGGTTCAGACGCCTTGCGAATGGACTCCAGCTTCAGCTTCATGTAGCAAGTATCGGCGATCGGCCGACACTCCAGTTTCTGGACAATTCGACCCTCCATATAGAGTTTCTCGTTGTCCGGCTGTCCGGACGGCGCCGAGGAGTTCTCCTTGCCATTGCTGGCACCGCCGGCCGCCTCAGCCGGCGCCATGTGCGAGAATACCCCTAATGTCTGTTTCGTGACCTGCGACACATCCAGGACATGTTCTGTGGGTATCTTCTCATCTGGATCCAGGGCCAGGACGGAGGGTGTGAGCGAGAGCGAGACTTGGGCCTTCTGACCGGGCGTCTTGCTGATCCGCAGCTTGCCCACGTCCATATTGGACGGAGCCTTCTCCCATTTCTGTGCAATGTACTTTGGCACCTTGACCAGCCACACGCCACGTCCGGCGTTCGACAGATCCAGGTCCTTGTCGATTATCTGTACCTTCTCCTTGTCGTCTTTTGACATTCTGTTTGGTTTGAAGATGCGATTTGTGGGGGAATTACCAATGGCACTTGCAGCTGTGGACAACAAACAGTTTTCCAGATTTTTGTTTCAGTGTTGCAAAGTGCCACAAAAGTGTTTGAAAACGTTACAGTCGTGGTCAAAATAAAAATAATAGCTAAAATGCTAACAAATACTAAGATTAAATAAATATATATTTTACTATATAGAAAATAAAGGAGAATGAAGACAAAGGATATATGTATATCTTCTGTCTAGCATATGTTGCTAATATTTTAACCCCAACTGTAAGTGGTATTGTTAGCCGCCCGTATTATGGTCACACTGTTACACCTGCACTTGCAAATTCTCCTTACATTTCCCACGCCGGCACTTTTCCATTTTTCCGGATCATGGCGCCCCCGGCAGCGCGCGCTCGCTACATAGCCAACAAGGCGGACAACCAGATTCTGTCAAAGAAACCGCCCAAGCGGCTGGGCCTCAATGGCAGCAACCAAGACGCAGCACCGGCCGGCAAGAAGGAAAAGAAGCAAAAGGACTCCAAGAAGCGGTAAGAAAGAGTATCTCTATCTATCGAACCCGAATTATTCAACTCTTACCTGACCGTAGGAAGCAATCTTCGAGTGGGAGCCAGGAGAAGAGCAGCACTTCGAGTCCCATAATGCCCAGCGTGCAGACCGCCTTCAAGACCTTCGTGAGCGCCCGGCTGTGCAGCGCCATTTGGGCGTACATCGCCGACTGTGACGAGACCTTCAACTACTGGGAGCCGCTGCACTACATCATCAATGGCCACGGCCTGCAGACGTGGGAGTATAGCCCGCAGTTTGGGCTGCGTTCCTACACCTACCTCCTGCTGCAGGGCGTGCCCGGTTACCTTTACCAGAAGATCTTCAATCCCAGTCCCATACTCATCTTCTACATGGTGCGCTGCATGCTGGGCTTTGGCTGTGCGGTAATGGAGCGGTTTATGTACAAGTAAGGCTTGCTGGCAAACCAAATCCTAGACAGAAACATTAATAGAAATTCCTTTTTTCAGGTCCATTTGCCAGGAGTTTGGCATACACATCGGTCGTCTCTGGCTGATATTCCAACTGTTCAGCGTGGGCATGTTCGTGTCCAGCACTGCCCTGTTGCCCTCCTCGTTCTCCATGTACTTTGGCTGCGCTGCTCTGGCCGCCTGGTGGCAGCGCAACTACTGTTTGGCCATATTCCTGACGGCCATCTCGGCTCTGCTGGGTTGGCCGTTCGCCGCCTTGATTGGCATACCCCTGGTGCTGGAGATGCTGCTAAGGCAGCGGGACTGGAAGACGTTTATTCAGTGGACCCTGATCTCGGGCGCCTCGGTTGCCATACCCATGATTGCCATCGATACGAGCTACTTTGGCAAGTTGACATTTGCTCCGCTGAATATCGTGTGGTACAATGTGTTCACCAGCCATGGACCGAATATCTTTGGCACGGAACCACTTAGCTACTACATCATCAATGGTTTCCTCAACTTTAATATTATATGGGTGAGAGTTGGAACAGTTCCTGGGTGGCTCTTAAGACTGTAATCTTTTTAAATTGAATCTACAGCTACTGGCCTTACAACTACCCATAATGCTGGTCATGGATTACCTAATTGTGCCTGCCAAGTCAAAGTCAACGCTAAACTTCCCCCACTACATCTCTCTGGCTCCCCTCTACCTCTGGCTCCTGGTCTTCTTCGCCCAGCCGCATAAGGAGGAGCGGTTCCTGTTCCCTGTTTACCCGCTGATCTCGCTTTGCGGCGCCATCACAGTGGATGTGTACCAGCGCATCTTCTTCCGCTTCAAGTCGCTGGTGTTCAAGATCAAGGCGGGCGTACACTATCTGGACCACAGCATGTTCATTGCCATCCTGGTGATGGTTACGAGCACTCTCCTCGGACTTTCGCGGGTGTTTGCCTTGTACAGAAACTACCACGCCCCCATGGATCTGATGTTGGAGCTCAATCAGTTCAAGGCGGATCCGCAATACAACCCGAACTTAATCTACAATGTCTGCATTGGCAAGGACTGGCATCGGTATCCGGGAAGCTTCTTCTTCCCCGCCCGAAACTTCCGCTTGCGCTTCCTGAAGTCCGAGTTCCGCGGCATGCTGCCAGCGTACTATGTCAATGGCCATAATGCCACCCAGGTGGTGCATCCCTACTTCAATGATCTCAACCAGGAGAACGAGCACATGTACTTTGACTATAACCAATGCGATTTCCTTGTCGATTTCGACGAGGGCAAGTACACGGCGCTGGAGCCCAACTACTCGAAACGATCCAAGGAATGGACTGTGATGAAGAGCCTGCCCTTCCTCATACCGGAGAAGTCGCACAAGGTGTTGCGTGCCTTCTATGTGCCATTCCTCACCGACAATCATATTCAGTACGGCGACTTTAATCTGCTCAAGCGGAAGCCGAAACGCAATGGCAGGTAAAGGTAAAGGTGTGTCGTGCCATTTAAACAGCATTTTTTCCTTAGCAAAAGTCTGGGAGGATTTTTATATAGTTAAAGAAATGAGATGACGAACGGCAATTCCATGTCATTCGAATTTATAAACTGTAGATTTTTATTTGAGAATTATTCTTATCATTCCCAAGATTATTTTTGCCAAAGAAAATCCAGTGAATCGTACCACATATGTATTTGTTTCAAGTCAAAGTCCCATGTCCTTTGTTTTTTATGTTGTGTCCATGCCAAAGTTGTGCAGTTCAATGCTGAATATCGAAGTAGAATATAAGCCTCAAGAAAAACAACAATATAAACAACGAGATTCGTAGAACGTTTCTGTTTCTTTTTTTTTAATATTCGAAAACTTTATTGGACGCACTCGGATCGATCCACTTAAAATCGAGGAAGCAAAACTTTACAATGGAAATCCCTCGGATCATCATGGTGTGTGTGTGTGCTGGGGTCTGTTTACAATGCTATATTTGGTCTACTCAATGTACAATACACGTGTGCGCGGGACCGGGCGGGTCGGGGCCTAAACCTAATCCTAAACTGACTTAGCAGCAATATTTACAAGCACTCCGCGAGCAGCTAGCTGGACTGCCACAGCTCTAGAAGTAGACCGTCAAGTTGTTCTCCGAGGAGCCCATGGCATCGGTGGCAGATAGTAGATTGGAGCCGTTGGCATTCGCCGACGTGGTGGTGATGGTGGTGACACCGTTGCCACTTATCGCTCCTGTGGCCGCCACCTTCCGGTTGTTGTTCTCCGTCTGCAGGGAGTCGTGCTCGATCTCGTCCTCCTCCTCGAAGAGCTGACCGTTGGCGGAGGCGCGCGAAACGATGCCTGGCAAAAAGACTACTTATAGTGAGTGTTTCGGGTGAGATTGGGAGGAACTTTGTTTTGTTTTTTCTTTGGGAAAAAGTCCAACTTACTGCGCACTGTGGCTGCATAGCTCTCCCGCTGTCGCTCCCGGTCCCGCTCCCGCTCGCGTTCCCTCTCCAACAGAGCAGCAGAGCTGCCGAGGGCCATACTACTGCTGGCTCCACTGGCCACATGATGCAGGCCATTATTCATAGGATTCGCCATGGTTATATTGCCGCCGTGCTTCATGTGCAGCACGGAAACACCTCCGCTCGTGACGCTGGCTCCGTTGCCATTGCCGTTCCCGGCCAGCTTTTCGTGGGTGACCAGATTGGCCGAGGACACACTGCTGTGCGCCTGGCTGTGCACACGATTCCGGCCAAGGCCCAGACCGCTGGAGGCACTCTTGCCCTGCTTCTTGGACCGCACAATGTAGCAGCTGAGCGCAACGATGATCATCAGGAAGAGGCCCACGATCATGCCGAACATGCCCAGCATGCTGCTATTCCAGCCAGACTGGGCCAGGGTCAGACCCTCCATGGTCACGCTGACTGGAACGGAAGTGCTCCTGGGCGGCACACCCGTGTCCGTGGCAATGGCTATCAGGTGGACCGTGGACTCGTTGAGGCTCTGCAGCTGCTCCGGACGCATGTAAATATTGCCGGTAGCATCGATCTC
Organism: Drosophila punjabiensis; assembly: GCA_008042585.1. Lineage (NCBI taxonomy): Eukaryota > Metazoa > Arthropoda > Insecta > Diptera > Drosophilidae > Drosophila > Drosophila punjabiensis. The sequence goes on along the minus strand of VNJR01011727.1, from coordinate 455,941 downwards.
GAAAAGTCCAGCATGCTGGCCACGCAGCGAGAGCTCCAGCTTGTCGTTGCGGTCGCCATCCGCCGCCTCCACCTTGCCGATGAGTACGCCCTCAAAGGAATCTGCGCGGGACTGCAGGGACTGCTGGAGAAGGATAAAAAGGTAAAAGCTTAAGATCGTTGCTTACTCAAAATCGTTTAGAATACTCACGCTCTTGGGCACCATGAACTCATAGTGCGTCTCCCTGAATCGCGGCTCCCAATCATTGACATCGATCACATCCAGCGTGAGCTCGGCAGTGCTATTGGTCATTCCATCGGTGGCCATAACCTGGAACTCATGCTTGGTCATCTTCTCGTAGTCCAGCGGCTTGGCCAGCACCAGTTCCCCCAGAGAGCCCACGCTGAAGAATTGCGAATTCACCGGATCCGGAATGGTGTACTTGAGATGTTTTCCAGGTTTATTGGTGGGCAGGGCCAGAATCCTATTGCCCACCGCCGTGTCCTCGCGAATGCGCATCACAAACCTCTTCTGGACAAAGGCCAAAGTACTAAGGTCACTGTGACTGCCAGGACGCGTCAACTGGACGGTGGTTAGAGCATAGCGATCGGGATTATCGATCTGGGTGGCCTTCACCACCAAAGTGGCGCCATTGGCCACATCCGCATAACCGATGGGAGTCAGCAGACTAATGGCTCCGTTGTGCGGATGTATCCGGAAATATTTGGCATCCTGGGACTGGACTATCGTGTACTGGATCGGTGCACAGATGCCTTCATCCTGATCTACCGCTTTCAAGGGCTCCGGACGCATGCGCAGCTCTCCAGGCCTTCCATCCACCGGCAGCTCAGCTGTGTAGGACTCCCGCTGAAATCTTGGGTTCTGGTCATCGGCATCTGTGATCACCACCCGCAGCAGTGTGTCCGAGTGGCGTGGCGGCGTGCCCTGATCCTGGGCCCGCAACTTTACAGTGAAGTTCTGCAGCTGCTCATAGTCGAGGGCCTTCTTCAGCACCAGGGTGCCTTCAAGGGGATTGAGGAACTGCACGAACTCCGAGTAGGGACCGGGCAGCACCTGATACTCCACTGTGGAGAAGGGTCCCGGCTGATCGGCATCTTCGGCCCGAGCTCCTTGCAGGATTCGCGTGCCAGGCACGGTCACCTCCGAGAGGGTCAGCGTGTACGGAGTGCCGATCCACTGGGGAGCATTGTCGTTTACATCGGTTACGCGGACATTCACAGGGACGACGAAGCTCTGGAGAATAAGGATACAACAAATGGGTAAGTTATATTTAAAAACCAAGAAATTTTCATACATTTTAAAATATTTTAAGGGAACTTAAAATAGTTTTTAATACAAAATCGTTTAATATTATGCTTAAAGGTATTTTAATATTTTTTTTTATATTTCATTGCATACTTTTAGACAGAAAATCAATTGATTTCAAACCGAAAAAAGTCCTTGGTATATCCTAGCACCTAGTGACTGATGACTAAACAATTCTTCAAGTGTGTACACCTTTCAGGCGAACACCTTACTCTTAATCCTGGTCACTGACCCCTCGAGAGTTCAAAGCCCACCGCGAATGTCCTGCATACATTTGCATGTTTAGCGGACCTCACACTCGGCCCCAAAACCAGGACGTACCCCAAACCCCAGGCTAGCTGAGCAACCCCCAGGACCTTCTTTTCAGCCCCGCAAACGGAAGCCTTAATGGCTAATTTATGGCCACCAAGCTGGGGCTAACCACAGACGCCACACAGACGTGGCTCCTGCTCCTCCTGCTCCTTCGATTGCTCTTCAACTTGCAGCTGCAGTAGAGAACTAGCCGAGTATTTGAAGTTGGAGTTGTAGCCTGGGTTTTGTTGATTCTAAAATTGAAATGGGCGTTCATTGTCTAGGAAAAAGTTTTCAATTGTTTATAGAGTTCCACGAATAGCCGCAACTTTAGGAGAATAAAATCGTGTTTACCGAAAATTAAACCAGCTTTGTTTAGCGCCCCCAGGGAACACGCATTGTCCCTGTAGAGAAATGGGGTTCAAGGAGGTGGCAGCACCTTAGAGCAATATAGGTTAATTGGTTTGCCGCTGCCCATTGCACGAAGGCTTCCTTCGCAGCTGCGGAATGCGGTTGCTCGACAGGAAGTGGTGCGGTCGATGTGGGCCACTGACCAGGACGGGACGAACGACTGATTAATTGCGGCTTTAACCTGATCGACAAGTGCTTAGCCACCATTATTGTGATGCTAATTCAATTTCTTTTGATTATGTTGTTGTCCTTAAGTTAATATTCTTAGTTGATATATTTTCACTTTGATTGCCCTAAATTTTATTGAATTATATAGTAAGTAATTATCGTATACCGTTATACTTATTTATTATTCGTTGTTTCTTATCGAATCAAAACGCAAAGTTCCCTTTTTTTAATAGATTTATTGCTCATCTCTTGATGGGATTTTCCTGCATTTAGAGAAAAATAGGTTCTAGGAAAAGCAGACAGCAACATCTCTCAAATTGCAGCTAGACAGCTAAGACAATAAAGCTTTTATATATCTTAATTAAAACTGGTTTAGCGTTCCGATCGATAGGTTTAGTTTCAGACAAAGTTTAGTTTTAAGACAAAGATGAAGGGTACTCAGATGCTTTTGATTATATTCGGGTTTTTGCCTGCGTTCTTAAAGCGTAAGATAATAAATTATTTATTAAGAATGTTTATTTAGCAGCTAATTTATAATAAGTGTCAACGTAAAATCAAGCTTAAATACACATGTAAACTTTTTCAAACTAATTAAATCGTGATTCAAAACGGGGATTTTTCCCTCACCATGTATAACTTTACTCAAAAAACCTTAGAAAAAGTTCTTAATTATTTCTATTAATTTCAGAAATCCATGGCCTAGAACCGAATTGTGGAAAGCTACGGGAGTCGCAGCTCTATAATATGAAACAAATCACGGAACCGGACGAGTACACATGGATTGGACGGGTGGGCTATGGAAATTCCAGTGATCCGGACCCAGAGCTAAAGTGCTCGGCGGTGCTGATCCACAAAAGGTATGCGCTTCTCTCCGCTAGATGTGTGCTCACACCCTATGGATTTGGCGATGCCACATTCATCGTATTTGGGGATTGGCAGGCCACCGGAAATATCCAAAAGGAAGACTGTCGCCGGGAGGGGAACGACATCAAGTGCGCTCCACCACCACAGGCAGTGGATATCGAAGAGCTGGTGGTGCATCCAATGTATGACAGCAAAAACTTTGACTATGAAATTGCTCTGGCCGAGCTGGTGAAGAATGTAATGTTCTCGGACTTTGTCCAGCCGATTTGCCTGCCGCCTGCCCGCGAGGCTGAGGGGAGGCACATCGCCCAGCGACTGGAGATGACGGGATTCCGAGGAGAAACCTTTAATAGGATCGAGCCGCTGGCTGATGAGTACCGCTTTCGGACAAAGCTCGTTGTGCAGACGGCCAGTGCGGAGTTTTGCTCCTGGAATTGGCAGAAAGTCCAGCTTACGTTTAATTCCGAAAACCAACTTTGTGCGATGGTGGACGTAAGGGACTCGGCTCTGACATCCGGAACACTGATGGGCGTTGATTTTGATGGGGAAAAACCAAGGAACTTCTACGTCATTGGAATAGCGAGCATAACCGTTAAGACGTCCTCAGAACCACCGGTTATTATACACAAATTCATGCGAATCTTGCCTTTTAGGGATTGGATTTTAAAGAACATTGTATAGGACATGATACAATTATAAATTATATTATATAAATATATACTTAAATATTCTATATTTATAATTGTATCACGGTGTGGGGTATTATTAATAATTTTAATTGAATAAATTATCAACGAGTTATTAAGTGTTAATCTCAATTTTTAAGATTTTCAGTATCTTGAATCTCCTGACTTACAAAATACTTTACAGTAATCTTACCGGATCCGTTGAGTGTCGCCGTATGCAGATGACATTCACATAGATGGACGAGGGACCTCTCAGACCCTCCTTATCCAGTTCCACTGACAGGGCCAGTTCCTTGGTGCCGGCCACAATCTCAACTGGTGCATTCTTCTCCCTCAGCGATAGGTTAATATCTCCCGTCTCGGCAGTGGGATCTCCGTTTATCCTTAGCCTGCCAATTATGGAACCCACCGCCAGATCCTCGGTGGCTAGAAAACTTTCCGCTGAGCCACCGCCTTCGAGATAACAACGCGAGTCCAAAATGGCGCCAAATGTGGCTGTAATAAGAGAGGAAATTTAATATTTATAGATAAAACTTAAGTCTGGTATGATGTCAATAATAATACGTTTCTTTATGCCTTTTCTAACATAATTCTTTAAATATAGATAACTAAATTGATTTTCCAACTAAATCCAGTTTATCTTTGGCCAAAAATAAAGTCTAAGCAATACTTTTCCCGCACGGACTCTCTCCCTTTCAGATTTACTTTCGGACTTTGCTGTTAATTTTGAATGAAAAGCAAATTGCAGCGACAGGCAGAGGAAGCCACAGCCACAGTGGAGTGTGGAGTGTGTGCTTTGGTCCAGTGTTTGTGTTCCAGTGAGCCACCTGTCCGAATCGCCAGACATGTTTGCTCGTACCTCGGATACGCTCTACTAAGCTTCCGTTTTCTTTCATTCCAAAAGTGCTGCAATTTTCGGCCAGAGCCAGAGCTTCGAAGGCGAAGACCAACCACCACCAGGCACACACCTGGCCACATCGAACAACATCTTTCGACTGCTCCTCCTCCTCCTCCACATTGGGGTGCCTTGCTTGCAGCTGATTTGAGTTTCCGGACAAGCTCTGATATCTAATTGTGTTAGTGTGCAAATGGTTAAACCTGAGATGGTCATGCAAATTGCTCCCAACGGAGCAACCACTTGCCTTTCCCTTCCTCGTATGCAAAGTGTAGTAAAAGTTCGTCCGTGAAATTGAGATGAAGAAGTTGAATCGATTTTGTACATTTTGGGCTTCGTGTTTGATAAATTTTAATATTATTTTCTCTTTCTAAACTTGTTATAATTAACTATATATCACCTTTAGGTGAGAAAAAACGGAACGTTGGGAAAAACTACTTGTTCCACTTTAAAGCAATATATTATTATTATTACTAATTAAAAAACTGTTTTACTGAAGGATTTTTCTAAGAAATTAACGATATAACTTAAACCTTTTATTAAGACTCTAATTTTGATGTAAAATATCTTTATATAGTTCAGATTCTCTGCAAGTCGACACCTTTATCACCTTGACTTATTAATGGCAGTATTAATAGCCTGATCTGCCCTCACTTTCATAAATTTGCTTGTTAAGTGACTTAGCCCCAATTACCCAAGTCCCATGGGAGCATGACATAACACCTTTCCTGGGCAATGCCATTATAAAGTCTTACAAGTATTTTCATACAGATTTCCCAAGTCAGGTTCCGGTTACTACATTCCCTTGACCGCCTAAAGAACAAGTTCTTGATATGTGTTAACAGTATAATTTCAGTTTGTTTGTTTTGTTTGTTGTTGTTGTTTTTTTCCAGCTCGTTCTGGTAAACGGTTGACGCAGTTGACCCTGACTGGGGGTCATCTCCGGCGGGATTTTCTCCAGATGATATATGACGGAGGAGTGAAATCTTCAGCTCGTTTTCAAGATCTCAATTGTAGGTTAATTGTTGTGACATTGGGCAATGCACCTGGCAATGGAGTAGATCTCTCATGTGCTGGCGGACTTTCTTCGGCAGTTAAAAGTGGCTTTTGGAAATTAGTCTAATTGCTTGGGGATTTATTACCCAATCTCTGTGATGTGTGTGCTGATAACTCACGTACGAGTACATGAATCTTGAGCTACTTTCTGCACAAAATGGAAAGTTTCTAAAGCACGCATTGGCATTCATCTCGCAAAATAAAAAAGTATTTCGATTACCCAACTTTAACTCCTTTTAACTAATTAGTAGCGAATGCAGGGATTGCACAGCCACTATTAAAAATAAAACCCAAGACTAATTAGAGTCATCGAATAAAACCAAGCGGGTTCCAAAAGAGTCATCCATAAGGTGCAAATACCTCAAGCGTAAATCCTCGAAGCTTTTTTTTTTACAAATAAAGTCGAGATTAAAGACCCAACTCCCGATTATGTAAGTTCTACTTTTATTTATTTTTTTTGCAAAGCTGGTAGGGAGAGTGTGTAAGCCAAATGAAAGTGAGTGTGGTGGCTGAACAAATTTGGCCAAAAAACGTAAACGTAAATGTGAGTGTGAATATGAATATGTGAGCATATGGCAAAGAAAAGTTTCAACAATCAAAAAAGTTCAGAAAAACAAATTTTCATACGGTTTGTTTTGGTTTCTTTTTTTTTTTTTGATAAAACAACGAAAAGAGAAAAAGTGCCCCGTTCAGCTTGGTGATTTTCATGAAAAACGCCACCGAAACGACAAACTCCTCGGTCTGGGCCACTGACTTTGCTTCGCTATCTATACCGGCAAAGGGGTTTATTTTTTGGGATGCCAAGTCGCAGTCGAAGCCACAAGTTGCTCCGCTCCGAGCGAGTTCTGTCTGGTTAAACATCGTAAGCATCAAAGGTATATTTTGCAATCAATTTTTTCTGGCACGGGTCAAGCTATTTGAGAGGTAAGTATATATAGAGTTATATCTTGAAGCCCGTTAGGGAAGAACTTGAACTGTGACAGAGCTATTAAGTCCCCGACATTCTTTGCCCAAGTAGAGTAATGATTTCACTCAACTATGACAATGTAATGAACCGAAATTAATGCACTAAATGGAACTTCAAACTGGAGCAACAACTTCATGACCACAACTCTTGGTAGATATATAGGTATATATGCGTAAATGCACTCCAGGAAAGGTAAACTGCTCCACGGGGGGGACTGGGATTCCGATATGGTTTGGGGTATGGATATATACACGAGCCAAGTTAGTCACGTAAAAAGTTGTATCAGTCATAAATCGTTGGACCAGAACGTTGTCGTCGTTTGTCGTTTGTTTTCTTCGCAGACTTTTCTCTGGTTTTCTGAACTTATCGCTTGGAATTTCACTATTTTCTCAGTTTTTACTTTTCGAGGGTTACATGCGGTTAATTACTTTGTTTGTTTTCGATTATCAAAGACATCACTGGGATCAGCAGTTACTTAACCAGCATACCTTATAGCTTTATTATTATTAAGGCTCTTTAATAATTGTCATCATAATATAGGGTAATAAATCTTAAATATAGTTATTTATATATGCCTGACATATTATGAGATAAATTGCCTTCATTATGGCATCTTAAACTTGGTGAAAGTTTAAAATAACTCAAAGAATTTATGACTATAATTAATTGTGATGTCTTTTCTTAAGTTTATAACTTACCATTATTAAGCCAGCTCAGAGACCAGATCACGTAGTATATCCAATAAAGTTTTATCCACATTTTGTACAGGAATATATTTTGTTATAAACAATTATGTCAATTGATGGATTTTGAGCTTCTTAGAGCAACACAACACTTTCACAGAACACATATAATTATCGTTCACTTCACTCGGAATTCCATATTCTTAATTTCCTTGCTTAACCGGTAGGTATTTCGTTAGTGTTTCTGATTTATTGCCTGAAGATTTATCTTTTCTTCAGCCATAAATTTGCGTATATCTGCGATGTGCCATAAACGTTCTTGCCTGAATTTTCGTGCAACTTTTCCTTTGTTCTTTTCTCTGTAATTGACAAAATGGCAATTTGAAATGGATAATGTCTATGGGGGGAGTCTGCAGAGCCTTCTAGGCTAGGTATTACAAGATTATTAGATAGACAAAACACTTTGGCACAGAAACCAAAGCAACTGGAACATTAGCACCCACTACTTGGCCCTTCCCCCGAAAAAACATCTAGCAACTGAAAGTTGTGTTCTTCATCTTTAGCATAGTGTTCCTCCTCCTCCTCATTCATTGTCTTCTGGTTGTGGGCCAAATGTCGCACACATGTCACCTCAAAGTCGTGAGTTGGAAGTTGGTAGTTGTTGGTCGGGTGACTTGGTCGGTTGCCACACATTGGCATTGCCTTAGTTGTTGTCACCAGCGGAATTGGCGGCATTTTTTTCCACCAGGCGAAACTTCAAGAATAACACAATCAGGAAGACATAGTTTTCTTTTAGCAAATTCTGAATACTCTTCTTGTGCTTGAGATTATTTAATTTATTATTTCTCAGGATAATTTTATAATAAAAATTTAAATATATTGGTTGTTTTCAATAATTACTAAAATATATTAATAGATAAAGACAACTAACTCTCTAAAATCTTCTTAAGGAGTAAAATATTAAAAAACTGCTAAGCTTGGAGCCTCTTAAACTATCACCAGGCAAGTCAATTTAGACATGTCCTTTTTTAATGATTTTAAGAGCTAAAAATCTAAGTTTTTTGATAATTTGATTCTTATTATTCTCCAAGCACAAGAGATCTTGATTTTAATAAAAATAAATAAAAGCTAAAGACCCCATGCGAAGGGTATTAAGACAACAACAGTCACTAAAGGCGGTTAAAAATGTTTTTGTTGTTGTTTCCTTGGTTCCGGAATAGTCGGTCCCAGTGGAAGAATTTCCAAAGCCCGTTTACAAGGCGCACAGGAGCTTCCTCCTGGCCCAGGATTTATGGCATGCCACACACACCGCTAGTGGTGGGTGGGGAAAGTGTGTGTGTGCCCAGAGTGCAAGGTGTGGAGGATGATGATGGTGGCTCTATGAGCGTATTCCAAGGGGTTTCGGGAGGACAGACAAGCATTTGCATACAAATCAGCCGCTGGCCATTGGCCGTTGGCCGATGGCGAAAATGAAAACGATTTTGTTTTTTTTGACCGGAAGCCCGCGGAAGCGCACAAAAAAGTCATTCACCTGTGCAAAAACGTTTACATTTTCCGATATTCGCTTTGGGCGGCGGACTTGTTTTCCCTCGGGTTTTTCTTTCGCGCTGGCGGCGATTTAGGAAAAAAAGTGTTAACTGATTTATAGCAGAGGTGAAGTTTAATAGGGAATAATTTAATGGATTCCGGCAGTGATAAAAAGGTGTCATAAAAAATATTGCAAAAATGGAAAGTTTCAAATTAAGTTAAGACTTTGAATTTACTAGAAAGGATTGAGATAAATTAAAATATGTATTTAAAAACGATTTTCCTTAAAAGCTCAGCTAAGTCAAACCTAAAAAAAACGTTTTAATTGAAATATTTGAAAGAACCATCTTTATAACTTTAAAATTGGAATGGTTTCCTTGTAAAGCAATTATTTAACTCGTTTTGAAATAATATATAATTAAAATATTAAAAGCAAAATAAAGTGAAGGCTTGTGAAACAGTGAACAACATTTTTAAAATGCCAAACAAAATATAAAAAAAAACGAATTTCACCTTCTTACAACCTCAAAGTAAACTGTCCTGTTTTGTTGTTATTCCTTTTTTATTCATCATATTTAATTTCCATATTACTGTTGCTAAGAAAATCAGTTTTTAACAATTTGTTGCTTTAGTTGAGCCAGTAAACTGTCACTTTCTTAAACACATGACTCATAAGTTTTAAATCAAAATAAACATTCCGCCATTATTATGTTTTCGCATAATTAATGCTTTCAAAACACGCACGTTATCCTTTTTCTTGGGGGTTTTCCTGCATGTGCACTCCGAATTCTTTGGCTTGTGGTGATTGTTATGATTGTAATTGCATTGCACACAAAACAATGTTGACCGAAAGGCTTTTAGCCAAGACACTCAGCAGCGCTAAACGAACTCCTCGCGACGCGATCCAAACACTAACTGATTTTCCGTAATGTTGCCAAAGCCGTGCCCCTAACAACCGTGCAACGACGAGTGCTAACACCACCAGCACTAAAACACAACAATAAAGGCAGCAACAGCCTGTAAAGCCGGTGTGCGTCGGTCGGACTTGTGCCCACTATCAACATGCAAGCACACATGAAAACAGCGCGGGACAAAATGCTAGCATCTGTTGGTAATTACAATAATAAACTTAAATTTATATAGCATACTTTTCACACAATTTGCTTTTATCTTAAACAATATTTCTCCTTAAACCTATTTTTGAAGACCATCGGCAGCGGTTCAAAAGCACCGACCGGGAATCCCCTTCCCTTAAAATATTGTTTATATCTTATAAAATTTATCTTGAATTAAAATATGATTTAAATTCCCTCAAGACTTCCAAAGTCACTATTACTTCAACCGCTGCTGTGTCCCCCTGTAAACGTTGGAAGGCCTCTCTGGACGCTGGCTTTTACTTGTGTGTTGAAAATGTTTCCACATCACTCGTCAAGCGTTTCCATTCGAGAGCTTCAAGCTCCTCTCTTCGCGAAAGAGCCGAAAAAAATAAAAATAAAGAAACGGAAAGCGGCGGCGGCAGTGCCATGACAACAACAACAACTACTGCAGCGGCTTGCTGGCAGAGCGCACGCGCCCCAGCTGAAATTGATGAGTAGAATCCAGTGGCCCCCCTCCCGCCGCCACTTGTGCTTTCGTTTCGCTCCACTGAGCCGGCTTTGCAACCCCCTTTTATTCTCTCTCTCTCTCATTTTCTTTCTTTGCCTTTTGGGGCTCTCTCTGTTTACATTGTGCGGAGTCGCCATGGGAACCAAGGCGGCGTCCTAGCCGGTTTATTGAATGGACTGGCTCTCTTCCAGGCTTCCACTCACCAATATCACTCCACTTCCATGCCGTGACTCAGCCCCAGTGACATTGCATTTGCATGTGACTTGTCGTTAATTGCTGTAATTTTTTTGAACTGGACGTCGCCGGCACATAATTGCACCGTTCTCCTCCTCCTGCTCCCGAGCCGGTTCCAGGTTTCCTTTATTTTCCTTTCCTGTACAGTTTCAGCTAGTTTCGTGCCAGGCTTTCCTTGTTCTTGTTCGCTCCCTTTACTTTTGAGTAGTTTTTTGGGCCATGCTTTCAATTGGTTGTTGCTTTCCTTCCGACACTTTTGACTTACTTTATGACCTGGTCGATTATGCTCGCCACCTTATCGAGCCTTAAATGGGTCTTCAGGTGTTTTATTAAGGGGTTGAAGTTTTGCTTATAGTTCCTTTTTTCGAGTATTTTAATTTCGGATTTAAAGACGGTTTTGGTGGCTAGAAATAAGAGTAAAGTGTTGCAGAAATAGTTTTAGATTTTAAGGCATTCAAAAAGGCCACCAAAAGTATGCAATCATAAAATGCATTCCAAAATGGTTGGCTTTTTGAATGAGTAACATATATTCACATACCTTTGACGTGTATAAATTGCCTTACAGAAACCCCTAAATATGCCCTTTAAATTTTATATTAATACCTGATATTTATTAACATTAAAATTAATGACAAGGTCTTTATATTTTACGCAGAAGGAGCATTACTTTCGCATCACAAGTACTTGGCAACTTAGTATGTTTTTAGCTTAGGTTCACTTAACTTACCCTAAACAATTTGGGTCTTTCGTTTGGCTACGAATTACATTCAAAATTAGCTTACAATAAATAAGGAATTTAACTAAATAATTGGCTAGGCTTACAGTTCGGTGTGCTTGGGCTTGTTGAACAGCTTTTCGCATAGCTTGGACAGGACCTGCGAGACCTCCAGTCGGTATTCGTCCTGGCTATTGCCATACCGATTGCGGATTGTAAGAAGGGCATGCCTCAGGCCCGAGCTTTGTGACCACGAGGCACTACAAAGGTCTTCGGTGGTCTCCAAAGCCGTAGCAAACTGCTCCACAATCTCTGGCTGCTCCAGGAGGTGCAAGTAATCCTTGGCCAGCACATTGTCCACCGCTGGGCAGTAGCCGTGCGTTTGCAGCCAGGGCTGGAACTCCAACAGGACATACTGCGCCATCGTGGTGGCGGCATCTGGCGCATCTTTGTTGGTCTCTAGCACAGAACGTTTTTCCTGCACCAGGTCACTGATTAGGGTCACAACCTTGGACTTGCTGCGTAGCTCCACGTCAGGACTCTGGAGCACCTTGATCAGCGCCTGGGTGCCAGAGGTGGAAAGTATGCGCTGCTGGGCCAGAGGAAACTTGCGCAAAAGAGCTCCAAAGGCATGGAGTGCTGCAGAGACCTCGCCGGCATTATTCGAGCTGGTGAGGATCTGCGCCAGATGCGAACCAAAGTTCTTCTCGAACACCTTGATCTGGGCCTTGGGATTATTGCTGGCCAGGGAGCCGAGGACCCGCATCGCAGATATCCTTAACGCCGTATTGGTATCGTTGACCACAATCGGCAAGAGGACATCATCCAAGCCGCCATTATCGATGATCAACAGGGCGTTATCTATTTGATGCAGCAGGTACTCCAGGTTCTCCAGGGAGTCCAGCTTGGAGCGCACCTCTGACTCCAGTGGCGTCTTGCTAAAGTTCCGGTACTGATCAATTAGCTGCACGATCAGCTCTCCGTCTGTGCGAAAATTCTTTTGGAACTCCTTGTACGCCTTCCGCAGCTCCGCGTAGCTCTTCTTCTTTTCCTTCACCCGGCGCAGCGACTCCTCAATAATGTCCGGCTTGTAGTCCAGGGAGAGCGGCTCGTTCTCATCCGCCGCCTGGCCCTCGTGTTTACTCTGCAACGCCGTGCCACGTTCGCTCTCGTCCAGAAGCTTCGCTTCCTTGAGCCCCGTCTGCAGATTGATCCGCACATGCAGGCCCTTGGGTATAGCTTGTCCTGCAAAACCAGAGTCCTCGATTAGTACACGTCACCGGGGCAAGTTTGCTTGGCAAACCATTACCTTCCGCAATCACCTGCCATTCCTTGGTGGCCACGAATTCCCCTGTTTTGTTATCGGTTTCAGTTGCCCGAGCCTCTTGCAGGCTCCCCAGGGTCAGGGCAATGACCACAAAGGCTGTGAACTTATAGCCACGCATGTTGCTTTTCGTGCTCTGGATTATGAATGACTCTGAACTGTATTTCGCCTACTATTTTAAGAGTTTCGTGAGAAATTTTAAATCCAAACTTGAGACTGATGTGGTCGTGCCGAGCAGTGTGCCCGCCGATTTTTTCTCACATAATGCTTACATAAAAAAGCGCGGGCTGTCTGTAGCCGGGCACACTGGTCACATTGAAAAGCTTATTAGCATTTAAAAAAAACCGGTAAAGATAAGGTTTTGTTTTCGATTTTTTTCTGGAAAACTATTAATTTAATCTTTTTTATTAATCCATTTTTTATTTTGTGTGTTATTTCAAAAGATATTATACACATCTAACACACAACATAAATTTTAACGAAAGGATATTGTAAGAAAACGTATCTTAAAAAAAATATATTTTTTCCTTATTATTACACTGCAAACTTAGGTAATTTTGCCACTATCTAAACAGTTATTTTTTTAATAATATTAATATTAACTTTACAAAATAAATAATAATTTGTTAAATTATATTTATCTATTTATTATATTTATTGCTAAACATTCTTTTGGGAGACGTTTCAAGCATCTAGAAGAGAAAATTATAATAATAAATCGATCCACTTGAAACCAGAAGCTGAAAAATTCCCAAACTCACCGTGAATTTCTTAAAATTAAACATTTTCAGCTATTCCCAAGCTTTCCACAACAAATTACAAAGTGGAAATACTAGTTCCCGACTCATAATATTGGTAGTATTACTAACAATTTTGCCGAATCACGTTTACAAACATACATATTTAAGGCATGATCGAGCCGAGAGCATAGAGATCCAAATTAATTCATAGGCCAGCGGGCAGCCACTAAGCAAACGCGTGTTTGCATACCATTAAGTGGTATTCTACATATTTCGATCTGAACTATAAGGAATCCGCTGTAATCCCGATCGGCGTCTACGACAGCGTCTAGGAATTGGCTCTGCAAATAAATCATTGAGATAGGTAAACTCACCTGGCGCCAATTGGATGGTTAAATAATAAACAAAATGCCGGTTTCGCATAGTATACGCATACCATATACATATATATAAAGCAACAGGCTAGAATATGCTAATTGCCGATGACGAATGCCAGAAAGAAGTCTTACGCGAGCATCTGTCGAATTAAAATTAAATAAACCCCAAACGGCGCCTGTCAAAATAGTTTGAAAGTGAAGCCATCTTTTCGCAGGGGGCAAGTTTTATGTGGTGAATCCATTAAGAATGCCGTTGGAACCAGTTTTTGAATGTGACGCTCGATCTGTGCGATAATGTGCCTAATTGGCTTATGTTCGGAATTGAGCTATTGGGCAGAAGATCAATTAGGTTTTCGTCTCTTTGGGAGGGGGTTTTAGGTGCAAAACGGAAATTCTTTCGGGAATTGGAGTAAAGCCTTAAGGGGAAGCACATTCTCTCCTGAAAATTAAAAAGGTTATTAATTTGGAGAGTTTAAAGTAAGCAATTAGGAAAAAAAAAGTGATTTAACTAATTAATAAAAAAAAATAGAGCTTGAAAAGGATTCTTTAATGTACCTACATAACTTCTATAATAAATTTTATGAATGATTAATTCTTATAAAATCTTTTCAATTTTACAAGCAACTAAAAGTTTCTTTTAGAAGTTCCCCCCTGACACCGCTCTTAATGAGTTCTTCCATTTAAAATTTAAAACCATCGTGACCACTTAGCACCCGTGACTTCAAAGACACTTTGGAAATCCCCAAAAAATGTTCTAAGCTCTGCTGCGTTGCTGCTGATCTCAAAGCAAATATCGGCTTTGATAAGTACGAATTATTATTTGCACTTCATTATAAAGTGCGAACCAGGCGCAGCGATGCCGTTTCGGATCTATAAAAAGTACAAAATAGTCTGAATAATGCATTATACGGTTGCAGATAATATCATTGTACATATATATATATAGATTGTATGTTGAATTCGATTTGGCAACGGTGTAGACGGGTTTGAGCATTAAAATTTATAAGAATCACTTTTGATTTTTTTTGCTGACTGCGTGCTTGCTTGCTAGCCTGCCTTTTTCCTTTGTTATTGTTTATTGTTATTTGTTGCTATACTCGCGAAACCGGGCACATGCTAATAATATTAATTAATAATATTGTTGCTGCCAATTCTGGCTAGGGGTGCCTATGATAATGATCATGATCACCACTCTGGACATGATGACGCTATTAATGATGATCATCATGATGATAATGATGATGATGATGAGAAGCCAAAACACAAAACGAAAGAGATACTCGAATAAATAAAAATAGCCACCAATCAGGCGACAAGCAACAACAAGAACAACAGCGAAGAACAGCGGCGAGACAAGTCAGGAATGAATAAACTATGAAGTGTACTGGTTGTCGGCGACTCCAATCCAATCTCTGGCGGTCAGAAATTTTATAAATGCCGCCGTCTGTCCAGAGCCAATTTACAGTTTGCCATTGAACTTGGTCGGGCGCTTGCCAAATCAGTTGCCGTCGTCGCTGTTGCCGTGAATTCGTACCTGTGTACCTGTGCTTCCCTGTGTGTCACCCTCTTCCAGTGTTATTCTTGGATCCATAATGCTGCTGCTCCAGCTGAGCTGCCTGGCTTTGCTTATCTGCCTGGCCAGCAGTGCCTCCAACTTCCGTGAGTCTGCTCCCCGGTTCTATTTGTGCCTCGATCGGGATTGTTGCTAAACTCCCGGATTTATTCTTGCAGCTGCCGAGTTGCCTCGCTGCAATATTGGTGACACCACCTGCATCATTAATGTGTCCCACACGCTGGTGCGTCAGTATGCCAAGACCGGCTATCCGGCTGCAGGATTCCCCCAGGTCGAGCCCTTTCTGGTCAAGCGATTTGACATCTCCGACGGACGCAGCGGATCGCTGAATCTCAAGTTGAACTTCAAGGATGTGAATGTTGAGGGTCTGTCGGGTGTGAAGTTCGATAGAGCTGTGTGAGTATAAAATTAGTGAAATTAGTAGAATTTTTAAGGATCTTTGTTTTAAAGATTAACTAAAATGATTGCTTCGTTGTTTAATCCAAGCATTACTATTATCAGAGATCATCTTCGATAAAAATCCCTTATTCGTATTTTCCTATAGTGGCTTTGGTCCCGATCCTGCCACCAGCAAGTTCGAGATGTACGGATCCTTTCCCAAGATCGTTCTGCGCGGCAAGTACGTGGCTGACGGTCGCATCCTGATCCTGCCCATTCGGGGCGATGGCGATGCCGAGATTATCCTGCACAACCCCAAGTTCTCGGTGAAGTTCAAGCCCGGAACCCAGCAGCGCAATGGACGCACTTACCTAAGTGTGGACAAGCTGAAGGTGCTGGTGGAGCCGCAAAAGTAAGTCATCTATTCATAGCCATGGACTTCAGCTATACAACTATTCTATTAATGATCCTCCAGGATGAACATCCGCCTGGCGAATCTCTTCAATGGAGATCAGGCGCTGGGCGCCAACCTGAACCAGTTCCTCAACGACAACTGGGTGGAGGTATGGAGCGAGCTGCATCCCTCAATCCACGTGGCCATCGCGGAGATCATGAAGACCATCCTGTCGCAGCTGTTCAAGCGGTTCGCCTACGAGGACCTCTTCCTGGAGAACTGAACGCCACTCGTTTGGCTTTAGGCTAAGTGCACGAGTATTTCCTCATCGGCATTTCATAACCACACGGGGCGTTGCATTCCGGCCATTGACATATCGCATATCATCATATATTTGCTAAGCTAAGCTTTAAAACTGTAGAATAAACAAACATGATTCGATAACTGGTTGTGTGTGCGTCCATTGTTTAATCAAGCGTAGATTTTTTTTCAACATTTCCGCACAAATGTCGCATACGATTTTTGGCAAACAATCGCCGATTGGCAGGCAGCTCACGTGACGGGGCCTATTGATTGGCAATTTGCATGACATGGGCAATAACTACTGAATAGTATTAACTTTATATCAAAATACCAGTTTTTGATTGTTTGATTGATCTAAGTGGAAACTAAATGTCGTTTATATTGAACGATAATAATATGCATATTTGCGTATATGCATTTCCAGCTGGAAGTGACCCGTGTTGCTATTCCAGTACTCTCTCCTCTCTCTCTGGAGGGAAAGCTTTCCTACTTTAGAAATGGTATCTAGTGAAAATAAAAATTAGCTTAAAGCTTATTAAGAAATATTGAAGATTTTTTTGTTAACTGAACAGATTAATTTTAACTTAAAGTATTCTTTAGCTATCGGGGAAACAAGTTCAAACAAATTAAATACATACAAATCTTTAATGAAATTTCATCAGTGGACACGTATTTTAATTATAAAAACAAAATTACTATCTAATAGTCTGAACTGAAGCTTAGATGCTATTGCTGCGACCGTGCCTGTAGATCTCATCTCGAGTCCCTCACCTGAAAAGTTCAAGAGTACCAAACGGTAAACCTTGCTGACCTTGGAAATTGCATTAAAATCTTCCACGAGTCAATCAACTGCAGCGAATGTGAGTAGCCAACGAAAACTAGTTGCTTTTGTTCTCCACCGGGGGCTGGTCTGTAAACCGGGGCGTCGTTTTGGCCATTAACGTTAACCGAAGTCTAGGGACCTGTTCTGTTCTGTTCTGGCTCCAACGTCTTTATTTCGTCTCTTTAATTTGAGGATTTCACAATAACATTGTTGATTTTGATTTACCAGCTTTAATATTTGGATATATTCGGAACTGGCTAGCCCTTTCGGTGTAAGTTTATTGTGTTAGTTAACAATAATTTGTTCTTTGAATTAAAAAATATATGTCCGAAGATACCTCTAAGAAGTTATTACTTACAGCCACATATACAAAGGATGTAAATTTAGACTTAAAAAAAAGGTCCTGTCTTCCGGGCATGATATCGGGGCTATAGCTTATGAACACTAAACTGAGAGACAGCATTTTATCTTTAATAGTTGCCCTGCATTTGCATAAAATATTATTCCCACAGCAAATTAAATCTATAACGATTAATAGATAAATCAATAATTGGTTAAGAAATTAGAATCAGTTGATTATAATAATATATATATATCAATATATAATTAATTGATTATATGAATCAATATTATCCACCTATGAACTATTATATTAATTGGTTGGATTAATGTTGTAATTTTCTTACGAGAACAAATTATGCAAATGCAAACAAAGACGACTATAAATAAGGAACAAAACGCTGCACGGAAGGTTAGTTTCTCTAAGTTATAGCCGCTTAACCATGTCCGGAATCGCCTCTGCAGTAATCACTCTGTGCCTCGTCCTCTCAACGCAAGCCCTTTTTCGTAAGATTCTTTTAAAAAAAGGATACAAGTAGTGCTGAAAAATAAGAAGATAAACCTTATGAATTCCGCAGCTGATGATCCCCAACCCTGCAATTACGGCGATGGCAAGTGCATAGCTAACTTCATAAATTCCCTGTTCAGCAAGAGGTCGGGGGAAGAAGATCCGAGCTTGAACTTAAGACGGTTGGATCCTATGATGGTGCACAGGATGGCCATTGACCAGCCAAGCAACAGTGGTGTCGGCATATCACTGAATTTTACCGATAATTTGGTGTACGGCATCAAGGACATACGTATCGTAGGAGTGAAGTAAGTTTAATGAATTATTCAGATAATCGTAGGATATTTTAAGTTTAATTTTCAGGGGATTCGGCAAAAACCTTACAGAGCAACATGCTATAAAAATGGTCGGAAAGTCAATGTCTCTCGTGGGTCCCTACTCGATCAAGGGCAAGGTGCTTATACTGCCCGTCAGTGGATCTGGACACAGTAACATTACGTTGAGTATGTACCCCGAACTGATATCTTGCAATTATACTAATTAGTCGCTTATCTTAAAACACATTTTAAGCTAACAACAAGGCGGTTATCAGGTTTTCGGGCAAGCCACTCGAAAAGGATGGGGAGACATACTTGGACGTCACCGATGTGAAGCTGACTCTGAAGCCAGGGTCTATTTCCTTCCTGTTCACCAATCTCTTCAACGGAGACAAGGCTTTGGGTGACAACATGAACGCCTTCATAAACGAGAATTCGGAAGTCATTTACCAGGAGGCGAGTGCATCCATAGATCAGGCTTTTCAACAATTATTTCTTGACCTAATTAAAGGCGTCTTTGCACATCGGCCGTATGCCAAGCTGTTTGCAAAGGAGTAGTAATAAATATGACATGCTTAACTAACTCTTGAATAAGTGTTTTTATGACCTTTAAATGAGATACATTTATTCAAAGCATTAAGGTTGTGGAACTACTCTAGTCTTGACCGTCTAGACTAGCACCTACAAATCTATCTAAACCTAATTAACTTTAATTATGGCATTTATTCAATTAATCCCACCTTGGTCTTACTTAATATAACAAACAATTACCAGATTACAACACACGCGCCTGTAATATCTGAATTCTTGAATAGTTACTAGTGTTGTGTAATTCTCATTTACATGAGTCAGCAATATTGCAGGATTGTTCTTGTCAAGTAGTAATGAACTATTATGCATTGTTTTCAAAGATTTAGTTATACAAACAAGCATATTCTGTATTTCTAGATTATTAACAGTTATTACTTATACCTTAAGTAAATACAATGCAAATTAGACATATGATTAGACATTGCGTCTAGGTGTGATGCAATACAAACTAGTTTCTCTCTTCGAAAGTGAAGAGTAACGAGAACAAATACTAAATCGCGTAATAAAGTGCTACTATAAATAACAGACGAAACTCTGGACCGCAAGTTAGTTTCACAAAGTTTTAAGCCGCGTTAACATGCCTGGAATCGCCTTTGCAATACTTGTCTGCTTAATTGCTTCTACACAGGCAGCGTTCCGTAAGATTTAATTAAAAAGGATATAAAGTGACTTAAAAAAAACCTATAATAGTGATCTTTAGACTACAATTAATCCCCAAAAAATAATTCCTTAGCTATTGATCCCCAACCCTGCAAGTACGGCGATGGCGAGTGCATAGCTAAATTCGCAAATTCCCTGTTCAGCAAGAGGTCGGGGGAAGAGGATCCCAGCCTGAACTTGTGGCAGTTGGATCCGATGAAAGTGGACAAGATGGTCATTAACCAGGGAGGCAACAGTGCTGTTAACATAAAACTGACTTTTACGGATAATTTGCTTTACGGCATAAAGGACCAAAGGGTCGTAGGAGTAAAGTGAGTTGTTAAACTTATTTGTTTCAATAATATTTTAAGGCTCTTACGAATCACTTTCCAAAAATTTTTAATATATTTATTTTTTAGAGGATTTGGCAAAAATCTTACAGAGCAACATGAGCTAAAGGTCCTCGCCAAGTCATACTCTCTCGTGGGTCCCTACAACATCCAGGGCAAGGTGCTTATACTGCCCATCAGTGGCACCGGCGTCAGTAACATGTCCATGAGTATGTAACCCCAAGTGATGTCTTCCAAATAGACTGACTACAACCCTTTCTTTGAAGGTAACATTAAGATGATCCTGAGATTTTCGGGGCAGCCACTCGAAAAGGATGGAGAGACTTACTTGGACGTCACCAATGTGAAGCTCACTATAAAGCCGGCAGCCACTTCTTACCTGTTTACCAATCTCTTCAACGGAGACAAGGCCTTGGGTGACAACATGAACCTCTTCCTCAACGAGAACGCGGATGCCATTTACCAGGAAACGAGCCAGTCTACAGATCGGGCATTTAGCCAGTTGTTCTATCGCCTGGTCAAAGGCGTCTTTGCCCATCGTCCGTATGCCAAGATGTTTGCGGAGGAGTATTTAATAATACCAAAAAAACTACATATATAGTTCAACTCTGGTTATCCCAGTCAGCGCTGACTGCTTGCTAATATATCATTATAATAATTATCATTAGTTTTAATGAGGACCATTAACACTAACCATTAAGTTGTGCAATTATTGTAGTCATAACAGACTACACTCGAACCTGTGAAAAACCATTATCTAGAATCTAGATATTTTAATGAAGTGACAATAAACTTAACGAACTTTAACACAAACTTTTTTACTAACCGAAAATACTATAAAGCAAAGTTTAAAAACTAGAGCTTAAACTGTAAGAAGTTTCCTTAATTAAATCATTTCAGAGAGAGATAAGTTTACCTTTAATTAGGAAATATTTACCAGCCTGAAAGTATGTGTTATGGAAGTCTGGTAAATAACTGTAGACTATATACAAAATCTATAACATCAACAGCTCTAAACTCACAAGGAAATATAGTTGCATATAAACCCCCTAGCTTAACCCCTTAAATAAACAATATGTGACTCAGCCATTAATTAGGCGCCATTTGAATATGTCAAAGGTGTCCGATATGGAATTAATGACCGATTTTTGGAAGGCCCCTCCAATTTGCATATATCGAACGATATACGATTTACATGCAAAACGTGATTAGGAGAGAGATGGGACTGAATCAAAGCGAAATGAAATGGATGCCATAGCGATGGCCGGTGTCAATGGCTTGCAAGTACGACT
Source organism: Drosophila punjabiensis (assembly GCA_008042585.1). Lineage (NCBI taxonomy): Eukaryota > Metazoa > Arthropoda > Insecta > Diptera > Drosophilidae > Drosophila > Drosophila punjabiensis. Next base: position 434,586 of record VNJR01011727.1, on the reverse strand, counting down.
GGCAGCCCAACGGGTTCAAGTTCAAATCGGAGGTTCATTAAAGGGAGTCATAAAATAAATTTGCCGGCAATAACAGCACACTTCGGCTGCCTGCCGCCTGCTTGCCTGCCGGTTTGGTTTATTATAATCCATTTAACTGACTCAGCCGGGTACTTGTGGTAGCTGGTGACGGTCTAAAGTCACATTCCCTGTCAACCTGAGACGCAAAAAGGCAAAAAGCGGTTTACACCAGCAGCAGCAGCAACAGCAACAACAACAACGGCGACAAAAACATGTTACAATTTGAGATCACACCCGAATTTTTGCAATTGACAAAAGTGACTATATAAGTGGTATCAACCGCGACTAAGTATCAGTATTCAATTGTGTTTTGCCCGCATCAATTATGGAGCTGACTCTGCCCCTTGTCCTGCTGCTGCTGCTCGGCTGTGCGTCGGTGTCCGTCCAGGGACACGCCTCCGATTTGCGTGAGTTTTGGCCCCCTTTTCAGCATCAAGAACTTTTTCTAAATTTAGTTTCTCTTTGCGGCAGCTGCGGGTATCCAAAGATGTGAGATCACGGACCAGGATTGTGTAAAAAACGGTGTCAACCATGTGCTGCACAACTTTGCCGAGATCGGCATTAAAGAGCTCAACTTGATGCCACTGGATCCACTTCACGTAACCAAGTTTAAAATCGGACGTAATCCCAACAGTCCGGTCAACATTGATCTGAGCTTTCACGAGGTGGACATACTGGGTCTCCATCAAGGAATTGCCAAGAAAGTGAGGTAAGAGATAGTGTATTTAATATTAAAAATTATAATTTTTTGACAGCTTTCCTACCAAAATTATGATCTGCGTCGTAAAACAGCTTTATATCACCTCCAATTTATTTTTATTCAAAGTTTTTTTCTCTTATAAAATGCTTATTTTCTTTCGTATTCAGTGGCTTCACGCACGACCTCAGCCGAAATGTTGAGCTAGTCATGGATGTGCCTCAAATTATCGTCAAAGGACCCTATGCCGTTGATGGCCGAGTACTAATCCTGCCCATTGTGGGCAAGGGCAAGGCCGTGATTCGGCTGGGTAAGTTGCTCAAGCTGCTACACAAACATCTGCTTGATTTTAATTCCGTCGATTCGAATTGCAGACCGTTGCAAAATTCGGGCTCAAATCAAGTTCAAGACTGTGCCCAAGGGCGAGCACCAGACCTTTGCCGAGGTCGTAAGCTCCATTGTGGATATCGATCCCTCTCATGTGTCCTACCACCTGGAGGGTCTCTTCAACGGCCAGAAGGAGCTAAGCGACAACATGCATGTCCTGATCAACGAGAACTGGCAAGAGATCTTTAACGAACTGAAGCCGAGCATTGGAGAGGCCTTTGGGCTGATCAGCAAGTCAGTGCTGGGCAGGATCTTTGGCAAGGTGCCGCTGGAGCATCTGTTTGTGCTATAAACCATCGAAATACAGTACAAAAATGTTTATGCTTGTGAATATATATATATTTGAATGTTCCTCTTATACAAACTATATGTTAATTACAAATAAAAAAACAGGCACTTTAGGCATTCATCTTAATAGTAAACAAATTAAATAGATAATAAACTTCAGTTATGACTTGAAAGAATACAATGGTTTTTCGTCTCCAACATACGTTCTCTTAATTATAGTTTCTTGTAAATCTTGTAGTTTAGTCGAAATAAATAATAATTATGTTCATCTGGTTCTCCGTTTTGACCTATTTCAGCATCTGAAACGTATGGGATGACACTTGCGTTCGGTTTGCTTGGGCGGCGATGATGGCGGCACTTCGAGAATGTCGCCATACACCATCCAGTTGAATGGTTCCTCCATCATGCCTGCCCCCAGTCCGCCAGAGGCTGTAGTTCCCTGCGGCGGTGGCTCACACATGGCCACAATATTCGGCGGGAAGTACGCCTCCGGATGGGCGAGCACAGCCGACAGGTACTCCTCATGCTCGACGGCACACAGCACAACATTCTCAAGCTTATAGCGCTTGCTAATGAGTTGCTCCTCTGGGCTGAGGACTCGTGGCTGAGCTGCCAGCCGCTCGGCGGCAGCTAGTTGCTTGGCGCGTGCATTCAGGGCATGGTGGCTTTGTGTCATCGCCGACGAATAGCGATGCTCCAGATCCATTTCCCAGTTGAAGACATGAACGGTCAGATGCGAAGCCTTCAGCCATTCGCGCAGATTTCCCAGCAAGTTCTCCAAGCGATGAGCATTGTCTGGTAGGGAAGAAATTATCAAATCGAATATCAAAGGAGAGCAGCATCTAAGGGAAACTTACATTTGGCCAAAGGATTCACAAAGTTACCACGATGATGGCGCAATTCGGCGGTCATAAACGGCTTGAAGGACTTCAGAAAGGCAGCCGATCCATTGAGTAGCTTGTCGCACTCGGTGTACTTTTCGTAGTCAAAGTGGCGATTCGACTCCAAGATGCGACGCTGGGCAGTCAGGAATCGCTCTACTTTGGTGCACAGCACCTGCAGCTGGTAGCGCAGATTTAGACTGCGGGGCATTGCCGTCTTCGTTGGCATGTCAAACAAGTAGTCCGACGGCATTGAGTTTTGGCGCGAGCAGCTCAGATCGGTAAATATATGATCATGCAGGGACTTAAAAAGATCCATTAGACGCAGCATGGCATTATGCTCCAGGCTGTAAATTATAAATAAAGACATTATTATAAAATATAATTATTTTTTATAATAGCGGTAAAATGGCGATTAAAGTGCATTTTGGTTTAAATTAAAAATTGGAATAGAATATGTTGCCAGCACTATTGAATGTTTCCAACATGTTCCTAACAACATGTCACCATGTCCCTAGCAGAACTTGCCTAATTTAAGTGTTGCGCAACATAACTCAGCAACGTTTGGCTTATTTGGGTGTTGCGCAGCATGTTCTCAGCAACATTTTTCTTTATTAAGATATACATTTGTTTCTCCCACATATGTTTTCACATACTATATGTTTTTATGTAGTTTTAGGTACGGTATTATTTTTATTTAATTAACTCACTAACTCACCTATCGCCATGCAAACCGATCGATCGCAGCGTCTCCACACTGATGCAGGGCATCATCTGATTTTGAGCAGGATCGATCATGCTCATATTCCACATGTTCTCTTTTTGCAGCTGCACCTGCTTCTGCTCGGAGACCAGCGAGTTTGGCCCGCTGCCAGTCTTCTGCTTCTTTTGCGGTGCACCCCCAGCCGATCGCTGGCCGGCGCGGTGTCTGCGCGATCTCTTCGGCTTGTTCTGGTGGTTCTCCTGGCTCGGGCAACCCAGGCCGTGGAATTCCAAGGTCGGCGCATTATTGTCCAATTGGAGCACCCCGAACGTACGCTGTAGCTCAGCGAGAGCTTGGTTGGCCGCGGCAGCGGGGGGCTCTTCTGGCGGTGGTTGCGAATCGATCTCGTGGGATTCCATCATGCAGCAGAGTTGCTCCTGCAGCTTTAATAAATTGTTGTTCAACTGGTTGTCCTCCGCGGACCCGTTGTTAACCGAAGAACGTGGATTAAACATTTTAACGTTGCTTTTTTTCGCTTGAAATTAGAAGTGCCGCCGCCGCGTCTGTGTGCTTTTTTTACCGTTCGAAAAATGGCGCGGTGCCACGCTGTCTGGCGAGTCTCGGTGGAAGGGGGAATACAGTGTGACCGTAAAGCTACGATCTGCGGGAGGCAAAATACTAAGCATATTCTGTGTTATATACTACAAACTGTTATAAATGCTGGTAGATCAGAAGGCGGAAAAAAGTTTTTGTCGCATGACGCTTTTTTAGAGGTTTTTCTGCATGATCGAATTTTTATACGTGTCTCAGAGGGTTGTGCGGCCATCTTACAGGTTTTTATTGACGTTAAATTGCAGAGATCGCGGAAAACGGAGTAATAACGACAAATTTCCCCGAGCAGTATGGCAACTCCCAGTATCATTAACAATCTAAGTGTGACCAACTACGGAGGAAGGAAAAAATACCTATGTTTGGGAAGTGTTAAAGACTTTATAAAAGGAAAACTCTGCGGCAACACAGCACTTTTTGTGCAATGTTTTGAAAAAAAAAAACTTATCTACTTTTAAAACAGTTTTGGCGGAACTATTTTTCACTTCTGCCTTTTAAAAACTGCCGAAAAATACCACGTTCTGACGAAAATTCTTTCTAGGTTTGGAATAGAACCAGGGAATAATAATAAGGAGAAATCAGAACATTTTGCAAACTGTATTGTTAAAATACATTCTTAACAAAAGAGAACTTATTATCTTTGGAGTCCTAAGACAATATATATAAAACCAGTCTTAATCATTTCAAACCCTATGAAAATTAATTTATTCTAAATTCTAGTCTTACAAGCAGCTCCAGTTTACAAACTCATCTCAGAGACTGAGAGGAAAGCAAGTTTCATTCGCTCAAGTCTCGTTCCCCGAAGACAGGAGGAACAGGATCTCACAAAATATTCCTTTTTAAAGCCTATGAAACATTCTTTATTATTTGTGAAGTCATTTAATTGTTAGGTCTAAGCATAACTAGTGAAAAATTCCTGAAGTTTTGCTGCACAACTAGGTTGGGGAATTAACTACGAAAACCTCGACTGAATCCTTCTCGCACGCAAGAGAGCTTCCTCGTTCCACAATGGTTACGCCGAAAGAGTTGCTGGTCACTTAAGAAGCCAACCGATCAAGCAACACCATCGTGTAGCTGGCAATTATCATCATCAACATCCACTCAACTATAAACAAATACGACAAGAACTGTGTTTTTTTCACGTAGCCAACCACAAGATCGTTAATTCTTTAATTCACAAAGCACATCATTGAACCAAAGGACCGCAGCAATTGAATTACAACAGGCTTTCTTTCGGATCGGTTCTGTGGTTTCTTTATACGTTTTATAGATTTTATTAAAAAATTAATAATTTGTGGTTCATCGCGAGTCCCATTTTACTGTGGCTTCCTGCGGAAAGAGCAGCCTGCAAAGTGTAAAAAAGAAAATCAGCATTAGACAAAGATTCTGGTTGGGGAGATGGGGAGGAGATGGACAATACCTTCTGTCAGCTTGGCGCGTCCTCCAGTGGGCTGGCACAAAATGGTTGCGCATCCAGCGCAGACCACAACGCCCTGCGCGTGGCTGAAGACGGTGGTGATCCTGTAGCAGCCGGGGCACTTGACGTCCATGAAGTAAGAGTTGGGGTGCTGGACCAGGCGCTTCAGCTTGTGCTTGCGCTTCTCCTCAGCGGGCAGCGGGTGCAGAAGATCTTTTGCTAGCTAAAAGAAGCAAGGAAACAAATTTTAATTAGTAATGTTGAACAGTTTGCGAAATAAATAAAATAGGATTTAGTTTGGGAAGAAGAATGGGTTGCCAGAACTTTAAATTAATCTATAAAATGGTTTTCTGCTGTACATTAAGCACTGTAATCACTATTCTTCTCCGCGTATCAACAAATCTCGACAAGCCAATGAGCCAGAGCCAGGCAGCAGCAACAACAACAGGCAAGATATTCGCCAAATTTTGTGTTCTAGGTTATGTAGGATGAGTTCCGCGAATTCCGTCTGGCATTCCATTCAATTCCTGGCTTAAGTCATCAGAATAAATCAGCGCGTTTGCATTTCACAACTGTTTGCAATTCCACAGGCGCACGCCATGCGTGGCCGCCGCACCACACACACTCATAGGAAGCTGGCTCCGCCGTCTGTGGCAACTGTTTTATCGCCTCTAATGGCTGTTCAATCAGCAAACATTCGCTTCATTCACACTAGACACTTTGGCGGTGGGTCCTGCCCGGTTTTGGTTCAGTTTCGTAAGATTTTTCTGTGTTTTAAATGAATTTTAACGCAATTTGGCACCCACCGGCATGTTTTTTCTTTCACAGCTAACACGGAAAAGGAAGTGGGGTAAATCGCAGCCAACTTAACTTGGGCAGAAATGTACTAAATAAGGCTGGAGCGGTGGCAACTCTATTTGATGTATTTTCCAACACTGTAATAATATTAATATTTTTTCAACATAGTTTCCCACCCTTTTTGTATTGCAGTTTCCCGCAGTGTTCTAGCAATTTAATTGTTATTGTTCACTCAATTGGTAGTTTGCTTTCGTTTGACGCTTAAGTTTTTATTCACATTATTTAGTTTAATTACTTCAGTTTTGACTTAGTTTTATTTTTAGCAAAGTTCCCACTCTTTTTTTTAGCAAAGTTATCATCCTTTTCTAACTCGTTTTTTTTAGATTTTTTACTTGCTATAAGAGCGGTCCCACTGTAGTTGCATTAGTTCGGTCACACTAATAATTTTCGGTTCCCGGTATTGCGGATTTTTGTTGGTGCGCGAATTTTGGAAGCGGCCTTTAACCGAATATACGATTTGATTTCTACCGAGTGGCCTTGCAACGTGCCGCAACTGTGTGTGCCAAGCCAAAATTAATTGTGTTCCCGGTACTGGCCGCTTACCGTACGAGAAATCCGCCTCGATCGGATGACGAGACAAGACAACCGAGTGCAAGCACATTTTTGACAGGAGAAACCTTATTGCGAAAGCCGAAAGCGTATAAAACACAGAAGTAACATGTTCACAACGCGCAAGCAGGTGGACGAGCATGTCCACAAGACTCTGGGCAATCTGCCGCCTGGGAACCAGGTAAGTGTTTGTGTGCATCGGAATTTCCAAAAAAATGCAGTTGCGAAATAGACGGCGCCGCCATTGTGTGCGTGCGGCGCCCGTCTGTGCGCGTGTGTGCGTGTTCGAGTCGGCGTCACTTGAGTGGCGGCGTGTGTGTACTCAAAAAATAAAATTGCGCGCTTTTCTAAAGTCCATGCATATTGTTGATTTGTGTCTGAAAATAATGCACACATAGATCCTCTAGTGCCTCAAGGTTTTGTGTTGTTCTCTTGCAAAATCAAAATAGAAAAGTGAGGTTATGTGGGCGGCTAGTAGACGGTTTATTTGAATGTATTTTCTTTATTTTTACAACGACAGTAGATACCGCCTATGAGAAACGACTAAAAATTGTTTATATTTTATTGAATTTTAACAAATTTTTAAATTATTGTTCTCTGTTCTCATAATTAGGTTTGTTGTTAAAGACAAACAGAGTAATAATTTGGCGCCCTTTTATGCGTGCAAATTTTGTAATTTAATCAAAAAATGTCGAATTATTATTTTTCCTTTACTATTAAGCTCCATTTTCGTTTTTAACATTAAGATTCGTAACATCCTTTACTTATCCATCCCTTAAATCTTTATCCATAGCGCGATATCAAGGGTCTGGCGGTGGCCCGTCTGTACTATAAAATACAGGAGTATCCGAAGGCTATTGAATACCTCATCTGCTATCTGCGAGCCAAGGATGAGGCTGTGGCCCATAAACTGATTGCCCACAGCTACAAGTTGCTGAAAACTCCAGATCTGCAGAGGGCCTTGCAGCATTACCAGCGCTGCATCCAGCTGAATCCGCGGCAGCCGGACGTGATCAAAGAAGTCTGCCAGCTGCTGGTCGACGAGAAGAGCGTATTCAACAAGGAGTGTGCCAAGTACTGGCTGGATCTCGCCACCTCCGAAAACCTGAGCGACAACGAAGCCGTTGTTTCTCTGCGAATGCGAGTGAATCTCACAGAGAGCAATGGCAACGGCGACGTTGGTGATGGCGGCTCGGGAAGGGACAACGAGGATGCCTTGGAAATGATCATGCACAAGGAGCTGCAGGCTCGTCCCCAGGACGTAAATGTCCGCGTGCGTCTCATGCGCAGCTACGTGGAGAAGAACCAGCTGGACCAGGCCTTTAAGTACGCTTACAAAGTCGAACTGGAGGCCAGTGGGTGCACCAGTCAGTCCAGTGAGTGGTACAGCATCGTCTGGGTGATGCTCTCAAAGAAGGAGGACAAGAGGAATCTTAAGGACTGGCGTTTCTGGCAACTGGCCCTTCACACCTGTGATCGCCTCATGCAACTGAGTCTGGAGGCTGGAAATGCAATGTCAGAGAGCAGCAGCCTGCTGTTCCGTCTCGACCAGTATCTGCACAAGTTCAGCACGGTGCTGGATCGATCCAGCGATGCTCCCCAGCGCGAACTGCACCTATCCTGCGTGGACCACTATGCTGGGCAGCTGATGCTCCATGCGGTAGCGCTGATCTTTAAACGTGAGCTGCAGGGCAACAAGAACAAGTGGATGGTAGTGCTGCGCGACTTGCTGCCGCTGCTGCTCCTTGGCTATCAGGCGCATCCCCTCCAGGAGCAGCACGTCCATCCCTGGATGAAGCACTGCGATGCCGAGCAGAAGCAGCTGCTGCAGCTCTGGCGCCAGCAAGGTTCCTTCCGTTGTGCCCAGCTTGGCCGTATTCTCCTTGGTTGCTTGGATCGCTCTCGAGAGGATCAGGAGAATCAGAAGAACAACAACCAAAACACACAGCCGCTGTCTGGACTGTTTCGTGACTCGGAAGAGCTGCTGAGCTGCGCCCGCCAGCAATGCATGGACAAGAATTGGCGCAGCCAGTTGTACCAGACTCTCTTTACCCACGCCGAGCACAAGCTGAAGGATCAGTCGTCCCATCTGGTGCGTCATCCGCGGCTGCAGACGCCCGCCTTTGAGTGGCCCGATCTGGCCGATATCGAGACGTACGAGCAGCAAGCGCTTCTCTTGCAACCTCGGTCCCTGGCCCAACATGTCTACCTCGCACTGGGGACCGATATCGACAGTCTGGGTGAAGCGCCGCGCGTGCTCTTCTACGAGGAGTTCCGGCGGGATGTTAAGCAGAACCTGAGCTACTGCGGCCATGACTCCATCTCCCAGTTGGACGTCGACCTCTACCTATACGCCTGTGTTATCCAGACGCAGCGGAAATTGGAGCTGCTGCGCAACCTCCACGACAGCTCTCACATCGGAAGCCGCAACGCTGCTGCCCGTCCCCACATGATGCCATATGCCAATCTCTTGAATCAGTTGACGACACCGGAGCAGAGCAGCTGGTGGGACATAGTGCTGCGCTTGCACAAGAACCAGCAGATGGCCGGAGATGCCAACAGGGGCGAGCAGCGGGCCCAGCTGCAACTCGGCCTGGAAGCCGTGCGAGGGGTGAATGGTCCGAAGGCAGATGCCATCATTATCTTTCAGTTGGGCAAGATCCTGCAATCGCGCAGCGATCGGGCATCGCTGGAGCCGCGAATCGATGTTCTTTACCGCCAGGGATTCAGCATGCTGCGTCGGCATCAGCAGCAGCATCAATTGGAGCCCTTCGTGCGCATCTTTAAGTACGGATCGGCCAGCTCAACGGCTGCCTGGGAGAAGTTACGTTCGCTGGCCGAGCACGCTGTGTCCTATTTCAGCAAAAAGACGTTCAAGGCGGGACATTATGACCAGTTTGTGGACGAAGTGCGAGGACTAGACCTGCCCATGGCCACCTATATGCAGGCGGAGGCCTACCGTCATCTGGAGGATTCCGGAAAGGCAAATCGCGCCTCTCGGGCTCGCTACTCGGAGCGGAGGCAAGAGTGCCTGCAGCAGACACAGCAGCTGCTCCGAAATGATGACAAACATCCCCTAAGCTCGGTTATTCAACGGGAACTGCGACGCTGCCAGCAGCTGCAGGGTGGTGGCGACGATAGCTTCGGTACCCCGGATCTGCACAATAACTCCTCTACATACGAAGATGCCGAGGATGACTTTTATGCGGGGTCCTCCCTGTCCGCCAACAGATCACGTCGTCATCAGTTGGAGATCAGTGCTGCTACTACGCCCGTGACTTCTGCCGTGGTCGTAGCTCAGCCCAGTGAGGAGATTGAGAAAACTCTCAAGCAGATCAGCAAGTCCATCTGCCTGGTTACCGATAATATGGCAGCCATGCGCCTGGACTTGACCACACTTACCGAGCGATTCAACGGACTGGAGGATATGATCAAAAAGATGAAGATTTCCAACAGCCGGGAGACGCCAATACGCGACGTGGATCCCGCAGCAGCCTTAGGCTTGGACGATCTCTTTATTATCGAGGATGCTTTGGCGGAACAACATCAGCAACAGCAGCAGCACCAGGCTGCAGTTCACCAGGTGGTTCCCCCACAGTACGGTGGACCCAATCCGGCCTTCTACAATGGCGTTCAGAGTCATACGCCTACTGCCCAGGATCGCTTCCTGCCGGCCCCATACAACAGTCCGATGTTCAACCAAAATCAAATGTATAACTATTATGCAGCCCAGGCTCAGGCACAGTTCATGCGCACTCCACCAGCGCCGGCGGGAGCGATTCCACCCGCCAATTTGTTTGGTAAGTTTTAAACCCTGAATTTTTCTATTGACTTTCCACTTAAGCTCTTTTCTTGTAGGTCCACGTAATCCAAACTATGGACTTCCCAGCATCTTCCCACAGCCGCCAGCAGGAGCTCCTCCGGTAGTACCACCGTTTATGGACCCCATGGGTCACTTTACCCAGCCGCCAACCGGAAGCCTGATTCCGCCGCCAGCTCAGCCAGCACAGCAGACTCCAGCTCTTAACCTGGCCGAGGCTAAGCCGCCGGCACTGCCCACTCCCGGAGTGGGTGCCGGTTTCTTCAACTCGCCAGCACCAGCCTTCGGAGGGTCAGCAATTCAGTTGCCTCAGTCTAAACCCTTGACCGTACCTCCAGCAGCAGCAGCAGCAGCTCCACCGCCAACTACTGTTGCTGCTCCTGCCTCTGGCCCAGCTCCAGTCAATTTGGTGACTCCCATGGTTTCAGCAGTGTCAGCTCCTATTCCTGCGCCTATTAAAGTACCCCAAGTGGCACCGCCAGCAGCCTCAGTGCCAGCTGCGGCCAGCGTTCCGGCGCTGTTTAACCGTGCATTGAACAATCAGCCCGTGGAAAAGGAGCCGCCGGCCAATGTGGTCATCACCAGCTCGGATCCACTGCCCAAGCCAACGGTAGCCAGTGGTGTCCAGCCCACTCTGAGTGTGACAATTCCGGCACAGCATATAAAGCCCAGCCTGGTGCAACCAACATCTGAACCCCAGCAACAGTCGCAGGTACAGCCGCAGCCCCTGCAGCCTACTCTTCCAGCCTCGGGAGTGTTCAACTTTAATATGGGCAATACCGCTGCCGAAAGTCCCTTCTCCTTTAAGACGCAAGTAGCTCAGGCAGCAGCAGAAAAGCAGAAGGAGCAAGAGCTTGAACAGGCGGCGGCCGCAGAGCTCAACAAGAGCGGAGCCAGTGATCTAAACAAGAGTGTTGGGGCAGATGGCAACTCATCCCTGACCGAAGACTATGATCCGCGACCCGACTTCAAGGCCATTATTCCGCTTCCCGACGAAGTGGAAGTTCGCACTGGCGAGGAAAACGAGGAGGTCAAGTTCAGCTTTCGGGCCAAGCTCTTCCGGTATGTGGAGAAGGAGTGGAAGGAGCGCGGCACGGGGCTAATAAAGATCCTGCGCGATAAAACCACTGGCGTTTCACGCGTCCTCATGCGTCGCGATCAAACCCACAAGGTTTGTGCCAATCACACGATCACCGCGGATATGACCTTGTCTACGCCAAGCCAGGACAAGGACAAAAAGTCGTTCTTGTGGGCAGCCAATGACTTTGCGGATGAGCATCTAACGTTGGAGAAATTCCTGGTGCGATTCAAGACCCCGGAAACAGCTGAGGAGTTCCGGGTGGCCTTTGTAAATGCGAGCGCTGAGACAAAGGTGATGAAGCCCGGTCAAGAGCCAGCCAAGGTAACTGCATTCCCTTCGGCTCCAGCCCCGGCTCCATTCAGTCTGGCCAAAAACTTTGTGACCAGCACACCGGCAGCAGCCAATCCGATCTTCAATAAGCCCGCAGAGCAGGCGACATCTAAACCAGCAACAGAACCATCCCTAGCCAAGTCCCTGTTTGGCGGCGTCTCATCGGTTACTGCGGCAGCTGCGCCTCCAGCCACTACACCTGCGGCTCCTTCACCATTTGCCAACTTCAGCTTCTCAGGACTTAGCACTGAATCTAAGGCTTCTCCCTTCGGAAATCTATCCTTTTCAAATGCTTCTGCACTGGGCAGCGGCAGCGGCAATACTCTCTTCACCACGGCCATGAACAAGGACAGCACCCTGCAGAATCAGACGCCCGAAAAGACAAACACCTCTGATGCCGAGGAGGAATATGAGCCTACAGCCCAGTTCACACCAGTGATTGCCCTGCCGGAATTGGTGGAAGTGGTCACCGGGGAGGAGAACGAGGAGGTGCTGTTCGAGCACCGGGCCAAGCTGCTCCGCTACGTTAAGGAGTCCAACGAGTGGAAGGAACGCGGCCTGGGCGATATGAAGGTACTGCGCGATCGCACCAATCCCGACCAGGTGCGTCTGCTGATGCGTCGCGACAAGGTGCTCAAGCTTTGCTGCAACCAGCGCCTGACGCCCGAGACAAAGTTCACGTTCGCCAAGAACCAAAAGGCGGCCGTCACCTGGGCGTCGATAGATTACGCCGACGAAGAGCTGGCAAACGCTCTGCTCTGCCTGCGTTTTAAGACGCCGGAGATTTGCCAGGATTTCCTAGATGCGGTGCAGAAAGCTCAAGAGAGCATGGGAAAAGGTTCCACGGAGAAGGAGGAAACCAAGCAAGAGAAGCCACAAAAGCAGGCTGAAAAGGAGCCGGAGAAGCCGACCAAGGGCTTTGGAGATGCGTTCAAGCCCAAGGCGGGCAGTTGGAGCTGCAAGGCCTGCTACACTAGCAATGGCCAGGAGCAGCTTTACTGCCTGGCTTGCCAGGAGCCCAAGGATGACACAGTGCCGCCGAAGCAGCCAGGCTTGGATCAAGGCAATGTATTGAATTTGACCACCAATAGCTCCGCTGGCAAGTTCTCATTCGGATTTGCACCTGCTGCCCTACCCGTCTCTGGAGGATTTAGCTTTGGGGCAACTACCCAGCCCAAGGAACCGGCCAAGGATATACCAACTGCTCCTGTGACCGCGACAGCATCAGCTCCTGCCTCGGCCCCCTCTTTGCAAGCGGCAGCTGTTGGCTTTGGAAAGACCAACAGCACAACTACATCCGGTTTCGGGGATGCTTTCAAGCCCAAAGCGGGAAGCTGGTCCTGCAGCGCTTGCTATGTGAGCAATCCCGGAGAATCGCTGTACTGCAGCGCCTGCGAGACACCCAAGGATGACACAGTGCCAAAGAAGGAGAACGCCCTGGGCTCAGGACTCACTCTGCCTGCCTCCTCCCAGTTCAACTTTGGTTTCGCAGCCAAGCCAGCGGACCAGGCGACCAAGAGCAGTGTATTTGGTTCCACCACCTTCAACTTCCAAGCTCCAGCAGTTGGAGCTCCAGCAGCTCCATTTGGCTCCAGCGGAGGATTCACGTTCTCGATGCCGAAACCATCCCAGCTTCAGCCAAAGAGTCCTGCGGCAGCCGATGGCGATGACAACGACGGTTACCACGAGGAGGAGGAAAACAATGCATACTTTGCACCAGTGATTCCATTGCCAGATAAGGTAAGATTATCTCAGTAATGGACTAAAGCCACCTTTATTAACCAAACTCGAGTTGCAGATCGATGTGAAGACGGGCGAGGAGAACGAGGAACTTCTGTATGTGCACCGCGCGAAGCTATATCGCCTTACCGAAGGTGAATGGAAGGAGCGTGGCCTGGGCGATGTCAAGATCTTGCGCCACAAAGAAACGAAGAAGCTGCGTGTGGTCATGCGGCGTGAGCAAGTGTTCAAGATCTGTCTCAACCATGTGCTTAACAATGAGGTGGTGTACAAGCCGAAGGACGAGAAGTCCTTGCTGTTTGCCGCCTACGATTTCAGCGAGGGGGAGAGTGTCCTGGAGAGGTTCACACTGCGCTTTAAGAACCACGATGTGGTAGAGGAGTTCAGCAGGGCCGTCAAGAACGCGCTCGATGGAACTGCCGAAGCGATCAAAGATAACGGAGGCACACCATCCACGACGGCCATCAACGAGGCGGATAAACCAGAGAATCAGGATCAAGAACCAAGCAGCTGCCCTGGTTGTCGTGGCTGTTCTCCAGATAAATTCGTCTTCGTAGCCCCATCCTCGCCTGTTAGTAGTCTGACAGACGACGTGAACCCGCCCTTGCCCATGTTCCTACCACCCCTTCAGCTTCCAAAGTCAACTGGCGCCACTCCCTCGGCTACCCCAATATTCAAGGCCAGTTCACTGGGCGCCACCAACTCGTCATTCTCAGCATTCGGTAATCTAGCAGTGTCCGAAGCAACCAAAGCGCCCAGCAGTCCAGCTTTTCTATTCGGCAACGCCGGTGAGTTGCACATGTAAACTTTGTTTCATACGAAATAAGCTTAACTATATCTGTATTTTGTTGCTTTTCGTAGTAAAACTCTTTGGTGGCAACCTGGAGCCGAAGGGCAATGTCCTCGGCTCCATTTTTGGCAGCACAAATACCGACCAAAGTTCGGGCTGGGATTCCGCCAAGTCGATTTTCGGCGGTGCACAGCAGCAAAAGGACGAGACGACGCCCTCCAAGTCTATCTTTGGGGGTGCCAAGACTGAGTCACCGCTGCAGACAGCAACGCTTCCCGCACCCGAGATGCCAAAGTCAATCTTTGGCGGGACTTCCTCTGTTTTCGGAGGCAAACCTCCCGCCTCGGGCCTTCTTTTTGGAAGTGGATCCAATGCTCCGATCTTTGGACAAAAGGAAGCGGTATCATCTTTTGCAGACCTGAGCCAGCAGGCGAAAGAAAAGGAGGAGAAGCCATCACCTGCGAGTACAGCTTTCCAGGGCTTCGGTTTTGCTGGAGATGCCAAGGAAGGAAAGAAGGAAACTGTTTCTTTTGGCTCGGCGATCACTGATTTGTCGAAAAGTGCTGGCAGCACCACATTCGCAGACTTTGGAAGCAAATCGGTCGAAACTTTTGCTGATTTATCGAAAAACACTGGCACCACCACATTCGCCGACTTTGGAAGCAAATCGGGCGAAACTTTTGCTGATTTTGCCAAAAAAGCGGGCAATGACTTTGCCGACTTGTCGGCCAAAAGCCAGGGCACACCCATCGGCTTCAACAAGTCCAGCGGCGGTGGCTTCTACAATCTGACGCATCAGAACGAATTCAAGAACTTTCAGTCGACCCCACAGAGCGCCAAAAACGAGTCACAGGGCGATGATGGCGACGCAAACAATGATGACAACTACGATCCCCAGTACGACCCGATCATAGAGCTGCCGGATGAGATTGTGGTCACAACTGGAGAAGAAAATGAGACTAAGTTGTTTGGAGAGAGGGTGAAGCTCTTTCGCTACGACAACGATACAAAGGCGTGGAAGGAGAGAGGTGAGTAGACAAGGTGGTCTGAAGTGCATTTGATGTTCACTCCGTTCCCTTTTCTATCTCGTACAGGCTGTGGCGAACTGAAAGTCCTAGAGCATACGGAGATGCAGAGCTTCCGCTTGGTTCTGCGTCAGGAGCAGGTCCACAAGCTGCTGCTGAACATGAAGATCACCGGAGCCATGCACTTTGACTACATGAGCGGCCAGAAGAAGAGCTTTCTGTGGGCTGGCCACAACTTTGCGGCGGATGAGGAGGGCAAGATAAGCACCGATGGCGCTGTTGAGCGACTGGCCTGTCGTTTCGGAAAGGAGGAGACTGCGTCGTTGTTCCTTGCCAAGGCCAATGCCTGCATTGAACGCGCAAAGGCACTGGAGGACTCTCGGGAAGAGCACGAGTAGCATGATGATACCACGGAGTAGAACGAGTAGAGAGGAATATACCTAATATGTAGCATGTTTTCAATTACGTTTTTAAGTCTTGGCAACAAAAAGTATCACGGGAATTGTTAAATAAAGGCACAATTTCCATGTAACAATAAAAACTTTATAAAAATAATAAAATACAAATTAAAAAAGAATATAAAGTTTATTATTTTTTTATTTAAAGCTAATAAGAATCTAAATTAAAGTTAGTAACTAAAAACATAGGCCACAGTGGCTCGACTGGAAGTTGTTACATATTTTCACATAGTAAATAACTTAAGGACTAAATTGGATGTATCAGATTAATATAATTTGGTATGAATGTTCTTTTGTTGGGTTAGCTAGAAGTTGGATAGGTTTTCGCGGGAGAAAAATGGTTTTGCTGATGAAGAACTAACACATTATAACTTAATTTGATTTTCTCAAATGTTTTCATATCATTATTTTGGAGAGAAATTATTTAAATTTATTGGATGAGGAGACCGAATTCGAAATGAATCTTAGGCTTATAAAGCAGCGTATAAATTTAAAAAGTTAAAAAATTGAATATTTTTTAATTTAATTATTTCATTAATTTGACATAACCTTTTTTGTAGTTTTCCTCAGAACTCTATTGATTGATTGATTGCGAATCTAAATATTTTTAAAATTATTTGCGTTTTGATACTTAAAAAAAAAACATTTTTTTAGTTTTTTTATTTTATTTTAAAGAATGCTTTACTATTCGAGATTTTAATGGCGAATTAAAATATATACACGACGTTTGCCAATCTTGCGATTCTTGGTCTTAAGTTATCTCCGAAAGACCAAAGATATGTTTATTTTAGAAGCATTAAGTCTATATTTTCAAGTTAATAATTTTTTGGGCAAATCAAAGTTTAAAATATCTTAGCTAATTAGAAATGTGTTAATTTCAATTCGGAAAGTACTTATCTCAAATAGAAAATTAAATCTATACATTGATTTGCAAATAAAACATTTTTTGAAATTGTATGTCATTTTAAAAGTAAAATTTAAAAAAAAATTTAAATGTCATCAACTCACCTGATGATGCTGATCACGAGTATGTAAGACTTTCTTACTATCACGCAAAATACTGATAAAAATAATAATACCCTGCAATACAAATTATAAAATCAAAATTTGACTTAAAAACATAGAATTTGGCAACACTGTAGATAGACAGCTGCCCAACACTGAATGCCTCTGAGAGAGCCGAGCAGTGTTGTCAATTATTTGTATAGGAAAAAGCTAGATTAAACTTTTATACAATCAGGCGGAAAAAATAGCTGAACGAATTTTTAATGATTATATATATTTAGATTCAGTAAATAAAATAATTATTTCCTGTCTTCTGAAACAAAGAGTGGGCCAACGAAAATTTCAAAATTTTAAGTTCCCGCTATTTTTAAATTCTTGTGTAAAAAAAGCCAGATGTGCCGGAAAAAAGCTAAATTAACCTGATCTGAGAGAGCGTATTTGATTTGACACATAATGACGTGGTGAAGTCTGTGTGAAAAGAGAACAATAAATTGCCGACAAATCTCTAGTGTAATTAAATTAGTTACCGCATATTATTGCTCCCAGATTGGCCTCTGGATCGCCACTAATCCTCCAGCATCGGCTAGCAGGCGCTGCGAACACACTGACAGTCGCCAAACAACTCATACAACAAGGAGGTAGAAGAAGAAGAAAGAGAAGGCGACGATATATGAATTCGAGAATAATTAGCGATTGCTGCTAGTTCGCCTGTCTTGTGTTTTGTTAGCCGCTTCTCGCTGTCCCGCCCTGCCCTCTGTCCGAGGCCCCAGACCGAATCGATACACGTGTGCAGCGAGAGCAGCGCCGACGTCAAAGTCAACAAACCAGGCGAGGCCGGAGATTGATGAGAGGCTAGCGCGGAGCGACCATGATGAACGAGGACAGCAGCGCCGCCGGCGGAGGCGGCGTCAAGAAGTTCTTTCAACGCCTCTCACAGGTAAGTTCCAGCTCGTAGGCATTACAATGCGATTCTCCGGCTAAGCATTTGCCCTTTGGTTCGCAGACCTACCAATCCACTTTGGACCGGAGCACACCGCACACGCGGATGCGCTGGGTATTCGCCGGCTTTCTGCTCCTGCTCTTCGTTCTACGCATTTTCATCTACCAGGGCTGGTACATTGTGTGCTATGCGTTGGGAATCTACCATTTGAACCTGTTCATCGCCTTTCTCACGCCAAAAATCGACCCGGAGTTCGATCCGTACTCCCAGGACGACGAGGATGAGGGACCCAACCTGCCCACTCGCAGCAACGAGGAGTTCAGACCCTTCATCCGGCGCCTGCCGGAGTTCAAGTTCTGGCTGTCGGTGACGAAGAGCACGCTCATCGGCGTGATATGCACCTTCTTCGACTTCTTCAACGTGCCAGTATTCTGGCCCATCCTGGTCATGTACTTCATTACGCTGTTCTGCATCACGATGAAGCGCCAGATCAAGCACATGATCAAGTACAAGTACTTGCCCTTCACGCGCAACAAGCCGCGCTATCAGCGTGTCAATGACCTGACGGGTGCGGGCGCCGGACCCGGCTCTGTGGCGGGCAACGCGAAGTGACAATTAGCCGCACAGACGCCGGATACACGGCCGATGGCAGCGGGAACGGGCGATTCATCTATTGCCTCAACCTCTGCTATTGTGTCACCATCAACAAACAGCGACAACGCCGCGACCAAGGATGTGGGGTCGCCAACAGCAGGATCGTCCATCAAACCACCGCAGATAATTGCAGTTGAGGACTATTAGAAAAGGCTACCGAGAGCAGTCCGAAGGGGAATCAGAATCAGAATCGGAATCAGAAGCAGGGGCAGAACATCAACTAGAACCAAGCTGGCCCCATCATTTTGTTGGCTTGTAATCGCAGCATATTATTATTTCCTTTTTCGGCCTGAGTTTGTGTAGCATTTTTCTTTTTTTACTGTTGAGTTGTCGTACGGCGTTTTGTGCAAAAAAGATACCTTGTTTATTGTGTAACGTAATAATGCTTGTTTACATTTCTATTTCTATTTATTTGCAATGAATGCGATTTCAATCTATTGTAAATCCTCCTCCTCCGATACGATTACACACGGCGAGATCAGTTTTAATTTAATACTTCATCCTAAACTAATCCTAAACTTAAACATATTTTAATTAACGATCCTTCTATCCAAAAAGTAGAGTTACTTGCATTCGAAAACAAATATATATTTTGATTACCAATCATGCTTAGATGCTATATAACAACGTATGCCTAAATATATATACAAATATATTTTTTGCATCATAATTATACAATTTTTTGTTAGCGTTAACTTATACAAAATGTTAAAAGGCGGAATGATAAAATGAAATCTATAGGCAGGGTGTGTACACTGGGTGCGTCTTATGAATAAAGAAAGACACAAGGAAACCAAAACTATTTAAACCCTGAAGTTTGACCTGTACTTTAAAGGGTTGATTGGGATGATTGACGTGTTCGCTTTCGCTTGGCTTCTATGTTTTATCTAATCGGGTTTTATTGATCGCCAGTATTGATGAATGTAAAATTGAGTGATAAGGAAATAATTTCGATTTGCCTCCGGACCCTTCATCTGAATAATTTAAATGAAAACTCTTTTCTAGTTGTTTAGTTTAATTTATTCAAATGAAGCACAAACCAATAGTTCAAGCGTGCCGAATGTAAGCTATAAAGAATAGATAAATATAGAGCTTTGTGACAACAATTGTAAAAAACATACATTTTATAAAATGGCATTAACATGCAGTATCTTTGGAATAACAAGTGGGATGTTTTTGGTACAAGAAATGAAAATGCATTTTAAAGTACTTAATGTAAAAGGCAGCGAGAGACCAAAACTCTCACTTTGTTTCCACCTCGGAGCCAGCCTTGGCGCGCTCCTCCCGAGCACACTTCCGTATCACGCTATTAAAGTACTTGTGCAGGCCATAACTAAATAATCGCAAGGGTCCCATGACAAAGGCATGCAGGAGATTGGTGAAGAAGCCATCCCAAGGTAGCAGTCCACCACCCAAGGTAGTGATCAGCCAGCTTTCAGCACCCAGCGTTGACGTGAAGTTGCCCTTCTGCAAAAAAATTAACAAAGCGTAAATTAGTTGCAAAACTTCTCCTCTAAATAATTGATTTACCAATGCATCCTTGAGTATTGCCTTGGCCATCACCTCTGGCTCTACGAGTCCTCCGCCGCCAGAAATTATTTTAGTTTCGCGTGGCTTCGATTTCTCCTCCTCCTCAAAACCAGGCGTATTCGTGTCGCAGGGCATGGCCAGCGTCACGCTGACCCCGTGCTGTCGAGACTCCATTGCTATCGTCTCTGCCATGGCTCGCAGGGCGTACTTTGTGCAAGAATATGGACCATAGCCATAGATGCCGAACATGGCGGCCTGCGAGGCGGTGATCACAATGATGCCCTCACCCGCCTTCTTCATCTTTGGCAGCACATAGCGAGTGCAGTTGTAGGTGCCGAAGAAATTGACATTCATCAGCTTGTGCACATCCTGGACGGATACCTCCTCGAAGACCCCGCAAATGGCCATGCCGGCGCAATTGATTAAAGTGTAAATGGGACCGAAGGCATCCTCAATCTCGCTCAGAGCTTGGGATACCTTCTCGTACTCCCCGCCAATGTCAAGGCTTCTGTATTGGAACTTCTGGTCAGGTCGCTGGCGTACCACTTCCATCAGAGCCACAGCTCCGCCTGCGCAAAGGTTTAGATAGTGAATCATAGATAAGGGCAGTGTTTTGGGGTGGGGCTTCATCGCCCTCATTACTCACTCAACATTTTCTCGTCGCGGGCTATCACCGTCACATTGGCGCCCTTCATGGCACACTCCACCGCCAGGCAGAGGCCGATTCCCTTGGAGCCGCCGGTGACCACCACATGACGACCCACTATGCTCTTCGGTTTCTTGGCCATTACGAACAAAAAGACCAGAATGTGAACCAGCACCGCGATGCCCACGCAGAGAACTATCTCCCAGTTGAGTTCCATTTGTTAAAAGAGTTAAAGAGAGCCAGAAATCTGTAATCTGTTTGATTGAGTTTATCTCCCCAAATAGTTGATTAGAAAGTGCATCGGAAGTGTGCCCAGAGAAGGCAGAAAGTAAAACACCAGTTGCGTGCAGCAAATAGTTTAAAAACTTCAGAAGTTATTTGATTAATTTTTTCTCTGGATATAATAGATTTTCCTTAATATTCTGCTCTTAATTAATTATTTTATTTTCTCCATAAATATTTAATATTTGTTAAGTTGACAGCGCCAACCGGCACATGTGCACCGCAGCAGGTTGGCAGCCCTGATCGAATTTATTGTTGTTTATTCTGATTGGAATTTATAAATTTAGAAAATATTTAAAGAAAAATGCCACCGAAAAAGGACGCAAAGGGCGGCGGAAAGGATGCGGGTAAGGGTGGCAAAAAGCCTGCCGCCGAGGACAAGTGTAAGTACACATGAAGCAAACGCCGAGGGAGTACCTACAACAATTACCATTTTTCCCCCTTGCAGCTGCCGGCAAGGAGAAAAAGGGAGGCAATGCCGTAAAGGTGCGCCACATCCTCTGCGAAAAGCAGGGCAAGATCACCGAAGCGATGGAGAAACTGAAGGCTGGCCAGAAGTTCCCCGAAGTGGCGGCCGCCTACAGCGAGGATAAGGCGCGCCAAGGCGGCGATCTTGGCTGGCAAATTCGGGGAGCCATGGTTGGTCCCTTCCAGGACGCCGCATTCGCACTGCCCATCTCCACCGTCAACAATCCCGTGTACACAGATCCCCCGATCAAGACCAAGTTTGGCTACCACATCATCATGGTTGAGGGAAAGAAATAACAGATTCGTTTTTATAAAATCAATTTTAATGTGATTCCAATTTTGTTTCTTGTTTCCGTTGAATTTCATTTCGCTCCTTTGGATCCTGTGCGGTGCCATCACTTCTTGCCAGCGTCCTCCTTGAGACCCACGGTACGGTTAAACACAATGTGTTCCTTGGTGGTGTCCGGATCCACGGAGAAGAAGCCAATTCGTTCAAACTGGAACTTATCGTAGACCTTGGCCTGGGCGAGCGCCTGATCCGCAAAGGCTCGCACCACCGAGATGGACTGCTCGCTAATGTCGCTGAGGAAGCCGCCGGGCACCTCGTTGGGATCCTCGGGGTTTTTGTGCTTAAAAAGCTGCTCGTAGAGGCGCACCTCCAGCTGAATCGGTTGCGACACCCACTGGACAAAGGCCTTCGGCTTCTCAGCCTGATCGGCAGCTTGGCTGCTACAGACGAGTTCCACGACCTCTCCCGTCGCCGGATCCTTGACAATGTCATCCACGCTGATCACAAGGCCGGCGTGTCGAAGACCCACCGATTGCTTGGTCGACAGACGCCGGTAGCCCTTCTCGGGTTCCAGCTTGAAGTCTCCCCGCTCGATGTAGACCACCTTGTCGAGGGTGATCTTGTGCGATCCCTGCTGCGGGTTCTGAGGGAAATCCGGCACTTCTAGCTCAACTGGTCCCGCATGCGGGAAGTTCTTGATGGTCACTTTTAGCGGCTCCAGGACAACCAAGCGGCGGGGAGCGGTGACATTGAGTACATCCCTCACGGCCGCCTCCAACATGGCGGGATCGACGGCTATCTGGGCTCCTGTGACGCCCATCTGGGCGCAGAAGTTATTGATGGCCTCCGCTGGGAAGCCCCTTCTCCTCAGAGCCGTGAGAGTGAAGAGCCTGGGATCGTCCCAGTCGTGGACAATCTGCTCGGTGATTAGCTTGGCTATCTTGCGCTTGGACACCAGGGCGTAGTTCATATTCAGTCGGCCGTACTCCCACTGAACCGGACAGTAGATGTCGAGGGCATTGCACAGCCAGTAGTAGGATGATCTCCTTGACTGGAACTCCTTCGTGCACAACGAGTGGCTGATGTCCTCGAGCGAGTCACACAGGCAATGCGTGTAGTCGTAGGTGGGATAGATGCACCAGTCGGCGCCTGTGCGGTGATGGGCGATGAACTTGATTCGGTACGCCACCGGGTCCATCTTGCCCTCCTCCAGGGTCAGCTTCAATCGCAGCGTAGCCGCTCCCTCGTCGATCTTGCCGCGTTTCATGTCCTCGAACAGCTGCAGGGACTCCTCAATGGGACGCTCTCGCCAGGGACTGGGCTTCGGATTGAAGCCCTTCAGCTCCTCTGCCTTCTGGTGGCAGACGTAGGCCAATCCCTTCTTGATCAGCACCACGGCCCACTCGTACAGCTGCTGGAAGTTGTCCGAGGAGTGGGTGATCTTGTAAGGCTTGTAGCCCAGCCACTCTACCATCTCCTTGATGGCCAGGAAGAACTTCTCTTCCTCCTTCTCGGGATTGGTGTCGTCGTACCGAAGGTAGCAGACACCATCATGGGCAGCGGCATAGCCGAAGTTGATGTTGATGGCCTTGGCATGGCCAATGTGCAGGATGCCGTTGGGCTCCGGCGGGAATCGGGTGTGCACCTTGCCGCCCGTCCTCTTCAGGTGCTCCTTTAGCAGTCGCTCAGTGTGCTCGGTGACCACATAGCCGTCGGTCTTGTAGTTCTCGCCTGGGCAATGGAAGTGCACCTTTGTCTTCATCAGTTCCGCAATGGTGGTGGCTCCATCGGACGCTGCCTCGACTGACACTTGCGAAGAAGAAGCTGCCTCCGCCTTGGTAGCTTTCGCTGCCTTTGGCTTCTCGTTCTGCTTGGTGGGTGGCTTAAGGTCGGCTTCAGTCTTTGGTCCCAATAGATCAAAGATCTCAACATCGATGGCCGCCTTCACGGACTTGGCATCCGCCCATTTGAGTTCGCTCCTCACATCCTGCAGGATTTTAAACGAGTTAAAGTGGTACCGCTGCTCCAGCAAGGCCTCCTTATAGCTGCCCTTGATCTTAGCCTGCACAGTGCGCTCGATTTCCTCCGGTGTGACCACCACTCCCACGCCGCACTCCTTCTCCAGCTCCTGTACGTTGATGCTGGCCTGCAGCTTCTGGCCGCACTTCAGCACATACTCCAGGGCGGCGTCCACCCGCTGTGTGTTGTCCAGCTTGCGCTCCACAATGTAACGCACCAATAGGGGCAGCTGCTCCGCCGCCTGGGGCTTCAGCTTTGTGGCCATGTGGTAGAGCAACATGCCGGTGCCATCGGCCAGAGAAGCAGCGCTGCCCGCCTGCGCAAGCGCCAATTGGAGGTTCTTGGTCACGTTGGCATTCTTCAGGGTCTCCTTGGCCTTCTGCTCGCTCATGCCAAGGGCCTGGAATTGGGCTATCAGATCCTCGCCTGCCATGTCCTCCTTTTTTGTCTCTTTCTCGCTGCGCCGCTGATGACGAAGTGCAGTTCGCAGTGTGGCCAGAGACTCAGAGTTGCGATTTTTAAGATAAGGCCTATCGATGAAACAAACAGCTGATTTATCGAACCTATCGGTCTGCCTGCACGTGTAAAACGAAAACATTGTTAAATGCTATAGAAAAACAACTAAAATCGAGTCAAAATGGGCAAATTAAACGTGACAGTGCTACGTTACCTCACCAAGGAGGACTTTCGCGTCCTCACCGCCATAGAAATGGGCATGAAGAACCACGAATTGGTGCCGGGACCACTAGCCGCTGCCATTGCGAATCTAAAGACAGGTGGCGTTCACAAACTGCTCAAAGAGCTGTGCAAGCACAAGCTTTTGTCCTACGAGCGGGGCAAAAAGTGTAAGTATCTGTGAAGGCTACCTTTTAACTTAATTAATACCTTTCTGTGTTGCAGATGATGGCTATCGGTTGACCAACACGGGCTATGACTACCTGGCTTTGAAATCTCTCACCTTGCGCGGATCGGTCAGCTCCTTTGGCAACCAGATTGGCATTGGCAAGGAGTCCAACATCTATGTGGTGGCCGATGAGGAGGGCACGGCTATTTGCCTGAAACTCCACCGATTGGGGCGTACTTGCTTCAGGAATGTCAAGTCCAAGCGAGACTACCACGGCCGGCGGCACAAGGCCTCTTGGCTTTACCTGTCGCGCATCTCGGCCACTAGAGAATTTGCCTACATGTCGGCGCTGTATGATCGCGGTTTTCCGGTGCCTAAACCCATCGACTTCAATCGCCACTGTGTGCTAATGGAGTTGGTCAAGGGATGGCCTATGTAAGATGCTGTTTTTTAATTATGCACAACGATTTTTAATGTGGTAACCTCTTTGAAGGACCCAAGTTCATGAGTTGCTGGATGCTCCACAGGTCTACGATGACCTAATGAATCTCATCGTTCGCCTGGGCAACTCTGGTGTCATCCATGGCGATTTTAACGAGTTTAATTTGATGGTGACGGACGCGGGCAAGCCCATACTGATTGATTTTCCCCAGATGATGTCCACCTCGCATGAGAATGCTGAATTGTAAGTTACTTTGTGTTGTAGGTCTTCCAAAACTAAGTTTTATTTATTTATAGCTTCTTTGAACGCGATGTCACCTGCGTGCGTGAAATGTTCCGTCGCAAATTTGGCTACGAGAGTGAGGACTACCCCAAGTTCAGTGATCTGGTGCGAGAAGATGATCTGGATGCCGAGGTCCATTGCACAGGTTATGGTTTCACCAAGGAAATGGAGCAGGATCTGTTGCAGGAATACGGTATGATTGAACAGGATGACGGCGATGATGAGGAAGAAGGTAATATTGAGGAGCAAGAGGAACCACCTGTTTTGGTTCCATCAGCGGCTGTAGAGATCGATGAGTGTCGCCGGCAAGTAGAAAACGAAGTCTTCTATAGCGAAGCCAAGCCCACACAGAAGTCTGATGATGCAGTGCGTCGGTATATAGAGTCGTGTACACAATACCTGGGCAATTTGACCGTGGGTCCAGAGGTTCCCGATCAGACGCTGCCCTCAAAACTAGAAGACGGCTCTCTTCCAATCGAAAAACCCGAAGTTACTCCAGCTGAAACCGCAGTACCAGCTCCTCAACCTGTGGCCACAGACGATGCCAGGTCCTTCAGTTCGAATGACCTGGACGCTGATGAAGTGCCAGAGCTAGTGGCTGGCCTGGATCCCAACTCGCGAATGTATCGCCTTAAAATGGTCGAACAAATGCTAAATGATGCCAGGAGCCAGCGCTCGTTCTCTACCACAACGAGTACAATAGCTCCTTCCGTCATTACCGACCGTATTCGTCGTAATATGGACATCAAGGAGAAACGAGAGCAGCGTAAGAAGTGCGTGGCCAAGGGAGAAGCCAGCGCAGTGCATCGTCATCGCAAGGAGAACAAGGATGTGGTGAAGGAATACGCCGGTTGGGACTTTTAGAAACAATTCCCTGCTAAATATTTCATATGTTTTATAGTGATAGTGTACATTTTAAATAAAAACATTTGATTTTTCAATGTTAATCTCTTTCTGCGCACATCCCCAAGTATATAGCTCTTTTACCCGTGACTAGCCATTTTTATGATTTCATAAAAGGCTAAGTTTCTTTATCTAGTGTAATCTCATGCTAAACAAATGCAGCCATTATGCGGGCGAGCAGTTTGTTGTAAAATACAGCCATTGCCATGATTTAGCGAAATGCCAGAATAAAATGATACCTATTCCTCCAGGTGGATGATCTGTTTAGTTAGTTTTGTGCTCCAAGGGTTTTTGAACTTAAATAAGTAGTTTTTTCCAATTTTATACATTTTTTAAAGGAATTGCATGCATTTTTTTTAAACCTAATGGCTGTGAATATGGTTTCAAGTAGTTATTGTTTGTTTTTTTGAGCACATGGATGGGCAACCATGACAGCCCTTTTACAAAATTTAAACGATATTTAGAATTCAAGTTGGAGTACCTAAACTAGGATTTCAATAACAGCACTATTTTGATTGTTACCTTCTTTCCAGGGCATTCACGTTAAATGTAGTCGATTCTCTCTGTATCTTAACAAATATTTTCACGCCGAGAAATTGTTCAATTGCGGACAATGACAATGCAAGCCGGCGGGAGATTCTTGGGGTATAAGTTATCATTATTATCACGTAACCTTTAGGCGGATGATCCATATATAAGACCAGCACCTCTGACGACACAATAGCACTAACAAACACCTTTGGCTGCGGTTAAGATCACACACACTTACACATAATGCCTGAGGAGAAGACCCATCCTGTGCCTGTGTGGCTCACCCAGGACTTTGTGCAGGAGAAGCTCCGCATCTACTTTAAAAAAGACTCTTTGAAGCTGGAGAAATTGGTCATTAAGCCGGCCATTGCCAACGGGGAAAACTACGCCAGCGTAATGACGCGGATTAATGTGGAATATTCCATAAAGGGATCTAAGGGTAAGAAGCTGGCCACCAACTTCCTGGTTAAGACGACCTTTGCCGAGAAAGATCCAATTGCGCATTTCCTTATCACTTACGGGGTCTATACCCGTGAGATGGACATGTATCAAAGGATTATTCCAAAGCTGGCAGAGCTGGTTAAGGCGGAGATTCAGGATCCACGGAAGCTCTTTGCGGGCACCGTCAACGTGGATTGGGAGACAAATTCAATTATCTTTGAAGACCTCTCTCTGGAGCATTATAAGGTGGCCTGCCGGTTAAAGAAACTTGATCTGGAGCACACGCATCTGGTGCTTGAGAAGCTGGCCAGCTTCCATGCTGCCGGAGCAGTCCTGGTCGAGCGGGAGCCCGGTATACTAAAGAAGAACTATGATCGAGGATTCTACAATAGACATACCCGAGGCTATGAGCCCATTATGAAGAATCTTTTGAGGGCCCTGTTCCGCTCCCTCAACTTGGATGAGGAGTTGCGTCAACGCTATAAGGCAAAGATAGATAGATTGGTCGATCGTGTGATGATCTACGGCGAGCGATCGACAACCAACAATCCGGGAGACTTTCTGACCCTGGCTCACGGAGATCTTTGGACCACCAACATGATGTTTCAGTACGGTGCAGAGGGTCATCCTTCGAATGCCATCTTTATTGACTTCCAGTTCAGCGTGTGGAATTCCCCGGCCATCGATCTGCACTACTTCTTCTCGACCTCGATACACGACAATCTCCGCCTGGAAAACCAACCGGAACTGGTACAGTTTTATTACTACAAATTAGTGGATTCTCTGAAGAAGCTCAAGTACTCTGGCCACGTGCCAAGCTTATTCGACTTTCACCTGCAGTTCCGCACGAGAGCCTTCTTTGGTAAGCAGACAGTCTAATTATTTTCCTTAGTCCTGGTTGTAATAAATCCTCTTTCGTAGCTGTGTTTGCATCCCTGATTTTTGAGCCCTTGATGTTGTACAATGGCAAGGAAGAAGCTTCTCTGGAGCAGATTATCTCCGAGAGAGCGAGCGGGATGAGATTCAAGGATGATATCTATCAGCATGAGTGTGTCCGGAAGAAACTGCATCTCACGCTCCCCTTCCTTGAACAGTGGGGATTGCTTGATGAAATGTGATACGAAATTGTTAAATTAAAATTATATTATATTCGAGCGACAAGCGAGATTAGACTAAATGGTTGCATTAACTAGAATAGTCTGCGAGTTATAGTATGGGTGAAAGCTATCTGTATAATCTGTCATAAAGTCAACTGCAAGGCTATATAAAGGCAGTGCTCTCTTAGAATTTAAATCTCAAAGATACAGCAATGAGTAAGGAAGGCATTCATCCGGCGCCTACGTGGCTCACTGAGGACTACGTAGAGCAAAAGTTACGCATATATTTCAAGAACAACTCCCTTAAGGTAATAAAACTCCAGGTCAAGCCAGCCAGTCCCAAAGGCGAGAACTATGCCAGTGTCATGAACCGCATCAGTGTGGAGTACACAACAGATGATTCGAAGATCAAAAAGGCAACCAGTTTTCTAGTCAAGGCCACCTTCGCCGACAATGATCCCACATCTGAGTTGCTCGCAGAGTACGGAATCTACACCCGTGAAATGGATATCTACGAACGGATTCTGCCTGATTTGGCAAAAATGGTGAAAAATGAAATCGGGGACTCCCGAAAACTGTTTGCAGCAACTGTGAGTGTGGATCGTGCGAGGGAATCCATCATCTTTGAGGACCTTTCTCTGGAGGAGTATAAGGTGGCCTGTCGTCTGAAGAAACTAGATTTGGAGCACACACATCTGGTTCTGGAGAAGCTGGCCAATTTCCATGCTGCCGGAGCGGCTCTGGCAAAACGTCAGCCAGGAATCTTTGAAAAGAATTACGATCGAGGCTTTTTTAATAAGCACACGCGGGGCTATGAACCCACAATGAGGAACTTGCTGGAGGCTCTGTCCCGCTCTCTGGAGTTGAATCAAGATCTTAAGCAACGATACCAGGCGAAGATCGATCGCTTGGTCGATCATGTGATGGATTATGGCGAGCAATCTACTTCCATTAATCCAGGAGACTTTTTAACCCTGGCTCATGGCGATCTGTGGACCACCAACATTATGTTCCAGTATGACGAAAAGGGTCGTCCCACCAATGCCATCCTAATAGACTTTCAGTTCAGCGTCTGGAACTCTCCGGCCATTGATCTTCACTATTTCTTCTCCACCGCGATGGACGACACACTTCGGTGGAACCGTCAGCATGAGTTGGTTCAGTTTTATTACTATAAGCTTGTGGAATCCCTGAAGAAGCTCAAGTACTCAGGCCATGTGCCAAGCTTATTCGATTTTCAGCTTCAGTTCCAGCGAAGAGCCTTTTACTGTGAGTGTTTCATATGGGATTTATTAGCTTAATGATTTATTTTAATTTTTCCACAGCTGTCTTCTCTTCATTAATTTTTGAGCCTTGTATGCTGTACACTGGAAGTGAGGAGGCGTCTATTATGCAGGGAATGTCCGCCTCCGAGAGCGGAATTCGGTTCAGAGACTCAGTATTTCAGGCCGAGCACATCAGGAAAAAGATGGTGTTCACTCTTCCGTATCTCGATCAGTTGGGGTTGCTAGATGTCATGTAAAATTTATAAATAAAATAGATACTAAATATGAGATCTTTGCTCATCTTAGCCCCTGTGGCGTATGAATAATTTTATTTCTTTCCTACTTTCTGAGAAGTAGTTATCCTTAAAGTCAAAGTCTTTTCATGATTCTTTCGTGAGTCTTTTTCATCTGGAAATATTATTATGATGTACTACATATGTTTATACAAGTTATTACGGTATAAATACATAGGGGTTTATCTAGTATAATCTTTGGCAAAACAAGGGACGCCACTATCTGTGAATGTTATATTCTTACGGTCCCATGCTTTCTTTAAACGGTGGAAATAAAAGAGCTACCTGTTCATAAAGGGATGGTCTGTTTTTAAAGAGAGATTTCTTATAATAAATTAACAAAATGAATTAGTAAATTGCGATTTGCAATAATAAGAATAAGGGAACTTATTGACAAAATAAATATGGGAAATGTTATATATCTTGATTCAAAAAAAAATTAATGTTTTAATTCACCCAAACGAAATATATAAATAACCAGATTAATAAATAGCAATACACGTGATGTAAGTACGATTTAGTCACTCTCCCGAGGAAATAATCTTGAACTTGTGAATGTCTGTTATATATTTTTATTTTTATCTCATTTTGCTCCCGACTATACTCGCCAATTGTTAAATTGCCGACGATGACGAAGCAAGTCGGTGAGCGTTAGTTTTTACACATGTTATCATCATAATAATCATCTCTACCCAGACAGCTTTATAAAAGAGCTGCGCCTCTGACGAAAGATAGCACAAATTACCGCCCAGAGTAACGGTTCGGATCTCAAAATGCCAGAGGAGAAGACCCATCCAGCGCCCGTGTGGCTCACCAAGGACTACGTCGAGGACAAGCTGCGAGTCTACTTCAAAGATAAATCCCTAAAGCTCGAGAAACTGGAGATCAAGCCGGCGATACCCAATGGAGAGAACTACGCCAGCGTAATGACCCGCATCAATGTGGAGTATACCACGAAGGAGTCTAAGGAGAAGCAAGCCACCAACTTCCTTGTGAAGACCACATTCGCGGACAAGGATCCGGCTGCCCACGTGCTCATGCACTATGGAATATACACCCGAGAGATGGATATGTATGAGAAGATCCTGCCACAGCTAGCGAGTATTGTCAAAGGGGAGCTGAAGGACTCAAGAAGGTTATTCGCAGGTACTGTAAATGTGGATCGCGAACGCGACTCGATTATCTTCGAGGATCTGTCGCTCGAGCAGTACAAGGTGGCTTGCAGGTTGAAGAAGCTGGACCTGGAGCACACTCACCTGGTTCTTGAGAAGCTGGCCAATTTCCATGCTGCCGGAGCAGTTCTTGCAGAGCGACAGCCGGGTGTTTTTGCGAATAACTTTGATCGCGGATTTTATAATAAACACACTCGTGCGTACGAGCCCATCATGAGGAACCTTCTGCAGGCCCTGTCCCGATCCTTAGAGTTGCAGCCAGATCTTAAGCAGCGTTACCAGGCCAAGATAGACAATTTGGTTGATCGTGTAATGGATTATGGGGAGCAATCGACAACCATTAATCCAGGAGACTTTGTGACCCTGACTCACGGAGATCTCTGGACCACCAATGTGATGTTCCAGTACGATGCACAAGGTCATCCCTCGAATGCCATCTTCATTGACTTCCAGTTCACCGTGTGGAACTCTCCGGCCATAGATCTGCACTACTTCTTCTCGACCTCGATACACGAGAATCTCCGCCTGGAAAAGCAACCCGAGTTGGTCCAGTTCTACTTCTACAAGTTAGTTGATGCCCTCAAGAAGGTCAAGTACTCAGGCAGGATTCCCAGCTTATTCGAGTTTCAGCACCAGTTCAGAACTAAGGCATTTTATGGTAAGTATTTAGGAATATCTCAATAGATCTGTCATTAAGAAAAATATATCTTTCTCAGCTGTGTTCTCTTCGCTGATTTTCGAGCCCACAATGGTTTACAACGGCAAGGAGGAGGCATCCATCGAGCAGATCATATCTACGAGCGAGAAAGGAATGCGCTTCAAGGATGATGTCTATCAGTCAGAGAGTATTCAAAAGAAAATGCATCTCACACTACCTTTCCTAGATCAATTGGGGCTACTGGATGAAATGTAAAATAAATTAATTTATTGAAGGAATACAAAATATATTTCTGATTAAAATTAAAACGTAAACATTTATATATTAGTATTACTTATATTACTTTTTACTTACAATAATGAATAATTTCTAATTTTGACAGTTTAGTTTTATATATATTTGAGATAGACCCAGTTTTACATACTTTTAATTTGATAATTTTATAAAATATTTATGGTGTAATGATAAATAACTATGGAATCTCAGATATACATTTAACTATAGTGTTTAATTATTTTCAATTATTATTGGTATATGCTATTTCCCATATATGTATAGCATAGAACGGTAGTCTTTTGTGATTTTATAAGTAGACTTGTATATATTCACAATTATAGATAAGCAGCTAGACATGCAAATGCCACGTCAACGACTTAAAAATAAAAGCTTTTAAGAGTACAACATCCACCTACGTAATCCGTACACTCGCCTTCAATTACTGGGTTTGGGATACGTTTTACTTAAGCGAACATTTATGATTTCATAAACTACAAAGTATTAGTGCCTTAATATAGTTAAAGCTTACGATAAACAAGCGACGTGGGTCTCTATGTTTTCTCAGTGCTACCTTTACATGATGGGATGTTCTGGTTAGTTCTAAAAATGTAGGATTTGTATTTATTTATAATGACAAATACTAAAAAAAAAAAAACAAAAAAATTGTAGGTTTTTTTTCTTTTTTCTATAATTTAAATATTAAAGAAAAATTTTAACGAATTAATATAACTAAATGGCAAGTCGGTTATAACTGTGCAAAAGATTATCATTGTCTTGCCTTACTCTATATATTTCTTAATTCTCTTCTATTCTTATTTCTTATTTGTTATTTTTGTAGGTAAAAATTTAAATAAGCCATTTAAATATTTTTTTTAGGGATATGCTGACGTGTACCAAGATGGATTGTCTTTGCTCTCGGCAAGACTGGTAAGCTTCCAAATTGTTGACAATTAAGGGTTTAGCTGGGATGCTCTTTGTAGAAGTTATCAGATTCGTGCACCTGTCGTCGCTGTATAAATGGATCGTGTCTCCGGCGCCAGATCGCCATACAGAAAAGTAAGCCCCCAAACTGCGGTTAGCATCACATTATGCCGGAGGAACTCATCCACAAAGCGCCTGCTTGGCTCACCGAGGAATATTTGGAGAAGAAGCTGCGCGTCTACTTCAAGAACGAGACACTGAATCTGGACCAGCTCGAGATCAAGCCGGCAATTGGCAATGGGGAGAACTACGCCAGTGTGATGTCCCGCATCAATGTGGAATATACCACAGAGGACTCAAAGAAAAAGCAACCTGCTACATTCTTAGTGAAAACCACTTTTGCTGACAAGGATCCGGCCTCCGACTTGCTCTCGGAGTATGGGGTCTACACCCGAGAAATGGATATGTACGAGCAGATACTGCCCCACCTGGCGGATTTGGTTAAGAAGGATATCGGGGACTCCCGGAAGCTTTTTGCGGCTACTGTGAATGTGGATCGTGTAAGAGACTCCATCATCTTCGAGGATCTGGCGCTGGAAAAGTATAAGGTGGCTTGCCGGCTAAAGAAACTGGATCTAGAGCACACCTATCTTGTTTTAGAGAAACTGGCCAGTTTCCATGCCGCAGGAGCAGCTCTAGCCGAGCGTTGGCCAGGGATATTTGAAGAAAACTATGATCGAGGGTTCTTCAACAAACACACCCGAGCTTACGAACACATTATGACGGTTCTCCTGCAGGCCTTGTCCCGCTCCTTAGAGCTTAATCAGGATCTTAAGCAACGATACCAGGCGAAGATCGATCGATTGGTGCATAATGTGATGGATTACGGGGAGAGAGCGGCAACCATTAGACCGGGAGATTTTGTGACTCTGGCTCATGGTGATTTGTGGACCACCAACATCATGTTCCAGTACGACGGAAAGGGTCATCCCACCAACGCAATCTTTATTGACTTCCAGTTTAGCGTGTGGAACTCTCCGGCCATTGATTTGCATTACTTTTTCTCCACTTCGATCCAAGAAGATCTCCGTTTGCACCACCAGGCGGAAATGGTTCAATTTTATTATTACAAGCTAAAGGAGGCCCTGAAAAAGCTGAGGTATTCAGGACACGTTCCCAGTTTGTTCGAGTTCCAACATCAGTTTCGGCTTAAAGCTTTCTACGGTGAGTAAACAATTAATACTATTTCAGTCCTGATATTAATTATAATACAAAATCCTTTCAATAGCTGTATTTTCCACCCTGATTTTCGGACCTGTCATGGTTTACAATGGCAAGGAGGAGGCCTCCATTGAGCAGATAATATCTACGAGCGAGAAAGGAATACGATTCAAGGACTCACTTTATCAGTCAACGTATATGCAAAAGTTACTACATTCTGCTTTGCCGTTCCTTGATCAGTTGGGATTGTTAGATGAAATGTGAAATCTTATAAGCAATATGTAATTATGTAATTAAATGTTTCTGAAAAATTATGCTTACTAGTAATACTGCAATACTCATTGTGTTTATCTTTTATTTATAAAACTACATTGCATACTTTTGAGAAAGTTTGTTACTTTATTAGTTTTCCCTAAATGGAAGAATGAAGTTCTTATTTTTGATTAGTGTACTGTTACCTTGTTATGAAAAAAGGTTTGGTTTAACATAGGTCATTCGTTTTCTGAAATATCTAGTTTAATGGCATTTACTAACAGGCGTATTAAGTCATGAAGGTGCTAAACATATAAATAAGCCGATACATTTTATTTACTTTTCTGGATTTTGGTCATCCCTTCATTGTTAATAGAATTGAATACCTTGAGTGTATTAATTTTTCATGATTTCTTATTGCATTTCGTGCAGAGATAATGTCCCACTTAAATTGTATTGTTTGCATCAAGAAGTTAATATCAAAAGAAACTTACTGATTGTGTTGTATTATTTTAATTTTTAATTTTAATTTTTCTCGTGAATTTTTCTTTCTAAAAAACTGGTTTGAATATGTGTCTGTTATAGTTAACAATCTTTGAAAACGCCACGTCAGCCAGTGGAAAATGAAAGGTTTTAAAAGTACACTTACCACCCACGCAATCTTTTCACTCGCCTTCAATTGGTCGGCTTGGGACACGTTTTACTCAAGCGAATATTTACGATTTCATAAATTGTAAAAACTAATTTAGTTAATTCCCTGGTTAAACAAATGCCGGGAGTCTCAATGTTTGCTCAGTGCTACCTATTTAACAAGGGTATACTCTGTTTAGCAAATGAAGTGGGAGACATCTCAAACTTTTCAAAAAAAACTCACAAATGTATTTATTTTTTAATATAATTAAGTATAAAATTAAGTTAATAATGTAGGCACATAAAAAATATTTAATAATAAACAAGATGTAAAGCAAAGTTAATTTTAAATAAAGAATTAAATTATTACAATGTTGACTTACTAACTTCCCTTAAGTACTTCATTATTTTGAGGAGACGTGTCCCAACTTAGAAAGGCCCTAAAATATGCCATATAAAATATCTTAGTTATCTTAGCTGACGTGTCCTTAGATCACTTTCTCGTATTTGCTCTCGACTTGTAAGCTTCTCAATTGCTGGCGATTAAGGTACAAGTACAAGCATCACACATGCTGTATAAAAGAGCTGTGTTTCTCGGACAAAACCATCAAACAACCAGGTAAACCCCACAGCTGCACATCATGCCGGAAACACTCACCCACAAGGCGCCTGCCTGGCTCACCGAGGAATATGTGGAGGAGAAGCTGCGCGTGTACTTCAAGGATGAGTCCTTGAACGTGGAACAGCTCGAGATCAAGCCCGCAATTGGTAATGGAGAGAACTATGCCAGTGTGATGACTCGCATCAATTTGGAGTACACCACGACGGACTCGAAGGTCAGGCAGCCAGCAACATTTCTGGTAAAAACTACCTTAGCGGACAAGGATCCTGCCTCTGACTTGTTCTCGGAATACGGGATCTACACTCGCGAAATGGACATGTACAAACGAATTCTGCCTCACCTGGCGGACTTGGTTAAGGAGGATATTGGGGATTCCAGAAAGATGTTTGCTGCTACTGTAGATGTGGATCGAGCAAGGAACTCAATTATATTCGAGGATCTTTCGCTGGAGAAGTATAAGGTTGCCTGCCGGCTAAAGAAACTGGACCTAAGGCACACCCATCTGGTTCTTGAGAAGCTGGCCTATTTCCATGCCTCCGGAGCAGCTCTGGCCGAGCGTCAGCCCGGGATCTTTGAGGAAAACTATGATCGAGGCTTCTTCAATAAACACACGCGAGGCTACGAACACATCATGACGTCTCTTCTAAAGGCTTTGTCCCGCTCTTTAGAGTTGAATCCAGATCTTAAGAAGCGGTATCAGTCGAAAATCGATGGCCTGATCAATCGACTGATGGACTATGGCGAGCAATCAGTGTCCATTAACCCCGGAGATTTTGTGACTCTGGTTCATGGAGATCTGTGGACCACCAACGTCATGTTCCAGTACGACG
Source organism: Drosophila punjabiensis (assembly GCA_008042585.1). NCBI lineage: Eukaryota > Metazoa > Arthropoda > Insecta > Diptera > Drosophilidae > Drosophila > Drosophila punjabiensis. Next base: position 398,380 of record VNJR01011727.1, on the reverse strand, counting down.
GAAAGGATCATCCCACGAATGCCATTTTCATCGACTTTCAGTTCAGCGTTTGGAACTCTCCGGTCATTGATTTGCATTACTTCTTCTCGACTTCCATCCAAGAAGATCTCCGTCTGCAGCATCAGCCGGCCTTGGTGCAGTTCTATTACAACAAGTTAGTGGATGGCCTGAGGAATTTGAGGTATACAGGACACGTTCCTAGTTTGTTTGAATTCCAACAGCAGTTTCGGGCTAAAGCTTTCTATGGTAAGTGCAGGAAAATTTTCAATTTTTTACTTCATTTAATAAATTTTCTCCTGCAGCTGCATTTGCTTCCTTGGTTTTTGCACCCACCATGGTGTACACCGGCAAGGAAGAGGCCTCCGTAGAACAGATCATATCTACGAGCGAAAAGGGATTACGGTTCAAGGACGCACTTTATCAGTCCAAATATATGCAGAAGATACTTCTCTCCACATTGCCGTTTCTTGATCAGTATGGATTGTTAGATGAAATGTAACATTTTTTTGCTAATAATTGCCATTCATGAAAATTAATTAAAATTATAAAGCCAAAGATTTTTATTTTATAATTAAAGATCTTACAGAACATGCAATAAAAGTGTATCAGCAATCACTCATACAATTCCCGCTTGAAGTGCTGTTTCCCTATCAGTTAAGAGTCAAAGATACTTGCAATATATTTCCTTATCAAAATATTTAAAAACCTATAAAAGCGTACACCTTTGGTAAAGAAAGGCATTTAGTACACAGCTACTGATCGTATAATGTCCCAGGAAAGCAACCTTAGACCGCATCCAGCTCCTGCTTGGCTTACACCAGAGTACGTGGAAGAAAAGCTGCGAATCTATTTCAAGGACGACTCCCTGAGGTTGAAAAATCTGACCATCAAGCCGGCAATAGGCAACGGGGAAAATTACGCTAGTGTGATGACTCGAATCAATGTAGAGTACACCACTCATGGTTCAAAGGACAAGCAATCCACTAAGTTTCTGGTGAAGACCACCTTTGCCGACAAAGATCCTGCGGCTTGCGTGCTCGAGAGCTATGGTGTCTACACCAGGGAGATGGATATGTACGAGCGAATCCTCCCAAGGCTGGCAGATCTGGTAAGGAATGAGCTATGCGACCACCGGAAGTTATTTGCAGCCACAGTTAATGTGGATCAAGCAAGGGACTCTATCATCTTTGAGGATCTGTCGCTGGAGGAGTACAAGGTGGCCTGCAGGCTGAAGAAGCTGGACCTGGAGCACACTCACTTAGTTCTTGAGAAACTGGCCAGTTTCCATGCCGCCGGAGCAGCTCTGGCTGAACGACAGCCTAATATTTTTGCACATAACTATGATCGTGGATTTTTTAATAAACATACCCGCGGGTATGAGCCCATTATGAGGAATCTTCTAGAGGCCTTGTCACGTTCCCTGGATTTGGATCAGGATCTTAAGCAGCGTTATCAAGCGAAGATAGATCGTTTGGTTGATCATGTAATGGCATATGGCGAGCGAGCCACTTCCATTAATCCCGGAGACTTTGTCACACTGATTCATGGAGATATTTGGATCACAAATGTGATGTTCCAGTACGATGCACAAGGTCATCCCTCGAATGCCATCTTCATTGACTTCCAGTTCACCGCGTGGAACTCTCCGGCCATCGATCTGCACTACTTCTTCTCGACCTCGGTACACGAGAATCTCCGCCTGGAAAGGCAACCGGAGTTGGTCCAGTTCTACTTCTACAAGTTGGTGGATGCCCTCAAGAAGGTCAAGTACTCAGGCAGGATTCCCAGCTTATTCCAGTTCCAGCACCAGTTCAGAACTAAGGCTTTTTATGGTAAATTAAATACTACTTATTGTGCATTTCATACTTTATTCTTAGAGATTTCCTTCCACAGCTGCCTTTGCTTCGCTTATTTTCGAGCCAACACAGGCTTACAACGGCAAGGAGGAGGCGTCCATGGAGCAGATCCTGTCCCCATCAGAGAAGGGAATGCGATTCAAGAACGATGTTTATCAGTCAGAGGAAATGAGAAGGAAGTTGCATTGCACGCTTCCATTTCTTGATCATTTGGGGTTGCTAGATGAAATGTAAATTCAAAAACGATACTGTAAAAATAAATAACTCATGTCTTGTTGTATATGAAATTGTTTATTTAAAAAAAAATCATGGGTCGCATTGCGTATACGTAATTTAGAATACATAAATTTTATCGTTTCCTTCGTATAGCTCGAATAGCACAGCAAGTTTACACATACTTACCCTATTTTCTTTTACATTATATTCAATATTTTGTTTATGATACTTAAGCTGATACCTGTGTAAGCTTTAGTAAGCAAATATATACATAAATAATTAAGTGCTTATTTGTTGTAAAGGCGTTGAGTTGAGGGCACTGCTTTATTATTTTTAGTGCGAAAAATCAACAAGAGAAGCTTTTTGTTTTAAAATGCAAATATGTGACATGAAATTAGAAAAGACTGATAAAGTGCAAAATCTCACTTAAAGATTTTTGAACTACCAACGCGATGATACACTTTTAAAATTATAAAAAATTTTTTTAATATTTTTTAATAACAAAATACTAAATAGGAACAATGAGGTTTTTAAAAATATTCTAATGGAATATTAAATTTGCTGTAAATAAGGAATGACACATTATATATAAGTTTTGTCTGAAAATTTGTCGATAGTATTGATAATTTATTGTTAAATATTTTATATTTTAACATGACAAAGCTTAGGATATTTTCGTTATAAAATTATATGCGATAAATGCGTAGACATATCATATCTTCATTTTCGTTTTGCTATACATAGATCCCTACTCAAAACATTTATTTAAAACCTAAAAGTCATTGTTCAACTGATTTATATATATTAGTACTTAGCACTTCAACCTTTTTCCAAGAATTGGAATTATTTTCTCATTAAAAGCCAGTAGACTTGCATAAACAATAGAAGCAAATGTGCATTGCAATAAATTTATTTGTTGATTCGGCTAGACTCGAGTGTTGTTTGCACAAGATACTAGCACTACACTTATCGGGTGCACCCAACACTATATAAAACTGTGAGACTCAGGTGGTGGCACCACAGAAGAAAATAATCCGAGCTAAGGTTGAGACCATGCCAGAGGAGACCATCGCACACAAGATCCACCCGGCGCCTGCCTGGCTCACCTCGGACTACGTCCAGGACAAGCTGCGCATCTACTTCAAGGACCAATCCCTCAAATTGGAGAAGCTCAGCGTAAAGCCGGCCATCGCCAATGGTGGGAACTACGGCAGTGTGATGACCCGCATCAATGTGGAGTACACCACGAAGGAGTCGAAGGAGAAGCAGGCCACCACCTTCCTCTCGAAGACCACCTTTGCGGACAAGGATCCCGCTGGGGATGTGCTCATACACTACGGAGTGTACACAAGAGAAATGGATATATACGAAAGGATCCTACCCCAACTGGCGGATCTGGTGAGGAAGGAGCTGAAGGATCCGAGGAAAATGTTTGCCGCCACCATGAACGTTGACCGCGAACGGGACTCCATTATCTTTGAGGACATGTCTTTGGATCACTATTCGGTGGCCGATCGTCGGAAGAAGCTAGATCTAGAGCACACTCACCTAGTGCTCGAGAAACTGGCCAAGTTCCATGCTGCCGGAGCAGTTCTTGCAGAACGCCAGCCAGGAATCTTTGAGAAGAACTACGATCGTGGGTTCTTTAACAAGCACACGCGGGCCTATGGTCCCATTATGACGAACCTTTTGGAGGCCTTGTCGCGATCCCTTAGCTCGGATCCGGATCTGGGTCAGCGCTATAAGGGAAAGATCGATCGGCTTGTGGAACGCCTGCTGGACTATGGAGAACGATCCACCTCTATTAATCCAGGAGACTTTGTGACCCTGGCTCATGGAGATCTCTGGACTACTAACTTTATGTTCCAGTATGATGCAGATGGACATCCCTCGAATGCCATCTTCATTGACTTCCAGTTCAGCGTGTGGAACTCGCCGGCCATTGATCTCCATTACTTCTTTGTCACCTCGCTGCAGGACAATCTCCGCCTGGAGCGACAGACGGAGCTAGTGCAGTTCTATTACTATAAGCTGGCTGAGGCTCTCAGGAAGTTAAAGTTCTCTGGCAGGATACCCAGTTTGTTTGAGTTCCAGTTGCAGTTCCGTTCCAGAGGATTCTATTGTGAGTAAAAGTACATTTTGACTCTTGAAATATATATTTAAGTTCCCATTTCAATCCACAGCTGTCTTCTGTTCCTTGGTGTTCGAGCCCGTGATGCAGTACGATGGCAAGGAGGATGCCTCCATTGAGCAGGCTCTGTCCAGCTCTGAGAGTGGAATGCGGTTCAAGGACTCCGTGTACGAGTCCAAGGCGATGAAAAAGAAATTGGGCATCATTCTGCCTTTCCTTGATCACCTTGGCTTACTCGATGAAATGTGAAAAGTGTGTTAATAGTTTAAGCAAACAAAATGTTATAGTTTTAATAGTTTAGGTAGGTAAAAAAAGTCAATTAAAGCTGTAAATATATTTTCTTGGAATTCTCCTTAATCAGTACCATTTATTTGGAGTAGTTGTGAAATAAACCGAAAGTGCTTTGATAGCAAAACACTTCTAGTAATGCAGTTTCCTTAGTCGCAGCCTAATTCAGTTCGATATCAGCAGATAGTGTTAGTAATTATTTTGTGGGCCATAACTGACCTTTTCGCGGGAAAAACGCATTGTACTTGACTGATAACAGAAGGATCTGCACTTGACTCTGGCGGAGGTAGTGCTAAATACTTATCAAACAATAATAAAAATCTCAGTTGCCGCCGGTTACATGCCCTTGACTCATGGCGAAATAGAAGTTATCGTGAAACGCAAAAAACACAGCTGTCTGGGGAATAGAAGGTAGCTTTTAGAGGGGGCTGTAAACTAATAAACAAAATGTGCTCTCAAAAGCACCAGCTGTAGGTAAATACTATATTCGTTTTGAAAATATAAACTTTGACGTTAAATAAATGAAACACGTTTCGTCAATTGAGTGAGACGCTTGAAAAAAAGAATTTCTAATTATAAAACATATTTAAGACCAAGTTTTCACTTTTGTTTGCAAATATACTCTTACTTTGGGTATAACAAATATTATTCTAAGTTTGATTATTGTAATTTTAGAAAATATATAATTATTTTAAGTAATCATTTAACCTTTTTTCAAATTCAATGATTAATAAGAAGAAATTGGAATTTACTTTCTTTAGACCTTCAAAGAAAACTTAAAACAAGAACAGCAATTTTGAAAATCGAATTAAATTTGTATCTGAATTGAAATATTTTGTATTTTAAATGCTTGAACAATTATTCTATATACAGTTTAAGGATAAAGGAAAGTCAAGTGCCCGTCTCTTAGTCAAGTACATCTAGAAGGCCCCTCCTGTCGAAGCGTGGCAACAAGTGTTTGAGATTTTCCTGCAGGCTCTTGTTCTGGTACAGCACTTTTTTGAAGTTCCTTGCCCGCTGGTCGTCCTTCATCAAGGCATGGAAATCGGCGTCAGCCGTCTCACCGTTGGTCAATATGGCCTGGCAGGTTAGGGCTACGGTGACGGCTGTCAATATACAAAATTAATGAATTAAATGTTTATTATTTATGTTAATTTAAACAGAATTCTCACCAAAAAAGGCACCCTTCTCCACCTGCAGCACAAACTGTCGGAGGGTGGGCGTGTATCCCTCAAATTTGAGATCCTTCAGCGTCTCCACCAGCACCGTGTGGTAATACTGAATCAGTGCATCCTCTTCCTCAAATCGAATGGGGGCTTGCAATGAGGTGTTGAAGAAGTAGTGCAGGTCCACGGCCGGCGAGGACCAACTGCAGAACTGGAAGTCGATGAGGATCATGTCCAGGGGCTCCTTATTCTCTCCGTAACGTAACATCATGTTGTTCACCCAGTAATCGCCGTGCACCAGGGTATTGAACTGACCCGGCTGGGGATCGTAGACCCGCGTGGAGTCCTCCATCACTCGCTTTCTCATTGCCCTCAGCTTTTGCGCGTAGTAATCCCCGAGCTCGGGACATGTGGCCGCAAAATCCGCTGCCACATCACACAGATTTTCAAAGAATGGTGCAAATCCCTCCGTGTAACGATTGAAGATTCCGTGATCGAACTTGGTGAGTATTCCGGGCTTTCGTTCATTCAGAACAGCGGCGGCGGCATGCATCTTGGCCAGCTTACGGAGTGACATGCGAGTGTGTTCCAGATCTAAACCTATGAGGCGATCGGCCACCACATGGTTGCTCACCGCTAGATCCTCGAAAATGGTGGCCTCATGCTCGTAGTCCACATGCAAAGTGGTGGCGAAGAGCTTCTCCGGCTGGCTCGTCTCTCCGATCAGGGCGCTCAACTGGGGCAGCACCTTCTCGTACATCAGCATCTCCGTGGTGCTGACCTGGTACTTGGAGAATATGCCCGAGGCAAATGGATCATTCTCGTACGTGGTCTTCACAATATAGTATTCAATTTCAGGAGTTTTGGACGAGGATCTCAAAAAGAGAACCTTAACGCGAGTCATAACACTGGCATAGTTATCACCCTTGGCGGTGGCGGGCTTGATCTCCAGCTCGGTGATCCTCAGGCCGGGATCCTTCTTGAAATCGCGGAGCAAGGGCTCCAGATAGGATTCATCCAGCCAAACGGGTGCCGGATGATAGTCCTTGGTCTCTTGCTCTTTACCCTGTTCCACCATGATGTTCACTTGAGTTCTGGATCGCAGCTTTCCGTTGGAGGCACAATTTATACGCGACCAGACGCTGCAATCTCGATGCCGTCGCCAGATTCCACATTATGGTAGCCGTAAAGCAACCCGACTCAGGCAATTACGTAGCATCTGTATACGGTGGAGGTTCGCTAGCACGCGAATTGTATCTGAAAGTATATCTGGGAGCCGCACCAGATATAGAAAGCGCTCAGAGGCGCGTGAGATAGTGTCGCACACACTATATATGATATGATGTAAGTGTGCCCGCCGTAAATCATGCAAAAAATGTGCTGACGTGGCGTCTAAAGAGCGCTCTCGTTCCCGCACCAAATTAATCTGCCTTCACAAGCTATAAATCCGTCCGTTAATTTGCATAACAAAGCCTTAGCAAACACAGATAGATTTCAGTGTCTCACTTGTCTGGGGATCGAGTCGGAGGTTCACAGTTGTGCCGGTTGTTTCTGGTTTCGCAATTTTGCAAGTAATGCCCGGAAAAGTAGTTTTGAATTTCACAAGGATTTGTGGTATCGAAAGAACCAGAACAAGAACAAACAAGGAGCTCTGATTGTGAGTTAGGGAGATAATACAGTGGCTAGCTTCCTGCATACTTTCAGGAGCCAGCGATAAGCATATTATCAACAATCTCTTAAGATTTATAAACAAACGATAAGGTGGGTTAATTGGCTACTACCTTTGGGTACACCTAAAATTAAATTGTGGCTAAATTTATAAGGATTCTAAGTACTGCAGACTTTTAGGCAGGAAAATAATGATATTATGTTAATGATTATCAATATATATAAAACTGGTTGAAAATTTGAATATATAAATCGTACATTCTATAAAATATATAAAAGTATAAATGTAAAAGTGCTTGCTGAGAAATGTTTTTCTTTACAAATAGTTTGTGAGTGCAACACTGCGTATGAGTGATGTATTTTAAATAAACTTATGGGGCCAAACCTTTTTTTGCTGCCTTTGTGTATCTGTATCTGTTACTACAAGATACTATAAATATGAGGGTTGCACAAAACTTAGATAACTACATTCATATGCATGTCATCAATATTTCCATTTCAATAAGTTCCGTAAAAAACTTGATCAATACTCATTTGAAAATAAATTTAATAATCATTATTATTATTATTGTAATATTATTTTATGATTATATAAAAATAATATACTTCCACTAATATATATAAAAGCTAATTTAAAAAAAGCTTTTTTTCTGGTGAACTCTATACATAGATCTTCTTGTGCGGACAACACGGCGTATGCGTGATGCATTTTAAAATAAACCCCTGGAAAATTGCTTAATTTGTATAAATTGTATATGTATAATCCCATTGATAATAAAATAAAGGCAAAATATGCATCAAACCTAAAAAAAAGTCATGACTTTTACAGAAACAAGTTTCATGTAAACATACATTTTAATAAAGCTTAAATCCATAAAATAATTTCTTTGAAAGTATTATATTTACATTAAGAATATCATTCAACATTTACTAAACTAAATAGGCACTTAATATACTTAAAAGGGAAATAAAATATCTCAGTTAAAGCTGTTCCTTCTGTGCCTCCCTCAGCAAGTTTGGTCCACTTCCAGCAGCCCCTTCCTATCGAAGAACGGGACCAGAGCCTGAAGATTCTGCTGCACTGTGGGATTGTTATACAATCGATTCTTGAAGCGGATGCCACGCTCGTCATCGTTCATCAGGGCATTGAAGCAGGCATCCGTGGGATCCTGGCTGATCATCACGGGCTGCACCACCACCGTGGAGTGCATGGCTGTAGGATATAACAATTATAGTCACATAAAAAGATTGACACACTTCAAGATCGCACTCACCAAAGAATCGTTTTTGCTCCACCTGCTGCTTAAACTGATGCAGACTGGGTATAGGATTCTGGCTGTAGTCCAGCTTCTTAAGCGTCTCACTGAAGATGCTGTGGTAGAACTGGAAGAGGCCATTCTGCTGATCCCGGCGCAGGGGCTCCTTCAGGGAGGTATTAAAAAAATGATGCAGATCGATGCAGGGTGAGCCCCAGAAGGAGTACTGAAAGTCAATGAGCAGCACGTCCACGGGTCGTCCCGTCTGCTGGTCATACTTGAACATAACATTGTTGGTCCACACGTCCCCGTGAGCCAGGACATTCACGTGTCCAGCGGTGGGTGCGAAGCACTCCCTGCCAATGTCCATATAGTGGGGTGCCAGGGCGAATAGCTTCTCTCCGTAGTGGGCCAGCTTGGGCACCTTGCTCATCCAACGGGCGGCGGCCAGAAGGCCACCCACAAAGTACCCACTGTACGCATTCGTGTATTTGTTGAAAAAGCCTCGATCGTAGCCCTCCAGGGAGCCCTTCTCCCGCTCATTGAGCACCGCCGAAGCGGCATGGAACTTGGCTAGTTTACGGAGAATAAGGTGAGTATGCTCCTCGTTGAGGCGACGCACACGATCGGCCATAACATAACCGGCTACGGAGAGATCCTCAAAAATAATGGCCATGCGCTCACGATCCACAAATATGGCCGTGGGAAATATCTTCTCGGTATCTCCAATCTCCATTAGAAGATCCGTCAGCTTGGGCAGCACCTCCTGGTAAATGTTCATCTCACGATTGTAAATGTCATAGGGAGCCATCAGCTCCTGGGTTAGCTCATCGTCATCGATTTCCGTCTTTACAATCAGGTTTTGCAGTTGCTCCTCCTCATCCTCCTTGGGAGAGGTTAGCTTGAAGTTAACTCTCACGCGGGTCAGCACACCTCCGTAGTTCTCGCCGGGTCCCAGAGCCGGATTAATCTCCAGCCGGGTTATGGTCAATCGCTCATCCTTGTAATGGGAGCGCAGGGCGTGCTCGATATACTCGTGGGTCAGCCACTCGGGTGCCGCTGCCATTTTGTGCAATGTATTTTAGGTCTCCGAAGCGAATAATGAATTGAGCACTGAGTTTGCCAGCTTTTATACAACCCCCAGAAGCTGTCAAGGTGAGATGCTGCTCTCGGTGTATGTGCAATTGCACTTGCAAAAAAATCGTACGATGTCTTACTAAAGTACAATGTGGGACTGAGTATAAAAAAAAGTTGCAAAAAGCTACGTTAAAATGTTATGGCGAATTAAATAATTTCATTGGCAAATTAAGAATGTCTTTTATTTTAAATAAAAAGGCATAACAAATTATTCATATTTTTCAGGCTAAAACACTGGACTTTTTAGTACCTGTTAAATATTCCCCACCTTAGCACATTTTTATAATCAAGCGCTCACAAAATTTACCATCTATTACCGTATTTTCCATTGGTTAAAAGACATGTTCGGAATATAAGAATCAATTTAAGCTGCTTTATAAGTAATATTATTAAAATATAATAACCATCGTCGAATTAAAAAAAGACAATGTATTTAATGACTTATATTAATAGTTGGAAATTTTAATCTTAACTTAAGCTGAGCTGCAACACCTTTAAAGTAGGTATTGGGCACATAATTTCCTTTTAAGTTATTAGTGCTTTAATATTTTTTTTCAAAGTGTACCTGACACTCGTCTCAGTACATCCCTATATGCATCTCGGTCCTTCTGGATTAGTTTGACGCACTTGGCTTTTATGCCCGGGCAAACATTTGATAAGGAGCAACTGCTCTGGGCCTGTATTATTTGCATCTGTGATTATCTCCGTCTGGCAACAGGTCTCGAATATGCGTATCGTGTGCCAAGCATCATGCTAACTGCAACGCTCTCATGCCTCTCAGATATGATATCTTCAGGTTTATAGGCTTGAAAGAGGGTACGGTTTTCCATTATAATATTCCATTAAAACTACAGAAAGCTCTCATTTAGCTTAAGTATTAGTCCCATTGAGAATGCAAAAGATTAAGGTTCGTTCTCGTATTACGTTTTAGAATTTTCAGGCTACTATCACGCTCATTCCCATTCATCATCATAATTTTCAGCTTTGACAGCTTGGCTTATGTAAATAATAATAATTTATATGGATACCTATTTCTCTCTCGAAGGCTTAATGATGACATTTTATCTCAGAGTCAGAAAATGACATTGTGCCAACAAGTGGGTTGTTTGCCCAGACTCCCTTAGTAACTGGTTCAATATTTAACTAGACTTTTTAAGCCTTTAGGATATATTTATATTATTTGATATTTGTTATTCCAAAGATAGCTTACAAAATGTTGTAAGCTAAGTAATAATAATGTTTACTCTAAGGGTATTTATAGAGGGTTTCTTACAGCTGACGTAGTTTCAGAAGATTATAAATAAGAATTACTACATTTTGTAGAGATTTTAGAGAACTTTATTTAAATTTGTTTAAGAAATATTTTATTCAATGTGATATTTACAATGTGAAAAAACTCCTTGATCTTACTTGTTTCTATTTAGAAAGCATTAATTTGCCTGATGACTGACTTTCACTATCGTAGCATTTATTATCAGGTGGTAATCCATTGAGAAAATAGTTTAAACACTTATGTTTACCTAGACAAAACTATCTTAGTTTATCAGTAATGAGCTGACAATGTTTGGTAGGCAAACATAATATTTCTAGGAGTATTTGCAGTTTATTAATTTATCAAATTTAAAACTAGTCAAATAATATAAAAATAAAGAAAATCTGACTGAATCTTTTGAGTTTTTTAAATGATTTAAAATTTTAGAAACCTAAATGTCGTATAGTTATAGTACAGTTTAAATAGTATATTCTTGTCATAATTAGCAATAAATATGCCAATTTCATTTCCATATTTTAACTTTGATTCCTAATTTTAAAGATTAATTTGTATATGAAAAAAGGTACTTTTTTTTTAATGAATATATTATAAGAAGTGCAAAACTCTTTTTCAAAGTAAAGATTCTTTTTTTTCAAAATAAATACTTATTATAGATCAGAAATAAACACTTTGTATTTTTTTTTAATTTTATATTAAATATTATCCATTTAATACAACACAAAATACCTTCAAAAAGTCATAATTCCCTTTGTAAAAGCTCAGTACTTTTTAAGAACTTCGCAAAAAGCCCGTTTATGATTTTGAAATTGTATATTTTTCGTATATCCCTTAATTTTTTCACCGCGTCTGACGTTAGTAGAACTCTGACATATCACTCACCTAAAAGATGATTTGGCTGGGAATCGCTTGGGCCCATGTATAGTACTCTGTGGTAATTAATGGAAACCAAACATTTATGCAGCCCTAGGTCTACGGCAAGTGCTATAAAGATTAACGGGGCTTGCTCTCGACAAACTCAAACTCAAACAAATCGCAATTAGGCGGTAGCCAGGGCGTGGGCGGTGGGATCCACATCCGTATCCAGACCGAGATTTCAGACTCAAGCCGACGACCAATAAAAAGTAATCTATTTGCTCAGCGGGCCGGGCCGTACACTCGCTCGCAGTTATAGAATCTGCGGTTTTATGGCTATATATACATATCTAAATCAGAATTGTGATGGGACACGTACAGATGGGGTCTGTATACCTAGGCGATGGGAACACTTTCGGGGCAGCTGAAAATTTTGCCATAAAAGCCGGGAAGCTCCGATTATTCAGACCAATATCGTTGAGCAGTCGTTGGGTCTCAGTTGCAGCGCAGATCACTTTCATTATGTCGGTTTCGGATCTTATTGGTGCCCTCGATGCCATTCCCAAGCTCACAGCTTCCAGTGCCCAGGAGGAGTCGGTCTTCCTGGATGCCCCCGAGTGGCTGACAGAGGCGTATCTGCAAGATGCCTTGAGAAAATACTACAACGATCGCAGGATCAGAATCAACTGGGTGAAGGTGAATCCTGCCCTGGGCAAGGGCGAGAACTATGGCGGAATCCTGACCCGCGTAAAGGCCCAATTCACCCGCAGCGATGGCAGCGCCCAACTTGGCCATTACATAGTCAAGTCCACCTTTGAGGGCAATGACTTCGCCCAGGCCACCATGGAACCGTATGACATCTTCAACAGGGAAATGGAAATCTACGAGCAGGTCCTGCCCAAGCTGAAGGCTCTCCTGAGGGAGATTGGCGACACAGAGCAGATCTTTGCCGAGACCATGGCCGTGGATATTGAAAACTCATCGCTGATCTTCGAGGATCTGAATGCACGTGGCTTCACCATGCCAGATCGCCTGAAAGGATTGGACATGAAGATCACCCGTTTGGTACTTCGTAAATTGGCCAAGATGCATGCCACTTCGGCGGTGATGAACGAACGCGAGAATCATGTCCTGGAGGGCTATGATCGCGGCTTCTTCAACAGATACACCGATAACTATGCTCCTGCTTTTGTGGGCATGCTCCAGGCGGCGACTCGTCGAGTGGCCCAGTGGCCAGGATACGAGAAATATGCCGCAAAGATGGAGACTCTGGTACCCATCTATATGGAGTTGGGAAAGCGCATCTTTGACATTTCACCGGGTCACATTAATGTTCTGGCCCACGGTGATCTGTGGACCAACAATGTTTTGGTAAACTATGACAAGCAGACCGGAGAGGCACTCGATGCCATCATCATAGACTTCCAATACACCGTTTGGGGATCGCCAGCATTGGATCTATTCTATTTCCTGAACACTTCGCTAGAGTTTGATCTCCACAAGAGCCACCAGGAAGAGCTGATAGCTTACTACTTCGGCATCTTCTCCGAGACACTGAAGAAACTGCAGTACCAGGCTTCTGTGCCCAGTTTGCATCAGTTCCACCAGCAGATGCTGGAGAAAAAGTTTTATGGTGAGTTTTGTTGCTTCACAAATCTTGTATAAATCTTGTGTGATTAATCTGGTATATATAATAATAATTATATAGCTGCTCACACCTCCATTTCGGTGTTGCCCATTCAGCGAAATGTGGAGACCGACAACGCGGATTTCAATGCCTTAATGGAGACCAATCAGCGGGCTTTGAACTTCAAGGATGCCTGCTATAGGAACCCGATTTCGCAGAGGGTTTTGCGCGAGCTCCTGCCCGATTTCGAGGCTGAGGGTTTGCTGGATGCAGATCAGTGAGATCAAACATACATACACCTGTGTTATAAAGTACATATTAGATCAGTTTCCAATTATTATATAGTGTTATATATTTTCAAATATTATGTATATGTTATTAGGTTAGACAACTGCATACTCCACTTAATTATTCTATAACTCTTTATTTAAAGATAATATTGTAAGATATTATCAGAAAATGTAGTCAAATTAATAATATGTAACAAGTTATTAAAACATTTCGTAAACTGGAAAAGTTTGTTTGTGGTTCGGTTACGTGGAAATCAAAGGATTGTGTCAATCTATAACTAATCTAATCAGTTTTTACAATATAAAAGTAGTGATAAGAAACTTTAATAATTGGAAAGATACTTAAAGTGAATTGATTGTTTTGCGTTTAAGTGCTTGTTGTAAATAAGAACTTCGGTACAAATATAAGTGGCTTAAATGTACATAAGGAAGTTTTATAATATAAATATTAATAAATTTCCTTTATTTAATTAATTTTTATAAAGCTAAAGTTTCAGTAATTATTTAAATGAAATGCCAGAGGTATAGTTCTTACTACATTCCATTCCTATAACTCACTACAGATAACCGATTGATTACTGATCAGTAAACAATAATGCAAAAAGCTTGAGCTTGAATATTCTAAAAGCTCCTGACTTTTGCTTAAAATGGGCCAAGCCCACGATCGCATGCCCCATTATCAACTGCAAGTGCATTCAAAACAGTTTTAGCTTGTGGAATTATAAACCAAAATGACTGACAAGGTGGATACGGAGCAGTTCAACGACGACGAGCTGGAGGCACCAGCTTGGCTGAATTCTCAGTTCCTCCAGACGATTTTGAGCACGTACAATGGGGCTACGGAGCTGAAAGTAACCAATCTGAAGATCACACCAGCGAGCTTCCAGGGAGATCACTATGCCAGTGTCATGTTCCGCACCACAGTGGATTACACCACCTCGAAGGGAAGGTTCTCCAAGCCGCTGATCATCAAGACAATGCCGGAGCAGGAGGGACACAAGAAGGATATGCTCGCTGAGTCGCATCTCTTTGAAACGGAGATTGGCATGTACTGCCAGGTCCTGCCGGAGTTTGAGCGTATCCTTCGGGAGGCGGGAGATGAGACAAAACTGTATGTTCCCTGTATTTATCACAGTCTGGAACCACGTAAGGTGATGATCTTCGAGGACTTGGTGCCGCAGGGCTACTCGATCATCCGAGATCGTCCTGTCACGGAGGAGGAAATAAAATGTGTGTTCTCCAAGCTGGCCAAGTGGCATGCGGTCAGCATGAAGGTTATATACGAGCATCCCGACTTTCTCAAGGAGTTCAAGTACGGACTCTTTGACCTGCCCACCATCCAGACGGATCCCTTCATCACCACCGGCATGGGCAGCTTCATCGAAATGCTAGACAAGCTGCCGGAGCTGAGGAAGTACAAGCCGCACTTTGAGAAAATCAAGGACAAGTACCTGCAGCGCCTGGAGGTTGAGATGCAGGAGTTCCACAAATATCGTAGAAATGACAATTACTATGTCCTGTGCCATGGCGACTTCCATCTGCGCAACATGATGTTCAAGCACAACAAGAAGACGGGCGCCTTTGAGGATGCCATGCTGGTGGACTTCCAGATCAGCAATTTGTGTCCCATTACCGTGGACCTGACCTACTCCATCTATATGCTAATGGAGCCGGAGCAGCGGCGTGAAATGGGCAGGGATCTGATCAACTATTACCTAACGGAGCTGGTGGCCACTCTGAAGAGCATCGGCTACAAGGGTGCGATGCCCACGCAGGCGGGACTCTGGCAGCAGATTCATCAGAATAAGTATTATGGTGAGTTGAGGGAAAAGGATTACTTTATGGTTTCTAATAATTAAAATTTTGTTTGTGTGTAGATTTCTTTTTGATCAGCACTTTCCTGCCCCTGATCTTGGCCATCAAATCGAATAGCTTTAAGATGCATGATCTAATTCAAAACGCAGAAGCCCGACAGAAGACCTACTTTTTGGACACGTATGTGAAGGATGTGACAAAGCTATTGCCCAAATTTGAGAAATTGGGTTACTTTAAAGGACTTTAATGTATATAAGTATGTTTTTTTTTGCGAATGTCTAAATTTAAACCTACAAATAGATTGAGAATTTATTTTTAAGAGCAACTTTTGATATAAAACTACTTGTGTTGGTTGTTATTTTATTCATTAAACTTAAGTTAAAAGTAAACAAGAGAACCGATAACTGCGTTATGTGACTATTAATGTAACTGTTGAAGTGTTATTATTGATTAAAATATATATTACACAATACTCTTACCTACCTGACTATTTGTCATAACAAAGAGCTTAAGTGAATGCTTCAGGAAAACGAGTTCCTTAGTTACAAGATCGTCAATATATATTTTACAAGCAATAGAAAAAGCTACGATAAAGTTCACGTAACTACATATTCATTTAAAACAGAGTTTTGCCAAAAAAGCTTCTAGGAAGAGCGAGATTATGATTGAGGATTTTGCCAGAATGTTCTTATAGATTTCAAAACTCACTGTGAAGGATCGTTTTTGGTCTGATAAGATAAGAAATTTCACCAAAAATTGTGGAATAAGGAAATCAATTTAAATCTACTCAAAACCCTTGCGAAAAGCTTGCTAAAAGCTTTTTACATTTTATATAAAGCAAAGGCACTCATAGTCACAGCTCTCACAACAAGTTTGTGTTCTTTTCTGAGTAGTTCTAGCTCTCACAGGTGTTACGATAAGTGCAAACAAAATGTCGGAAAACCTAGATACAGAACAGTTCAATGCCGATGAGCTACAGCCGCCAGAATGGCTGAATTCCGAGTTCATAACCGACGTTCTGACCAAATACGAAAAGGTTCCCGAGCTGAAGGTAACCGATCTGAAGATAACCCCCGCATCTGCTCAGGGCGATCACTATGCCAGCGTCATGTTCCGAGCTACGGCGGAGTATACAACCCCTAAGGGCCAGTTCTCCAAGCCGCTGATCATCAAGACAATGCCGGAGCAGGAGGGTCACAAGAAGGATATGCTGAGCGACTCTCATATCTTTACAACGGAAATAGGAACGTACTGCAAGGCTCTGCCCGAGTTTGAGAGGATATTGCGGGAGGCAGGAGACAACACCAAACTGTATGTGCCATGCCTGTATCACAGCCTGGAGCCGCGTCAGGTGATGATCTTTGAGGATCTGGTGCCGCAGGGCTACTCGGTGATCCGAGATCGTCCTGTCACGGAGGAGGAACTGAAGAAGGTCTTCGCCAAGCTGGCCAAATGGCATGCAGTCAGCATGAAGGTCCTCAATGAGGTAATAATACTTCTTTCATAATTCAAACTGGTGCTAATTCTGTCACTCCATTAGCAACCTGATTTCCTGAAGGACTTCAAATACGGCATCTTTGAAATGCCCACCATAGAGTCGGATCCCTTTGTGACCACCGGCATGACTGGTTTCATAGAAATGCTGGACCAAAAACCTGAATTCCGGAAGTATAAGCCGCACTTTGAGAAAGTCAAGGATGTTTACCTGAAGCGTTTGGCCGATGAAATGCAGGAATATCGCAAGAACAGGAGAGACGATGGATACTATGTCCTTTGCCACGGCGACTTTCATCTGCGCAACATGATGTTCAAGGAGAACAAGCAGACGGGTGCTCCTGAGGACGTCATGCTAGTGGATTTCCAGTTCTGCAATATCTGTCCCATTACCGTGGACTTGACTTACTCCATCTATATGCTAATGGAGCCGGAGCAGCGCAAGGATATGGGCAAGGACATGATCCATCATTACTTTACAGTTATGGTGGAAACGCTAAAGAAGATTGGCTACAAGGCGGAGATGCCAACTGAAGAGAGGCTATGGCAACAAATTCATCGCAATCGGTATTATCGTAAGTACCTAACATATATTTATACTCCTAAACTAACAATATTTAATCTTTTTTAGATTTCTTCATGATAAGTACTTTGCTACCGATGATGCTGGCCCTTAAATCAAATGCCCTGAAAATGAATGATCTGATTCAGGATCCGGAAACCCGCCGGAAGTCTTATCTGTTGGAGAATTATGTCAAAGATGTCGCGATGCTTTTACCGAAATACGAGGAGCTGGGCCACTTTAGGGATCTTTGATATTTTATTTAGGTTATTGACTTTGTACTTTTTATATAGGAAATTAGTTGAATTTCTTATCAATTAAAGAACAATAAACTTACAAAAATGTATTTTAAGGGCACACTCCAACGAATAATGTTTCGTGATCGTTGATTTATTGTCATAAGTACATTAAAAATTGTTTTAATTATGGACTTGTATACAATATAAGTACGATTTTTAATTGGTTTAACCTTGCTTATTAATTATTATTTGTATTGTCATAGTGTTTAAGGGAAAATTGTAGGTACTCAAGAAAGCTTTTTATTGTTTAAACTATTGTTTAACGTTGAGCGTTAGCCGAAAGCTTTAATATTAGGCTGACGTTCATGCTGATTCAGCAAAATTGTTAACATAATTAAACTAACAAGCATGACTTTTTTCGGTTTTATTTATATAGAGTACTAATAATATACTGACAGTTATCATATAATTTGTTTTTAAAAGCAACGTATTTCATTCAGAACCAGAAAGTGTCAACAGAAAAAGCTTTGTCACAGCTAGGCTCTCTTTGGAATTGTATAAAATGAGCGGAATCATTAATACCAGCACCATTTGATAGATCAGTTCTCTGGCTAAACAGTAAGTAAATTATATGCCGACAAGCTTAGATGCTAAAGATAGTGTTCTTTTAGTTGACCAAATGGCATGATGATAGCACAAAAGTTCTGAATGGATATTGGAAAGATTTTCCTGTTTCCTAAGACTCTCCTAAGGAGTATTTAAACCTACCTCACCCCAAGCTACCGGATTTTCTAAAGAACTTCGAATAAGACATGTACCGTCCTTTTTTAAAGGACCCAATTTTCTAAGTAGAACTTCTCGCAACGCATGGGGAAATGATGCTGGAGTATCGCTCAAATATTAATCATGGGGAATACCATATGCACAATCTGATTTTCAGAGCTATAAACGACTCTGGGCTTTCGTTTTTGTGGACCTCACCAGCTATATGATAATGGAACCGGGGCAGCTTTGGGATCTCTTTGGGAAGCAATTTATCAATTACGACTTATCCGTCTTGGTGGACACTGAAAATGCTAGATGCCGACGTAGAGTGGGTTATTGAAGAACACCCATAGAACCAAATATTTTAAGTCGATTAATTTGAACTCGAAGACAATTGCGAGCTTTCGAGATGAAATAATATGTTTCTCCCAATTAAGACTTATTTCTGGTAATCATGTTTTATCCCATGATTCTGGCAATTAAACAGAATGTTCTTAAGTTGTCCAAGTATTTTTCAGATCCTAAACGAAACGAAGTATAAACTTGAGTATATGGGCTACTGTTAAGATTTTTAAAGCTGTGAATGTTTTGCTTGCTTAATAAATCTTTAAAAAATATTTAAAAAATTATTTTAAGACACAGAGCTAGAGTTTAGTCAATTATCTCAGTAAACAAATCATTTTCCAGCTCATTGATAATTGTGTGTTTTGCTACCGCTGGGGACTACTTCAATTTGCAGCTAATTGTCTAGGTCTTATCAAATATTGTTTATGGTTGTATTTAATCAGGGAAAAGTTTCAACCAAGAACTAAATATCAACAAAGCTTTTGGCTGAACTTATAGTCATGCTTACTGAACAAACACAAATGGAATATCATGGCAAGAATCCAAACTTTATCATGAAAGGTAACTCAGCAAAGAAGTTATTATTTGGTAAGGCCACCATTGGTGAAATTAGTTTTAATAATTATACTTATTGGTAGAAATATTTCCTTTTTTAATTAGAAATAAATTAAAGGATAAACTTGATACTGAGCTTTCTAATGCTTGTATCGATAAGATATAGCCTCTATTTCATACTGAATCGTAAAGTAACCGAAAAAGCTTTATAGTACCAGCCAAAAGCTTTTATTGAAATGTTTAAAAAGCGCGAACCGCTCTCAGTTTTTACCCACAAGCAGATCGTCATTCAATCAGACCTGTTCAGTAAACAGTGAAACCGCGAAGAAAATGCCAGACAACGTAACAGATACGGAATTCAACGCTGACGAGCTGGAGGCGCCGTCTTGGCTGAACGCTCAGTTCATACAGAAGGTTCTCAGGGACTCTGAGCAGTCGCCGGAACTGGTGGTCAACGATCTGAAAATCTCTCCCGCCAGTGCCCAGGGTGATCACTATGCCAGCGTCATGTTCCGGACTACGGCGGAGTACACCACCGCAAAGGGAAGCTTCTCTAAGTCCCTGATTATCAAGACAATGCCCGAGGAGGAGGGTCATAAGAAGGATATGCTATCGGAGTCACATCTGTTCTCGACGGAGATTGGCATGTACACCAAGGTCCTGCCCGAATTCGAGAGGATACTGCGGAAGGCGGGCGATAATACCAAGCTGTGTGTGCCCTGCATCTATCACAGCCTGGAGCCGCGTCAGGTTATGATTTTTGACGATCTGGTGCCACAGGGCTTCTCAGTGATCCGGGGTCGTCCTATCACGGAGGAGGAACTGAGGTTTGTCTTCAGCAAGCTTGCCAAATGGCATGCGGTTAGCATGAAGGTGTTGAATGAGGTGGGTTCAAGGTTTTTCCTTTACAAGTACACAGAGATAAATTGTATTTTCCATTTCCAGCAACCCGACTTCTTGAAGGAATTCCAGTATGGCTTAATTGAGATGCCCACTCTCATGAAGGATCCCATGGTGACCACTGGCATGGAAAACTTTATTAATTTCCTGGACAAGACACCGGAACTCAAAAAGTACAAGCCCTACTTCGATAAGCTTAAGGAGAACTGCGTTCAAAAAATGGCGGATGTTCTGACGGAGTACCGAAAAAACATCCAACCCGAGGGATACTACGTGCTGTGTCACGGAGACTTCCACCTCAGGAACATGATGTTCCGCCACAATAAGGAAACCGCGGCCTACGAGGATTTAATGCTGGTGGACTTCCAGATCAGCAATCTGTGTCCCATTACCGTGGATTTGACCTACTCCATCTATATGCTGATGGAGCCGGAGCAACGTTGGGATCTGGGCAAAGACCTAATCAACCATTACTTCTCCGTCTTGGAGGAAACCCTTAAGAAGGTGGGCTACAAGGCTAAGATGCCCACGCAGGCAGGTCTTTGGGAGCAGATACGCCGCCACAAGTACTACGGTAGGTTTATAATCCATTTATAATAAAATGTATGTATAATTTATTTTTATATTTAACTAATTGCAGATTTCTTCCTAATGGCCACCTTTCTGCCCATGATTCTGCACGTCAAGCACAACACCCTGAAAATTAATGACCTTATTCAGAGTCCCGAAACCAGAGAGAAATCCTACTTCTTTGATTTTTATGTGGAAGATATCAAGCATCTTCTGCCAAAATTCGAGGAAATGGGTTACTTCAAAGACCTGTAGATAAGTGTAAGTCCATAAATAAGACTTAGTTATGAGACATATTATGTCAGTTGCGGAAAAAGCAGGTTTCTGGCTGAGCCAACGTTAGCTAATTGTTTTTGTATATGCGCAACAAAGCTCTTCATAGTTAATCTCTATTATAAGTATGTAGGAATTTGCCGTCTATAGATTGATATTTTGTAATAAGCAACGATAGGATTAGCTGTATGTGTTTTATAAATACTTTTTTTGAGTTTTTCATAAAACAATAAAACAATTTATTTGTGTGCCAAAAATACTCATGGAATTACTTAGCTTACTCTAAAGTGGAAGCCCGACATGTTTTTTATAGAATGTATAATGTTCAAGTGCTCTTCTTTTCTCTACGCCTCAAAAATCCAGGAAACCTGATAACTCAAACTCCTTGATGGTTCTTTGCAAGAAGGCTCTGTACTTGGGATTCTCCACATTCTCCCGCCGGAACTGATCGCCGCTTTCTGTGCGCGAGTTAAGATCCTCCAGGTTCTCGAAACCAGCACCCTCGCGGAAGATTAAAGGCGTCAAACAAGTGGCTCCTATGACACCTATAAAAAATTGGAATATTTAATAATTAAGTTCTTGAAAATTTAAGGAAAAGCTTACCCATTAGACTGGTGTTGATCAGCTCAATGTGGATCTCCTTCAAGCTGGGAATGTGTCCCTGGTAGTTCAGCTTCTCCAGGGTTTGCTGGAGTACTCTTTGGTACTCCCTGACAATGAACTTGAAGTGAACCTTGCGAACGTTTTCATTCAGGGATCCGTAAAGGAAGTAATTGAGATCGATGGCTGGAGATCCCACATAAGACAGCTGGTAGTCCAACTGAAAGGGAATATATAATATATATAAATATTCCTGATTAAGTATTATTAAGCTCCTTACTGTAACAACATCATCAGGTTCCTTGGTCTCATTGTTCACGTGGAACATCAGATTATTAATCCACAAGTCCGTGAGGTTAAAGACCCTGAACTCCTTGCCGGTGGCCTCGAACATGGCCAGTGCATTTTGCAATACATTCTCCGCCAGCTTAAACATCTTCTCGGTGATCTCCTCGTAGCCCTTCCAATGGGCCACCTCCTCGGCCACACAGCGAATGTTCACGGGAAAGAAGGTGAGGAAGTCGCGTCTATCGGGATTGCGGGAAATGGGAGCTTCGTCGAAGAACTCCAAAACCTGGGGACTCTCCTGGGCTATCAAGGCGCTGCAGGCATGCAGCTTGGCCACCTTCTCGATGGTGGGCAGAACATAATCCAGGTTGAGCAGACGACCTTTCTCAAAGTTCTCAAAGCCGGAGAGTTGCAGATCCTCAAGTATTAAGAATGGTTCCGGCGTTTCCGTGGTGTAGTAACAAATAGGTGCAATCTTGGTTTGATCTCCAATGGACTGAAGGAGGGCTTGTACCCGTGGCAGTACCTCCTTATAGGCCAGAATTTCGCGCTTGAAGAGCTTGCTCCGCTGGGCCACTGCGCCAGTCTGCCCCTTGGGATGATCCTTAACAATCACCGAAAACTTGCTCTTGGGTGACGTGCCCCTTTGCAGATTGAAGCTAGCCCGGTGCATCTCGCTGGCAAATCCAGCCGCCTGATCGCCCACTTGGGCGCTCTTCACCAGCAGCTCGCTGACCACCAGCTGCTCCTCCTTGAAGTGCTCCTTGAGCACATCCTGCAAAAACTCGGCGGTGAGCCACTCTGGTGCCTGGTAGTTCTTCTTGCCGGTTCCCATTTTGTGTAATTTTGTGTAATTATTCCAAATTATTATTTTTTTTTTTCCAAGTCACCTGACTGGGAGTAACTGAGCAACTGGCTGGCGGCTCTGGCTATCGAATCGAGAGTGTGGAACAGCCGGCGGACCATGTGACGGCTGGGAGCCAGATAAAGCTTTGGCTGTAAAGCTCTCTCTGTTGTCAGCTTTGCGCTGGCTTATCAGCTGGTTATGTGTACTATACAAATGTAAATAAATATATGTGGGACAAGGGCGGTGTCTGGGGGGTAACAAGATTTAAAAATCATTGAAAAATTAAAAAAAAGTAACACTACTATATAGAATAATCAGAAAATTGTCTTATAAAAATTAATTAATTTCAATTAGTATTTATAGAAAACATTTCAAGAATACGCCTCTGAATTTGTGAAAATGTGTTAAACAAATATGGGAACAATAAAGAACATATGGCATTGAAAGTTCCAATTTGGAACCAATTAAGGGCTAAGTTTGGAACGTATTTTGTGGATCTTGTGGGCCTAACAGCAAAGAGAGTATAAGGTTATCATATTCACAGTAAAGTATCAGCACATACAAATTAGGATAGTATAGATGTAGTATAGATTAAAGGAAATATTTATAACGATCTCGATTGCTTTCATCTAAAAGGTAGAAAAATATTGAAATATTCTTGCAATAAAATTTAAAAAAGTCTGTATACATAAAAAGATTTAATAGAGTTGTTTAATTTACCGAATAATATTTACTATATTATATTTATATTTACATATTAGGTATGTATTTTTCTTTAACACTATTCCGCTTCAGTCTGTTTTCTTATTTGATGTATTACTGTAGTCAGTGGTGATAAACAAAACGTGATCTAAATCGGGGCACCTGTATGTAGTGATAAGCCAACAGGCTGCCTGAGTTGACAACTGTCCCCTGTGTTTGATTAAATTATTATCATCAAAATGAATAAGTCAAGAGAGATCAGGGGAGAAAGAGACAGCTTCAATAAATCAATTTTACTTACAATCTGTTTAATAATTATATACTTAATATTTTATATAACAAACAATTTTATATTTATAAGCTTCATAACTAGATCTGTAGTGAGCAGCTATACTATACTGTTCTACTGGAACCCCCTTCCTGATATGATAAGCATATTTCCAACTAAAAATAAAACACACTTCTTTTCTTTGGCTTATATTCTTTAAGAAATATTCACAAACTTGGTTGCTAGCTAAACAAAAGATAATTCTTTAAGATAGTCAAAGTCGCCGCATTAGAGATACAGATAGAGTAGGAATATATATGTACACAAGTGAAAGCGACACTGTTCCGGTTTTCAATTTCACAGAATCGAACCATAATTCGCATAAATATTGAATTAAATATAAAATTGTTTATAAAATCCATGAAAACTCCTGTTAGTAAGAAGTAGAGTATCATTAAAAGTCCAGAATGCCACGCCTGTAGAGGAAGGGGAATATACTGAGCACAGCCCGGACATAAAGGGGATTCGTGTAGACCTTGGAACGGAAGCGATCTCCCTCCTCGCCAGGCTGCGTGAGCTTCACCAAACTTGCCTCCGTGTCCACAGGCAAAAGGATGAACACCAAATGCGTAAAGGTGGTAAAGTAACCTGAGAAATATAGTTGTTACTATAAGAAATAACTTCAAAAATCGAATTGAAGCTTACCCCAAAAACCGTATTTGATCATTTTCATGTGCAGCTCCCTGAGCATGGGCATTCTTTCGCTGTATTTGAGGATCTTCAGGCAACGCATCAGGTGACTGTGATATATCCTGATGAAGCAGTCAAAGTGCTGAATTCTTATACTATGCTTAGCCGAGCAAATGATAACCTCCCACAGATCCTGGGCGGGACTGCCCCATTTGCACAGCTGAAAGTCCACAAAGCGCACCTGGTTGATCTCCCCGGACTGGGTATAGCTCAGCATTATGTTACTCGACCAGAAATCTCCATGATTCAGGACCTTGAACTCCTGCGGATTGTTGTTGAAGCAGCGGGCATAGGATTGCACGAACTGATCAGCCGTGGGCTAGAGGGAATATATAGGAAAAAGTTTATTAAGTCACTATAGATTTCAAAGTACTTACAATCCGATTCACATACTGCTCGTGATCGGCGAGACCCCAACTGGCCATGGCCGCCTTGTAGCTCTGAACCCGCGCCTGATACGACTTGGATTTGTTGTAGTTGGCGGGCAGGTAGGTGCGCTGGAAATCCTCAGGAAACGGTCCATTCCGCTGACGCCACACGGCACTGGCCGCATGGAACTCGGCCAGCTTCTCCAGAACACGATGCATCTGGGCCATGTCGAACCCCTTGAGGCGGCTTATATTGCCGTACTTTTTCGTCCGCAAATCCTCTTGCACCAGACAGATCCTTCCATTAAGCTCCTCCGCCCAGTGGCACTTGGGTGCAAACTTCACCTCGAGTCCAGCCTGCTCGTAGAGCTGCTCCAGCTGCGGTATTATTGTCTCGTACATCATTTTCTCCTTGGGAAAGATATTCAGAGTGTTGACAAAGCCACCATTTCCCCGGACATCGTCCAGCATGGTCTTCACGATGTAAGACTTTTGTTGCGAGAAGCCATCTGGGAGTGGAGATATAGATAAGTTAGTTTATAATATATTTCTAATTTTTAACAAACAATAAACTACACATCTCTCCCTTTAAGTGAGAATTACGACTTTAGGATGTGGCTTTTTGTTGTGTTTTTTCGGTTGTGGTCACCTTTCATCTCTATATCGATGACAATGCGCATCAGCAGCGAGGTATAGGTTTCCCCGGGAGGCGTGGCCGGAATGATCGAGAGGTTGAGAATGCGGCGAAAGTCCCTGAACTCCCGCTTCAGGAGACGCTTGAAGTAGGCCTCGTTGATCCAGCTGGGAATGCGAACATCGTTGCTGGCGCAGAACTTGTTGCTGTTATCGGGCATTCTGGCTGGAACTGGGACTCGGACTCGGACTGGCACTGGGACTGGGATTCCGCCGGAGTGAGCTCACTGCGGCACTGCCTACTCGTAGTTCTCGGTCCGAAGTGTACGCCGCAACTGTTTTTTGTTTTGCCTTATCGAGAATGTTTTTCTTGTTCGTAGCGAGGTGAGGCTCTGCGATGTTGTTATTTTTATATTTTACAGCACGCACAACGGAGACGTAATGCCGAGGTGGGTGAGGTGCGCATTTAGTTATCTGCCAGTCTGCCAATCGCCCGTCTAACTGGTTCCCCAACTGTCCGGACACTGAGCATCGTCGTCGTCGTCGTTGTCGTATTTTTCTGCTGGCCCAAAGACTCTCTCGCCGACTGACAAGTGGGCAGAGCTTTGCGCTTCTATATATGTTTATAGGATGGTTTTTTTTTTTGGGGCTGGTCAAGCAGTGCAGCAGGCGCCGGGCTTATCAGGGGTCTGTGATGGGAATACCTGATAAGCTGGACAAGGGGAATGCTCACCCTGGAGAACCAGAGCACGGGTGCGCTCAGAGGGAGCGAAAAGCTCAAGTGCGGCGTCTCTGATATCATTTATTTTCCTTACTAGACGGTCTATCGGAGTGCTAAAAATAAATTCGCTATGGAATATAGTTCTTTATGTTATTATTTTTGAATTGACAAGGAGTTTTCTAGTTAGTGCTTAATAATAAATAAATCTGAATAAATGACTTAAATTCAAGAATTTCTATCAGTTTTATCTCTTAACTGTTACCATTATTATCAGATTGTTGATAAAGATAAGCAGGCTACGTGACAGAAAGACATAGTGCAACTTAATTATATTAAAGATCTGATTATACTTACCTTAAATCTTATCGGAATATTATACTAAACTTAAACTATAACTCTGTATATGTAGATCACACACCCTCAGCTTGTTTTTCAGAACCTCTAAGACCAGCTAAAAAACTATTCCAAGGCCTTCCGCTTTCAATTGCAGTGCGACATTCGTTGTGGAGAACTCGAAAAAACCAGAATCAATATTCGCACACAATTTATTAAATCGCCTCAAGTGCGAGCTGCACTCCGAGATGAATGAACTGGCAACGATCGCAATTCCTAGCTAGACATCGTAGTCTTCAAAGTTGAAGAGGCCGCGGTTGCAGTAGAAGGGATAAAGTTCCCTGACGACCTCCACGTAGGCGGGATTGGTGTACATCCGGGTACGGAAACTACGACCCACCTCGTCATTAGACATGATGGTGTGCAGGTTGCTTTCCTTGCTGGAGGGCAATAAGTGTGAACTAAGGTGGTTCATCACGCCGAAGAAGGCTGCAGAGATTTAACAGGAATAAATAAATTATTAAATTAAACTAATAAATTAAATTAAATTGATCTTCCAACTCACCATAGAATGTGTTGTTCTTTTTGTAGAGCGAAGACAGCAGATCCCTCAGTTGTGGATACGGCTTTTCATACTTTAATATGTCCAAGCACTCGATAAGATACTGCCAGTAGATCTTTACAAAGTTGTTAAACTCCTTGATGCGTAATCCCTTTTCCGCTGAGATAGTAATCATCATTAGCAGATCCTGAGCAGGACTTCCCCATTTACAGATTTGAAAGTCCAAAAGGCAGGCTTTCTGAAGATCTCCTTTTTCATCGTATTTAAAGAGGATATTTGAGGCTGAAAAGTCACCATGAGTCAACACATTGAAGTCCTTGGGATCCACGTTAAGAGATTCCCTACAAAGTTGGGCATATTGCTCGGAAGTGGGCTAGAAAGGATATGTATTACAAAAAGTCTCAAGGTTTATGGGATTATGAAAGACATACGAAATTCCTGAGATATCTTTCATCCATCCCCCAAGTCCTCATCGCCTCCTTAAAATCTGGAGCCTTAACACCGAAGCCTCGCATGCTGTGCTGAATGTTGTCCTTCTTAGCGAATCCATGCTCAAAGTCCACGGGATAGGGCCCGTGACGATCCTTGTAGACCACACTGGCAGCATGGAGCTCAGCCAGTTTCCGGAGGGACAGTCGCATGTGCTCTATATCGATGCCTTTTGTTCGGTCCTCTGTCTGGTAACCCTGCATTGAGAGATCCTCGAAGATGAAGTAGAGATTGCCTTCCTCTTCCCCGATTTCCAAGCACTTTGGATTTAGTTGGACGGGATATCCAGCATCGCGGTAAAGTTTCTCAAACTCTGGCAGGTAAGTAGAGTACATCTGTTGTTCCTTGTGAAAATACCGAAACTCATTCATTCCCTTGCCGCCTTTGTCAAAATCCAGAGCGGTCTTCATCACATATGATTTTCTCTTTAAAGTTCCATCTGGAAAAGGTTACCTTTGATAAGGTTACTACTGTTAAAACTCATTCAATTCGTTACCCTTCATTTCCAGATCCAAATAAACTCTCAACATGACAGAAGTGAAGTTACCACCTGGTGGGACGGCAGCTACAGGAGTAAACTTCAGAATCCTAGCATACCCTGGCTCATCCTTGGCCAACAAAGGCTTTAGTTTGGACTCGTTTACCCATTTTGGAATTACGAGACTCTCGTTGGGGTTCTCTATCTTCTCGGCGTGCGACATGATGTTGAACTGAATGAGAATTCAGTGGAGAACAAGTCGACTTTATCGCGGAGAGAGATAACATATCTAGAGATAGATGCCACACTTTATAGTAAGCTCTTGTATAGTATAGTTGTAAGGTGGAACATAAAACTTTAATGAGCCGTACATATGCTAAAGGGTTAAATAATTCACTATGAAACTTATTTAGTTAGTGTTTATTATTCTAGTGTTACAAAAATTCCATACAATTGTATATATCCCGAATTTTTTTAGTATATTTAATTTATTTAGTTATTGAAGCACCTTTTACTCTCGTATTACGACTTATTTAAGCCTCTACACATAGCTCGAGCATTACCCCTTATAAAGGTAACACAATCTCCTCAAGTCTGACAAACTCTAGAGTGAAATTTTTACTGATAAGATGAGCCTGATCGTAAAAGTTTATCGCCAGTTATCATCCCAACGAATATCACACTTCATAGTCTTGGAAGTTCAAAATTCCGCGATTGTAGAGGAAGGGATATATATCCTTCATAACACTTCCTACGGCAGGATTAGAGAGCATTCTCAGGCGAAGGTTTTCACCCTCCTCCGTATCCGCGGTCATGTTGTGTAGACTACTGTCCTTGTCGGTGGGAAACAGAATTATCGGTAGGTGTGCCATTATGCTGAAGAGAGCTGCAGGAATTGATTTGTTTTAGAGGGAATCAGATTACACTTTCAGTGAGAACTTACCGTAAAATGAATGGTTCTTTTTGTACAAGGATCTCTGCAGATCTCTGAGCTGGGGCAAAGGCTTCTTGAACTTCAGCACTTTAAGGCATTCGATCAGGCGATCCCAATAGATTCTTACAAAGTTATCGAATTCCCTTAAGCGTAAGTCGTTGGTGGGCGAGAGGATGAGGAAGAAGAGCATGTCCACAGCGGGACTGCCCCAGGTGGTTATCTGGAAGTCGATAAGAACGATCTGGTCGAGGCTGCCATCAGGAAGTTAACTACTCATCAGGTTGCTTGACCAGAAGTCTCCGTGATTCAGCACATTGAACTCATTGGGATCCAAGTCCAAGGTGCTTAGACACTGGGCCCAAAATTGCTCCTTAGTAGGCTAAGAATCAAATGAATAATGTAACAAATTAACCCCTTTGCAGATTAAAGTTTTAAGCTTTTTAAGTTTTTAACTTACAAATGCCTTGACATATTTCTCAGCGTCCTTCATGCCCCAGGTAAGCATAGCTTTCTTGAAAGCCTTCTCCTTAAGTCTGAATAAATCTACATGGAATTTTTTAACTTCTGGCTTACGAGTGACGAAACCCTCTAGGAAATCATTGGGATAGGGACCATGGTGCTCCTCATAGACGGCACTAGCTGCATGATACTCCGCCAGTTTGTGCAGTGACTTTGTCATGTGCTCCATATCCATGCCTTTTGTCCGGTCCATGTTCTTGAATCTTTTTACACACATATCCTCGAAAATGAAATGGATGTCCCCATTTCGCTCCTCGGTGTGCAAGCATTTTGGTGCCAGTTGTATATCCCATCCGACATCCTTGTAAAGCGCTTCGAAGGCTGGAAGATATGTCTCGTACATTTTGGCCTCTTTGGGAAAAAGTCCAAAGTCATTGATGTCACTGCCTCCACGCTCATCGGGAAGCATTGTCTTGAAGACGTAAGTTTTGGTTTTGACACTACCATCTGAGGAAGAGGAGATCGTTGTTTGTTAGTGAGATTTACTTAACTAAACTTTTAAAAGTTGTTAGTGATTAGTCATTAAACACTAAATTATCTGAATATTCTGGCATATGGTTATCTCAGCTTACCCTTCATTTCCAATTTGATATAAATCCTCAGCATGGTCGAGGTGAAGTTCTCGCCTGGTGGAATGGCAGCCACCGGCGTGAATTTGAGGACCTTAACATGATCCGGTTCGTCCTGGGCCAGCACCTTCTCGAAGTATTTCTCGTTGATCCAATCGGGAATGATCAGATGCTCGTTGGGATTCACAATCTCATCAGTCATAGTTACGTTCTGTAATTTTCTTCAAGTAGAACCTCTTACGACACCTGTTAGTCCAGAACTAAACTGCTTACAAATGTACGTTCAGATTTTATAGGGCCTTACGGGATTCGTTATCAAAAGCGACTTTCATTGTGTGGGGAAATAGCCTCAAGAGGCTCAGTTTGTCTTTTAAATTATTAAAGATGAATTTATATAAATATTGCTAAATCATGCTTGCTTGTAATTTATACATATTTCTTTAATTTGTAGGTTGAGGCTTTAATAATTTCCGATTTGCAAACTTTGATCACTTCGCTACTCAAAATATGTTTAGAAATGATTTCAACAAGAGCTGCTACATGGTAATAGAGATTTTGTTGATTACGGAAAGAAACTGATTTGATATTTATCTTGTGA
This sequence comes from Drosophila punjabiensis, assembly GCA_008042585.1. Classification (NCBI taxonomy): domain Eukaryota; kingdom Metazoa; phylum Arthropoda; class Insecta; order Diptera; family Drosophilidae; genus Drosophila; species Drosophila punjabiensis. The sequence goes on along the minus strand of VNJR01011727.1, from coordinate 367,443 downwards.
CCAGGTAATCAAAACCTATGTTTTGACCAGGTACCATCGTAACTCGAGTCACTTCTGTTTAGTACTCAATAAAACTTCATTGCGTAATTCTTATCTACCGTTTATTGCCAGTTATCAACTTATTAAGTATCACACGTCGTAATCTTCATAGTTCAGAAGACCCCGGTTGTAGAGGAAGGGATACAGATCTCTCATGACACTACCAAAGGCGGGATTGGAAAGCATTCGCAGTCGAAAGTTTTCGGCCTCCTCTGTGTTCGCGGACAAGTTGTGCAGATTGCTGTCCTTGTCGGTGGGAAACAGGATGATCGGCAGGTGGTTCAAGAGGCTGAAAAAAGCTGCAAGGGAATACTTGTTAAAACTTAAAAAAATATATATTTATATAACCAGAATCTACCGTAAAAGGAGTGGGTCTTCTTGTACATGGAACTCTGTAGATCCCTGAGCTGGGGCAAAGGCTTCTTGAACTTCAGCACCTTGAGGCATTCGACTAATCGGTCCCAGTAGATCCTGACAAAGTTCTCGAACTCTTTCAACCGTAAGTCCGTGGCAGCTGACAGGATGATGAAAAAGAGCAGGTCCTTGGCTGGACTGCCCCACATAGTTATCTGGAAATCGATGAGGATGAGCTGGTCAAGCTTGCCGTCGGGAAGATAGTTGGTCATCAGGTTACTCGACCAGAAGTCGCCGTGGTTCAGGACATTGAATTCATTGGGGTCTAAGTCCAAGGTACTGAGACACTGGGACCAATACTGCTCCGTGGTGGGCTAAAAATATAAGGAATAAGGATAAGTTTGTTGTTAAAGGTCTCAAATATTCAGTCCTTACAAAGGCTTTCACATATTTCTCGGCATCCTCCATGCCCCAGGTAAGCATAGCTTTCTTAAAGGCCTTCTCTTTGATATTGAACCCATCTTCATGGAACTTTTTAACGTCCCGTGTGACGAATCCTTCTAGAAATTCCTTGGGATAAGGACCATTCTGCTCCTCATACACCGCACTGGCCGCATGATACTCCGCCAATTTGTGCAATGCCCTCGTCATGTGCTCCATGTCCAGGCCCTTTGTACGATCCACATTCTTGAACTGCTTTACAGCCAGATCCTCGAAGATGAAGTGAATGTCCCCATCACGCTCCTCGGTGTGCAAGCATTGTGGTGCCAGTTGTATATCCCATCCGGCATCCTTGTAAAGCGCTTCGAAGGCTGGAAGATATGTCTCGTACATTTTGGCCTCCTTGGGGAAAAGCCCGAAATCGTTTATGTCATTGCCTCCTCGTTCATCCGGAAGCATTGTCTTGAAGATGTATGTCTTCGTTTTGATACTGCCATCTGGGAAAGATTTTATTAGTATCAGCTTATTAGTAAAGAAATTTTTAAAATTATTCTAAGAGTAGCTCTAAGGAAAATATTAATTTGATTTAGTTTCCAACTGGTTTGGAGTCACGAAGCCTAATATTGATATCTTTTTGAGTAAATCAAAGGTATTAATATATTGCGTACTTTAGCAAAAGTTATACAATCTATTACATATGGTTATCTCCAACTCACCTTTCATTTCCAATTTGATATAAATCCTCAGCATGGTCGAGGTGAAGTTCTCGCCTGGTGGAATGGCAGCCACCGGCGTGAATTTAAGGACCTTCACATGATCCGGTTCGTCCTGGGCCAGCACCTTCTCGAAGTACTTCTCGTTGATCCAATCGGGAATGATCAGATTCTCGTTGGGATTCACAATCTCATCAGTCATAGTTACGCTTTGGCCACAACCTCTCTCGTCACCTGCTAGTCCAGAACTGATTTTTTTACAAATGCTCGAGGAAGCTTTAGCTTTTTATTGGGTTTTCTTATCGTCACCGAATTTCGCTAGGTTTTTTTTTCTTTATAATTAGTGTGATAATAGCTCAACCTTATCAAGCTTGCTAATTATTTAATAGTTTTTATTTGAATTTCCATAAATTTTCAAAGTTTTAAACTACCTGTTAATAGTGATTACAAGTCCGATTTCAATTTTTATAATTTTATTGCTTGCTTTTATTTGGGAAGAGTATTCATTGACTAGAAAAACAATATTTCTTTGTCCTTGCCAATCAATAATCAGTAATTGAGAGAAGGCTTGGCCTCATCGCACGCGCCTTCCGAACAATGATTAATCAGTATTTGTTTGCGATACACTAAAAACTATATCAAGAGTATCAATTCTGATATGAATGACAAACGTTTCATTTGTATAATTTCACCACAAATATTTCAGTTATAATCTGAACCTGGTTGCTACAGGAAAAAAAACGTGCATAGATAAAGAAATACTATATAACTAATTGGAAACACGCATACGAATAATATATAGTGTTCTTTAGAGAACTTTTTGCACAATCATAGCACTACGACGATCGTTAGTGATAGTAATTATTTTTTGTGGCTTTCGTTTTGTTTGTTTTCATATCTCAAAACACACTCTAGCCAGTCATCGTGAAGGCTTGGTCTGGTCTGCGACGTCACCAGCCAAAGGTTTGAGCTGAATGAGTTAATAGGAATCATTAGAGAGCGATTAAAAAAAGTCTGAACAAAGTTGTAGATTATTTTTATTAAAGTGATTAAATTTGTTATTTATACAAGGTTTCGTTTGTAAACTTTAGAACCAAGTTATCTTCCAATACATCTGAGATCCATAAATTATTTGTAGTCGTTAAAGTTAAAGATGCCACGATTGTAGAAAAATGGATATATCTCCCTCATTAGACTACAAAACGAAGGATTTGTAAAAAGGCGGAAGCGAAACTTGTCACCTTCCTCGTCGTCCCTCATGAGAGAATGTAAGTTAGACTCCTTGTCCGAGGGGAACTGAATTACAGGCAAGTGATTGAAGATGGCAATGAAGGCTAAAAAAATATAATTCAATACATTTTCCCAGATATAAGTATATAAATTTAACCTTACCATAGATGGTATTATTCTCCTGATACAAGGACGTCTGAAGATCGCGTAATTTGGGCAGTGGCTTCTGGAACTTCAATAGCTTCAGGCACTCCACCAGTCGCTCCCAATAGATCCTCACAAAGCTGTCGAACTCCTTGAGCTTGATATCTCTAGCTGCTGAGAGGGTGATGAAAAACAAAAGATCCTGGGCAGGACTTCCCCATTTGCAAAGCTGAAAGTCCACCATGATGACCTCATCAATAGCGCCATTGGCCAGATAGTTGCACATGAGATTACTAGACCAAAAGTCGCCGTGGGTAAGTGTGTTGAAGGCCTCGGGATTTGCAGTAAGATTGCTTTCGCACATCTTTACATACTGCTGGGCCGTGGGCTAAGAAAATATTTTATCCTTGATACAGGATGAACTCAAAGCTTACGAATCTGACTCACAAAACTGTTAAGGTACTTTTCCTGATCCTCCAAACCCCATCCAGCCATGGCCTTGTGGTAAGACCTGGCCTTTACATGGAAGCCCTGTTCGTGCAGTTCCAGTTTGTTCTTGGCAATGAATCCTTCCTCGAAAGCATCGGGATAAGACCCATTCGTCTCCGCATAAACAGAGGCCGCTGCATGGAATTCTGCTAGTTTTTGTAGAGATCGCTTCATATGGACAAGGTCCAGACCCTGGATGCGATCTACATTCCTGAACTGCTTTACTCCCAAATCCTCGAACACGAAGTGAATGCCATTATCCCGCTGATCTGTCTGCAGACACTTGGGCGCCAGCTGAATCTGCTCTCCAGCGGCACGGTAGAGATCCTCGAAGGCGGGCAAGTAGGTTTGGTACATCATAAGCTCTTTGTCGAAGATGCCACCCTCACGGATCTCCTTGCCGCCACGTTCCTCCGCCAGCATGGTTTTGAATATATAAGTTTTGTGTTTGGTAGAGCCATCTGCATTAGCACAATTCGTAAAAGATATTTTATTTTATATGCTAAAATATAGAATTGGTAAGGGTCTATCTTTTCTTACCTTTCATTTGAAGATCAAAGTGAATTCTTAGCATAATCGAAGTGAAATTTTCGCCCGGCGGGATCGCAGCCACCGGCTTAAAGCTCAGTATCTTCTCATATTGGGGCTCATCTTTTTGCAGAACCTGCTCAAAGTATTCCCCATTTATCCACTTGGGTATCTCCAAGTGTTCATTCGGATTAACGATATTATCTTTTTCGTTGGCCATATTCCTATCTGCTATCTTTGCGATGTCGACGATCAAGAGTTTCTCTTTCGACTGAGTCAGTGACGTTAGTTACTCGGTTAAAAAGCTTAAAAAAATTGTGTCAGAGCACGGATAAAAGTATTTTGGAGTTAAGAGAGAGCTTTTGTACTTTGTTGTTTGATTAATTGTCAGCTTGACTCAGCGGTTTATGATTTCAAATAAAATTCTATATTTCTTTGGGAAACTTTGTTAAGCTTTTCAAGCTCAATCGAACATCAAAACAATCGAGAGAGCGTGTGCGATATTAGTTCCCATCGAACCTTTTGTGGTCAGGTGTTGTCTGAAGAGCCCCCGAAAAAACAAACTGATAATAATTTCGCCAAGCTAAAGGCTTATTACATTTACGCAAAAAGCTCCAATTAAAAATGTTTAAATAGAAGAAACTCATCCATTTCGAAGATAGTTTACTTCCAAATCAATTGCGACAACATGGCCGAGGATAGTTTTAACGCCGACGAATTAAATCCGCCAGAATGGCTGAACCATCAGTTTATTACCGAAGTACTGATTGGCCATGAAAACGCGCCTGAACTCAAAGTCATTGACCTGACCTTCGTGCCAGCCAGTCCCAAGGGTGACCACTATGCCAGCATAATGTTCCGGGCCAAAGTGAAGTACACCACTCAGAAGGGCGAGTTCTACAAGTCGCTGATCATCAAAACAATGCCCGAGGAGGAGGGTCTCAAGAAGGACATGTTGGCCGAGGCTCCTCTGTTCAGAACTGAGATTGGCATGTACACTAGGGTCCTGCCGGAGTGCGAGCGGATCCTTCGCGAGGTGAATGACGATGCTAGGCTCTATGTGAACTGCATCTACCACAGTCTAAGCCCGAAGCAAGTGATCATCTTCGATGATCTCGTGGAGATGGGCTACGCCGTGGTGCGGAATCGTTGGCTCACGCAGGAGGAGATTTGTGCTGCCTATGGCAAGCTGGCCAAAATCCAAGCCATCAGCATGAAAATGATTAATGAGGTAAGAGATTAGTTTAATATTATTTTGCTTAAAAAGTTTCCTTCTATCACATTTTTTTATTTATTTTTTAATGAAGCGTCCCGATTACCTGAAGGACTTCAAGTACGGCATGTGTGAAATGCCCGGCCTAATGGACAGTCCGATTATAAACGCCGGCATGGCTCCATTTGTTGAATTCCTCAGCAGCCATCCGGAACTGAACAAATACCTGACCTACTTCGAGAAAATAAAGCTCCACTATAAGGACCGACTGCGAGAGACCATGCAGGAGTATCGTGTGAGTCCCCAGCCGAATGGTTACTACGTGCTCTGCCATGGTGACTACCACTGCCGGAACATGATGTTCAAGCACAACAAGGAAACCGGAGGCTTCGAGGACTGCATGTTGCTGGACTACCAGGGCTGCAATGTAACCCCCATGGCCGTGGATCTTATATACTCCATCTATATGCTGATGGGGCCAGAGCAGCGAGCCGAGGAACTGGAATTCCTGCTCAAGTACTATTTCACGGTTCTGCTGGAGACTCTGCGAAAAATCGGTTATCAGGGAAAAATGCCCACTCCTCTAGGATTCTGGGCGGAACTGAAGCGGCACAGATATTATGGTTAGTAGGGAAGATATTTCGGTAGATATAATATTTTAAAAATCTCTAATAATTTATTTCTAGAGTTCCTTATGGTCAGCACTTTCCTACCCATTTCTGTGGGTCTCAGAATGTATAACTTTGAAATAGAGGAAATGCTGTACAACGAAGAAACCAGGCGAAAATGCTATGACCTCAAGGAATATGTTGAAGATGCCAAAAAGATGCTAGAGAGATTCGAACGATCGGGTTATTTTGAAGATCTATGAGAAAGATATTAACTTAGGTCAGCTAACTGATAATAAATATGAATTCCGGTTTAATAAAAAGTTAATTTTGTTGAACAGCCTACAATATATGTAATTCTCTTTTAGCCGTAAATTCATACAGTGTTTATAAACAGAAAAACAGCTTCTCTCATTCGGCAAATGTATACTATATTTGTATATTAGACACTCAAACAAATCCCTTAGATTGTTGCTATAGCAACCCTGCAATTCTATGGAGACTCTCTTCTCTCGCTCTGAGAGAAAACAAACTAAAAGCTCTTAAGTATTTAAACGCTCAAAGCTCTTTGTATCTTTTGCATTTCGAACCACTTAAAATTATTGCAATTGAAGGAGCTTTGGCCAGTTGACTCTCTTTGGGTGAACGAAAAGCAACAAGTTTGTAATTAAATGTCTGAAAGAATTGATAACGCCGCCTATAACGAAGATGAGTTGGTGCCACCCAAATTTTTAGATAAAAACTTTATCACTAATGTCTTGAGCGAACACGAGAGGTCACCTGAACTTCAGGTAACCGATCTCAGCTTCTCGCCGGCATGCCTCAAGGGTGAGCACTATGCCAGCATCATGTTCCGGGCGAAAGTCAAGTATTCCACGGAGAAAGGGGACTTCGACAAGTCACTGATCATCAAAACAATGCCCGAGGAGGAAGGTCACAAGAAGGATTTGATCGGAAGTTCCCCGCTCTTCGAAACCGAGGTGGGAATGTACTCCAAGGTGCTGCCCGAGTTCGAGAGGATCCTCCGACAGGCGGGAACTTATACGAAACTCTGTGCGGATTGCATATATCACAGTCTGGAACCGCGAAAGATACTCATCTTTGAGGATCTCAAGGAGACGGGCTTCTTTGTGCTGAGAAATAGGGGGGCGAGTATGGAAGAAATGGATCGCGCCTTCTTCAAACTTGCCAAGTGGCATGCAGCCAGCCTAAAAGTGCAGGAAGAGGTAAGTTACACATGAAAACATTATTCAGTTTTTGCATTAGTATCTGTTTTAGCAACCAGATTTGCTCGAGGAATATACTCACGGACTGTTGGAGATGCCGCAGTTCATGGAAGAACCCTTCATGAAAACCGGAATGCCTTATTTCGTAGATCTCCTGACCAAAGAGCCGAATCTCAACAAGTATAAATCATATTTTGAGAAAATAAAGCCTGACTTCCTGGAACGACTCACGGCAGAATGGAAGGACCAAAGAGATAACCCAAAAGTGGGCGAGTATAGGGTACTTTGCCATGGAGACCTTCACCTACGCAACATGATGTTCCAGTACGAGGAGGGAACGTTCAAGGACTGCATGCTGCTGGACTTTCAGATCAGTCACCTCTTTCCGCTACAATCCGATCTGATTTACTCGATTTATATGCTTATGGAGCCAGAGCATCGTTGGAAGTTCTGGGATGATTTCATTAGGTATTACATCTTCATTTTAGGGGACACTCTTGAGAAAATCGGTTACAAGGGTGAATTGCCCACAATAGAGGGTCTTTTTCTAGAACAGCACAAATACTTTGGTTAGTTCTTTGTTTATATATATATATTTTTTTTAAATATTGTATAATTTTACCCTTCTAACCTCTGCAGAATACTTCTTAATATCCACTTTCCTGCCTTTAATGTGGGCTCTTAGGGAGACTTCTGTTGACTTTGGGGAACTTTTGCAGGATGACGAAAGACGCCGGAAATGCTATAACTCTAAAGGTTACATCAAGGATGTAGAGAAAATACTGTTTCGATTGGATTTATGGGAATATTTTAAGGACATCTAAGGACCACTGCATTCCTAAAGACCATGCTTTATATTTCTGAGATGTAGATAACTAAACTATACCTTTATCTATTCGGAAGTTATTGCTGACTAAACATATATACACATAGATCGAGAAAGCTATTCTAACTATAAGAAATATAAAAAAAACAAGAATTATATTTAAAGTGTAAAATATAAAATAAAATATATATTGTAAATATTGCATATTTTCCACCTTAATTGTTGTCTAGCGTTGACACTTTTTTAATTTCACAAACAGCCAAAAGCTCTCTAGTATCTGAAAAAGCATAGCTTTTGCAAAGCTCAATCATGTTACGTTTCAAATTGAAATTCTCTCTTCGGAGTCCATTTAAGTGAATGCAGCGAATAAAATTGGTTCAGTTTGCTCTCTTTAGTGAAAGAAAACAGAAAAGTTTGTCAACAAAATGCCAGATAACGCCGATAACAGCCAGTTCAACCCCGATGAACTGGTGCCACCCAAATGGTTAAACAGTAACTTCATCACAGAGGTTCTACGAGTTCATGAAAAGTCTTCTGAACTCAAGGTAACTAATCTTAACCTCTCACCGGCTTGCCTCAATGGAGATCACTATGCCAGCATTATGTTCCGGGCCAAAGCGAAGTATTCTACGGAGAAAGGTGACTTCGAAAAGTCCTTGATCATCAAAACGATTCCTGAGGAAGAGGGACAGAAAAAAGAGTTGATCGGGAGTTCCACCATTTTCAAGACGGAGGTGCGAATGTACTCCGAGGTGCTGCCCGAGTTTGAGAGGATCCTCCGCCAGGCGGGAGATCGTACGAAGCTCTTTGCGGATTGCTTATATTACAGCCTGGAGCCGCAGCAGGTGCTGATCTTCGAGGATCTTGTGGAAAGGGACTACTTTGTGCTGAGGGATCGCGAATCAACCCTAGATGAGGTGCAACGCGCCTACTTCAAGCTGGCCAAGTGGCATGCAGTTAGTCTGAAAGTGCAGCAAGAGGTGAGCTTCTATTTAAAATTTTTCCTTTTTCTTTAAAATTTCAAATCCTTAACTTTCCAGCAACCTGATTTCCTGAAAGCCTTAAACCATGGACTGTTTGAGATTCCAAATATCATGCAGGAACCCTTTCTAGAGAACGGAATATCCTCTTTCGTGGAACTTTTGAACGAAGAGCCCGAACTAAATAAGTACAAGCCCTTCTTCGAGGGAATCAGGTCAGATTTTGTACAGAGACTGTGGGCAGAGTGGAAAGAACTGCGGAATAGTCCCAGAAATGACCCGTACTGGGTGCTCTGCCATGGAGACATCCATCTTCGCAATATGATGTTTAAGTATAAAAATGGATCTTTTGAGGACTGCATGCTGTTAGACTTCCAGCTCAGCAGTCTTTTCCCTCTGACAATGGATCTGGTCTACTCCATATATCAGCTCCTGGAGCCTATATATCGCTGGAAGCATTGGGAAGATGTGATGAACTATTATTACTTTGTCTTCGAAGATGTTCTTAAGAGAATCGGCTACAAGGGGGAAATGCCCACTCAAACGGGCTTCTGGCAACGCCTGCATCAGCACAAGTATTATGGTTAGTTCATTTATTTAAATATTTAAATTAGAAAGTTTTATAAGTATTCGGATTCTTGCAGAGTTCTTCCTGGTGAGCACCTTCCTACCCATGCAGTGGGCCCTCAGAGATAAGTCTGTGGTCTTTAGCGATATTCTGGAGAATGAGCAAAAGCGAAAGAAATTATACTTTTCTCAAGGTTACATTAAGGATGTGAAAATACTGATGACTCGATTTGAAAAGTTGGGCTACTTTAAAGATACTTAGAAATTGATTTTCCAAAGCAGATTTGGTGCTTTTATAAGTGATTGTACAGTTTTTCTACGAATTATTATATCTTAATGCCAATTGTAAATAAATTCGATTTTTTAATGCAAAATTATAATTTATTATAGCTTAATCGGTAAACAAAAACCCTTAGCTTTGCATTATTTTATATGTATGTGGTCAACTCATGTGAACAAATGTTACAAAAAACAAAAACAAACTTAATTTAAACCTCATTTGAATCGCTAATTTCCATCTGTCTATGGTCAGTGAGCTGGAAGTCTGATGAATGAGAATTATTTGCGTGTTGTTAATTATAGAACCACTGTCGCGGGCAATTAAAGCCCCATTTATGACGCAGCGCTAGCTTTGCTCAATGCCAAATGTGTTTGGGGTGCAATTATCATTCCCAATGTTTTCGACTGATTAAATGTAAACAGATAATAGGGGGAAGATAAAAAGTGGTAAAGATCAGCCTTGATCAACAAGTGTGGTGAATATTTTGCGGTCACACATATGTATATCTGTGAGTTGTGAATTGGCAATATTGGAATCCAATTTCGAAATAACATTCTGCTCTACTCACGCTTGTTTATCACTTTGTCAAAGTTTTATTTGTGGCAATTAATTCATAATTATTGAAGTGATAACTGCTATAAGATTGACACCTACGTCACTAGTTTCTGATTTTACGCCCACAAAAAACCCACACAATGCCTAGCGTTGTTCGCACTTTAATAAAACTCTATTCGCATACAAAGTTTTCTCTGTTTGAAGCCAAAAACCCCCAAGCTCGACACACGTTTACTCAATTTTAGCCAGTCATCATGATTGTTTACTACGATGATGACAAGCCAAAGTTGTGACTGTGAAAAGCTCAACCTATTGCTATATATTAGACATTTACAGACTTGAATTTAAATTAAATAATAACTTGTATTTATTTGCTTGCTCTTATGATATATGATATCACAACAAATTGGCTAAATTCTAAAGAGGTTCAGGAGCCAAACCTACGCGGACTTCAAAAGACCTTTATTATCGAAAAACGGCAACAGCACCTTCATGGCATTGGCATAGTACGGATTGATGAAGGTCCTGTAACGCAGGGCATCGGCCTCGGGTCCTGGAGCCATCATCATTTTCATATTGGCGTCCTTATCGGTGGGCATCAGAGTGGCCACCATTACACCCATGGCTGTGAGGGGTCCTGAAATGCATTAATTAAAGGTCAGGCTTAAAACGTGTGACATTTCATTAGTTTATCGATAATAAAAAATACTCTAAGAGATTAATACGATACTTAAAAAAAGGAAGATTTTAATGCGATTCTACAATATAATAATAATAAAATATTTGTTTTTGAATAACAAACTAAATTTATTAATTTAAATCAGTCAAAATTTTTATTTGCTCTATTTAATCAAAATAATTGCTGTTAAAACTCACCCCAGAATCCGTATTTCAGCATCATGACATGGATATCCCTCAGGGATGGAATGGGCTTCGAGTACTTTAGAAGCTTCAGGCACTCAACCAAGCGTTCATGATAGATCTGAATAAAGTGGTCGAATTCCTTGACCTTAATGTCCAGCGCGGCGGAAGTGGTGATCAGGTACCACAGGTCCTGGGCCGGAGTGCCCCACTTGCCGATCTGCAAATCCACAAAGATGGTCCTGTCGATCTCGCCGTTGTCCTTGTAGTTGAACATGATGTTGTTGGACCAGCAGTCACCGTGGTTCAGCACATTGAACTCGCTCTCGTCCACCTGGTTGATTTTCAGGGCTTCCTCGAACACCTCCAATGGTTTCCACATATTGGCTATATACTTGTCGGCATGCTCCAGTCCCCACTCGCCCATCGCCTTGAGGAACTGCACCTGGCGCATCTCGCCCAGCTTCTCGAAGAGATCGCGGCTCTGTTCGTTGTACATGGACATGGAGTACATCTGATCATAGGGTCCGTTGATCTCTCTGACCACAGCGGAGGCGGCATGGAACTCGGCCACTTTTTGAAGCACTCGTCGCATGTGAGCCATATCAAAGCCCTTCAGGCGATCGGCGTTTTTGAAGTGCTGACGACTTAGATCCTCAAAGACCAAAGTAATGAGCTCAGCGGTGGTCTCCACATGAAGGCACCTGGGCGCCAGCTCAACGTCCACCCCAGCCTCCTTGTAGAGCTTCACGAACTGCGGTATATGGACCTCGTACATCTTCTTCTCCTTGGGGAACAGGCCCATGCCAGCGATCACATCTGCTCCACTGTCGGCCTCCAGCATGGTCTTGAGAATGTAAGAGACTTTCTTTTCGCTGCCATCTAATAAATATTATTTATGAAATTAAATAAAAATGATTTATTTAATATTTTATCTTTATATTTAAGTATTTATTTACCTTTCAGTAATATATCCACAATAACCCTGATCATAATGGAGGTATAGTTCTCCCCCGGGGCTGTGGCCGCAATGGGTACAAAGTTGATGATTTTGTCGAAATTCGGAACATCCTTTTCGAGAATCGGTAGGAAGTAGTCCTCGTTGACCCACTTGGGGATGTGCAAATACTCATTGGGATTGACGGGCTTTTCCGAGCTGCTGTTCGGCGACATTCTGAGGCTGCTGTAATCAAGAAAAATCAATTAATTGTCAGACAGCGGAAACGATCTACGGACCCAAGATCAAAGCAATTAAACTATTTTACAAAAAGAGAAAACCCGATGTTATGTGAGCACAAACACGTGGGAACAAAGTCTAAAATTGGCAATGGAATTCACTTTCTTTTTTACTTTATCTAAAAGAAAGATAATTAATCATGCTTTGAGGCTATTGTTATTAAAAACTTCACTTTGTATAAATTATAAACTTGTTTGGTTTTAACTGAAGGGCATTATGTCTTATAAAACGTTTAATATATATATATTTATTTAATTAAATTTGTATTTAAAAAATTTATAAACATATTTTTATGTTTATTTTATTATATTAAACTAGCAATTATAAAACTTTCGCAACTGTTTTTTAGCTGAGTCAGCTTGACAAAGCACACTTGAACTTGAACTCATGGGTGAACTTGTTTCCACAGTTTTTATAAGTCTTGTAGTATATTACGTTTATAAAGCTCTCATTGACATCACTTGATTGCACAGCAATTTCATTTAAATAAGATTTTCAGTTCTAAGCACAGCGTAAATGGCACTTAAATTATTCCGAAATTTAAGTAGATTTTTAGCGAGTTTCCGCATGCAATTTAAGCAGAACGTCTCCTCAGAGTTCGCCCACAAAATGTTGCGTTCCTTCAATTGTTATTTATTACTGACCGACTTTTTGAAGATAACAAATTTGAATAAAGATTCCCTCTGGGAGGCGGACACTACTGCGGCGTGTCCGGCGATTTCTAACGACAAACAAATACTGAGCATTCCGCTGGAATCCCATTCATTTTTATACCCAAAGGCCGAGCGCGCGGCAAGTGGAACGTTTTGTGTGCGGCTCTCTGATAGCGTAAACGGGTTTAAGTCTAGGCGGTATAAAAATCGGTGGGGTGGGGTTGGGTTTGGGGTAAAAACGGAAATTGATAGAACAACGTTTAACAATGAAAACGCGTAATCGCTTCCTTTATCTCTGGAGTCACCAATAACCGTAAAAGACGCACCTCGGTGAACCATTCGAAGTTTGATTAAATAATTGAAAATATTGGGAAATGTTTATTGTTTGTAGAGAAGATACCCATTAAGTTCGTTATCATTAGTGGGTGAATGTAAGAGTTTTTGTTTCTAAAATAAATAGATAACGCTTTAAGTATATTATAGATAAAAACTAGAATGGTGACTAGGAGCCAGCAAGCGGTACACGGTTGTTAACTTGCTATATCTTTAAAGTATTAGATAAAAATTTGCTAAAGTTCATGACATAATACATCAACTTTATTCAGATAATTCGCAAATGTATCATTTGTTCTTCTATTCATTTAAAATTTTTCTATAAACTTATACTACAAAATACCCTTTCTATCAAAAAAGGGCAACAATTGCCGCATAGCCTTGACATAGTACGAATTTGTAAAGGTCTTGTAGCGGAAGGCCTCAGCTTCGGGACCTGGAGCCATCATCTTATCAATATTGGAGTCCTTATCCGAGGGCATGAGTGTGGCCACCATAACTCCAGTGGCTGTAAATGGGCCTAAAAATTGACTCAGTAAAATATAGTTCAAAAAAAGTACCAGTTACTCACCCCAAGACCCATCTCTGATCATCATCACGTGCAAGTCCCTCAACGTGGGAATGGCTTTCGAGTAGTTCAGAAGCTGCAGGCACTCAGTCAAGCGTTCGTGATAGATTTGTATGAAAAGGTCGAACTCGGTGACCTTAATGTCCAGCGAGGCGGATGTGAGGATCATGTACCACAAATCCTGGGCAGGAGAGCCCCACTTGGCCATTTGTAAATCCACAAAGATGGTTCTATCGATCTCCCCGTTATCCTTGTAGTTGAACATGATGTTATTTGACCAGGAGTCACCATGGTTCAGCACGTTGAAGGCGCTCTCGTCCACCTTATTCAAGCGAAGCCCCTCCTCGAAGCTTTGCGTGGGCGAGGGAAACTTCTTGATGTATCTCTCGACATCAGGAATGCCCCATTCCTTCATTGCCTTGAAATAGGATGCTTCCCTCATCTCCATTAGGGGGATAAAGATGTTCCTGTTTGCCTCCGTGAACATGGAGTTGAAGTATCGCTCCGCATAGGGTCCATTTACGGTTCGATAGACAGCCGAGGCTGCATGGAGTTCTGCCAATTTCCGCAGGACACAACGTATGTGCGGCAGGTCAAAGCCCTTGAGGCGATCGAAGTTCCTGAAATTTTGACGACTCAGATCCTCGAAGACCAGGGTAATCCTTTCCGGCGTCTCCTCAACGTGAACACACTTGGGAGCTAGTTTAATGTCTAAGCCAGCCTCCTTGTACAGCTTCACAAACTGAGGTATGTGAGTCTGGTACATCTCCTTCTCTTTGGGAAACAGTCCCATCTGATGGACCATGGCACCGCCCTTGTTAATGTCGAGTCCGGTTTTCAGAATGTACGAGATCCGCTGTTCGGTGCCATCTAAATTGCAATGGGATGAGCATTTTCTAGGATCCTTGGGGTACAGTCTCCTCACCTTTTAGTAAAATATCCATCAAAACCCTAACCATAATCGACGTATAGTTCTCCCCAGGAGCCGAGGCTGCAATCGGTGTGAAGTTGATAATTTTATGGAAGTCTGCGACATCTTTCTCCAAAATGGGCAAAAAGTACTCCTCATTTATCCACTCAGGTATGGCCAGATGTTCGTTGGGATTAATTGGTTTCGGCGGCATGACTTCACTGTAATCAACAAATTGATTGAGCAAACAATTCTCAAGATTTGTGTCATTCACAAACCGAAAGAGGGGATATTTTACTTTAAGTGAAGAAAAATCGAGAGCGGTTAGTTAACGCGTAAGGACAAACCTCAACTGAATTATTCTCTGACTGCGTTCCGGGTTAAATAGTGGCCATTGGAAGTGTAATGATTGCAAGCCAGTTTTTACTGACTTGAAAGTGCTATGCAAACGTAATCAAGAAAAGCGAGAAATCAAAAAGGTAGACGAATATTTACTCTTAAAGCGTCTAGCATTTAAAGACAAAAATGTTACTCATGGCTAATTAATAGATCCGTGAATTGTAATTGCCATGATAAAATGATAAGGACTATAAAACTAATCGATTGCTGAAGTTATCTAACAGCAATCTACCATAGTATTACTTGTATTACTTGTTATTTCATACATATATATACATGGTATCTCCAAACACAAACCGACAATTGTTGTCCAACAAATTAATTAAAATTCCACATAGACCCGGTCCTCCAATTGTTGCTTCTATTGAATACTATATATATTTATATATAAATTTCTACATTTTTCAGCTGCCAGCTGTTAATTGAAGCCGCCCAGTCATCCCACATCGGAATAATTGAGGCTAGTCCAATTTCTAGGAGCGTGCCGAACTTGCTGTTGCTCTACGAGGGGTTTCTGATAATAAACATAATCAATTTAGATTGCACATCAATTTGAGTTAGTTTGTCGTCAGCGATTAGGTTCCATGTCAATGGCGAACGTAAACCGAGGCAAAACATTTGAAATTGTGCAAAAAATAACGTAGAGCCATGACTTTTCAATCGGAAACCAGTTTAATCAGTTTTCGATAATGGTGAGGTAGTAGAATTGATTAGGTCTTTGGTCCCGAAACAGACGATGCCCCCGAAATAGCTGGGAGTTCATGAATAGTTCTGCCAATTTATTATGCCATTATCTTACCCATTTCAGTGACGTCTATCTTAAGTATGACGAAACATCCAAAACTTTGACATAATTAATCGCTCTCTAGAATATTTATTCAAAGCTTTACGGATGTTTAAATATATATTTAAATATATACCCAACTCATTTCCAATTAAGCAGAGATCTTTCCTCCATCCAAGGCAGAATCTCCTTCATAGCCTGGATATACTTGCGATTTGTGAACATGGAGCACTTCATTTTCGAGGCATATCGTTCGTCCACCTCGTCCTCGAACTGGTTTATCATAGTAATGGGCAAAACCCGGGTCACTACCACATAGGCTGGAAGTAAACTCAGTTAAAGGGGAATCTTTTTACTAACAATACTGGACTCACCTGCCAGGCCATGTTTGGTCAGACTCTCACGAATATCCTCGAGCTGTGGCAGAGCTTTACCATATGACAGGACCTTGAGATTATCCATCAAGTGGTAGAAATAGTACTGCACCATATTGTCAAACTCTGCCAATTTAATTTCTTTCTCAGCAGATGACAAGATGGTGTAGTAGAGATCGTTAGCCTGTATATAGAAATAATATTCATCTAGATAAAGAAGAAATAAAATATATCGAAAGAACCCACCGGAGAACCGTACTTGACCACCTGAAAATCGAGCAGAGCCGTGTCCACCACTGTGCACCGATCATCGAGCTTGAACATTACATTGTTTGCCCAACAGTCGCAGTGGTTCAGGACATTGAACTGCTCGGAATCAGGAGCATGCAGGTTGAGTAGCTTGTTAACCAGGTCCTCCTCCTTATCCACGAACTGCTTGTGGAAGTGGTCGCCAATACGCAAGCGCCGCAGCTGCGAGAGAAAGACTTCCGGGTTGTTCAACTCCTGCAGGATTTCTCGGTTGGCACTCGTGTAGATGCCGTTGGTCAGGAGCTTGTTGAAGTCGCCTTTCTTCTCCACATACACGGCAGAGGCGGCATGGAACTGGGCTAGCTTCCGGAGCACCTGCCTCAAAAACTCCAAATCGAAGCCAAGGCTCCGTTCCACGTTGCGGTAGCCCTTGGCCTTGAGATTCTCCATTAGGATGTAGCGCACCCCAATGCTGCGGTCCAGCTTGAAGGCACGCGGACCGAAGGACACCTTCTGGCCTGCCGCCTCGAAGAGCTTCTGGAATCTTGGCAGGATGTTGTGGTAGACATAATGCTCCCGCACAAACATTTTTAGCTGGCCCATTATCTTGGCCTGGAAATCGTTGCCATGCTGAGCCTTCAGCAGGAAGGACAGCCTCCTCACCGTATTGTCGCGCAGCTGAATTTTCACCTGGATGGGCAGCAGGACAGTGCAGTTGCGGAACTGGATGAGATGGACGTTGGGCAGGACCGCCACAACACGATCGCCGCTGTTTACATAAGACTGGACTGCCTGGCCCAGGGACAGGCCAGATACCCAGTCGGGTACTTTTGGTACTTTCATCTTCAATTTATTGCCTTCAATTTTGACAAATTTACAGATAATTCGGATTAATTATTGACTAATATGCGAAGGGAGAATTGATTGAATATTACTTTTGAATTTTTAAATGTTTTAATTTATGAATTAAATAGATGTTCTTTATAACTCGTTGAAGGAATAAAATATTTTTAAAAGTCTAAGTGACTTAGAAAATTTAACTTAATTTTTGAGGTGGAATAATTTTCGGCTTTACTGCTTCATTGCTTGTTATTCAGAATTCATATCATCTGATTTGGAAAAATATTAATATTAAAGTTTAGTGACTTTTTATGAAAGAATTATCATTCCACATTCATTCAAACAGAACAAACACTTTATAAATTGTATAATTTCATGGTAATATACAGACAAAATAAATATTTAATCACCAGTCAAAGGTTATTTTGAATATAATTAGATATTTATTTGGCTGACAAAACAAATTTGTTGGTGAAGCAATTAAATAAGCATTATTATAGCCCGTAATTGTTGGAGATAATCACTTCCAGTCGAGCAGGCCGCGGTTGTCCAACCATGGCAGCACCTCCTTCATCACCTGGACGTACTTGGGGTTGGTGAACATGGCGTTTTTCATCTTGGACTCGTCGTTAATGTAGCTCTCCAGATTGGCATTGTTGGTCTTGTCCAGCATCACGACGGGCAGCACCTTGGACACCACCATGTAGGCTATGAAGATGAAATTGTAAATGGATATTCCCTCTTTAACTATGTTATATAGAAGGTAAACTCACCAGCCAGACCATTGCGGAAGAGGGACGCATGCAGGTTCTTCAACTTGGGCAGGGGTCGGTGGTACTGGAGCAGCTTCAGGTTCTCCAGCAGATTATCAAAATAGTATCTCACCAGGTAATCGAACTTGGCTGTCTTCAGTTCTGGCGCAGCCGAAGACAGAATCAAGTAGTAGAGGTCATTGGCCTAGATTTGATATTAAATCTAATTAGATCAAAGTTCACGGTTTTGACTAGGTATATCTGCCCTACCGGACTGCCGTACTTTCCCACTTGAAAGTCCACGAACAGGGTCTCCTTAATGGTACCAAAGGCATCGTGCTGGAACATAATGTTGTTGGCCCAACAGTCGCCATGGTTGAGCACATTAAACTCCCTGGCATTGTACTGTTGATCCTGCAGGAGACGATCCACCAGATAGTCATCGCTATCAGCCTGGAAATAAATGTGACAAAATGTGTATAAGAAAGCATTCCAAGGGAAATGATACAAAGTACAGGGATATACGGAAAACTCACCAACTTCTCATACAACTTTTCAGCGTTCTTCCACTTCTTAAGCTGCGCCAGAAAGGCTCCTGAGGCATTGAACTCCTGCAGCAGCTTGCGATTGGCCTCGCTGAACACGCCCACGGTGAACTCCTCCCCGAAGAGGCCATGATGCTCCACATAGCAGGCAGAGGCCGCATGGAAAGCGGCCAGCTTCTCCAGCACCGCCTGCATATGAACCAGATCCAAGCCAGCCAGACGATTCTCGTTCTTAAATTGCTTGGCATGCAAATCCTCCAGCAGGATATAGTCCACGCCCGGATCGCGGTCCAACTTGTAGGCTCGAGGAGCAAACTGAATGCGCTTGCCGGCATTCTTGTACAGCTTCTCGAATTTGGGCAGAATGTTGTGATACATCTGCTCCTCCTTCTGGAAAAGCTTCAGCTTGTTTAAAATCGCGGCCATCACTTCGTTGTTATGCGGCGCTTTCAGGACAAAGGGTATGGTTCTGATGCTGTGATCTGCCAGGAAGGATAAAACATGAAGATAAATGTGAAATTTAGGTTCTTGTGAGTAAGACTCACCTATCAGCTCCACATCCACTCGCAATCGCAGAAATTGCGAGGAGTAGTTCTCGCCCTCGCTGCTGCCCTTCGTTGTAGTAACCGGACCGATATTCTCAAAAATGCCGGTTTGTTCCTTAACCGCATTTACCAAAGTAATGTTGGCCAGCCACTTGGGCATGTCCTCGGCAGGTGCCCCATTGTGTCCGTTTGTGGCCTCCGACATGATGAATCTGAAAATACAGGAATAATATTTACTCAGTATAATTTGAACTGCAGAGCTGATAACAGCGATGTGCGCGAAATACGACTACTTTAATGTTAACAGAGCCAACGGGTCGTATACATAACGTTTATTAGGCATTAATCAAACATAGGTGGAGCCAGCGAGCTTGCCATCGAAGGTGCACTCTATTTGAATATTTTATTGATGATTTTCAGACCAACCCAAATCATAAAGATCTCTTGAACAGTTGGTACATTTTTAGAAATTGCATCAAAACTTTATCTGGAGACATCTTGTATATAATAAAAGAGTTTAAAGTACACTTCATAGCAGCAGTTAAATGCTAAAATTAATTGCAAGCCTCATTTTTTTCCAATGAACAATATTAATAGACTTTAAATTAAAAACTCTATAATATATTTATTTCACCGTTTAAGAAAATTCAATCTCTGCTTTTCACATATGACTCATCCTAGTACACAGGCCCTCTATTTATACTCTCGAGTGTTTTCAATCGAATTACTGCAATGCCTGATAAAGTTAGAAACACTTTTGATCAATAGGTCGGTTTTATCAACACCAAATACGGAAACACTATACATATTCACCATCCAAATTACCATCAATATAGGAAACGAGTACGTGATTTATTAAATTAGGCTACCTTCCAATACGGGTAATTACCGAACTTTTGTGGGGTTTTCATTGATTAGGCAATTATCAGGGCAATCGCCATTTAATGAAGCAAAATCATAAATCAGGTCACATGTCAGTTAATGGAACAAACACACCTGCCATGGCATTACGACATAGCGAGTGGACTAATCCCAGATAATACCTGTGGGCGGGATGAATTTCAGCTGGCAGGATGCAAAAACTTTTCACTATTCTCACTCTTAAGGATCGAAGTAATTTCGGTAATTTAATTCACAGCCCTCTCAGCACCACATTTATTTAAATACTAAACATTTCGATGATGGGAAATGGGTTTTTAAATCACTTTTAAAGTTGGTCAAAACGAAGTTCCCCGAAATGGTGACAAACCTTTCTCCTTAATTGGTAAACTCGTGGAGCGCTCCGTGTGTGACTGCAGTCCGCGGCGACTGACGAGTGGGAAATACGGGCTGCGATACTCGGGACCAGAGCTGTTGCCCCGATTTGGCTATGGGCCAAAGAAATTCCTTATCGCCTGCATTCGATTCAAGTTTATTTTGTAATTCAGCTCGCCAAAACCGGCAAAAAAAAAAGCAGAAATACAGTAGAGGGTGGCAGTGGCAGGGTGGCAATTCCCATTGGCGAGAGCGGGCGGGCGATAGTAAGCCCATGATATGGCAGCAAACGCCGTCTATTGTTTGATTGATAACGGGCCCACCGAAAACAGTTTCTTGTTTCTTGTTTCCACCTCTGATTCCGATCCCGCCTCTTTATCGTCCGTCCGTGTTCCTCTTTGCTCTCGCCATTCGCTCTAATTATTTCGTGATTCCTTATTAATTGCTGTTTGCGGGCATGACATGTGACGGGTAGGTAGATAGACCCTATCTACATACTATATAGACATAGACCCCTTTCCGACGTTAGGGATTCCGGAACACTTAATATGATATTATTAGAACATTTAGCAAAGCCCACTAAATATGGGCATAAATTCTTAACGATTTGAGTTTTTCTTCGACTATTATTGGTCATTATAAAATGGTGTATCTATAAGTTATATCAATAGGTAATTGTTAATTGTCTAATTGTTATATTGGTATAATTAGTTTCTTTGGGTAAATGAAAAATAATAAATTTAAGAAACATTTATTTGCTTAATGGTCACTATTTTTCGTATATCTCCATACCAATACAGATTCGACCTCGACAACTTGTTCGTATTTAAATTGAAAAGATAAGTCTGTACTTTAGGAAAATTATAATTATAATTATCTTATTTGAGTCATAAGACTTCACCTATGAATCATAGATCGGTACACTGGGAAAAATTATTTTAAATGCATAAATTTCTTTACCGTATCCATTAAGCAATTGTTTTTAATTTTGACATTACTTTTATGAAACAATTACATCAATCTTAGATTCTAGTTGGTTGTAATATTACTAATAAGCCTGCAGGGGCTTGTAATAATATACAGAGACTACCAAAATGTGAAGGAGTAAAGCTTATATCAATTCATGATTAGCAACACCAGCCAAGTTGATCTAGCCAAGTCCTCCAGAAAAAGCCTAATTTAATAAAAATATTCGTTAATTATCGATCATTTAATTTAAGCTTTCCAATTCAACAAAGCCTCTCTTTAAATTAAACACATTAACAGTGATTACCGTAGATTTTAAATGAATTAAGCAAGCTTTTTAAAATATTAGGTAAAATATTTAAAATGTGTCAAATTTACAATAAACGCATTTATTTTGAATACGAATAAATTACTATCTCCATTTTTACACAAAAATTCTTTTTAAATGCAATCTTTATTTATATAAGTACAAAAATAGTATACATATGTTCGCCTTCTGTCATGGTGAGTTACTTTATTAAAAATTATTTAACTTTTAATACAGCGTTAAAGATCAATTTAAAGAAGCGAACAAATGATAGACGAAAGCCTCAACCATAAAGTTAATACTTCTTATTTTTCTTAGCTTGAGAAGTGATTTTAGGACACAAGTTAGAACTGGAATGCTCCGCGGTTATTCAGCCAGGTAAGGATGGCACTGACGTGCTTCTTGTAGCGAGCATTTGAGTACATGGCCATCTTGAGTCCCTCGCCATTATCCGATTCGGTGACAAAGTCGGTCAGATTGGCTTCATCTGTGCGATCAAGTAACACCGGTGGGCAGAGTATCAGGGCAGTGTGATAGCCTGGAGTCGAAGTATAAAGAATATAATATTATCTATCTAAAGCTTTTGATAGGGCGAGAGAGAGAGAGAGCTTTTTCCCTTACCAACTCGTCCGTATTTCAGCAGCTGAGTGTGCAGGAACCGCAGCGAGGGGATCTTCGCCTGGGGGTACTTGAGCAGGGCCAGGTGTTCTATCAGCTGATCATGATAGTACTTTATGAAGTAATCGAAATTACACAATTTTATGTCATATTGCGTGGATCCCAAGAGGAAGTAAATAAGATCATTGGCCACGCTGGTGACCCTGGGCAGCTGCAGGTCCACAAAGTAGGTCTCCGCTGGTACAGGGTTCTCGCCCTCATACCGGAACATGATGTTGTTCGTCCAGCAATCTCCATGATTCAGAGCATTAAAGTCCTCCGAATCGGGCGTGTTCATTGCATACATCAGGTCCACTATCTTAGGTTGGATCTTATGCTGTAAAAACAGTTGATTAACCCAAACTTCCTGAAATTGAAATAATTTCCCTACTTACCACTGCCTCGCTGTACTCCTCGTAGCCCTCATAGAGGGGCAGGCACTTAAGGAAGTACTTTCCAAGGGTTTCGGCCACCTGCTCGATATTCACCTTCATGGTGTCGGCATAGGTTGGCTGTAGATAGTTCTGGGTGTAGGGACCCTTCAAGTGAAGCCTGTTGGCCGAGGCCGCGTGCCACTGAGCCAACTTCTTGAGAACGCTCTTTGTGTGCGCCATGTTCAGGCCCTCCAAACGATCTACATTCTTAAAACCAAAAGGTTTGAGATCCTGCAGCAGGACGTACTCGTCGGGAGCTTGAATTTCGTAGGCCTTGGCTCCGAACTGGACCTGCAGACCCGCATCCTCGTACATCTTCTCCAGCTCGGGAATCACCTGAAGGAAGACGTCCCGCTCCACCACGAACATGTTGTTCTTCTTCAGGATCTCGCGGTACATCTCGAAGTCATGCGGCGTCTTCAGCATGTAGCTAACCTTCTCGATGACGTGATCTAATGGCGGAGCCCTAATGAGTCTTCACTTTTCTTTGTTTGCCACAACTAGAGTATGACTCACCCTTGAGTTCGACTTCAAAGTGTAGGCGCAGCATGATGGAGGAGTAATTTTCCCCTGGCTTGAGACCGGCCACCGGCTCGAAGCTCTTGATTCCCACATACTTGTCTCCGAAACGCTCCGACAGCAATTCCTCGAAGAGATCTGCCTTCAGCCAAGAGGGCAGTGGAACAGTTGCTGCCTCGTCGGTCATTGGGTACAAACTGAAGGCCGTTTTGCCGCCTGTTTGTATTTAATATTGAGATAGAGTGAGCTTTTTGCCTCCTCTATCTCTGTTTTTTTTTTTGTAAATACATATATTTCTGCCAAAACAAACGCCGATCCGAAAGCTTTCAAAGAGAGCACTCTCCAAAGAACTTGTTTCCAAAGAGAGTGGCAAATATTGCCATACATACAGACCAAAATTAAGCATATGTACGTAGGGGGTAATATATGAAATTTGTATTATGAATGTGCGTAAAAAACCATGTATGGAGTGTCTGGTTGAATAATAGAAACATTAATTGAGGCGACAATTACGCAATTATTGCAAAAACATAAATTAGGGAAGAAAACGGAATATGATAACTACATTTTTATAATGCTTTCCTTTTATTTGCAAAGAGTAATCACCATTTAAAAATCAGCTGACTGATCTCTCTAATAATTTATAATTTACTACATCTTTTAACCATGTTAATAGGATTTTAAAACAAACATTTTGGCTTTCTGAATATTTATTATAATAGAGTCTACCTTTATTCTGAAGTGTTCTAGGTTCTATGGATGTTATAGAAACTTGCGCTATATTCATAATGTAAATATATACCATGATTCTTTGGCGTTATATCCCAATTACAACAGATCATCGATAATAATATCCTTTCGGGGTTACAGACTGTGATAAATACACTCACCCGCCATCCGGCTTTCTTTCAAACTTGCAAATAACTTTTGTGTCTGTTAAAAAGAGATCAAAGTCGGTCAGGAGCTTCTTATGATGATCTCTTCTCTTCATTGTTAACTAAAGAAAACTTTGGCAATCTCAAGTTATAGAATATTCCACATTTCCTTATCACACGAAATGATAAGGCTTCTTAAGGGTTGACCTTAAAAATTCAGCTTTGAAAAATATTTGCATTACATTTATCTTATCGGTGAAAATGATACTAGAACTCTTATGATTACAGCGGCTCAACTTATGTAAGTTATAGAGAAACATAGAATTTTATTAAATTTACTTTTAAAAAACCTATTCCAATGCCCCTCGATGTTGCAGCCATGGCAAAAGGACTTCCATATGCCTGAGGAACCTGGGATTCACATACAGCGACGTCTTGAAGCTGGAGTCATCGTCAGCCAAGACTTTTTCAAAATCAGAGCCATCCTTGGGATCCAGAAGGACGAATGGCATTATTGTCGAAGAGCAGACGAAGGCTAAAAATAATAGGAAATTGAAGGGTAAAAACATTCATATAAAATCCCAACTCTTACCCCATGCATTGTACTCGGAGAGGGTGTCTCGGATACTCCTAAGAGTGGGCAGGGTCTTGGAATACTTGAGCAGCTTCAGGTGCTTGACCAACTCAGAGTGATAGAACCAAATGAAGTAGTCAAATTTGGCAATCTTCACGTCCAAACTAGTGGAGGACAGCAGGAAGTAGTACAGGTCCTGAGCCACTGTGCCCCATTTGGGCAGTTGCAGGTCCACAAAGTACGTGTCCAATATCTCGTTTTTATCGTTATACTGGAACATTATGTTATTGGACCAACCATCACCGTGGTTAAGGACGTTAAACTCGTCAGGATTTGGGTTGTTCATCTTGTCTACAATATCCAATAACTTGTCGGCTGCAAAATGCTGTCGGAAAATAATGATAATAACAAGATGAATTACTCATATTATTACTTATACGCACCAAATCCTTTAGGTAAGCCTCATAACCCTTAAGCAGATGGACGTTTTTTAGGAAAACCTTAACGTTTCTATTGCAGAATGCATCCACGATTTCCTCGCTCTTCAGGAAACCCCTTGTGAACTTCTCCTCGTAAGGTCCCTTGGTCTCCACACGAACTGCAGATGCCGCATGCCACTGGGCCATTTTCTTCAAGACGCTCTCAGTGTGAGCCTGATCCATGCCCTCAAGACGGTTGACATTCTTGAAGCCACGTGGCCTGAGGTCCTCCAAAAGGACATGGTAATCACTCACAGGGATTTCGTAGGCCTCGGCACCGAACTTCACCTTGAGACCTGCGTCCCGATACAGCTGCTCCAGTTCGGGAACCACTTCCAGATACATTCCGAGCTCCACATCGAAAATGTTTGACTTTTCGAGAATCTTGCGATATTCCTCCGATTGGTGAGGAGTTTTCAGCATGAAGGCCTTAGTGACTTGGGATTTATCTGGGCACAAGTTGGAATTTAAAGAAAATCAAGATAGGTAAAAAAATTAGAAGGTAACCTTTGGTCTCCACATCCAGCTCCACTCGCAGCATTATGGTGGCATAATTCTCTCCAGCAGGGACTCCCGCTTTGGCCCTCAAGGCCTTCGTTGCCTTATAATCCTTGACATCCTTTTTGAGTAGATCTTCAAAGGCCTCCGCCTTTAGCCAGTCCGGAATAAAGACCTTTCTCTGGTCAAGTTCATCTTCATTCGTCTGTGGTGGCATCTTGAATATGTCTCGTATGAATTCCAAACACTTAATGGACGCTCCGCCCACGGGAAATCTTTTTTATACACCTTATAGAAACTTATGGCGATGAGATGGATAAATCTTATCTCTCGCCATGCAAACAGCAGATTGCCTCAAATTCATCTGTGCAAATGTGACACAGCAGATTGTTACAGCTTAGATCAACGGGAGGCTCTGTGATTAGTTTGAAGAAACAATCCTCTCACACATTTGCATCTCAGCATTACGCGACAGTTTCCCAGATGTGAGGATAAGCCTGGAATAATAATAAGAAAATCAGTTAAATTATTTAATTTATTTGCTCAGAACGTAACAGTCTAGCGTGCGCAAATCTAGACTTTCAGAATATTTATTTAAACTATTTAAAATGATAAACAAATAAATAATAAAAGGAAATAAAGTGGTTGTTTTTAAGCTGAAATGTGTTCTACAATTTATGAATAACTTAAAAGCCAAAGTAGTGACTAAGATAAATAATTATAATTAAAAGTAATAACCATAAAAAGTTCTCTAGTTCTAATTCTTCTCACAGTTTGTGTTGAATGTGAATAGAATAAATATCACTCAGTTGGTGATCATATACTTATTATAATATATTATGATAAGAAATAAAGTACCATTAGAATAATTATTTTTCATTCATTTAATTTCTTTAGCTTACATATATGTATCAGAATAGTATACTTCAGTACACATAACAAACCCCCAAAAACCTCGTATTGTAATTCATAATGACAAGCCCCAATCCATAAATTTCGATTTAAAAACTTGCTTTATTTATTAAAATTCAAAATATATAAAAGCTAGACTATATAAGAGATCCAAAATTAATAATTCTACTTATTCCAGGGCTCCTCTTTGCTGCAGCCAGGGCAACAGGACCTCTATATGCTTTTGAAATCTGGGATTGGTAAAAATGGAGTTCCTAAAGCTGGAGTCCGTGTCTGACATGATCTGATCGAAGTGAGCATCATTTCTGGGATCCAAAAGAACAAATCCCATTATGCAGGCAGCACAAATGAGGCCTGAAATATAATTGATTACTTAAGATATTTTACTCAAATTTAAAGAAACAAAAACTCACCCCAACCACTGTACTTGTTGAGAGCATCTCGAATACTCCTAAGAGTGGGCAGAGGCTTTGAGTACTTGAGGAGTTTCAGGTGCTTGACCAGCTCGGAGTGATAAAACCAAATTAAATAGTCAAACTTGGACGTTTTGATGTCCAGGCTAGTTGAAGAAATCAGGAAGTAGTACAGATCCTGGGCCACTGTTCCATAGTGTGGTATTTGTAGGTCGACGAAATAGGTGTTCAATATTTCGTTCTTCTCATTGTACTGGAACATGATGTTGTTGGACCAGCTATCACCATGGTTCAGGGCATTGAACTCGTCGGCTTTGGGCACATTCAGATCGTTGACCACATCCAGTAACTTCTCAGAGACACTTTGCTATAGCGAGAGATACAGCGATAAGATACACAAACCCAGACATAGTCGCTAAGTTTACCCACCAAATCTTTAAGATACACCTCGTGACCTTCGTACTGATCAATGGTTTTCAGTAGATTCTTGACGCTGCGATTGCAGAAAGCATCAACGATTTCCTGGGACTTGAAGAAGCCCTTGGTGTACTTCTCCTCGTAGGGTCCCTTGAGCTCCACGCGAACTGCAGATGCCGCATGCCACTGGGCCAGCTTTCTCAGGACATTCTCGGTGTGAGCCTGATCCAAGCCCTCGAGACGATTGACATTCCTGAAGCCACGGGGCCTGAGATCCTCCAAAAGGACATAGTAATCGCTCGTCGAGATCTCGTAGGCCTCGGCGCCGAACTTTACCTCGAGACCCGCATCACGGTACAGCTGCTCCATTTCAGGAACCACTTCCAGATACATTCCACGCTCCACATCAAAGATATCCGTCTCCTCCAGAATTTTGCGATAGGTCTCCGATTGGTGCGGCGTCTTCAGCATGAAGGCCTTGGTCAGCAGGGACTTATCTGGAGCATCAATTGAATTTTAAATTTGCTCAAAACTAACGCTATAAAATCCTAACCTTTGGTTTCTACATCCAGCTCTACTCTCAGCATAATTGTGGCATAATTCTCCCCAGGAGCGACCCCAGCCTTGGCCCTCAGAGCTTTTGTTTCCTTGTAATCCTTGACCTTCTGCCTGAGCAGCTCCTCAAAGGCTTCTGGCTTAACCCAGTCCGGGATTTTGACTTCCCTCTCTCCAACCTCTTCCTCCTTCGTTTGTGGCGGCATTGTTGTAATATCTTGTTGAATTCTGAGCAGTGACTGAGAGATCTGCCTCCTTGCCGTATCTTTTAAATAGTTTCAGGAATAAAGATAAGCGATAAGTGATAAGCGGCACAAAGATTGCAAAGATGATGAAGCGCTTTGTTGCTTTTTCGAAGAGGTGTTATGTGATGTAGATTGCATTTTATTTCTGCGTTTGTATGTCTTTTCATTAAGTATCAAGAATATGTTAGGTAATACTAAGCAAACGTAGATAATTTAACAAATCTGACGACTGTTTTTAAGGGATAGGTCCGCTTTTTACGACTGTCTATGCCACCTGGGGACTGTGATCTTTAGATATGCAAATAAAACATATCTCTATATATTAACATACCCTAAAGTCTTGTCATTATAGGTAGAAGAGAAAGATAAGGTTCTTATTTTGTTTTGCTTCACAATTCGCTTTAACTTTAAAATTGTATTATTTGTTTCCCTCTTTGCCCCACATTTGAATTGGGATTCCCCATATGATATATTCTATATTGCATCCCTCTAAATATTTGTGTTTTTCTACCTATTCTGTTTGGTGTTAACCACATAATTAGTTCCCGGAAATCATGTAACACTTCCTTCAAATATGTTTACTTGACACTTAAGATGTTCTTAGTTCCTGGAATAGTGCATCACAAAAGTGCTAACTAACAGCTAAATAACCTAAGCATATAGGAATGTATGCATATAAATAGCAGCAATAGCTAAGCTTTTTCATTACGAAAAGCTATAAAGATATTGAGTATTTTCCCTCTCAAAGAAAGCTTTTGCGGATTCCATTATTTTGAAAGTGTTTTGTTTTGATACGCCCATTTGGCCCGCGGGAGAAACTTGTTTACGGTTACCTAGCAACGCTATCAAGACACCTAAACCCCGTGAATCACTACCCTTTTACTATAGTATCGAAAATACATTCTCATTGTGATTCTTGCAAATTGATTGAACCGACGCTTATCGTTCGAAGTTCTACGTTTATTGATACTCGTGGACATTATCTCACGATGGTTCAGATAAGACTGTCATGAGGTCGCTCTAAATTCTCACTTAAATCACAGGTTTCTTGTGTAAATTTAAGAAATGTTTGCTTCTAATTAAATATCCAGGGCTCCGCGATTGAGCAGCCACGGCAGGACCACCTCGGCGTGTTTGCGATACCGGGAACTGTTGTAGAGCTGCAACTGGAAGTCAGCTCCGGCTTCAGCATCATCCAATAAGTTATCAAAATTGGTGACGTCTGTGGGGTCCAGAAGAACGATGCCCATCACACTAGTCACCACGCTGTAGGCTGCATTAAGTATACGAAAATGCTGAAATCCGGTTTACAAGTAATAGAAAATTCCTACCGTAGAATCCGTATTTGAAAAGCGCCAAGTGAATATCACGAAGGCTGGGAATGGGCTTTGAGTACTTCAGGATCTTCAGGTGCTCCACCAGACTATCGTGGTACACCTTAATGTAATAATCGAACTTGGTCAGCTTATCCTCCAGCTTGGTGGAGGAGAGCAGGAAGTAGTATAAGTCCTGGGCCACGGTTCCGTACTTGGGGATCTGGTAATCCACTAGCAATACCTCCTTTATCTTGCCAAAGGCATCATACTGGAACATGATGTTGTTTGCCCAGGAATCGCCGTGGTTCAGTACATTGAACTCGGTGGGATCGATCTTGGCAAAATCGAAACATTTATCAACAAACACGGGCTGGGCGGCTTTCTAGTTAGTGGGGAAACAAGAGATAATGAGAGGACCTATTACATATATTGAATATAATATACTTACGACTTTGTCAATGTAAGCCTCGTTGCCTTCGTAGGTGGAACAGCATTTGACGAATCTCATCACCATTCCCTTCATCATCTCCCCCATCACCGGACGGGTTTTCTCATTGAAGAAGCCATTGAGTAGGTGGTCCGGATACGGCCCCTTGGTGGCCACCCGCACCGCAGAGGCAGCATGCCACTGTGCCAGCTTACGAAGAACCCTCTCCGTGTGAGCCTGATCGAATCCCTCAAGGCGATTGGCGTTCTTGAATCCCTTAATGCCCAGATCCTCCAGAACCACATACTCGCTCTTGGCGTTCTTGAGATCGTAGCTCTTGGCTCCAAATGTGATCTCCACTCCGGCTTCCTTATAGAGTGCCTCCATTTCGGGCACCACCTCGCTGTACATGGTGCGCTCAGTGTCGAAGATGTTGGTTTGATTCATCATCTCTCTAAACATTTCTTGCTGATGGGGCAACTTGGCCATATAAGATACCTTCTTGGTTTTGCCATCTAAGGGAAGGAAGTTTTGAATAGAATGAGTTTATAAACTAAAACTTATTGCCCTACCTTTGAGCTCCACCTCTATGTGTACTCGCAACATTATGGTGGCGTAGTTTTCTCCTGCCGCAGATCCCATTTCCGCCTTGAAAGTACTGACCTTGGAGTATCCCTCCACACTCGCCTTGAGCGCATCCTCGAAGAGTTCCGCATTAAACCACTCAGGAATTTTACTCTCCGCCATTACGAATATTCTTAATTAGTTTTTAACGAGCGAGTAGAACCAGTATACATGCGACCGATTGCACTCGGTTGCGCTGACTAATTTTCGACTGTGAAGATCGAAGGTTTTATACCAGCTGGGGGGAGCTTTTATAATAATAATGGGTGTTTGAAATAACGTTTCGTTAAAACATTAGGCACTCTCTGGATTAACGCTCTTTGCTTTTATCTTCAACAAGCAGTTCGCTTATCTATAGGTATTTTTAGAGAGCAAAAGCTATGACCTTTATGGTAGTGTTTATCCTAAACAATGATTGTATAGCAAATTGCAGACTAGAATTCAAGCATTGTCATAGAGTGAGTTAACTAAGTTATTCAGGTTTGGGTTTAGAAACAAATATTACCAATCTAATAAATAATAGTTACAAATAGTAGAAGTTTGTTTAAGTATATTTTAGCTTGCGAAAAATAAACTGTTTCATTCTTCATTAATAAACTCTTGAATGTGTAAAAAACATTGGTTAAACTTCTTTATCAATCGGCGCTTGCCGTTTTATTAATACTATCAAACAAATACAGATAACCTTATCGCTTGCTTAAGGTATGACTCAATTCTCAAATTTTTGTTTGTCAAACTAGGAAATTGTTTTTTTGCCATTAATAATTCTAGTTAATATCCAAGGCGCCGCGATTCAGCAGCCATGGCAGAACCGCCTGAATGTGTTTACGGTATCGGGGACTGTTGTAGAGCTGCATCTGGAAGTCCACTCCAGCGTCAGTGTCGCCAATGAAATTTTCAAAACTGGCGGTGTCCGTGGGGTCCAGGAGAACGGCAGCCATCACTCCAGTGACCACGGTATATCCTGAAAATAAACGAACGTTAAATGGTTAAATTTTATTTACAAATAATCATTAGTACCCACCGAAAAATCCGTATTTAAAAATCGACAAGTGAATATCACGAAGGCTGGGAATGGGCTTTGAGTACTTCAGGATCTGTAGGTGTTCCACCAGATTATCATGGTACACCTTGATGTAATAATCAAATTTGCTCAGCTTATCCTCCAGCTTGGTGGATGAGAGCAGGAAGTAGTATAAGTCCTGGGCCACGGTTCCGTACTTGGGAATCTGGTAGTCGACCATGTAGACTTCCTTGATGTTTCCAAAGGCATCATACTGGAACATGATGTTGTTTGACCAGGAATCGCCGTGGTTTAGCACATTGAACTCGTTGGGATCGACCTTGGCAAACTCAAAGCATTTGTCGACAAACACTGGCTTGAGAGCTTTCTAGTGAGCGGAAAATAGTACGATGATTACATGGTTAATTGCATAAATTAATGGTAATTACTTACGACTTTGTCAATGTAAAGCTCGTTGTTTTCGTAGGTGGCGCAGCTTTGGACGAATCGAGAGCCCATTCCGTTCATCATATCAGTCATCATCGGACGGCTTTCTTCCTTGAAGAAACCATGAAGCAGGATATCTGGATACGGACCTTTGGTGGCCACTCGCACGGCTGTGGCAGCATGCCATTGGGCCAGCTTACGGAGAACTCTCTCCGTGTGAGCTTGGTCGAGTCCCTCGAGACGATTGGCGTTCTTGAATCCCTTAATGCCCAGATCCTCCAGAACCACATACTCGGTCTGGGCATTCTTCAAGTCGTAGCTCTTGGCCCCAAATGTGATCTCCACTCCGGCTTCCTTATAGAGTGCCTCCATTTCGGGGACTACCTCGCTGTACATGGTTCGTTCTATGTCGAAAATGTTTGTTCGTTTCATCATCTCTCTAAACATTTCGTGCTGATGGGGCAACTTGACCATGTAGGAAACCTTTTTCGTTTTACCATCTTAGGGAGAAAATTTTTAATTAAATGCGATCATCATCACATAAATTGGGACTTACCCTTGAGCTCGACTTCGATGTGTACCCGCAGCATGATTGTGGCGTAGTTCTCTCCTGCCGCAGATCCGATTTCCGCTTTGAAAGTACTAACTTTCGAGTATCCCTCCACAGTTGACTTCAGCACATCCTCAAAGAGTTCCGCATTAACCCACTCGGGTATTTTACTATCCGCCATATCAGATATTGTAGTTAGTTCTTATCAAGCTCCTAGAACAAGTATACGACCGGTTGCACTCGGCAGCGTTGACTGAGGGTCGACTGGGAGGATCAGTAGTTTTATACCAGCTGGGGGGAGCTTTTATAATAATTATTTTCGAAATTACGTTTCGTATAACCGCCGGTTTTCTCTCGATCGCAGAAGTAAGCTTTTTTCTCTGAAAAGCTCTTCGGTTATCTGAACGCATTTTCATAAATTTGTGTAGTTAGAGTGATGCTTCCAAACCTGTGACTTTTGAAATCGTGTTTATCCTCAATCAAAGCCTGTATCGCAATTCGAAACTCAGAAGTCAAGCCTTTTTCATTAAAATGAGTTAGCTGAGTTATTCGGGTTTGTGTTTGCAAATTAATACTAGATATCACTTAAAAAAAAGATTAATAAATAGTTGCTATTTGTTTGAGCAACACTTAGCACTAGGAAAAAAGAGTTTTCTCTTCCAAAAATTAGACTTTTAATAAGTGAAAAACTCTTCTATCAATCGGCGCTAACTATTTTATTAATACTTTCGGACAGATACAGATAACCTTATCGCCTCCTTAAGGTGTGACGCAATTTTCTAGGTTTTTGTTGTCAAACTAGGAAATATTAATTTTAATTAATATCAATAGCGCCGCGATTCAGCAGCCAGGGCAGGATCGCCTGGATATGTTTGCGGTACCGAGGGCTGTTGTAGAACTGCATCTGCAGGTCAACTCCAGCGTCAGTGTCGCCCATCAAGTTCTCCACACTGGCAGCGTCCGTGGGGTCCAGGAGAACGATGCCCATCACGCCAATGGCAACGGTGTAACCTGGATATAAAAAAGGGATATCTTGAAATCTGGGTTACAAATAATTGCAACTACCCACCCAAAAATCCGTATTTAAAAAGCGTCAAGTGAATATCGCGAAGGCTGGGAATAGGTTTTGAGTACTTCAGTATCTTCAAGTGCTCCACTAGACTATCGTGGTACACCTTAATGTAATAGTCAAACTTGGTCAGCTTATCCTCCAGCTTAGTGGAGGAGAGCAGGAAGTAGTACAAGTCCTGGGCCACGGTTCCGTACTTGGGGATTTGGTAGTCGACCATGTAGACCTCCGTGATGTTGCCAAGGTCATCGTACTGAAACATGATGTTGTTAGACCAGGAATCACCATGGTTCAGAACATTAAACTCGGTGGGATCGACCTTGGCTAATTCAAAGCATTTGTCAACATACACGGACTTCAGGGCTTTCTAGTGAGAATTGAACAGAGCGATTATTACATGGTTAATTGCATATTTTAAATAATTACGCCAGAAGTACTTACGACTCTGTCAATGTAAAGCTCGTTGTTTTCGTAGGTGGCGCAGCTTTGGACGAATCGCGATCCCAATCCGTTCATCATCTCAGACATCACCGGCCGGCTTTCTTCCTTGAAGAACCCATGAAGCAGGATTTCTGGATACGGACCTTTGGTGGCCACTCGAACGGCGGTGGCAGCATGCCATTGGGCCAGCTTACGGAGAACTCTCTCGGTGTGCGCTTGGTCGAGGCCCTCGAGGCGATTGGCGTTCTTGAATCCCATGACGCCCAAATCTTCCAAGGCCACATACTCTGTCTCGGCGTTCTTGAGATCGAAGCTCTTGGCTCCAAATGTGATCTCCACCCCGGCTTCCTTATAGAGAGCCTCCATCTCGGGGACTACCTCGCTGTACATGGTTCGCTCGATTTCAAAAATGTTAGTCCGCTTCATCATCTCCTTGAACATTTCGGTTCGATGGGGCAACTTGATCATATAGGACACATTTTCGATGTTGCCATCTTTTTGGGGAGGAAATGTCAACTCAGATACGATGGTGGATTTGAATTTATCAACTTACCCTTGAGTTCCACCTCTATGTGTACCCGCAGCATGATTGTGGCATAGTTCTCTCCTGCTGCAGATCCCATTTCCGCCTTGAAACTACTGACATTGGAGTATCCCTCCACAGTGGACTTAAGCACATCCTCAAAGAGTTCCGCATTAAGCCACTCGGGTATTTTGCTGGTCGCCATTGCAGTTTTGATTAGGTTCTGTAAGTTTTTATCAAGTGAGTAGAACAAGTATACGCCTAGTTTCACTCGGTTGTGCTGACTGAGGGTCGAATGGGAGGATCAATAGTTTTATACCACCCGGGGGGGAGCTTTTATAATAATTATGGGTTTTCGCAATTACGTTTCGAACCCACGGGTTTTCTTTCGACTGCAGTAGTTAGCTTTTCGTTCTAAAAAAGCTATTCTCTTATCTGAAATCATTTTCACAAATTTGTGTAGTTAGAGTGAAGCTTCCAGAGCGGTTACCCTTATAATGCCGTCTATCAAAAGCCAAGCCTTTAATGCAGATAGGCGACTAGAAGTCAAGGTTTGTCGTTGAAAAATGTTGACATGTAGGGGCTTAGTATAAAGAATTTAAATAATAATTATAGTATATAATACTATTACTTATACTAAACGCCATTAAATTATATATAACGGAAGGACAAGCATATATGGAAGCACAACTAATATACAAAAACCCCCCACTTTTTCATAGTTACGTTATAATACTCAAAGTCAATAAACAAACATAACTAATCTGACAAAAAAAAAAAAAAACAAATATTTGCACACTTACATACGATAAACCCAAATTTTCATTTTTGTTTTGCTAAGCTAATCGCTTATGAACGTGTAATCATCTTGTTTTATGCTATTCTCCCCATAAATCACCGGTTTTTTCATCGCCGGTAAACTAGCCTTTTTTTGTTGGCTTCTTTTAATAACTACGAATTCGAGATTTAAAGAAACCGAAAAAATAAAAGCTGTATTCTTCGTTTTATTTTGGTCTCTATTTTGCTTATGCCTTTATATGGTATATGTCTCACACTTCCCACTCTTTACCTTAGGTATTCATACGCTGAATCACATGAAATCACAAATTTAACAAGGCGTTAGAAATATTGTGTATTTATTTAAGTATCAAATACGTTTTCTCTTCCGTAAATAGACTTTTGAGTGTTTTGCAAACATTGATTTAACTCCTCTATCGATCGGCGTTGTACCATTTTATTAATACTTTCGCACAGATATAGATAGCCTTATCGTATATGTCTTAATTGATAATTGATAAGCTCTTGTTCGGCAAACTAGGAAATTGTTTGTTGGGGAAATTGTTTATAACAATACTAATTGGACTCCAGGGCGCCGCGATTGAGCAGCCAGGGCATGACCGCCTCGATGTGTTTGCGGTACCGGGGACCGCTGTACAGCTGCATCTGGAAGTCTACTCCGGCTTCGGTATCGCCCACAAAGTTCTCGAGGCTGGCCTTATCCGTAGGATCCAGCAGCACACCGGCCATCACACCTGTGGCTACAGAAAAGCCTGGAAACCATAGAAAAAAGCAAAAATTGAAAATTGCTTTAGTTTTTTAAAATCCCCACCAATCCTTACCGGCAGATCCGTGTTTGAATAGCGACAAGTGAATGTCTCGCAGGGTAGGAATGGGCTTTGAGTACTTTAGGATTTTTAGGTGCTCCACCAAATAGCTGTGGTACGTCTTAATGTAATATTCGAACTTGGACAGCTTATCCTCAAATTTGGTGGAAGAGATCAGGAAATATTGAAGGTCCTGCGCGACAGTACCGTACTTGGGAAGCTGGTAGTCGACCATGTAGACCTCCTTAATCTTGCCAAAGGCATCGTACTGGAACATGATGTTGTTTGACCAAGAATCCCCATGGTTCAGCACATTAAACTCCGTTGGATCGACTTTGGCCATCTCAAACATTTTGTCCATAATCACAGGCTGAAGCTCTTTCTACAGGTGAACAAAAAATCGTTAGCTAGGAACATGAAGGATAATACAAATAATAATCTACTTACGACTTTTTCGATGTACGCCTCGTTGCCTTCGTAGGTTGCACACAATTTAAGGAATTTCTCACCTAGGGATTTTGTCATCTGGGTCATCATTGGGCGGTTTTCGTCCGTGAAGAAGCCTATGATCAGATCTTCCGGATAAGGACCCTTTGTGGCCACTCGCGCAGCGCTGGCAGCATGCCACTGGGCCAGCTTGAGGAGCACTCTCTCGGTGTGTGTTTGATCCAGGCCTTCGAGTCGGTTGGCATTCTTAAATCCCCTCATGCCCAGATCCTCCAGGACTACATAGTCACTCTTGGCGTTCTTGAGATCGTAGCTCTTGGCGCCGAATGTGACCTCCAGGCCAGCGGCCTTGTAAAGAGCCTCCATCTCGGGCACATATTGAGTGTACATGCTGCGCTCCATGTCGAACATGTTGTTCTTCTTTGTCATCTCCTGCAGGATCTCCAGTTGGTGGGGCAGTTTCATCATAAAGGACACCTTCTTGAATTTGCCATCTAAAAAGAGAGCACTTTAAAGTAAGAAGAGTGGACCTGGAATAGACCTTATACGGACTTACCCTTCAGCTCCACTTCAATGTGAATCCTCAGCATAATGGTGGCGTAGTTCTCTCCCGCCGCGGATCCGATTTCCGCCTTAAAGTTTTTTACTTTGGAGTAGCCTTCTATGTTCGTCTTGAGCACATCTTCGAAAAGCTCGGCAGTAACCCAATCGGGAATCTTATTGTCCGTCATTGTGTGTATATATTACGAATTGGTATTTCAGTAGAAGAGAAGCAAAGGTGTCCGTCTTCTTGGACTGCTGTGCACTAACTGAGTTTAGACAGAGAGGATCATGGGGCTTATATACACTCAAGTGCTAGGTACTTTCTCACTATCGCCTCTCTTAAGCTTTTTCCAGTATTTCTCTCTCTCTGTTTCGAAGCTCCAATCGAAACAGTTTATGTTCATATATGGTGTTTTGCGGCCTTCATTTTTTTTTCGGAGTGGTGACCCCTGCAGAGTGGCGGTTATCAATGAATCCTCCTCTGTGGCTGTGACTATGCCCAAATATGGAAAGATATTGTAAGAGAACATTAAATTAAACCCTAGCCGTTCCATAACATGAACAAAAGTATGTACAATTACTTTTAGTTACTCATCAAAATTATTGTTTATACCCGGTATCCATTGGGTACGAGGGTATTACAATTTAGTGCCAATAGGGAAAGTGTGTAAGTCAGAACCGTCCTGACCTCATAAAGTATATAAATTTGTACTCATCATTAGCATGTCCGTCTGTCCGTATGAAAATAAAGATCTCAGCGACTCCAAATTATGTAAAACGTAAACGTATAATTAAACTTGGTAAAGTCAGATAATAACTATACATTTTTTTAATACAAATGTATTCTTTTTACAGTCAATTGGGATAATAATTTCCGTGAGTTAAAAAAATTTTTTTGCTTAAAAACGAACTTATCTTCAGTTTTAGGTTCAGAGATTTGGGTATTGGGTACCTCATATTACCTGTGGCTTTCCTACTTCCTTTGACTTTGTGAAGCTTTATTTATTTTCTTTTTCTTTTTCTTTCTATTAAGTTTGCTAAATCAAGGTTATTACAACCTGTAATTGTGGTATTAGTAAAGTAAGACTGCTTATAAAGAGATAGGCACGTTCTGATAAGACCAAATATAATATTGGGTGGCGCATTTTGGTAATCAATGTATTCCGAAATGGTTCTCCGAAATGGTTAAATCCCCTTTTTCAATAAAAAATAAATTCCTATTAAATTGTTGCTTTGGTAAAATTTATTTTAAACAGTTAAAAACAGGAAGGATCATTAAATTTTATATCAAGCTCTCCTCTAGCTTTCATAATTGATAGGGGCTTGGAAATAATTCACTCAGTTTCCTATGTTCGGTCATTAAACTCTTTTTTTTTTTTTTGAGAGAGAGTAAGGGAGAGAGAAAGAACCAAAAATAATACGCTCATTTTTTCAGTTTTGTTTTGCTAAGCTATTCGCTTGTGACCTTATAAGGCACTTGTTGCTATTATTCTCTCCACAAATCACCGGTTTTTGTGTTTGCTTCTTTTCGTTTCTACGAATTAGAAAACCAAGAAAATAAAAGCTTTTGCTTATTTTTCTCTCATTTTGTTTTGCTCTTCTGTTTTGTTTATGCCCTTATATGGCACATGGTTCTCTTTTTTCACATGAGGTTAGTGTTCAGCATTGATTATGAAAGCGATTTTGAATAAAGAACTTTAATAAATACATGAACGAATTGTTTATATTTATTTATGTATGTATTAACCTTAAGATAATGCAATATAAGTTGGGCCTTCCTTTATAAATATTTGAAAAGAACTTTTAAAATTGGCCTCGTTCCCGAGGGATCTGTTCTCTGATCTCATCCATCAAATTGTAGAATAAACTAGGTTATCTGGTAGTTAACCTTGGTACTTCCATGATCCTGTCAAATATATAGCGGGAACATGACTATATTCGACCAGGAAATGGTCAAAACGCGAAAGAAGGGAAAATGAAGACCTCAATGCCAATTTATTTGCCTTTCTTGGTGGCGTCTTTTTCTCCCAAAACAAATCCGAAAACTCCTTGACGTTGTTTATTATTTTTATTACTAATTCGAGTGGAAGAGAAACAAATGTGTCCGCTTTCTTTAACTGCAATGCACTCTTCAAGGTATTTTCTTTCAATCGCCTCTCGCAAGCTTTTCTGACACTTTAAGTATTTCGCTCTTAAAAGCTTTCTTAAATATTTGTTTGCTTGCGGAATAAGTTGGCCTTCAACTATTTTTCGGAGTAATGACCCTTACGGAGCGGCGTTATCCATAAACCATTATCTGGTTTTGACTATGATCAAATAAGGAATGATACAAAACAAGCATAGTAATTAATATTAATAAATAGATAGATGTCATTATTAATAAAAAATGCTTTCTTAGATAAATTGTTCTATATTTGTACAATAGAAATTGTAAGCTTTATTTTATATAGGTTAATACTTTTATATAAGGTCTTATATTTCGACGGGGAATGCAGTTTTTAGGTTTTCCAATTTAATTTTGACTGATATCCAAGGCTCCTCTATTAAGCAGCCACGGCAGAATCAATTGGATGTGTTTTCGGTAGCGGGCATTGTTGTACATTTGCATCTGGAAATCAGCTCCCTCGGCGGAATCACTGAGGAAGTTCTCAAAACTGGCGCTCTCTGTTGGATCCACCAGAATGGCGGCCATAACTCCAGTGGCTACGGTGTATGCTGTAAATGGAAACAGAGTTAAACAAATTCATGAGTAAAGTATTAAGTATGCCCACCGAAAAGTCCGTTTTTGTACATCGCCATGTGAATCTCTTTCAGACTTGGCAGAGGCTTGGAGTATTTCAGGATCTTCAAGTGCTCTACCAGATTATCGTGGTAAACCTTAATGTAGTAGTCGAACTTGCTTAGCTTGTCCTCCAGTCTTGTGGATGAAATGAGGAAATACAGAAGATCCTGGGCAACAGATCCGTACCTGGTCACCTGATAGTCAACCAAATAGACCTCCTTGATCTTGCCAGAGTCATCGTACTGGAACATAATGTTGTTCGACCAGCAATCACCGTGGTTCAGCACATTGAACTCCGTAGGATCCACCTTACACAGTCTGAAAATCTCGTCTATAACCACTGGCTTTAGGGCTTTCTGCAATGAATGTATGGATTCTATAGTAAATAAATTTAACGGGGTAGAGCTCATCTTACGATCTTGTCTATGTACGCCTCGTGTCCTTCGTAGGTGGTAACGCACTGGAAGAATCTCTGCCCCATGCCTTTCATCATCTCGTCCATCATCAGCCTATTTTCCTCCTTAAAAAACCCCTTGAGCAAAATCTCCGGATACTGGCCCTTGGTGGCAATCCGTACGGCAGTAGCCGCATGCCACTGGGCCAACTTTCGCAGCACCCTCTCGGTGTGCGCTTGGTCAAGTCCCTCAAGGCGATTGGTGTTCTTGAACCCCTTGACGCTCAGATCCTCCAAAGCAACGTAAGCGCTCTGGGCATTCCTGAGA
Source organism: Drosophila punjabiensis (assembly GCA_008042585.1). NCBI lineage: Eukaryota > Metazoa > Arthropoda > Insecta > Diptera > Drosophilidae > Drosophila > Drosophila punjabiensis. The sequence goes on along the minus strand of VNJR01011727.1, from coordinate 326,597 downwards.
TCGTAGCTGTTGGCCCCAAACCTGACCTCCAAGCCGGCTTCCTTGTAAAGTGCCTCCATCTCGGGCACCACTTGGGAGTACATGGTGCGCTCGATTTCAAAGACGTTCGTGTGCTTCATCATCTCCTGGTACATCTCTAGCTGATGTGGCAACTTGACCATGAAAGACACCGGCTTGGTTTTACCATCTGCGGGGAAGAGTTTCCAAATAAATAAATCTCTCAAGGTGTTCCCCAAAGAGCCTCACCCTGCAGCTCCACTTCGATGTGTACCCGCAGCATGACGGTGGCGTAGTTTTCCCCTGCTGCGGATCCGATTTCCGCCTTAAAGCTCCTAACCTTAGAGAATCCCTCCACACTCGACTTAAGCGCATCCTCGAAAAGTTCCGCAGTGATCCACTCAGGTATTTTGTTAGCCGCCATGGCAGATAATAGAGATTTGTATTTGATTTGTTATGAAAGCAAAAAAAATCACGTATACGCCCTGTTTAACGGTGTTGCGTTGACTGACGAAAAATTGAGAATTAGATAGTTTTATATCAGGCGGTGGAAGAGCTTTCACGATTCGGAAGAACTCGGAAGCTCCATCTCGATCTTCTCTCGCAAACTCAGCCACTGAAATCTGTATAAAATTCGCTCGCAAAAAGCTTGCCTTGTTTATAATTTCATATTAAGCACATTTGTTTACATTCTCTGAACTATTCTTCATTGTATGACACCAATAATTGAGCTTGCCTACAAAACAAACACATAAATATGTTTTTGTACAAGTAAATTAAAAGTAATTACATTAATTCCGGTGTTAAAATAAAAACCTTTTGAAATTATTGTGCAAAATGGGGTGCTTTTCGATCCTATAAATTATTTATATTCGTGATCAGCCATTTTTGAAAAAGATAAAAAATTCACTTTATTATTTTAAAATTTGTAAAGGGAACATCATTAAAATTGCCATAAATTAACAATAGTTTTAATTTTTGAAAATTTTAAATTGTGAATCAAAATTTGCCCTAATTGGTCCCATGATTCAATTCAAAACTCTTGTTTGTATAAAATTCTACGCAGTAATATTTGTCAACAACAAAAATAGCTTTATGATCATAAAGAATTTTATTATCATCAAAATATTCTACTGATTTTTCTCTCGCTAGAGTAATTATTCATATATATAAATATTGCATGGGATAACTTTATATTATTTAATACTTTTACAATAAGTTGAGCTATGTCTGAACCAGTTTGGCTCATTGCAACCCGTTCATCTTATGTAACCCCGCTCAATGAGCCAGGGCAGTATGACTTTGATCTGATCCACGTAAGCCGGGAGCAGAAACATCTTACGCTTGAATGCCGTCGCCTCCTCCGAATTGCCCATCACATTCGCTATATTCGAGTCCAGATCCGGCGGGAGCAGCACTATGGGCAGCATTCGCTGTGCGCATATAAATGCTGGAATTACGAGAGAGATTTGGGATTCAGTACCCATTCCTAAATGAGCTTCGCATCGAGGCCGACCTTACCCCAGAGACTGTATCGGTGCAGATGGGCTTGGAGCTGAGCCAGTGTGGGTGCGTTCCGGTTGTAGCTGAGCAGGCCGAGGTGCTCGACCAGCTGTCGGTGATAATACTCTATGAAATGGTCGAATTTCTTCAGTTTTATTGAGAACTTGGGGGAGGTCATCAGCAGACACAGTAGGTCTTGGGCAGGAGTGCCTAAATATAAAGAATTCAGTTTTAAATAACCTTTTCTGCTTTATATTTATCACTAATTACCATATTTGGGCAGCTGGAAATCAACAAAGCAAACGTCTTCCACCTCTGACGATGAGTCCTTGTACTTGAACATGAAGTTGTTGCACCAAAAATCGCCATGATTTAGCACACTCAGCTCCAGAGGATCGTTTTTACCAAACTCTATATTCAGATCCGTTAAACGGGAGGTGTAGTCACTCTGTGGTATTAAAAAATATATAGATTTATGAACACAAATGTTAATTATGTATGTGTAACTCACTACCAGGACCATTTGTCCCGGATCCAGATTATATGTCTGCATACACTCCAAGAATGGCACACAGAAGTTGATATTGAATTCATCCAGTAACTTCTGATGCTCGGCCGTGAAGTAGCTCTCCCTCAAACTCTTCTCGTACTCTCCCAGATCGATGACCCTTTTTGCGGATGCTGCATGCCACTGAGCCAACTTTTTGAGCACCGCTTCCACTTCAAATTGCTCCAATCCCTGAGTTCTGTCCACATTTCTGTAACCCCTCTTCCGCAGATCCTCCAATAGAATGTAATCACATTTGACCGCATTCTCGGGAAACTTCAAATGCAGCGCTTTGAATTTCGGTGATATTGTAGTATTCCTGCCATACATCGCCTCCAGTTCTGGTATCAGTCTGTCATACATGTCCAATTCAGTGGTGAACATATCGTGGAAGTCATGATCCTCGGCGTCTGGTACCAAAGGTATCTTCAGTATGTAGCTGACATCTTCGGTGCTGTCATCTGTATCTAATCGTTGGTTACTTGATAAGAGAAGAGTAGGACTGACTCACCTTTCAGCTGCATCTCTATGTGTACACGCAGCACGATCGTCAAATAATTCTCGCCTTTGCTAATCGCAGCTTCAGGGACAAACTTAACTATGGCCTTGAAGTTCTTAGTATTATTTTCTAGTAAACCATGGAAAAGCTGTTGGTTAACCCATGCCGGTATTGTTAGATCGGTCATTGTGTTGATTTTGCTCAGATGATGATGCACTGGCGTCTGTTGCGAATGCCTTTCTGTGAGATACTGTCCCCGAACATGGTATTTTGTGAAACTAAAAGCTTTTAATTGACTCTCTTAAAAGCTATTATTGAGCATATTACCCACGCTTAGCTTTTAAGAGAAATTCGTGATTTTCAATAGCTGATCAGTAGTTGCAGATTGCTGAATAAAAGTCGACCTCTTTGGATCATCTTCTTGCTTGTAAACCAACTGCAAATAATGCCAGATATCTCATAGCTAAATCCCATATATTAAATCACCAAATGCCATGTTTATTTATCGTTTATAAAGTCTCAGTATCAGTACTCTATGACTTGGCGTTGTGCATGAAGACGTGACGCCGGAGCTTGTCCGGCCGCGCAAATTCCTTGGCACAGAAGGTGCACTGATAGGGCCGCTCGCCTGTATGCTTCCGGCGGTGCACCTTCAGCTCATAGTAGACTGTGAAGCGCATCTCGCAGAGATCACACTTAAACGGCTTCTCGCCCATGTGGCGCCGCATGTGGATGTTCAGTTTGTTGGGCGTGAGGGCTTCCAGGCCGCAAAGCGAGCAGAGATATTTCTTGCCCGGGTTCTTCTTGGCCACGTGCATGTCCCGAATGTGCTTCTCCAAGCTGGGCTGAACGACAAAGGAACGCCAGCAGTGGGGGCACTGGTAGCGGAAGCGTCGTTTCCTTCGCGACGGCTGCTGATTTTCCGGCATAGCAGGTTGCTTGGGATGCTGGGTGGCGAGATGCAGGGCGAGATTCTCCTCCCACATGAACTTGTAGCCACATCGCGGGCAGACGAACTTCTTGTCACTGTTCCTGCACTGTCTGCTCAAGTGCTGATCCAGCATGGACTGAAAAATAGAGTATTAAATAGATGTAAATAAATATAATCCTATAATTTCGCTTACCTTGTCTACAGTCTTGAAGATGCAGTGCTCGCAGGAATGTGGCAGCTTGTCGAAGCTATGGAGGGAGTACTGGTGCTCGCTCATCTCCCGTCGGCGCCGGAAGCTCAGCTCGCAGAGGTCGCAACTGTAGGTTCTACTGGCGGAGTAACTTTCATCATCACTATCGTCCGTATCCTCCAGAAGGAGCTCAAAACCATTTTCAGTGCTTATCATATACGCCGATGGCAGGCTGCTGTGGCCGCCCTGCATGGCGATGTGACGGCGCAAATCCGCCACGCTGATGAACTGAATGTCGCACACTTTACACTGGATACTCTTCTGACCCGCATGCTTGGAGGCGTCCGCCAGCAGAGTCTCAGCCAGCGGCAAATCCTGGCCAGTGAAGCCGTGCCGCTGCACGTGCTTGTACAGCAGACCTGGGCGGTAGAAGGTGCGCGTGCACCAGCGGCACGGAATGAGCTGTGCGTTGCCATCCCGGTGCACCATCAACTTGTGCTTGGTCACAGCGCTCTTGTCCTGGAAGCTGCGGGAGCACTGATCGCACGAGTAGTACTCTTGCTGAAACATTGATGCCGAGAATAACAAGAAATAAAAAAGAGATTTATAAAGTGCTTACTATTGATTTATGCAAATAATTCAAAGAAATTACAAAACGTAAAAATAATTAAATTAAAATTAAAATTAAATTAATTAGGGTTCGTTTTTGATAGACTTTAAATTGATTCTCCTAAGGGTTCCCTTCATTTCACAGTCGAGGCTCACCTTGCTCTTGTGCTCGACGAGATGGGCGCGAAGGTTCCGCCGCCAGAAGAAGCGCTGCGGACACTTGTCGCACTGAAAGCGCTTCAGTGTGTTCTGGCACAGCTGGCTAGTATGGTGCTCCAGCAGCTGGGCACTGAGGAAGCGCGAGTCGCAGCGCTGGCAGACATAGGGGGCGTCCAGCCAGGTGTGCTCCTGTCTGTGGTGCTGGTGCAGTAGGTATTTTCGCGGCCACCTAGCCTCTGGGGAGTCACAGAGCTCGCAGGCGTAGCTGCGCCGCAGCACAACGTCCGCCTCGCCCTCACCCTCGCTGTCCGTGTCCGAGCTGTCCATGTTCATCTCGTAGCGCGCCTGGTTCGTTATGGAATAGTAGCGGCCATACACGCCCAGCCTGAGATCCCGGAATATGCGACGCTTCAGGCCCTCCGCCGTGGACTCGACGGCAGTCTTGAAGAAGCCCTCGGCTATGCGCTCGATGGGCTCTCCATGGGCCTCAAAATCGAAATCTGTGGGATGGGCGTGCAGGTGATCCCTCAGCTCGCGCAGCTTGGTAAACCGACGCAGGCAAATCATGCACTTGATTTCCTTGGCCCCATTCGGCTCACAGCTGTGCGGATCGAAGTCCTCAACGCGGCGATTTATCCGCGAGGGCTTGGATGAGGATGCCGCGGCCAAGACTGCAGATGTGGAGGCCAGCGGCAGATCGTCCTCCGAGTCCGACTGCTTCTTGTCCTGATTCGTGTGCTCCCGGTGCTTGTGCTTGATCAGGCTGACAATGTACTTGTAGGACTTGCTGCACTGATCGCACTTGTAGTAGTTGTCCATGCTGCAGCTGCCGTCCTCGTCGGAGAGTCTGCGGGAGAATTATTAAATCAAATACAAAGATCTAGCTCAGTGAATAGGTGGGAATATAATGGTGCCAGCAGAATCGAGATTTCTATGGCGCCCCTATAATACCTTAATTTAATTAATAGATCTATCTACTTACTCGACCGCCTTGATGATGCTGTGCACCAGGGCATCAGTATTGCCGCGACTGCGCTGCGTGGAGGTTCCCGAGGTGGAAGCTGGACTAGACGGACTCGCATCGCCGGGCATCACCGAGGGCCTGCCAGGCATCTTCCGCCGGGACGTTTTCGAGGGCAATAGACTTGCTCCGTGCTCTGCGTGCTTGTGCTTCACCAGCGCCATCACGTACTTGTAGGCCTTGTCGCACTGGTCGCACTTGTAGTAGTTGTCATCATCGTCTATCCTGGTAAGGTAAGTGGAATCCATTAGATATAAGACCATGTATTGAGGGAATTCACTCACTCCTCGCCCGGCTTGGCGGGCAGCCCATGATCCCGCTGTTTGTGGCGATACAGGTTGGTCACGTAGCGAAACGCCTTGTTGCACACCTCGCAGATGTTGTGTTTCTCCTCGGCGCTGACGGGCTGTGGCGCTGGCGAGACCTTGCGCTGGCGCAGCGGGACATCGTCCTGATCGCCTCCGTCCGAGTCGCTGAAGTGCACGATAGTGCGCTTGACGAAGCGAGAGCGTACCAGAGGATCGGCGGCGGCCACGCCTCTTCCCATCTTCATCGGCGGCTCCAGCACCTCGGACTTGATGCTTACGCCCTCGATTTCGAACAAATGAATGGGTGTCTCCCTGAGGGCCTCCAATGCCTCTGATCCCAGCATTTCGTCCCCGGAGTCGTCCTCCAGCTTGCGCAGCCACAGCTCGTGCGTTTGGCGCGCCTGCAGCACAAAGTCGTAGGTGGTCTCCAGCTTCTGGGCGCAAGCGGAGCACAGCCACTGGGGGAACTTCTCCGCCCGGGCCATAGACACCTATTAAAGGCAATAATTCGCTTTAATGCGGGCGGAAATTGGATGACAATGGCTGGCTCACCTCAATCCTCGTTAGCTCAACCAGTAGCTGTCCGAAGGTCTTCTCAGCGTACTTCTCCACGGGTGTCTCGATCCAGTAGCGCCCGTCAGCGCCCCCGCAGATTCTACACGTCCGCGTCATTTTTCTAGCACATTTAATCCGTTTAATTCGTGATTCCCAGTAAGAAAAATCAACAAAAATTGCCAAGCAAACAGCTGAGCGGCAAGGAACAGTGCTGTGAAGCGCCGCAGCAGTTTGTTGCTATCTGGTCACACTGCCAAAGGGCTCTTGTTGCATTTTCTGCAAACTCAAAGTTTTTCATTGTTTTCACCAGATTCCTTCTGTTTTCCGGGCTCAAAAATATACCTGATGTAACTGCAGTGCCGGCACAATGCTTCCCCCAAATATTTGCCGCACCTGTGCGGTTCAGAACACGGACTTGCGGCCACTGTCCACCTGTCTGGCCAAAGACGCCTCAAAAAGTTTCTATGATGTGCTCCAGGAGCTAACGCAAATCGATGTAAGTAGCCAGTTCAGATCCAGGAATGATACGCTAATACTATTCCATTAATTCCACTATATAGCCCCTGGTTGAGACTTCGGGCGAGAGTCTGCCGCAGCATCTGTGCACCGAATGCCTGGCAAAATTGGAAAGTGCCTACGACTTTGTCGAACAGGCCAGAAAAGTAAACGGCGAGCTGTTGGTTCGTCTGCGGGAATGCCTCGACGAAATGCCAATTGACATTCCGCAGGAGCAGCAGCACATTAAAACCGAAATAGATATCGATGAGGCTACTCCAAAGTCCGTTGTGGATGTAGATTCCGCCCGGATATCGCCGGTGGTGTTTAAATGGCAGCCGGAAAGTGACAGCGATAGGGAGCTGGAAGCTGGAGCAGCATCTAGTGATGAGTGAGTATTCTTTCCTTAGATTAGAGCTTGCATTCTATTCTATTACTCCATAGGAATGAGGTCGAAAAGAAGCCGTATCCCCTCAGACGCAGTGCTCGCAAAATCAAGCAGCCTGTAGAGAGCGATAATGAGGAGCCAGAGTTACCAACAGAACCATCGCCAAGCAAACGTCGTCGGGGCCGTCCGCCCGGCCCGGCCAAGCGCCAGTCGATGACCTCCGATGGCCGCCATGCCTGCAAGGAGTGTGGCAAGACCTTCTCCTGGTTCCGCGATATGCAGCGTCATGCCCGCGTCCATTTCGAAAAGTCCAACGCCTACGTTTGCGACACTTGCGGCAAGGGGTTCCTGCGCAAAGACAAGTACACATTCCATCTGCGCTGTCACGAAAAGCGCGAAGCCAAAGGCAAGGCTCTGCAGCTTGGAAACGAGTGGCGCTTTGCTGAAAGGCTGTACAGTTCCGGCAGGCTGAAGAAGATCGAGTGCAAGCTGTGTGGCCTGAAGTGTCCGCGAATTCAGGAGCTCAGAGCCCACTTGGTCAGCCATCAAAATGTGGAGAGCCTGGTCCACTTGAAGCAAGATAACGATGTGATCAAGGAGCACTATGCTGGCCAGCTAGACGACTTGACAGGCGTCAAGCAGCAAATTATTATGGATATAGCGGCGGGGCACTTGGAGAAGTTCGCTTCCGTTGTGAATTTCCATGGCTACGAGTTGGGATTGTCTGACTCGGACGGGGAGTCTGCCAACAGCGAATCCAAATATGAATGCACAGTGTGCAATCTTCCCTTTACGAGGAAACATCAAATGGTGAGACACACGCTGGAGGAGCACGCTCAATCCTCCTCTTCAGAGCTTCCCTGGCAACGCTGCGACTTCTGTAAAATGGAATTCCTGTGCTCGAGACTATACGATTGCCATGTGAAGACCCAGTGCTACAGCAAACTGAAGCGGCATTCCTGCCCCAAGTGCCCGGGGAAGTTTATGTGGCAGGAGAATAAACACAGGCACGCCTGCTCCCATCGCCACGAGCAAGCAACGTCTGCCCGCCAGATCTCATGCTCCCTGTGCGATGAATCGCTGCCCACTTTGGCCCAGTTGCGCATACACTTGGTTTCCCACCAGAGTGACATGAGTGGCATCGATCCGGAACACAGTTCCACGTTCTTCCGATCGTTCTATCCCAACGGACTGGACTGTACTCCGGAGGAGCTGGGTGTCCGCATAGCCGAGGACTTCGAGGTGCAGGACTTTGATCGCTACTACAACGCCTGCACGGGCAGTGGCCAAGAGCTGGATCTCTTCGATTCCGAGACGGAGCAGAGCGGCGAAGACCGGGAGGAGGACGAGAAGCAGACCTTCCATACCTGTTTGCTGTGTGGAAAAGTAACGTACAGGCTTACGACCCTTCTGCAGCACCAGAACAGCGCCCATTCGAGAGCGACGACGAAAGATCTGCCTTGTTCCTGTCAGGATTGTGGTGCTAGCTTCATAAGTGACGCTCTGCTGCAACAGCATCGCCGGCGCATTTGCGGCAAGAAACATTTCCGCCATCACTGCTCGAGCTGCAATCTCCGCTTCATCTGGCCGAGCAACTACGAGCTGCATCTGAAGACCCACCATAGCCAGGAGGAGAGGGAACAACTTGAGGAAGATGAGCATCGAGATGCCAAGCTGCAGTGCGACGAGTGCGAAAAGGTCTTTATCTGGCATAAGGATCTCACGCGTCACAAGCGCCTGCACATGCCTCAGTCTGCGCAGTTCGAGTGCCCGCATTGCGAGCGAAAGTTCCACCGTAAGGATGGCCTCAAGTCCCACCTGCGGGTCCACACGGAAGAGCAGCCGGTGGAGCAGCCTCTCACATTCGACAGTAATCAGATTCTTTCCCTGCTTTCGCATCCTCATGGCTGCAAGCAGATCCAGTGCATGATCTGTCTCTCGCGCCACTCCAAGATCTCTGATCTGCGAACCCACCTCGCTGCCCATCAATACGGATTGAGCTTTTCAGCGGAGACAGATATTTCCAGTATCTCAAAGTCGCTGTATCCAGAACTGGCAACGACCTTGGACAGAGACGAACTGGCGGGCAGAATTATGGCAGATATCACCCAAGGATTGGAGCTGGAACGATTTATTTCGATCACCAATGAAGCTGGCTTGGAGCTCAACTTGGACAGCAGCGAAACGGACAGTGAATCCGAGGAAGATGAGGAAGACCCCTCCAACCAGAACTACTCCTGCAGTCTTTGTCCCACGGAAGTGAAAAGAAAGCATCAGCTTTACGCCCACCAAGGGGAGAGTCATCAGTGGGAGGATGCGCCGCTCGTTTGCTCGCACTGTCAGGCTAGGTTTGTCAGCGAATCTCTGCTAGATCATCACTCCCGGACCTTCTGTGGCAATGCTCAGAAGCGCTTCCAGTGCCGCAAATGTCCGCTCCGCTTCCGCTGGCGTGAGAACCTGAAGCACCACCTATATCTGTCCCATCAGCAGCCTGAAATGACTACCACAGAGGATTCACCACAAGCAGAAGCCGAACTGCAATGCGGCGACTGCCAGCGAACGTTCAAAATGCAAAAGGATCTCACGCGACACACCTTGATGCACGCCCGGGAGGCGACGATCTATCGGTGCCGCTGGTGTGCTCGTCGATTCTACCGCTGGGCCAATCTTCTACAGCACATTGCGCGCCACGGCATCCGGGCTAGTGAGCTGCATTATGCCGAGGCTCTTCTGGACTCCTATGGACATCCAGGCGGTCAGAAAACCGTCGAGTGCCGGGTGTGCAATGTCAGCTTCGCCAGTATCGCCGCCCTGCGTCTGCATCTGGAAACTATGCCGCCAGGGAGTCACCACGAGCTCTCCTCCTTGAAGAACTACTCAATCACCAACCAAATGGGCTTCGAAATGGAGCTCCAGGACTCGGAAACGGATGAGGAGCAGTCAAAGCCGCCTGGAGTGCCTGCCTACTACACGTGCGGCATGTGCCAGCTGAGGTGTGTACGGAAGTTCGAGCTACACCAGCACCAGCAGGCCATGCACAGGCTGGAGAAGATTCCCGACGGCTGTGACCAGTGCATCTTCAAGAGCGTCTGTCCCGATCTCATTGCCCATCACAAGAGAACGCAGTGCGGTGCCCAGGAGAAGCAGTTCACGTGCTCCCGCTGCGGCTACAAGTTCATGTGGGAGTCGAACCTGCTTACGCATAAGCAGCTGTTGCACGGAAAGACAGACAATCCGGAGCAGGAGGGAGACAAGGAGGCTTCGCCGGAGGAGCCGAAATCCGGGTGCGCGGTGTTCCAGTGTGCTGTCTGCCCCAGAAAGTACAATCGAAAGGATCGCCTTTCAGCGCACGTGAAAAAGTTTCATGGACCCGATGGCAGGGGCCCCGAGGTAAAGGTAAAGGTTCCCCCTACCAGAGCCGCCTCCCCCAAGGAACCGAAACGCTTCCTGTGCGCCTTCTGCGGCAAGGCGGTCAGCTCCTCCTCCAACCTGATCATCCACATGCGACGTCACACAGGCGAAAAACCTTTTAAGTGCGAGTTCTGCGCAATGGCCTTCCCACGATCCTCGGACCTCCAGTGCCACCGGCGGACGCATACCGGAGAGCGGCCGCACGTGTGTACCGTGTGCCAGAAGGGATTCGCCCGCTCCTACAAGCTGCAGCAGCACATGCGCATCCACAGCGGCGAGCGGCCGTACAAATGCACCTACTGCGAGAAGAGCTTCACCCAGTCCAACGACCTGACGCTCCACATTCGTCGGCACACGGGCGAGCGGCCCTACCAGTGTGGCGTTTGCGGGGAACGTTTCATCCAGGGAACGGCGCTGAAGAATCATCGCCTGCAACAGGGCCATTACGAGGAGGGTTCGAATTCTGGGGAGCCGGCAAGGCGCACGGTTTTGGAACAGTTTACTGTATGAGAATTGGAAATAAAAATTCTGTTCACACAATTATGAAAGCTGTGCAATGTAGCTAGGTGAGCATCACTAGTGGCTAGTTATATGCCATTTTGTCGCAACAGTGCTAGGTGAGCATCACTGGTGGAAAGTAAGATGCCATTATGCCCCAACAGTTTAATATAGCCCTATGAGCATCACTGGCGGCAAGTGAGATGCCATTTTCTCGCAACAGTGCAATATACCTAGACGAGCATCACTGGCAACAACTGAGAAGGAATTTTAACCCAAAGGTCCTATATAGCTAGATGACAGTCACCGGTAGCAAGTGAGATGTCATTTTGTCAAAGCAATTCAATATATCCAGATGAGCATCACTTGCGGCCAGTGAGATGTCATTCTGTCCCAACAATGCAACACAACTTGATGAGCATCACTCTCGGCATATGAATGAAATGCCATTTTGTCCCGAGATTGCAATTTAGCTAGATTACCAACACTGGTGGTAAGTAAGATGTCATTTTGTCCCGATATTGCAATGTAGCTAGATGAGCATCACTGGTGGCAAGTGAGATGCCATTTTGTCCCAATATTGCAATATAGCTAGATGAGCATCACTGCTGGCAAGTGAGATGCCATTTTGTCGCAATATTGCAATATAGCTAAATGAGCATCACTGTTGGCAAGTGAGATGCCATTTTGTACCAATATTGCAATATAGCTAGATGAGCATCACTGTTGGCAAGTGAGATGCCATTTTGTCCCAATATTGCAATATAGCTAAATGAGCATCACTGGTGGCAAGTGAGATGCCATTTTGTCGCAATATTGCAATATAGCTAAATGAGCATCACTGTTGGCAAGTGAGATGCCATTTTGTCCCAATATTGCAATATAGCTAGATGAGCATCACTGCTGGCAAGTGAGATGCCATTTTGTCGCAATATTGCAATATAGCTAAATGAGCATCACTGTTGGCAAGTGAGATGCCATTTTGTCCCAATATTGCAATATAGCTAGATGAGCATCACTGTTGGCAAGTGAGATGCCATTTTGTCCCAATATTGCAATATAGCTAGATGAGCATCACTGTTGGCAAGTGAGATGCCATTTTGTCCCAATATTGCAATATAGCTAAATGAGCATCACCAGCGGTAAGTGCAATATTTTTTGTCAAAACCATGAAATATAGCTAGATAAGCATTACTGATGATCGACGAAATTGACGAATTTTCCCGTTTCACCATTTTGTGTAACAGGCGAAGAGAAAGCGTGAGAGCGACGAAAGAAACTCGTATAAACTGTTATAATTTATGTTAAGCCCATATGAAGATTTATACCTTTTCCATGCCTACAACAACCACATTATAACAACAACAACATTTTTACGACAACAAATCTACAACAACAATACTTTTCCTATAAAATTTCCCGAAAGTCTGTAAGCAAATTCACCGTTTTCCAATTTCGGGTAACAGGCGAACATAAAGCAGCAGAAAGCGACGGAAATCTGTTATAAACTGTTATAAAAATCTTGGCCTATTCGATCGCTCGGACCGTTTCATTATTTAGCGCACCTTGAAAGTATGCTATTAAGAAAATATATATAAGAATGGTCAATTTAATTGTGCATCTTTTAGGCTGAAATAATTTATTGGCAACTGGTGAAGCCCACGAACTGTAGCATATTTTTATGCAGTAGCTTGACTATGCGCTGATGGGTGAAGCCTATAAATTAATTCAGCCCAAAAGATGCACCATCTAATGGACCATTCTTGTATGCATTTTCTTAATAGCATAGTTTTAGGGTGTTTTAAATAATGCCTATAAATTAATTCAGCCTAAAAGATGCACCATTAAATGGGCCAATCTTGTATGTATTTTCTTAATAGCATAGTTATAGGGTGTATTAAAAAATGGAGCGATATTAAAATGTGAAGGAATCATTTCCGACCCTATAAATCATATATTTTCGTGATCAGCATCAACAGTAGAGTCGAACTGGCCATGTTCCTAATGAGAAAAAATTTTTGCTATTTTTTCAAAATTTGATAAGGGGTTACATCATTCAAATTCCGAAAAATTCAACAAAATTGAAATTTGTTTTAATTTTAAGCAAAGTATGCTGATTTTTTAACCGTATAAAACAAGCACAGAAAAGCTTTCCGAATTGAAATTGATGCATTTTTGGCATAGTTATAATATTTAAATTTACCCAAAAAAAGAGCTGTTTTAAATTGGTCCTCTTATCCAATCGAGGGCATACAAACATCGGCTTACCGAAGTTTTCTTTCCCTGTTTTAGTTATTTTAAAGATCAGAAATTTAAAATAAACAGCAAGTGCACTATAGCCTGAATCCAACTCCAACTCCAACCACTACTGAATTGAGGCAGGTTCCACCCTTAGTGGCAGAGGGTTGTTTCGCCCACGGACAGTACCACCTGCTGTCATCGCCTTGACGACCGATCCAAGTAGCTCGGGAGCCGCCTGTCAGAACTGCTGCCAAAATAGTGAAGAATACATTGGCCCGACAGAGCGGAAAAACAAATGCACTTACTCGTAAAATTTAGTTTTGAATGTTTAGCACCCCTCAACTCGAAATTTGTTTAGTTTCGCCCGAAACCAGGTCTGAGTCCTTCACAACAAGATGGTCCAGCAGCGGAGCAAGACAACTCGCTCGCTTGCGGTCAGCGAAAATGGAAGCGAAGGTGGCATAAGTAAGGAATCTGACCAGGTCTACTGCGTGGTGCTGCACGTGGCCGAAGGTGGGTACAATATCTTGGTTTAATAGGTGTCTCCAGGTAATATTTCTTCCCTGTACAGCGATCAACTTCGTGGGTCGCGAGGCCAGCGAGCAGCGAGATCAGATCGTGATGAATGCCGCTTTGAACACCGTGGACTTCGATGTGGAGGGCTCTCACGCGACGGCCAACGAGTCCATCGTCTTTAACAGCAACTGCATTTGGGAGTGCGATCTGGCCGGGATCAAGCGCATCAAGACGGACCATCGCCCCGTCAAGTTGACGTTCTTTGCCTGCCGCGGCAATGGCGGGGTGGAGCGGAAAACTATTGGAAGCCTGCTGCTGCCATTGCGAGGACTTCCGGTACTTAGCACCACGGGCAGCCAGAACGGCCCCCAACTGAAGATGATTTGGCACAAACTCATCTGCATCAGCAGCGAGTTTCGGTCCCAGAAGCCCGAGGTGCTGCTAGTCCTGGCCATCATCAAGAAGTCCATACTGCACACGAAGGACTTTGACCACCTCATGCAGTTCCCAGATGTGAGTTTGATCCTAATGAGAAGTTTCGGTATAAATGGAACTTAATAAGTGTATTTCTTTAGCAAAATGCCCCGCCCACGATGCCCCTGAAGTCACCCGGTCACTCGGTCACTGCCAGCATGCTCCAGTCGCAGGTCAGTTGCAGAGGTTTCCTGGGCATATTCTAGAGAAGATTTATATTCGAACTTTCGCAGGCCAACATCTACGTGCAGTCGTTGCTGCAACTGGGTCTGCTGCAGGTGGGCAACGATCCGTTGCTCGACTGCGACATCATCGAGGTGGTGCTGCAACTGAAGCAGCTGAGGAAGGTGAACCGGCTGGTAAAGTGGCTCAACCATGGCAAGGAGCCCAGCTCGGTGGTCGTGATGTTCGACTTTGTGGGCAACGTTACCAACATCGAGTTGAAGCTGAACGATTCCGACTCATACGCCGTCAACGATGTCCTGGGGCTACGATTTAAGACCTCCTTACGCAGCATGCGTCTATACTTCCAACGTATCTTTTACCTGCCTTTTAACATGTACATGAACGGAACAGCTATAGGTGAGTATTTAATGTAACCTTAAATACCTGCTTCAATTGCATTATTGTCTTCCACAGCCAATTATCGTATGGACTTTAATAACCTCTTGCCACCGGACAGCCACTTCAATGATCAACTTGATTATTCCAGCAACGGTTCATTCTTGTTCAATCGAATTGGACGACAGGACAGCGCCCGGGATCCGAAGCCTCCACTGATGGAGTATACCTTCACTGTGGAAATCAAGAATAAACACTCGCCCCAGGACAAGGTAGAGTCCGAACCAGCGCCAACGACTGCGAGTGGAGTAATCAGGGAGCTGCCCACGAATCGCCAGGAAGCGGAAGCAATATCCCTGTCCCATGGGCTGCATGACTACACCGTGGGCAGCCTGAATGTGGGCGCAGAAATGTCGGTTTCAGAGGAATCCCGCGGCTCTCTCTCTATTCAGGAAGATGAATACGATTTCGATCTTTCTAGGACTCAGAACAAGCGCCGAAAGTTCACTCGATTGACAGGCCAGGAACTCAACCATGAGAGCGAGGATGAGCCGAGTCTGGGAAAGAAGTTATCCAAGCTTGAGCATGAGGAACTGAAAGAAGATTTCGCTGCCCGTGAGTCCAATAACAATAGTAGAGACAAAAAATATGTCCGGAGTTCTAGCGAAGAGATTTTGGAGACTAGGGTTCCAAGAAGCTCTAAATTGCAATCCGCCTCTGAGGAGTCTCTGCTGCACAAAAAGCATAAGATAAAGGCCAAAGTATCCAAGCAGTTCATTGGGGAATCAACTCAAGAGTTTGGGTTAGAAGCAAAGAGCTTAGCAGATAAAAATAGGTTGGAATCTGCAAAGAAAACCAGGATTAAGTCAGGTCAAAATCCCAAATACGCAAATTACGAAGTGGAGGAACACGAATTCGATAACTTTAGTGAATCGACATCCTTGCAACAGTTTGAGCTGGAAGAAAAGAGACTTGCAGAGGAAGAAAGACTTGAATCTGCGAAGAGAACCAAGATTAAGTCAGCTCAAAGTGCTAAAGCGGAGAAACACGAATTTAATGAAGCGACATCATTGCAACAGTTTGAACTAGGAGAAAAAGGACTTGCAGGGGAAGATACTCTGGAGTCTTCAAGGAAACAAAGGATTAATGTAATTAGTAACGATCCTTTACCAGCACCTACCAATCAGAAAGTAAGGAAATCGAAAAGGATAAGCAAGGATGCAAGGGTAATGGATCTGGAAGTCAATGAAGCTTTGATAGCTTCATCAAGCGAATGCATACCCGAGACAAAGGTACGCAAAAAAATCGTGAAGAAGGTTGTAAAAACGAAGCTTAAGGAGGAGATTGGCTTACCTCAGGATAGTTCTGTTAAACTCCGAAAACCAGAACCTGAAACAGTAAACGATATTAGAGAAGAAACCTTCGACATTCCAGAGGAGAGTATGGATAACGAACACTTCTCTCCGGAACAGTTACCGTCAGCCAGGGAGAAGTTAAGCAAGAAAGCAAAAACCTTAAAGATTGTGAAGAAACCAGCGAGCGTTGAATCGGTTGAGAATGTCCAATGCAAGCGTAAGGTGAAGTCCAAAACATTATTACCTGAAGATCTGTCAGATACATCTCTAAGTACGCGGGATAGTCACGGGTTAGCAAAGACTTCTAAGACCGATCTGGCACTGCGAGCACGCTGGGTTGAAGTGAATAAGGTGCAGTCGGCAGCCTTGGCGGAGACTGAATTGTTTCTGGAGGAGACCTGCCAGACCGAGCTACACGAGATCCTGTTCGAGGATCAGCTTGCACTCGGCCTGGCAAAGCCTCGAAGCCCCAAAAATAATCTTGATACTGATATAGAAACTGAGGTGATGCGCCAGTCCCACAAAGATCGGGAGAGGAAAAAGAAACTAGCTGAATTCAAGAGCTCCGAAGAATATTTCTCTTTTCCGCAAAGTCCTGCAAAATCCCAAGAGGTGATCGAAGATGAAATCAAACAGCTGCCTGTGCGAGTCCTGAAAAAAAAGAAAGCTAAGCAAACTATAGTTGACGAAAAGCCATCAGTTGCACTTAACGAAAGCGTAGAAGAGCAAGTTGTAAAGCCCATCAAAAAGAAGGTAATCAGAAAAAAGTCATCGGTCGTTGTAAAAAATAAAGAACACTCGGAAAATGTAGAGTCCCAGGAGGAACTTCTTACTGTTCAGACTAAGAAAATAATTAAAAGATCCAAGCCAGTGGCAGAGAAGCCATTGGAGGATAATGTCAAAATGACCAAAAAGGTGTCCGCCAGGAGTTCCGCAAAATTCCCAAGGGGTTCGCAATCCTTGGATGATTTTGACATGGATCACTCCGCGGACACTGAGACAGTTGGCCAGAGGATCAGATCCTGGCGAAGACAACAAATCGAACGATTTGAAGAGGAGCTAGCCCGCAAAGAGGAGCACTACAAGGCCCAGTTGGAAGAGATGGAATACCAAGAACTCAGGATACTCCAGCAAAACCAAGAGGAACCCGCTGAGGATGAGACTCAACCTGACCACAGCGTCGATTACCAGGCCAAGTTCAACGAGCTGGAGCAGCACATATCCCAGCTTAAGGCGGAAATGGAGCAGCAGGTATTGCTCTTCGAGAGCCGCAGCTTGGAGCTGCGCGAGGAGAACCTTCAGCTGGCCAACGAGAAGGCAGAGCTAAAGACCCGCATTGCCAACATGGAGGAGCAGATCACTCAGCTCCGGACCCAGGGCTCCGACGAAGCGGATCTCAAAGAGGTCATCGGGGAGCTGAAGTCTCAGAACAGCCGGTACTTGAATGTGGCCCGCCAGAAGGATAAGTACAAGAAGCAGTGGCGACGCTGTGCCCGGCGAGTGCATATCCTCAAGCTGGCCATGTACGAGAAGAGTGCGGAGAGCCACATGGAAGCGAGGTGAGTCTGTTTCATCTTTTTGTATATTTTATAAAGTATTAATTGTGTTCTCTAATCCCCTTGCAGCACCATAAACCTGAGAGAGGTCTTGACCAAGGACGCCTTGGCCTTTGAGCAGGAGTATGGACCATTCCGCCGCAGTGAGACATCTGACAATACATCGTTCGCCTCTTTATCCGGTTGTGGTGACGGCCCTGATATGACCCATCTGTCTACCTCTCAGTCCATCTCTCAGTCCATCGCCGAGTCTATCTCTCAGTCTATCTTTCAGCTTAGCTCCCAGTCTGACTACCAGTCTGCCTCCCAATATAGCATCCAATCTACCTCCCAGTCTAGCTCCCAGAACATCCCCCAGAGTAACTAGACAGTGAGCCCTTTGATTTTACCAAATTAACTGTGACCATCTTGTATTGTAAATAAGTTTGTTATTTTGTTCGTTTTATGATCTGAAAGCAATAAATGTTAGTAACCTAAGACTATAGTGTTTGACTTTAGCTCTACTCCAGCTGGAAGCCCACGCGCACAAAGTAGGGCAACGTGTCCAGGGCAGCTGGGTAGTCCATCACCCAGGTGGGTCCACTGTAGACCTGGTCGCTATTGCCGTCCTTCCACTGACCTTCCGGCAGGTAAATGTCACGCTTGGTGGCTCCCTCCACCACAATGGGAGCGGCAATGATGTCGTCGCCCAGAAGGAATTCTGTGAATCGAATCAAAGATTGTTTATTATTATTTTGTGACGAAAAGCAATGGTGATTACTGCTCGAAAAGTTAAAAAGTAATGAACTGACAGGTTATACATTAAGTTTTATCAAGAAAGTCGTGGAAATATTCCACTTTGAAGTACTACTTGATTATTATTGATTATTACTCACCATCGTAGATGGACTGTGCCACCTCATCGGTGGGTGAGATCCACCAGAGTGGGGCATTCACTGGCTCTCCGGAGTCGACGGCTCGCTTGAATAGCTTCATGATGTAGGGCGTGTAGGTGGCATGCAGGGTGGTGAAGGTCTTGCTTATGGCAATGGCCTCAGCGTCAAAGTTCCAGGGCACGAAGGAGAACTGGAGGGCGGGCATAAAGACGTTGGCCTGCAGCCAGCGCAGGAAGAGCTCCTTGGTCGGAGGCTTCTCGTAGTAGCCATTGCCGCCGATCATGTCGGGCAGGACGAAGGGATATCCATTGAGGTTCATCTGCAGCATCGATGAGATCAGCGTGAGCAAGCCATTGTTCCAGCCCCACTCGGAGTCCTTGTCCACAATGCGCACGAAGATGGGCAGCTCCTGGGTGCTCTGTGCCGATCGCACCTCCACCATGTCACCAAAGGCGGCTACAGTGCGCACATAATCGCCCACAGCCTGGAGAGGAGTCACCATGGAGCTGCTGGCCTGAAGAACCGGATCGCTGGGCAACCAGCTGGTCTCTCCGGCATCAAACTTGAAGCTATCAATGCCATCCTCATCCTGCAGACGCTTCAGGCGCTTGGCGAACCATTCCTGCACTTCAGTTTTGGTGAAATCCAAAATGGCTGCATCCTTCGGCTTGCTGTTCCACCACTGAGTGTCGGAGCTGCCCGCATGGTCCAGCACCAGATAGCCCAGAGACTTGGCCTCATCGTAAATGGCCGTGCAATTGTTGTTGATGAAAGGATGGATCCACAGGGTCACACGGAAACCCAGGGCCTTGAGATCAGTCGTCAGGGTTTTGCTATCGGGGAACTTGTTCTTTCGGAAGGTCAGGGCGCCGTAGCAGTCCTCCCAATCATCATCGATCTCCAGCTGACTGTTGTTGAAGCCATTGTCCAGGATCTGCTTGGCAAAGTCCCTGACCACTTCATCGGTGACCTCCGCCTTGTAAAGGGCCCAAGTGGACCACACCGGATGCATGACCATGCGCTCATCTGGGTAGCCCGTGGGTTGTCCCAGGAAGGTTTTCACGGCATACTTGTGCGCCGCCTTGGCGTCCTTGGCCACGGCCACATGGTAAACAAACTTGCCGGAGGTCACTCGAGGATCGTAGGGCAACTCACTGGTGGCACTCAGGCAGAGCTGACCCGGATAGGCCGCTGTGTTCTGGTCGAGGAAGAGCGGCGTGTTGCTCTCCACATACACAAAGGCACCGGCGCTGTTCAGCCAGTACCGCTCGCCCACTCCAAAGTTGTCCAGCTCCTTGGGCAGGTAGGAGTAGTTGCTGTGCACTTGACGCTCCACGGGCCAGTAGTGTTGCTTCTGCTCCGGGCCACTGAACCAGTGCGTGGATCCAGTATTCAGGGGGAAACAATCCCTGGGCTGGGTGCCCTTCAGCACCTGATCGCGGGAAACCCGGACATGGGTGATGTCGCTGCCCGTGCCGGAGACCACACCGTTCTTGACCAGAGTAAACTGAACGACGGTCTTGCCATCGGTGAGGGTGTAGCCACCGCTGTCCGTCTCCACCAGATTCGCACTCGTCTCAAAATTGTCGAAGGTGACCGTTTGCAGGGTCTTATCGCCCTTCATCAGCTCGTACTGCAGCTTGTCACCGCGACGCAGTCGCACGTAGATGTTGCTATTCGGGAACTTGTAGCGCTGCTCGATGCTGGTGCAGCTGGACACCGCCTGCCAGAGGCAGCAGGATGAAGCCACCACCAGCAGCAGGGACAATAAAGTAAACCTCATATTTCTCGTTGGTCTCGCGAAGAACGACTGCCGGGCAGGTGGCAGGCGATAGTCCTAATATAGCCACGATAAGGAAATCGAGGTAATTCTAAAGAGCTCTCCGGTCGGTCAGCGGCAAATAAAGCTCTTGAAAATTGTCACCGCGAACACTCTAGTCCCGTGATAACCCCCCCAAAGCTGATAAGTGAGGTCCAACCTGGGTTTTTGTATAATTTCCATTAGCTAATTGATGACTGTTTGTGCCGAGATTGCGGTTCACCTACTTTGATAGTTTTGTAATCAACAAAGCACAACTACTTACTATCTGTTAAAGAGTTCTCTGAAAGTCAAGGACCCCTTTGAGGGCAATCTAAACAATCGTAATTGCATGCTTCCTTATCTTTACAAAACATATTGAGGACTACCTCAAGTGTAGATTAATGTGCTTCCAGAACAATGTTTACAAAGTACAAAAGCTATACATACAAGAACTCAACAACTCCACAACTCAACAACAAGTTGTTGAAATTTACTCCATGACTAACAGATAGTTATTTCAACAATTTTAGTAATAGTTCAAAACCTTTTCGTATATCATAGTAGTTTTATTAAGGCATAAATATACATATTTTGTTTTTAATTTATTTTTTTTTTGTTTTTTTTAATACTTTTAAACTAGTTTGGCTTGTAATAAGGGAGCAATCATTGCCGTCAAATGTATTAAAATGTTAACCGAAAATGTGTGTTCTTCGTGGTCTGAGGATATATTTAATCTTTCAGGTTCTTAATAAATTAAATGCAAGTCATTAATCAATGTTTAAATATGGTTATCTAGGGAACCAATTGGCTGGTCTCTGCATTCGCGGAGATCGCTTCGCTAGGTGCCTCGTCCCGATACTCCATTACGTTCTTCTTTTTACTGCTCGGAAAATGGGCTCGGAACAGTTCATCATCGTTGTCCGAGTCGCTGTCCTCGCCGGCTATCAGAGCCACTCGGGAGTAGAGTTCGTTGCTGCGCGCAGCTGCCCTTCGCTGATAGATGACAATGCCTCCGGCCACGGTCAAGCCAACCACGGCGAAGACCACGGCCAGCAGGAGCAGCACTGTGGTGCCATTCATGTACTTGAGGGTACTCGGATTACCCTCTTCGGATATATCCACCACAGTGGCCATGCCCGTGCTACGGACCACATACGCGTAGCAGAAGGTCTCGTTCAGGATCTTTCGGAGTTGGCTGCCTGGGGAACAGGTGCTGCACTGCGAAGCTAAAGGTCCGTAACAGGCCAGGCAGCTCCTGTCGCACGTGGCACAAATCCTGGCCGGTGTCTCCGCCAGTTGGATGAGCGGAGACCCGCGACGACGCCTTCGATCCTCCGCCTGCAGAGGATCCTGCTTGTCGTCTATGGAATTGGACAGCGATGAGGGATGATCGGTGGTGGGCCTGGTGTAGGGATTGACAGGACCAGGTCCAGTGCTGGCATCCTCCTTGTCCTCTTCCTCCTGATCTGCAGTAAGCTTATCCAAGGGATACGTGTGCAGGGGACAGACATCGTAGCAGAGATCTTCGTATATGTAGGCGGATTCGTTGCACTCTGTGAAGGTTTAGAAAGGAATGTATTAAAGTATTTATTTATAATTTAAATTGGCTAAGAAAGTGATTTACCTCAGCGGCAGTTTTTATAGGAAGAAGAAAGTTTTAAGAATTAGTAAGTTAGTAGAAAATTAAACAAAGGATTAAGGTATAGGCAGAGTATAAAAAAGCTATGTTTTGAGCATGATGAGAGGAGATTTAACTTAGTTCTTTGTTAGTTCCATTGCGAAGGTTTGTTTGTTTGAGTATTGTTTTAAAAACAAGCAAAAATTAAATAAAATATATAAAATATGTAAAAGCAATATTTAAAATGTGTGCGAAACAAAGGCAACACTTGACAAAAAAATTATTTTATACGCCTGCTAATTGAGTATTTTCACAGTAAATATCACAATTTCAGTGACATCTTTTAATTTTACCTCCACACACCACAAATACTCTTTTTTTATGGTGCTTCAAGCTGACATATTACCCATAAAGCAAGCGTAAAAATGTAGCATTTCAAAAGACATTTATTGGCAACAAAAAATTCAAAGCTCAGCAAGGAAAACATGCTCAAAAGTAGTAGAAAGAATAAAAAATAAAACGAAAAAAACTGAAAGCCAGAGTGCGATTGTGGGTAGCAGCGTATGAGTGTTCACTGTGCCAATCACCAAAAAAAGACATGAGAATGAGCGATTTTAATAGTTGTGTTAAGAAAATAGTTAACGTAACGAAAGAAATTAGAAAATGGTTAAGAGGAAAGTTTCAATTTCCGTTGAAATTAAAAATCAAACAAGGAGAACGAAACAAAATACTTAGGATGGAACATTTTTCTGGACCAAAAAACTCACCTTGGCTGCAATCTCAAAATTTCAATTGGGAAATTTGTAAACTCTGGACTGGAGTCGGAGAAAATATGGTTCAATTTGGAGTACTCCATTCCTATAGATTTTTATTTTGATATATTTTTTTTGAGCATGTTTCGCTTGCTGCTTTGAATTTTGTTGTTGGAAATAAATGGCTGCGACACGAATTTTGGTTTTACGGTTTCAATGCATTTATTTATTACTCATATAGATATTATATATAGATAGATATATACACAAACATACATAAAAAATTGTATTGAGTTTCGAATTGCGGCATTCTCAATTTCCATACCTAAGATGTTTCCTCTTTTTTTTTAGTCACTAATTTAAGAGTTTCCATTTTACATTTAAAAAAGTTTAATTTCATTTCGTTTCGGCTTGATTAAGAGCAAGCATTAATTTAGTGTTTTTTGTTCCGATGTTATTTTACAATTTCGCTTTAAAGTTAATATATTTAGTTGCTAATTTCTACCCCAGGCCCTAGTACCAGTTTTTAATTGTATCTTTACGTTCGAATCTTGTTCTTGCTTTAGTATACTCTTAAATATTAATTTGGCTTTTCCTCTAATTACTTGACTGAGTAATTAGGCTTCGGAGTTAATCTTCCCTCGATTCTCTACGTCTCTCTCAGTGTGTGTTGTTCTTCAGGATAAATAAGTACCAGAGAAATGGGAACAGAGTCCTGTCTGTGGGGTGGTTCTTAACGGAACTTACTTGGGAGTTTGCTCAACAAAATCTATCTTGGTATCTGGTCGAAGTTTTGGTAAATACTTGTGCGTTTTGGTTAATATTTCTGCGTGTGTGTGTAGATTGTGAGTATAGTTTATATGCTGGGCAATTAAGGGTTAATTCAACTATTTCGCAGATTGAGAAATGCTAGGCTTTAGTTTTACATTTATATATATTTATATATATGCGCGTGGCTAATATGTGTTTGTTTTGTGTCTGTGTGCGTGTTTGCTAATTACAACAACAACAAAAAAGATACTCCTCCCTCCGCTCGCATTACTTTGCTATTAACTTGTTTATTTAAATTAACATATTCATATTTGTATCGTTTATTGTGCAGTTACGATATGATTATTCGTACGAAGAAAATGCATAGATATTTGGGGAACACTCTCGTCTCATCTCTAAACTCAAAAGCCAATAAAATACAGTGTGTAGATCATCACAAAGGGGGGAATATAAGTATGTATAATTTGCTTTAAGTAAACTAATGTTTTTTGTACCAAGTTCCGAAACAAAAACTACTGTTAACTGATATGTTTTTACCTTAATTGGTTTAATGCAAAGACGACGAAAATAATTAATAACGACAAGTAACCTTGTTAAGTTTTGCTGCTGCCTAAGAGAGAGAATTAATAATAATTATTGCACTCGATTTGCTTTTTGATTTGTGTGTTTAATATACGACTTAAGTAAGCAACAAATTGTTAACAAAGATATGTTTTGTGTGTGAATTGAAATTGTTTATAATTTTGTGCGTGTGTGTTTTTATGGTTCTTCAGATTCAGTGTCACGTTGCAACTTTGTTGAAAACTGCAGGAACTTTTGTATAAATTGTCAAGTATAGTTTACTCGAACGATTTAAGTTTTTAATTTAATTTTAATTTAATTATTATTGGTTGCTTCTTGCCTACTTTCCGTTTATTATTATTATTATTACGCTATGCTTTACCCCTACACCTTAGATTATTTGATTTATTTTTAGCTTTATTAATTATTCCATGCCATTGCCTTCTCGATTTCTGGTTTCAGTTTTTGGATACAAAAATTGTTTGCTTGGCGGCGCCTTAACACTAGAAACATTTCCATTAAATACTTAGATTTGGTTTTTTTTTGTTTTTTGTTTTCACTGCACTTAAATTTCCCGTTGTCCAAGTTTTTAGTTTTAATTTTAAGAAACAGTCTTTTACTATGAACTCTAAACTGCAGTTGTTTTGCTGTGTGTTTTTGTGTTTTTGGTTGAACATTATTGAACATTTGCTTGTTTTACACAAAATAAAAGCAAACAATAAGAGACAAATTTATTAAGTATTTAAAAACGAAAGCAAAAGCTGGCATCTACTTGGAGCTGACTACTTGGCTGGCTTGGCAATATCTGAAATAATGCATTTAGTTTACAGGTCACGTATATACACACAGATCGCGATATAAAAGAACGCTATTGATAAAGATCACATGAAAGAAGAATATTAGTTTGAAAAGGTTTAAAATGCACATTAAATATGATCTCCGTTTCTCTCTGTGTAGGGGCAAGCAATGGCAATGGGGAAAAACATTGCAAAAACAAATCAAACTAAACGGGCTTAAAACAAACACAAACAATCTAAACGAAAACAATTAAAAACGAATTGTACATAAAATTTCAACTAAAACTTAAAAATAATGTATTTAATTTATATATATATAAAAGGTATATATATATTTATAGGATACGTCTGTGTATATGGATGTGTATAATTGCATTTCGACTAAAATAATACAAAAATTTGCCTTGTGCCTGGACAACAAACAAACAAACAAACAAAAAAAAAAAGGATATCGATTTGAAAAAAACAACCTTTTGATTTTTTTTCCACATAAAGTATGCGGGTGTCTGTGTGTGTGTGTGTGGTGTTGCTTGTGTGTAAAACTAGGCTTATATTTAAATTTAACTACAAAATTTTAGTATGTATATATTTTTGGACTTGCAGTGATTTCTTCCTTCTCTCGCCTATACTAAAAGTTACTTATATCTTTAGCTGCTCTTGTTTTTTCTCATATTTTTTGTTTCTTGATTCAGCTTCGTCCAGCTGCCATCAAAGGGTTAATTGGAAATTCTTTGTTCGCTTTTCATCTCCTTCTCTTGCTCTTTCTTGCCGTTTCCCCGATTCTTTTACACATTTTTCTTATACATTTCCTTTTACAGTTCAATTTTGTTTCTTTTCTGTTGCCAATTCTCTTCGACTCTCATTTCTTTGTTGCTAAATTATCTAATGATGTTGTTCTTGTTCTTGTTGTTGTTGTTGTCGTTGGCATGTTTAAAGTTTAGAAAGAAGACTTGCATGATCGTAAAAAAGAGTAAGGACAAACCTAAGCACTTGCGATCGCTCCACTTAAGGCACGCAGCGGTATTGCTATGATCCCGGGTCATTCCCACATCGCCGACCTGGAAAAAAGGATTAAGAATTAGAAAAGCATTAGGAATTGTATAATTAAAAAGGTTTAAAGAAATGGGTTTATTAGAAGAAATGCTGGTTGAGAAATCTTTTTATTAAACAGTGGCTCTGCATGGAGATTTTCATTTTGCAGGTTTTTTTTATATAGGTTAAAATAGGAGGTTGCTTAGTATTGATGGTTTTGTCTTTTAATATTTAAAAAAAGAAGAAAAGAAATATCCAAGATTTGTATATGCTTGGAAGCCTGAGTTGTGTTTTTTTAACACTTTTTTAATGAGAAATATTCATAAGAAGAAAGTGTTAATAAACTGGAGATCTGGATGCTTTGTTTCGCAATATTTTCATCCAACATAAACTTAGACAAACATTACCCTAGCCTTTTCCCATATGTAAATAAGTAATTTAAGATTCGGGTTTACATAAAAAATATTAACTTCTTATAGAGTACATTCCATCTTGTTCTTCCTTTCATAATATTAAATATTAACGTATCTGTTTTATTTTACACTTTAGGCTTTTATTTAATACTGAGCTTAATATTGATTATAAATATATAATATCATTTTTTAATAAATATAATTATAAGTATTAACTATGCTTATGTTGTACTGATTATTTCTCTCCAGGAACTCATCGCTCCATTCGCCTTTGCGACAGCCTCCTTCACAGTTGCAGCCTCCCTCGTCGCATTCACCAATGCCGCAATATAGTTCCCTTGCCACCTGGCCATCGCCACAAATGCAAATGGCGCATAATTCCGGATTGTCATAGTCCCTTTCGCCACCAACAGCTTTACAGGATTCCCCCTGGATCCTAAAGATCACCTGCTGGTGAATATTGCAGCAATCGGAGATGACTTCCCCTACGAGGAGCAGGCAAAGCAGTCCCAGGAAAACAAGAGAGCTGATGGAAATGATCTGCATGATCACAAGTTGTGGAATTCGGTTTGGAACTGATGGTTATTTGGGGAAGATGCGTATTTATAAAAGTCTGCTGGCTTGGCGATAAGGTTTTATAATATAAAGTTTATATTCTTCGGAAAACAGATAGCAATGGAATACAATTTAATATAAAAATTTCTGGGAATATAATGAATATTTTTTATAAAGAAAAACTTATGTTCAACCAAATAATACAATGTTTGTTAATTAACGACTAACACCAATGATATGTATTAAATTGATTAATGTGGCACCCTTCACATAGAGGTTATCACATTTTTTATTGTAGTCTTTTCCTAAATATATTTCAAGAGAATATAAAGCTTTTTAAATTTCTATGAAGTTCTCTTAATACATTTTTAAGATTCGTATTTTTTCATAAAAATATGTGATTCATTCATAAAACATATATAACAAAGAAATTAATTCACAACATATAATCTATTTAAAGAATAGATTTTTATAATTATGTGTGTCCTATTTTTTTAACAAAAACGTATACGAAAACTTAACAATTCTTATCAAAAAAACCTTAGATAACCAAATTGAAAACAAAATTTATGCACTTTTCTCTGCACAGCTAACTGCCTTTAATGTCGGCCTAAAAGTTTAAAGCCGTTCGTTTTGGATTTTTGGCCACTCAGAGGGAAGGGGCGGGGGCTGGCTGAAAAAGTTTTCGTCTGATTTTCGTAGTTGTTGCCTAGTTCATTGCATGTTGCCGCTCTGTCTGGCATTTTAAGCACTTATGTATGTGGGTCTGTCTGCCTTTATTTATAGCTGCCCCTTCCCGGAGTGTCTGTCCCTCCGTCCATCCGTCCGTGTCTCCTATCTAAGCTCACATGCAATGACGTCGCGTGTTGGAAAATGGTGAAAAATCGAGGGAGGTGGAGAGAGGTAGTTAGGTAGCTGCAGGATCCTGGAGGAGTGTTTGTTATGCAAAAACTTTTTTGCTGCCTGCTGCTTGCCGCCTGCCGGAGCGGTGAGACGTGAAAAAACTAAGGTCACTGCACTCGCCTTTATTACCGCACATCCCCTGCCCTCTGCCTTGCCTGGCAAAATGCAGAAAGCGGCAAAAAAGCAGCGCTTTTAAAGCACAATAGGTGCCAAAAGGTTAAAAATTGCTGACTGCCCGGAGCAAAGTGCACTTGAATAAAGCCCCGGCTACCAGGGACTCTCAAACCGTAGGCAAAAGTTTTAGAAAAATACGGAATCCTGTGCACAGGGAAAACAATTTGGGAAATTATATATATTTTGATATAAAAATTATATAAATTTCAAAAAAAATGTTTCATTTTAATGCTGAAATAGCTTTAAGAGTGAGATATTGGATTTGAAACTACTTTTCTTTACTATCAAATGTTATACAGCACACTTTTAGACATCTTTTTATTTATTTTTTTTTCAAATCCCTTAAATGTATTTTAAGTTCCCCTTAGAGCTTGTTTTTAATTAAAAGGTAGTTTCTTCCTTCAAGTTTACACTGTAATTGAAATGTTGTGATTTTGTTTGATTTTTTCCCCATGCACCTGATGTCCTTTGGTGTCCATGCGCCTTGGCCCAGTGCCAAAAAAGGCGGCCGAGAATGGCTGCCAAAAAGCGGAATTAAGATGCTGGCATGGATGCGGGATTGGGCAGGGGACAGGGGGCAGGGGCAGGACACAGAGAGATAGCTGCTGACAGTGTATGCTAAGTATTTGCAAATTTATGAGCGCTATTGGGCGAATGCCTGGCACATTCTGTCGTCGCTTGTGCAGGCGAAATTCGTGCATTGACAACAAAGGAGGGGGCATCATGCTGGACAGAGGGAACTGCAGAAAAGGAACTGCAACTGCAGCTGCAGCTGCAACTCAAATTCAAGTAAACTGGAAGCGATTTAAAGGAGCTACCTGCCAAGGACCTGCCTGCCTGCCTGTACGGAGCATACACAGCGACAAGGACTCACGGACTGACTGACTGGCGGTTTAATCAAGCTAGCCACATGCAAGCAAGCGGCGTCGAGCCACGATTCTGGTACTGCGGGTTCGGATTCTGATCGCTACTCAGCTCCTCGCTGCCCGCCAAGCCATCAACGAGGCACTGCAATACCAAGACCATGAGGTAAACACAACACGAAGACGGGGGGCGGACACGGAATACAGTGGAGGCTCGAAATGGAGAATAACAAAAGCATAACTAACTTTTAGAGATTAAACTAAGAGGTTATTATGCTTGAACTTCTTTAAATATACTTGCATAAAATTGTAGTTATTATTTTCTTTAAGTAAAGCAAGTATCCTTCTAGCGTGCTTTCACTGTACTCCGTTGCTAAACACGAGTATAAGCTTCCTGCTTGGGTGATTAATGGCTATTCATGCATCTAAGGTGCTTGCTCGGCTACCTTCGATAAATAGTGCATATTGTGGACTCACCTGCTGCATGTTCCGCCACTGGCCGGTGGAATCGTACTCGATGTCATTGTGGGCCATATCGTTGCCATACAGATTGAACTGGTTCGCCTGGCTGGGATTGGCCTGATCCGATGGCTGGGCGGGTGTTTCGGTGCCATAGAATATCATGTCCCATTGTGTGATTTGTGCTGCAACGCAGAGCGAGAAATCGAATACAAATGCATTTAGCAAGAGTCAGGATAAAAATATATAAAAATCTAAACCAAAAATGAAATAAAAAATATATATGTTTCTATACAGACAAAATCAACAACAGCAAGAACGCAAAATGTTATAAAATGTATGATGTGAGCATATATATTTGGCAGACTGCTGGACAAGCAAGTCAAGTGAAGGGCCAATAAATCTGCCATATGAGCGAGATCAAGTGCCGAAAGCTAATCGCAACTCTCACCCAACATTGCCAAAAAAGGATAAAAATGAAAAATTGTTGGCAACCCGGGCTCCATCAGCACTAACAACTAAAAAAAAAAATAACCGAAAAAGCATTTTAAAGTTGCACTTTGATTGATGAAAGCAACAAGAAAGTGCCACTCGCCGGCTGTCAAACTTTCATTGACGGCTGCCAGCGGGCGGGGAAAAAATCATAAAACACCAAACGAGCAAAAGGGGTTTTCTGAAATAAAGAGCACTTTACGGGGATTCCATCCGCGGGCATGACACTTTAATTAAACACAACTGATAGGCTATGGCTTTAAATTTGTTAAATAAACGAAGTTTGTACAGATTTATTTGCAGTTCATCTAAATAATTTGAATAATTTCTCAGAAATCAAGTGTCACACCCTCGGATTCCTGATACAAACTATAAATTCAAATCATATCCAAAAATTAAGTTTGAAATATATCCACAATTCTCAAAAGTATGGCTACCACTTGGTCCGTTGCCTTCCTTGCGCTGGCCCCTTGGCTGCTCCTCGTAGTCGGGAGTGGCGGGCACCTCCTGCATTTCCAGCTCCACCTGGGCGGGTCCCATCACCCCAGCGGCGGCCATCAGCAGTTGCTGCTTTTTCAGGATCTTTTGGTCGGGCAGGAAACTACTTCCTCCCGCGGGCAGGATGGGTAAAAGGGGCACGGAGGCCATGGTTTGGGAGGGCGGCGGCACTGATGGTGACTTTTTTGTGTTGCCCTGTCGGGTATTGCCGCCGGTGGTGGGTCTGAAGAGCTCCACCTCGAACTGTTTGCCTGGCTTGGCCTGCTTGGTCTTGCCCTTGGGCGAACTGCTCTCGTAGGGCTCCAGTTCCGGAAAGATGGCCTGGATCTTGTCGTATCGCTCGAAGAGCATGGGTATGCGGGCATCTGACGAGGATGAGGATGAGGTGGTGCTCTCCTTTACTTGCTTGGCTGCCTTGACGGAGCCATTGGATCCGGAGCCAGATGCAGTTCCAGAGGATGCAGATATTTCACCCACCACCTTGCGGCTCTTCTCGTCGTATGACTTCTCTCCGGAGTTGGCCTTGGGTCGAGGTGTTTGTACTCCATTCCTGTCCTGCTTGTTGTTCTTTGGCTGCTGCTGCTGGGAGATGCGGTAGTACTTGTTCTTGCTGGTGGTGTTCTGGACGGTGGTGCTCGGCGTGGTCTGCTCCTTGCGATTGCCACCCGATCCTCCGGACTTGCCCTTATTACCATTATTAGCCTTGTTTCCCTTGTTATTGTTCCTCTCCTTATTGTTATTGTTGCCCTTGGCGTTGGCCTTGCCCAGGATGACGCCGTAGGTGGCCGATATCTGCTGGTAACCCTGCTTGGGAGGTGCAGGATTCAGCAGGGGATTGTTGGTCACAAAGCTGGACTTATTCGGAGGTGGGAGCTTGCCCAGCGGCAACTTGGCACCGCCGGAAGGTGAGTTGCCAAAGTTATTGGGCGGAATGCGAGGATACTGCGGGGAATAGGCCTGATGGAGATTGCTAGTGGTGCTGCTGGTGTTGGCCGTGGTGGCCTCCGAGCCACTAGGCCGCGGCACCGAAATCGGATCGTTGGGATCGATGCTCTGAGTGGTGCCGTAGAAGATCAGCGACCATTCCCTGAGCAGAGCATGGCCTGGTGGATTAACGATGCATTACGTGTGTTTTTGTTCGATAGATGAGATTGGGTGAGATACGTGTTAGGTGTGGATGGGTCGATGGTGAGTTCCACAAAAGCGCAGCATGTAAAACAGTACAGGTTTAAAGCATCTCGTTCTGACGGCACTAGTTTGGAATTGCTATAACTATATTTAGTCGGTGAGTGAGACTTACCCATGTAGCGACCCTCATTGTGGATTTCCAGCTGCCAGTTGCCGCGCGGGGATTCACCCCAGGTGTGCACCGACATGAAGGGCCATTGGTTGAAGCCGGAACGGGAGTTGTCATGGATTCTGGGGGAGAAATAGGGAGGGAGATATATCAAATCGAAGTAAGAAAAGTTGAGTAAATATGTATTAAATATATGTATTAAATATTAAATATCTTCTAACAATAATTACAAGTTGTTTTAGGATTTTACTACTTAAATAGAATAAACCTCTTGGATAAAATATAAGAAGGAATTGCTTAAAGAAAATAATCTGACTCCTGGGTAGCTGAGAGCTAACCTGCAAGTATTTAAACGAAGAGATTAAAAAAATTGGAGTGCCTTTTAATATAAAAATCTTCCTAATTGAAGTCAACAATCTATTAAGTTTAATATTATTATTGTAGTTTTAATGCGGTTTTTCAGTGATTCTATTCGTTATTAATGCGATTTAAGAAATTCTTAAATGAAATTGATAAATTTTAAAGTTTTTTGAGAAATTCTGCTTGATTCTTTTTAATTTTTATTTTCTCTAGCAAAGTTTATCAAGGTTTATGAGATAAATGACTACGAAATAGCTAAAAATCAGTATCTTCTCTTACCTGGGAGTGAGCAGCGTGACACTGGTGTTGGCGGGCGACCTCAGGTACAGCTGAATGTCACCACGCCTCTGAGAGGTAAGGGTGATCTTGGCCTGGACATGCTCCAGATAATTGACTGACCGACAGTGGTTCACTGTCAGCTGCAGTGTGATATGAGTGCGGGGAGGAATGACCCTAAAAAATAATTCAAAACCAATTAATATAAAATCAAATCTTAACAAATAAACTCCTCCTACTTGTCCACATGCGGAGCATTGATTTCGCAACGCTGCTGCTCCGGCACCGTCTTCCAATTACGCGCCACACGCACCATCTCGTAGGCGTCCATCAGGCCGTAGCCGAAGGAGTGGCTCACCCGCCGGCCCACCCCATTGCGCGACCAGCTGGGATCCTTTAGGTTCGCCGGCTTGGCGGTGCGCACCACAATGTGCTGCAGATCGCGCCAGGTGAGATTCTGGTTGGACTGCAGCACCAATGCCGCAATGCCAGCGGCGAGCGGGGCCGACGCCGAGGTGCCCGTGTGGGAGACTGTGCACGAGTGATGCAAATCCGTGGTGACCACCTGCTTCTCACCCGGCCCGCCGCTGCTATAGGTGGTGGCCAGCGTGGAGCTGCACTTCTCCGAGTACCAAGGCACATGGCCCTCCTCGGTGGCGCTGGAGATGGACAGTGTCCAGATGGAGTTCGTGTAGCCGTCGCAATTGCAGTTGTCCTGCTCCCGTCCTCCGTTGCCAGAGGCCCAGATAAAGATGCTGCCCTTGCCCCCGCGTCCCTTGGTCGTGCCTTCGATAAATGCCCTGGAGGCCAGTTCTCCGGGTCCATCCACGGTCTTGCCATCGTCATCGGGTCCCCACGAAGCGCTGTAGATGTCAATGTGCTGGGGATTTAGGGAGAGGGATCTCGCCTCCACGGCATCTGTGACATCGCCGTCTAGCATTCGCACTCCACCCACGCTGGCTCCATAGGCAATTCCCACCGCGCAGAAGGAGTTGTTGGCAGTGGCCGCCACCTCGCCGGCACAGCGAGTGCCATGGCGATTCGAGTCCGTCATGTCGTAGTGCGGCATGGGATCGTCATCGTGGCTATTTACATCGTATGAGGCCTTGCGATCCTGTTTGGGAATGGTTAAAATAATATGTTATTAGTCTTAATTCTTCTTTTATAAAATATCTATCCGTGACTTACGTAATTCTGTTCTATATCCGGATGATCAGACTCGAGGCCATCATCCAGAATCGTCACTACTACGCCCTTTCCGGTAATTCCCTGCTTCCAGGCGGGTATCACATTCATATCCAGGCCACCACCGCGGTTCTGGTTAAAGATTGAAGTTTAAATATAAGTTAAGTGTAAAAAAAAAATAATAAGAAATCATATATAAGTACATTACCCCTCGATAAAGCAGGTATTTTGGAGCTATACAACCTCATCTATAAAGCTAATGATCTTTACTTACCAAATACCACATCTGCGGCCATTTGGCATCATCAAAGGGCATGGCATCTACTTGCGACATGGCCCGCGATGAAGTCCTTGAGGGTCGCATGCGAATGAAGTCACGCTTGGAGCGCGACTTGGCTCGCTGCTGCTTCGCCCAGTGGACGCGATCATCGTCATCGAGTCGCGTCTGGTGATGCGTGGCGGGGGAGAGCGACCGCTTCGAGACCTTGTGATGTGCGAAGTGGTAGTGATCATCGAAGATCTAAAAAAGAAAAAGAAAATATGTTACTATTGAAATAATTTATTTCCGTTTATAAAATCATATACAAAAATTTTATATAAAGTAGTCTCTGAATTAAAGGTCTTAGAAACACTTTTGGGAATAATACATTCTGAGTACAGTCCTGGGAGGATCATAATTATTTCAGAACTTAGAGGTTTCCTTAACAACCATGTCTGGCGGAACGGGAGGCATCCGCAAGCTGGCAGACAAGCTCTTCACTCCCAACGAAATTCGACGCTTCGACGCCTACAAGAGTCGCTTTAGTCAAAAGTATCTAACTTTGGAGGGCTTGAAGTCGACCCTCAAGAAACCAGATTTGGGAAAGCTATTGAATTATCGCGTGTTTTCGACTCAAAAAGAAGGTAAGCAGTAATAACTTTTAATCACTAAGTAGTTCTTATGTGAAGGATTGGAGCTAAATCAACCCAAATTTTATAACTTAAAAACATAGCTTGCAAATAAGTGTTGACCGTTTTTTTTCTTACGCTCTACTCACGCTAAAAACAGAAAAAAAGTATGCATCCTCGCTCTCGCTCTAAACAGCCGACGTCGTTTCTCTTTTTTTCGGTTTTCTGTTTATTGCTTTACGTTCAGCTGTTGCAAAGGCGCGCTCTTTTCAAGCTCTCTTACCGATGATCGGTACGAGGTAACGCTCGCTCAGAGCGACATTTAAAAGACCGATTGACTGAAGAGGTCTCCGCAAATGATATTTTTTTCGGTACTTTGTTTTTTTTTGACGTTAGATCTTTTATAAATTTTAAAACTGAATGAAACAAATAATGAAGTTATCTTTTAATACATTTATTTAGAATTAAGTTTAATAAGTTTAAGCTTAATGTTCAGATAAAATGCAAATTCATACAGCAAACTGACGCGAAGAATGCATAAAACTTCACATACACATGTGTGTTTGCGAAGGAAACTTCACATACACACATACATGCGCAAAAACCGTTTGACTCTTCGTTCATGAACAAACGTACCGTGAATGGGCAAAGCAAAACAGAATGAAAAAAACAGCTTTGTAGCTGATCGTGAGCATAATTTTTATAAGAGCAATTCAATCGCTCGCTCTTAGAGCCTTCGCTCCAATTCTAAAAAAAAAACCGTTTTTTTGCGATCGCACGAATCGGTCAACCGTTATTTGCGAGCTATGCTTAAAAATAATACTTGCTATATTTTATTTATAAATTTTATTTCTTATGCCCATAGAGTGTTCTGAGGAGCCCAAATCCCAGCCCGAGTGCGATCCGACATGGGATGAAGCATTCCCCAGGGGGCCGCCATATGAGCCCCGGAATACCCACTACTGGTATCCAGATCCCGAGTACCTGAACGAGTACAAGAACAT
Organism: Drosophila punjabiensis; assembly: GCA_008042585.1. Lineage (NCBI taxonomy): Eukaryota > Metazoa > Arthropoda > Insecta > Diptera > Drosophilidae > Drosophila > Drosophila punjabiensis. The sequence continues at coordinate 291,209 of VNJR01011727.1, read as the reverse complement.
AGTGATGTATCCCACCGGCGATCAGTGGAAGCAGCGACCCAAGATGACGGGAAAACAGATCCCGCCTGTGGATCGCACCTTTCGCACCAAGTTCATTAACTTTGGACCCGCCCATCCGGCTGCCCATGGAGTACTCCGCATGATCCTGCAGCTGGATAACGAGACGGTGCTGTCAGCCGATCCGCACATTGGTTTGCTGCATCGCGGCACTGAGAAGCTAATCGAGTACAAGACCTATGTCCAGGCTCTGCCCTACTTCGATCGCTTGGACTATGTCTCGTGCATGGCGAATGAGTTGGCCTATGCTTTGGCCGTGGAGAAGCTGCTGAATGTGGAGATTCCGCGGCGGGCGAAGTACATACGCACCATGTTCTCGGAGATAATGCGGCTGACCAATCACACCATGGCCATAGCCTCCTCCGTCTTGGATTGCGGAGCCATCACGCCGCTCTTCTGGCTCTTCGAGGAGCGCGAGAAGCTGTACGAGTTCTCGGAGAGAGCCTCGGGGGCAAGGCTGCATGCCGCCTACATACGGCCGGGGGGCGTGGCCTCTGATATTCCGCTGGGATTCTGCGATGATCTATATCAGTTTTGCCAGCAATTCGGCGATCGCCTGGACGAGGTGGAGGACGTGGTTACGGACAATCGTATCTGGCGAATGCGTAACATTGGCATTGGAGCAATCTCGGCCCACGATGCCCTTAACTGGGGCTGCACTGGACCCGTTCTGAGGGCCTGCGGCATCAAGTGGGATCTGAGGAAGCAGCAGCCCTACGATGCCTACGGAGAACTGGACTTTGATGTGATTGTGGGCTCCAATGGAGACTGCTACGATCGGTATCTGGTGCGGATTCGCGAGATGCGCGAGTCCATTCACATAATCGAGCAGTGCATTCAGTGCATGCCGCCGGGCGAGATCAAGGTGGACGACATGAAGATCAGTCCGCCGCGGCGGCGCAGCATGAAGATGGGCATGGAGGAGCTGATCCATCACTTTAAGCACTTCTCGCAGGGCATCCATGTCCCACCGGGACAGACATACACGGCCGTGGAATCGCCCAAGGGAGAGTTTGGTGTGTATCTCATTTCTGATGGCTCAACGCGTCCCTATCGCTGCAAGATCCGTCCGGCTTCCTATGCTCACTTGGCTCTTATGTCCAAGATTGCACCCACACACATGCTGGCCGATGTGGTGGCCATTATTGGATCGCTGGATATAGTCTTTGGTGAGATTGATCGTTGATAAGTAATGATTATAAGAATTTATAGACCTTTCAAGGGGTTTGACATTAAAGGAATAAACTTAAGAAACCTTAACATTAGGAAACAATGTATTATTTCTTTACTTAAGAGTTTATTCCTAATTTTCCAGTTTCAAACTATTTTACTATCTTTTAACTCTTCTCTATTTTGTTTCAAGTGTAAAACCAACGCACAGTAACCCTTTCGCTTTGTCCCTAAACCCTAGAGTGAGTGTAATTAAAATAGGAATTTATTATTTTTGAAATTTATGCGAAATTGTTCTGATTTACTGACGCATGACATAAGCCGGCTCCATATTCTCCATTCTCCATTTTATTTATCTGGCCAGCCGAGGGGGCTTATGTCGCAACAGCAGCAGCGATTCTGGTGGCTGGAATCAGAGAAACTGTTGGTGTCCGCTCTTGTTGTTAATTGAATTTCATTGTGCGAAATTCTTTGGCAAATTGCAATTTAGGAACAACGCGCACAAAAGCCTCTACTTCAGGTCGAACTATTTTCCAATTACAATTGCCATTAGTTGTGCGTTGCCAGCATTTACATGGAGGCTAAGTTATGGCAACTATTGGTCCATGAAGCTATGCAGCATTGCTGTGGCCTGCCACAGGATTTCCAGTTATGCCGGAGGTGAATATGATGCATTCCTTGCGAGTGCAGCAGGCCAGATAGTGACAGGTAAGGGATGCCTGGTTATCTCCTGGAGAATATATATATTGTATGTGCGCCTCCGTGTGCGTTTGGCCAGCAAACTTGCGCTTGGCTGCTGCTTAATTGTAAATGTAATTTCGCCCTTCTGGTCCCAAAACTGGCGTCATTAAGGGCCATGACAACACCAGAGGCAGCGTGTCGCCACGTTGAGTTTGGCACAGGGACCTCAGGTAAACGCATGAAAGTATGCAGCACAATTTATTTATGCCCACAGCAGGATGTCGCCGTCGATTTGGCAAACAGCGGAAAAGGCTTTTCCTGGCACCCTGCTTCTCTTTTTCGGGGTTCTATTACTATGGCAACGTGTTCTGATTTTTCTTTTCTTCTCAAATTGTCATATGTTTATATGAAGGGGCGCTTCAGAAATTACAAGAGTTTTAAAAATATTTAGAAACGTGCCTAAAAAATGTTGTAACGTAATTTGGAACACCTTTTTAAAGGATTTAAAATCTCTGATTTCAATGATGTCCTAATTCTTTAACATTACATACTTCATCTATGTAACTTCTTAATATGTAATGTAAGGTCCAAACTGAAATTATAATATCCTGCAAGGCTTTAAAAACTGTCTAAAAGTATGCAATAAAATATGCTTGCACTTTAAATAATTGTAAATTTATTTATTTTTTAGTTTTATACCCATTTTGTGTTGCAATATTGTACACTATTTCATTATATAGATGTACTATTTATGTCCCAGAGAGAAGAATAATGTAACTCACAAAAAAAGAAATCTCCAATTTGCCTTAAAATCCCCAAAACCCCGAAATAGGTGAAAATGAGAGCTACCCTTGGATGTCTTTTTCGGTTCATGTGTTTGTCGTGAAATTCGAGCCGTTGACTGGCACAGGATGATAGTAGAGGCATATGTGCAAACGCATCCACATCCACAGCCCACTTTCCACTTGCCGCTTCCCACTTGCCACATCCTCCTTTTGGATCCTGTCACGGCTGGGCGACTACTAAAATTTTAATTGCTGCTACTCTCTGCGTACGTGTCGTCGCTCGTCGGCGCTCAAAGCTCGTTTAGTTTTTATGCCCGTCGAGTGGTGCCCCCCCCTTTGGCCTCTCTTCCCCAACTTCCGCCGCCCACTATCAAGTTTATTAATTTATGCAGCACACACACACACACACCCGCACACAGACACACCCTTGGATTTGTTTACTTGCCGCCGCCTGCTCTTATGCATATGCAATTTTGTCCAACATTTTAATTGAGTTTGGTGGCCAAGTTAAGTTAATACCTCGCAGCACACACCCCGGGAGTGACTTTATTTTTGCAAAATAAAAAAAAGAGCAAACAAAAAAAGATCAGCTTAGGTTTAATTGTTTTGTTGGGGTTTCAATTAAAATTGACTCGTGTGCAACTCGAAACTGGCCCCGCCCCAATCAAGCTTAAGTGCTAAATGGAAGCTTGTGTCCTGTGGCCAGGATATTAACTTTTACAAGCCATTTGCCGAGGCCCAGGGCACACATCAAGCTAAATAACATGTGGCAGATGCACAGGAGAGATATAAGGATAAATGGGTTTAAATGAAAAGGAAGGAAGCTTGTCTTACTTAGAAATATGAATTTTTATAGGAGAAGAAGAAATTTTAGTTGTTTTTTTCTAATTATATTAATTTTAAAACATATCAGTGTATTTTTTATGCTTGATAATTCTTGGTAATTCCTCCCCCACTTGAGACAGCTTACCGCAAGCAGCTAATTTTCTAGTGCATTTGTCGACAACAATAAAAAAGCTGACAATGCCACAAAAAAAGTCAATAAAACCATGACAGCAGTTGGGGAAATGCTAAGCTGTGAATAATGCCCTCTCCATGGCAGCTTTTAAAATTGTCAACAATTTAATTAATCAACTTGGCGAGCAGTCGAACCAAGGCGTCTGCTGTTTGTGTGGGGCTCTGACAAATGGCTCAAAGGAGCCAGGCGTCGATGCGGGAAACGGTTACCAGGTTAGGGGACCACAACCCTCGACTTGAATGCTGTTTGAAAAAGGCACATTAAATATTTATAAATAAAATTTATAGTAAAATGTTTTATATTTTATTCAAGGCTTTAAGTAAAAAACGCCTCCAGCTCTCAAATGTGCTCAATTGCCAATGAAAGTGGTTAATTTTTTAATGTCCCCAGTGACGGGCTGCCTCGGGGCAGCCGGAAACGAGAGCAGGAACTGGAACAGCACCAGCAGCACCAGGTGACAGCTAGACAGGAAGCGGAGGCCCGTATAAATATGTGCGCCATTTCATTAGCTGCTAATTAATTTAGCCCGCACCCATGCACTTCACAATCCACACCTTGCCGAAGAGACGAAGGAAATGCAGTTTGGATTTTCAATTAAGTGGGAGGAAGAGGGGAACTCTTGGATGGATGGGCTGTGTGCGATGCCCCCCGGTTGTACGCTGGCAAAATATTACAGAGTGTTAAGAGCGATGACAGGTGCAGAGGCCCGAAGCACCTGGGTGGTGTTCCGTAGGTAAAAACTACGAGAGAGAGAGCTGTAAGCTGTCACACGGCGAGGGAGCTGTGAAAGATGTCAACGGCAGGGCGAAGGTAGCGCTGCTGCTGCTCCTGCTGTGGGAATTCCCGCGTCCAAAAAGGTTAAACATAATTCACAGAAAAATATGTGAATATGCGGAATTTAAGATTTAATCCCATGCATTCTCATACAGGAACAATGGATGTTTCTTACTTGATCCCCCACATGCCCCCGGGTTTTATGCGTTTAACCCACATTTGGCTTGTGGCAAATGAAAGTATATTTGTGTAAATATATTTATGGAACTGGAAATAAAATATATTTCTACAAAGAAATACTTTTTAATTTGAGTTCAAATGCAGTATGAAGCCAAGCATAATAAAAAGCTAATACAAATTGTATGTAGCACCAAATAAACATATTTAAAAAATGTGTAAATAACACTTGAGGCTTTAATATTAATATTTAAAATTAAATAAAATTAAATAAAATACATACAAATAAAAAATAGCATGAAATGGGTTAAAATCCTTGCTTGTGTTCGGCTTCCAAGTGATTTCCCGTTGATCCCTACAGCTCCCTGTGGGTTTTGTGTGGCAACAAGCACTCTCCACTGGCTTTCCCCATAGCCATGTCGAGGCAGTTGTTGGTCCAATAATGTTTGTTATTTGCATATGTACATGTACATCGCCTTTTGTTTCCCTCGTCAGCACAACGATGCCATAAAAAAACACAACAAACTGAGTTCCTTGTTGTAAGTTTTCCTGGTGGCGTGGCTTTTGCTTTAAATATTTATAGAAAATGGCGACAATTTGCGCCAAACAATTGCAGTTCAGACCAAAGTCGAGCCACCTTTGGCTCCACGCACTTTACATTGCATATTTATGGTTTTTTGTTTGCCTTGGGTGCCTTTCCGCCCCCCGTTCGACACAAACAACGGAGAAGTGGAATAACATTTTATCCATAGGTCAAAACTTCATCATGATTTTGCTCCTCTACTGGTGCATTAAGACGGAAAGGGGCTAGTGGCCCCGGGATACATTTATGGGTGGATAAACAGAACTGTGAAAACACTCCCTAGCACCCACACACACGGCACACACACCCCACAAGGTGTGGCCAAGAAAAAAAAATCTAACCCCTGGTCGAAAAATCTCTTCTCTTAGATTCCGAAAAATACATAATTGTTTCCATGGGAGAGATTGTGTCTATCACCGGGGCTTCCTTCAGTATTTTCTCGTTTTTTTCTCGCACTCCCAATCAGGTGAGCCAACCCTTGGATGGCTGAAACTGTCCCCTGTGGGTAGCTTTGGGTAAATGCTAGACACAAAGCCCAAAAGGCCGAGGGTAGTAGCATTCCGAAAATTTAATAAGACAGCAGATCAGCTGTTGTAAATTTTTCGCCAGCAAAAAGGGAAGGCCTTACAATTTCTCGGTTCTTTTATGGCAATTGGGGGAGCAATAGATATCTTTTTGCAAATCTGTATCTTACAGGGGTTGATACGGCAAAGCACTTACCCTTTGCAAGACCTTGGACCATAGCCTCAAACTACAAATGTCTTAATGGAGATGGCAAGATATTTGATGGGAAATGATGAGACAGTTTCGGGTTACACCGGGATTGCTTACAGGGGAAGAAATTACGGGAAAATTGTCATCAGGAAGATATTTTATTTGCAAATACTTAATGGGGGATGTTGCAGAAATTTTAAAAAAAATGGAATATTATATAAAATGGAATGCCTGGTATTTGCTTTAATGGTTTCCTTTAAAGCTGTTTGAAATTATTGCAATTCTTTTTATTCTCAAGTATACATTTTTAATAAGTTCGTTCTGCACTGCATATAAAATGTAATTTAAGTTTGCTTTATTGATTTACAGCTCTCGTGATTAACGATTCAGTTGCATGCGAAAAATGTCTTAAATGAATGCAGCAAATATAATTGTATGCAGTTCCATAGGTATGCACACGCATTCCCCACTCCCCTGTCCATTTTATTGTTCAAAATTAATTGAAAAAGGAAATAATTTCGATATTAAATTATGCGGCAAAGCGTGGCTGTGAAATATTAATGACACTGACAGCAGCAGCAGCGGTGGCATCCATTTGGCGACAAATGTGTTTTGTTTTAATTGATGCCACACTCAATGGCCTCCGATCGGTTGGAATCATTTAACTATTTACCCGGCAAGCCATTCGATTATTTACAATATTATATATATATATATATATAGATTTTTAACAATATGCATTCATGTTCCAAATGAATTGACAATTTGTGCCATTACGATTCATGGGAAAACGATCAAAGGTGGCTTAAATCGGTCAGCAATGTCCTTAAATCTGACTGCCAAGCTGAGTTCTCTAGGACCTTCTGGAGTGATGGCCACCGAGTGGCCACTTGTCTCGAAAAGTTGTTGAACGAAACCCAAGAGCTGGCTCAGCTGGCAGTCGAGTAAACAAACGACATCCGAATCCCGCCGCTCCTCTCTTTTATTATTTTTTTTGTTCACAAAAATGTACATTCGCCTGTAATATATGGCAGTGTGGAATTTGACGAATCACTTTCAGGGCCGCTGCACTGATTCCAAAAAAAAAAAAGAAAAAGAGTTTCGGGCTTAAAGCGGATGCTTTATTTGACCCACGAGCGACGCCAAATAAAAGGACCTCCATTTGCATTGCGGAAAGGCGCGCGACGTGAGGCCGCTGTTTAATAAAAATAAAGGAAAAAAATAAGGAGGCAGAGGGGTCGCCTTGGTCATTCTCAGTCTTGGGTAAACCTGCATGTCCTTTGGCAAACAGCCGGGGCACAGCAAACGAAATTTATTGGCTTTCGTGGGGGGGCAAAAGGATGCCGAAGTCGGGTCCTTTCTTCCTTTTTTCTGGCCGCCGCTCTGGCCGAAAATTAAACAACAAGAATAACAATTGCAATGGCTTTCTTTGTGAAATTAAGGAAGGATAAGCTCAAGATAAAATCTTATTTTTTTATGAGAAAAAAATTAAGATATTTTACATACAAAAGGAATTAAAATATATAGTATTATTTCAATATGTATTTTCATATTATATTTTTTTTTAGGAAAGAGTCTTCTTCACACTTGAAGTTCGTTAATTTACATTTGCATATAATTAATAAATAACACTTATTAATTTAGTTATCTTTTAAGGGTTTAGGAAATGGTATGGCCTTTTGTTTAGTCAATTCCTTACTAAGGAAGATGTGTGATTTCTAATAAACTAATAACTTTTGGATTTAAAATAAGATATAGAATTACTTCAGGTATCAGAACTTCGAGTTAAGACATTAACTTTTGAAACAAAAAATATATAATTGTATTCATTTTGCATCAAATATTTATTATAATAACCACAAAGATCTAAAGTCGCAGGAAAAGTAGATCAGTAAATCGATTCTAATGAAATAAATGTGAAATAAGAAACACTATTGAGCTTTTAAATTAAATAAAGAATCACTTGTGGTTCGACTGTCATTTACTTAATTAATTGCCTTTTCTTAAATTTTAAACCATTTTACATATTTTCTTTGAATTAAAGATTCATTTTCTATCTTGTTAATTCAAGTATTCTCAAAATTTTCAACCTAAAAACCAATAACCCAGAGAACCAGCACTTGCATTAATGAATCCTTATTCCTAGAACCTCACTATTAGAGTGCATTACATTTCCAAAGAAGTTCCCGAATTCCAGGGGCTTCCTTTATTTTTTGGGGGCTCAGCAGAGCCTCATTAACCGCACTCGAATCGCATTCACAGCTTCCAGGGAATATCTGCTGCAGCTACTGGGAACTGCCTGCTGACTGACTGGCTGACTGGGATCCAAATGCAATCGAGGAATTTCCAAATATTTTTGCATTTCAAGTGCCGGCATCAGCAGTTGCACTCTCATGATGCAGATGAGCAGGGAGGGAGGAGAGGTTTTAAGGGATTAAGGGGGCTGCGATTGCGATTGCGACTGCTCGTGGTGGGTGGTAAAATGAGAGGGAATTGTGTGTGCTTGCAGGATGCATGGGCCTTTGTCGGGAAATTGATTGCACTTGTTGTTGTCTGCTCGGAACTCCGCCAGTCGGCCATCGACTGATGTTGATGATGGCCCCATTTGCTTGAGTAATGATGCCACTTGCTACCGAATACCAAATCGGAGTGGTGGTGAGTAGTAGGAGTTAAAGGCAGTTGCCGCTGTTGCAACCCAAATCGATTTAGTGCACAGCCCGCATCTGAGTCGAATTTCCACATCTTACCGGAAGCCGCCTTTTAGTTTTTCGTAAATGAAAATGCGAAATTTGTTGCCGTTTGCCGCTAGTCGTCGTCCATCCTCATCGTCGTCGATTCTTTTGTCTCTTTGGGAAATCAAATTGATTCGTTAGGTTGGCAATCTGTCGCTTGTTAGGCCAAATTGATTGAAATTAGGTTTAGATCCCTAATCCCCCCCTCTGTTCTGGGATTTGTAGCCTGGTAATTGCTTTCGGTGGCCCTTACCCTCTGTCCCTCTGCAGTTTGTTCTCATTAGATGCGCTCTCTCGCTCAAAGGAATGCAATGAATAGCCCTAACTCCTGCTGCTGCACAAAACGGAAACGGAAACGGCTACCAAGGATCCATGCAATATGCGAAAAATATTCGAGAAATTCTGCATACTTTGGTAGCTGCTAGGACACACACACACGCAACACAAGGGCCTCCGCCGGAGGGGAACTCCCTTCTGGGGAATCAGGGCTATTATTGCACCTCAAAGTCAGAAATTCCGGACGAGTGACAACGATGTGATGTGTACTGCTGGCATTCAAGTGTGCAAATGAAAGCAAATGGGAATCGAAGAGTGTTGGATAAATAACTAAGATGCCAGTAGATCAAATATGTCAAATAATTTCACAGGATATATGCCAGCACAGGATGCTTTCAACATTTCTTTAAACTTCTGAAGAGTTTTTAAATTTAAGGAATTTCTTTAGCTTGCATTAAACAATTAAGACTTGCCTCTAGGTGTTGATATTTTGGCAGCCTGATTACGGTTATATATATAATTTATACACCTTATTTTCAGCTCCCTTCCTCTGACCTGAACTATTTTCGTAGCCACCTTCGATGGGGCCGTGACACAAATTGACTTCGACATCAGGAAAAACAACATCAGGTGCGCCAGATGCGAGAGGTGGCAAGGGTGGTAAATATATATATATTACCCACCTCTCTCTATATATATATATATCGCACAGCAGCAATAACAATAATCATAAATACAGACTGCGAAGGGTTGCAGGCGGCACGTGTCAATGCAGGTCAGAGGTCCCCCACAAATATCTGGAATAACGCATGTTCAACTCTGAGGTAACCACTCGACTCCCCCACTTTAGGCGCTGAGTGGGCTGTTTTTTTTTCCTGGCTCTGATGTTTCTCTAGAGTTCAACCCATGGGAATTCCATTTCAGTTCCAGCAATTCATACAATTGCTAATGGGGTTTCAAGGAGACGACGACGAAAAGTTATGCTCTTCAGAGACCCAAAACATGTTGTTTTCAAGTCAAAGGAAGCTCTAAAAGCTGGCTCTAAGAGAAGGCTCTCCTCAAGAGTTTAATTAATTTCTTGAGACGAAAGTTTTTAGCCTACTTCTTGGAAAAGCGGCTACAAATTCACCGTAGCTCTCTTTATAAAAACTTCTTAATAACTATAATAATTTTTATTTTTTTCGTATGCTTTCGAAAAAAATCAATTCACACTTCACTGAACTTTAGCAATTTTTTTTGTTGCAGTTTGCCGGCAAATTTTAAAACGCTTAAGAACGTAAAAAACAAAGCTCAAGGAGAAATTTGCACAAAGTCTTTGGCAAGTTCGTGCTCTTATTTTTTTTTTTTTTTGCAACTTGTTTCAGTTCGAGGCAAGAGCTCGTCAGAAGTTAAATTACTTTAAACTTATGCATGGCAAAGAATGTAATTGTTAGTGAGCGAAAAAAGCCAAAAACTTTTGCAACAAAGGAACAATTAATGGCGCAGGAAAAAGGAAAATGAGTGGTCGGAGGTAAGGGAAAGCTGCCAGAGAATATATGTTGCAGTTGCAAGACTTTTGCATTGTGGCATCCGATATTCTTGGGTAGGTGTTATTTTGTATCCGAAAATCATTTCCTTGACTGATCTGGCAGATTCAATTACGAAAGCAGAGATTGAAAAAGTTCGCAAGTTATTCTGCAACAAATTTCATCGATTGCAATCGCTGCTGCTGCCATTTGTTTCCATTGCTTTTCAATGGCATATTGCAAATCATGGAACATAAAATGAAACCATCAAAGTGCAAATGCGAAACAAATTGCAAATTGGCAGCTGGGAAGCTGGAAATCTGGCTTGCCGGGTGGCTGAGTTTCTGGGAGATGAAAGAGCTGGAAATTATTATTGAAATGCATTAATCAAAATTTGCTGAGGTGCTTCGCTTTGGTCTTTGTTTTTGGGATTTCATATTTTGGGGTAGTTTCAGCAACAGCAACATTTCCAATAATGCAGCAAAATATATATAAATTTATTTTTCCTTTTCCCTTTGAGGGTGAGGGTGAGGGTGAGGGTATCAATTTGTTTGGCAGGGGGTTGGGCGTTAGAGGGCCCACCCTCTCTAATGGAGAAATGCGAGCTGAAAATGTTTGCCTTTCTCTTGTCAAGAAAAAAAATAGGAAAAACCCTCGGGGAACCATAATTTAGTCTATGTGCCATCATACTTTCAACCGGAACACGAGAAGGTGAGTGAACACTTTTTGCACAGAGTGTGGCATCAGAATTTATAGGTAAACAAAGCTGACGGTCCATCCAAAACCATTATTTTTTACACACTAATTAAAATTGCTGCAAACAAAGGACACCGCCCACACTGTTTTAATTTGAAGTCCTTTAAAAACAGGAGTAAGGGGACATCAGATATCTGAGGAACAAAAGGTGCGTTGGGATTTATGCAGCCACAAAATACATGAAGTCTATGAGACAAAATGCTGTTCGTGAGCGATAACAGTTAACAGGAGCTTAAAGTGGAAATGCATAAGTTAATTACACTGAAATAAATTTAAAAATTTTTTAAATGTATTAAAATATTTTACATTACCAAAGCTTAAAATTTTTAAACATTATTAGTAACAATTTAAAATAGATTTTTAGTAAGTTGCATTAAAAAAAGCTCTTCTATGAAGCAAATTGAAGAAACTTTATTTATTTTCAGGCCACATTTCTGTGATTTCAACAAGTATATCTTATATCAAATATTTTCTAAAAAATTTTAATTATTTCCCCATTTTCTCTCACTGCAAATTCAATAATCTGATAACTCAGTACTTCTACCTATCCATTCAATCGTCTAGCCAGAAAATCTGCTTCACCAAAAATAAAATAATAATATATTCAAAATGTCGGAAATTAGGTTTAAAAGCAAGAAGATTCCACCGCCAAGGGCTCACTGAGAATGTGAGAATGATGAGCAAAGTTTTGCCAGTATTAAGCCGGAAATTTATGTTTCCATAAACAAACACAGGCTGGAGTAGAAGAGCGAGTGGGAAAACTTGAGGATCAAGAAGGAAAAGCAAAGGCCCGAGTAAATATGTTTGAGAGGGGAAACTTAATGAAGCAAAAATCGGGAAAAGCTGCCACACAAGCACTTAAAACATTGTCAACACCCCAGACACACACACACACACACACACTGTTGTACGGTTGTTTGGGTTTTTGGTGGTTTCTAAACTTACCCCCTCCTCAGGGATTTCCCAATGCTGCAGCTCTAGTTTGGAAACTAAAACACAACTTAAGCAGAAGGTGAAAAACTGGGACAGTTGCAGGGGCCACCCGTCACCCGTCAAGTCAAGTGGCAAGCATACAAAAAAGGGGTTGGGAAATGTGGGCTGTAAGACTTTTCCGCCCTTGCTGCTGCAACAACAATTTGTTGCATAGTTGGAGGCGACGCTCGTTGGCAGTCTAAACAATCAGTGAAAGTTGTGCGTGTGTTGGCTGGAAAATGGTGGAAAAAGCCGGCTGCCGCGCTTCAAATTCATTGCACTTCACTCCACTCCACTCCACACAACTCGACTCGATTCCATCAGATGCCACAAAAACTGGGGAAATAAAACACGCCACAAAGGCAGCTGTGACATGTGCGTGTGTGTGTGTGTGTGTGTTAACAAGGATTTCAATTTGCAGAATGGCAGTTAATAGCCTGAAGACGCGACACTTGAAAACTTCCAATTTCAAGAGTTTGGCAAATAGGGCGGCAAGAGTTAAGCTCAATTGGCTCAAAGTCATCGAAGAGCCAATCGAAACATATTTAAGATTAAAGCGAGGATAACTAGCAGTTGAACTATGATTTCTTGGTAATTTTACAATAAACTTTAAAGATAAATAAGCAAATATGAACTTCGTCTTTAACTAAGCTAAAAGGTAAAAATTTAGTTGATAAATGTTTTTTTCTCCCTAAGTTTCTTCAACTTTAAACAATTTAAATTCAGTAATACAGAGTTCTTATGAACTTTAAGGTATTTATTAATATTATAAGGGATAAAAATACTTTAAACAATTTAATTTTAATTATTACTCTTTTGTATTTTTAACCCTTATACCAATCAAATTGTTTAAATACTTAAATTTCCCTTAAAATTCTCTCTTAAATTTAATTTGACAGCAAAAATTATCGCTCACTTGCCACGCAAAACGTGGCAAGTTCATTCGCAATTGTCAGTCACTCAGATGGATAAACGCGTTCTGTTGGCCCCGCCAGGCATTTTGGGCGCTCGGGGGAGGGCTGTGCATCTTCAACTGCCACTTCTCTCTAACCTGCCTCAAAACACCGGGGCGCAACACGATGGCAGGAGCTCTTTGGGTGTGAAAATACGTGCGTTGTTTAATTCAAAACCGAAATGTTCCATCCGCGAGCATCGCTGACAAGTATGCGAAGAAAATGCAATGCGCTATTTTATGGGGCACACACACACACTCACACACACACTACGCACACTTGCCAAGATCGTTGCATGTGCAAATTGTGTGTTGCATATTTTGTGGCGCTTGAAAACATTTTTTTTATGGCAATTTGCCAGGCGAACGAAGCTTGAGAAAACACAACAGAACGGAACAGAACAGAACAGAAATACCCCCAACACACACACACACACACACACACACACACACTTGCAGGCTTGCACACAAAACGCATTGTTGCGGTAAAACAAGGCAGAGGAAGTGCACTGGGAAAAATATTTGTAGTTACAAGATTACCTTGAAATTCATAAAGAAAATATTTGATGTAAAAAAGCAAAATTATACGAAATTTGAAACTATAATTAAGTAAAAGTATAATTTTTTTGACTACACCTTTACTACTTAATTTTCTACATGTTTTTTTTTTTATTTCTTATTTCTTTTATTTTATATAACCTTAATTTCTCGCAGTGCCCAGCGAATAGGAGGAAGGACACAACAATCTAGTACCTGGCCAAGCTTGCCTTTCTCCTTCTGCTTTTGCTTTTGCCTTGAACGCATTTTTCACACATGTTAAGTGCATCTACTGGCCCCTCCCCCTTTTGCATTTTCTTTTCATTTTCCTTGGCCCACCCACCGCCAGCCCCTTCCTGCTGTTGTTCAATAAATAGCCGGCAACATGGTGTCCAGTCCTCCTTTCGTCTCATTTCCGGCTCTCGCTCCTCCTGTGCCGTTTCCTTTTTGTCTGTCATAAAAATGTCCGAAAATGTTGCACACTTTTTGGGGGCTCTTTCGTGTGTTGCCCCAAGTGTTTGCGCCACAGTTTCATGCGCTTTTTACGACACTTCATAGATCCGAGCCACCCAACAGCAGCAGGAGCAGCAGCCACCCAACTTTTGCCTTTTGAAAGGCATAATTTGACAGCAAATTGTTCAGTTTATAGCCAGGCACTAAATATTCTTTCAACTTTCTGCCGAGAGCCGGGAGTGGGCGCCATGCAAAATATATGTATATTCGGCATACAATGTGCCAGCTTTTTGCCACACATACATCTCGTCATCCTGCCAGCAAAAAACTTTGCTTCACTTCTCTTTTTTTTTTTTTGTTGGACTTCCTTTTTGTCTAGAAACTTGGCTCGAAATAATGCAACAAAGTTGCGCCAGGATTAGAAGGAGATGGCATGCAACCGATGTAATGAGTTTTAGCTTTTTAGTAGACCGTTATCAGAGGAGCCACAAGCAGCATAAAAATATGTCTTAATTCATACGAAAATTTCACTGGACCTAAGCGGATTTTCTGACCAACTCGAGCTCTAGTGAGAGAGCCATAAAGTTATTAGATTTTTTTGCTAGTTAGTAATTAGTTTCCGGTACGTGGTTGCTCGGGATAATTGCGGTTAAGCGAAAGGGACAAGCTGTTACTTTGAAAGTTATCTAAATTATTATATTTCGTGGATTTAAAACCAGGAGAAATAGGAAAGCAGGCAGTTTTGAGAGAGTGAAATATCCTTTAAGAATTTTCATCTTCTCATTAATAAATTAAATTTCGTATTTGCGTATAAAGTTACATATTTTTCCCTTCTCAATTTTCCTCACACTTTTCCAATTATTTCTGCAACAACTAAATTCTCAATTCCGTGTGGAGTATTAAGTTTCTCGTAGACAAAGCGAAATCTGGCACCAGCTATCTCTAATTCCACTTAAGACCTCGTGCGCCTGAATATGAAACTCATATTCCTATGTAGTTCCGGCAAAAATCTGCAAATTGCAGTGGTATATATGCAGCATCCACCTTCTAGCCCTCGCCCCAGCGCCCGCTTTTCCCCTGCAGTTTTGTGTAGCAACTCAAAAGCCCAAAAGGACTTTCAGGTAATTTGAACTAACACAACACAGCCAGGGCCAGGCCGGTCAGGGGGAGGTTGAGGGGAGTCTGTGTCTGGGGAATGGGGATCCCCTCCTCTTCCCTGCTCTCTGCTGAGTGGGTCAGAGCCACCCGACCCGTCATATTCCATTTGGTTAACCAAAAGTTACGTGCTTCGGTTTTTCTTTTGTTTTGTTGGCTTTCCTTTTTTTTTTTTGCTCTGCTTGGTTTTTTCTCACTCTCGCTTGAAATCTCTTCTCCCTTTTTGGCCTTTTACCTTTTTTCTGCTGGCTTTTGGCCCCGTCGCGACGCCTGACAAGGCTATGCAACGCATTATTTGCTTTGGATTAGCACTCGCCCTTAGCTGATCTCTCGCCTTCAAGCTCGCCGCCACTCTGGCGTGTCATATAAATTAGCAACAATGAAGAAATTGCAAAATTTACGAGTCCCTCGGGGATGTAGGGGGGGGGTGCGTGTGAGGGCCAGACAAAGTATTTTTTGTTTCCTTCCGCTGCTCATTGAATGTGTTTTTAAAAATGTCTGCTGGGCATTAATAAAACCAAAAAACAAGAAAAAAAAGTGCGGCGGATAAAGAACTATAGGATGGGACAGGATGTGCACTAAGGAAAATAATTTGTTCGGCGATTCAAGAGATACCACAGTGGATTAACTATTAAGAAATCTGTATTTAAACTCTAGTTATTTTTATAAAAATTATTGCAAGATCATGTAAAGAAACCTTTACCCAAACTCTAGTAATTTGTATCAAACTTATACAAAAACACAGCACAATTTTTAGTATATATCAGTGTTTTGTTTGGGTTTCTTAGCTTTTAATAAAAAGAATATTCAGTTCAGTTGCTAAAAAATCAACATTACATTTTTTACTCCTCCTAACTTAAATTCTTAATAACTCTTAAATATATTTTGTATAATACTCATAGATCTGAAGTTTAATATTCCAAAAAATTCTATGAACCATTTTAGAAATTTAGGAACCAATTTATAAACTCTAATTTCTCATTTCATTATTTTCTTTGTTAATCTTCTTTCTCTGTCATTCTAAAATATGTATAAAAAGACTCCCCTTTTTTTCTTCAAGTGCAGACCCATATTGGAGTGCGTGTTTGGCCTGTGGCCTTTTGCTCGTTATTGCCCGTTAAGGTTCACCGAATTGAGCCGCCGACAGAGCCGGAATGCGAAAGCGCCAGAATGTCTGTGAATTTTCCACTCCTCCTCCTCGGACGGTATATTAATTGAAAGTCGCTTTTCAACAGCGGTTTTAACAGTGCCCGACCTACGACCTCCGAACTCGACCCTCTTCCTCTGTTGCAAAACCCTCATCTCGTTCCCGTTCATCCGACCTTTTCTCTGTGTATTTTTTTATCGCTCGTGTATTTTTCGGGGGTGCTGGCGGATTTTATGATGCATTCGATGAAAGGTAAACATATCAGGGGGATTGTGTGGCTAGCTATGGTTGCTATTATACAACGTTAAAAAATAAGGACGAAAGGAAAACAAGCTGGGCAGAGAATATTGAATTTAGCTGAAGTATTCTCTTCACTTGTGCAATATTCGTAGGAAAACACTTTCATCTGCAGGGAAAATATTTGAAATAGTATGGAAATTGCAAACAAAAGAAGTGTGTTATAAATTAAATTGATGTTAGGTTTAAGATTTCCATTAAAAAACAATAGAACATCTTAAAAGAATTTGATTAATTTGTGACTTAACACCTAAAATCACATAATTAATGAAAACACTGCTGATCTTTCATTTCTTTTCGAATTTTCTTATTATTTTCTTCCTTATTATTTCGTTTAATTAAAAACCCCAAGCAGAGCCTCTTATTGCTGCATAACAAAAGTCTGCTGCTCGTAAAATTCTTAATTAAGAAGAAAACTTTCTTGGTACAGCGAAAATTCCAGCATAACATAACTTGTTGCGAAAACTTTACCTGAAACTTAATTAAGTAACTTACGAATATGCCTAGTTAACTACAACTGTCCAACATTTATGCTCTTCCAGCGAACTAGCAAACTTCTAAAAGAGACCTACTAAAACAGACTCCCTTCCTTTTTTCCTCTCCCGCACACACTACATTAATTTCCATTAGCGATGCTTTCACTTTCCCCAAAGTCAGCCAAAAAAAAAAAAACATAAAATAAAATAAAGGTTTATTACGCTTACGTTTTATGGACACAATTGGCTACCCAGAAAATTGAGCAACACTTGAGCTGAGGAGGACCCTTCACACGAATATATATTGTATGTACTATATGCTCACAAATCTAATTAGTCAAACCCTACTGGAAGCGACCCATGAAGCGTTAATGGCCCTGGAGTGGTCATAAAAAATAGAAGACGACAACGAGGACCAAGTTTGTCAATTGCCTTTTAGGGCAGGACTAAAGAAAGAGAGAGAAAGAACGAGGGAGGGACAAATTTTACGATCCTTGCCTTGCCTTCATCCCAATGCACTAAAAATCCTCTCGCCAAATGAGTTGCACGCAGGCATATTAAGTATACCACACGTTGTGCGCAGCAAAATAACAAAAATAAAATTTAATTAATTTCGGTAACTGTTGTGTTTTGTGAAATTCCCATTCCCAGCATTAAATTTTGGACAGGAAACGGAAGTAACCGAAAAAAAAATGTTAATTGGATTTCCGCTTTATGCTTCGCGTTGCCACCGTTTGCTGCTGCTTTTCCCTGCTTTTTTCCCCAGTTATTAATTATGCTCTGCATGTGTTGGCTTACCAAGAAAAAGTCAGCGGGGTGGGGGCTGGGATGTGGTCCTTCTTCCATTCGAAATTCACAGAAAAATGGTTTGGCAAATTTTTAATATCTCTGGATATTTATTTTGGGTCGACGGCCAGTTTCCGTTGGGTAACTTTTTTGTTCTCTAGCAAAATGAATTATTTGAATGGTAAGAATTTCCGTTTTCTCTGTTGGTTTTACTCGTTTTCCTTTCTTTTTTGTTTATTTCCGGCTTTTTTGATTTAAAAACTGTAACTTTTTAATTAGTAATAAATTCAGAGCAGAACCATGATGCCCCGGGGATATTTTGTAGCAGATTCATTGTCATTTGCCCTTCGAACTTGGCCATCAAACTTGTCGCATGTGTAATTCTATTAGCCTCCCCCTGGAAAAGGTCAACTCGAACAGGGACCCAAAAAATAGGGCAGTAAAAAAATAAAAGCGAAACTGTAACATAATTCAATTTATTTAACAAATTGACTGCCACAGCCTGGCCAACTCAAGAGTCCCTCAGGAGGGTCCTTCACGGAGCAAATTTCAGTGTGTGTGTGTGGGTGTAACATATGCAAATTGAGAAATCGCTTAGGCAAGTACTATATATATATATATATATATATAGTGTGTGAGGGCGTGCCAAAATTTGGCTTCCAAATAATTGCTATGTAGA
Organism: Drosophila punjabiensis; assembly: GCA_008042585.1. NCBI lineage: Eukaryota > Metazoa > Arthropoda > Insecta > Diptera > Drosophilidae > Drosophila > Drosophila punjabiensis. The sequence goes on along the minus strand of VNJR01011727.1, from coordinate 272,527 downwards.
ACAAGGGGACAGCCGAGGGGAGGGGGGTACAACGAGTAAGAGAGCATAAATCATAAGGGAAAAAACTGGCAAAAATTTATGTGGCAACCAAGTCCGTTGAGCTGGCAACTTTGGATGAATTTTCCCAAGTATTTCGAAAATGTGCAAATGAATTTTCTTTTATTTTTTATTTTGTAAGGAAATTCCCTGCAAGCCTGTGGCACAAGCAGCTTAAAGAATTTCCAAGAATTGCAAATATGTGTGTGTGCATGTAACAAAAAATATTTTAAATGCCTTTTGCAAGTTTATTTAATTAATGGGAGATTATATAAGCTCAGGGTTTTGTAAGTTGTAGACAGTAATTATATTTATTTGACATTTTAAAAGGAGTATTTAATTTTTGTTTAGAGGTGAGAAGTAAGAATAATAGTAAGAAATAATTTATTCTGGATTTAAGAAAATTTCAAGTTAAACAAGAACAAGTTCAAAGAAGTCACCACATTCTTCACAATTTACTTAATTTAATGCTTTGATAAATGCTAAAAAATATATAGAACTCTGCACAGCATTTACGCTTTCTTTCTTATTTTCCCCTTTCTCTTCTTTCTGGCTAAAACAAAAGGCCCATTAAGAGTAGGCATGGAAAGCATTCAAAGGGCAACTCTATATGTATCTGTGTCCAAACTTCCGCTGCGTGCCGTCGGTCTGTCTGCCTGTCTGTGTGCTGAATTATTTATGCCTGCACGACAACAACAATTTTCGCAACACTAACAACAATAGCAACAACAAAAACAATAACAACAGCAGGCATGACTGGCTTTGGTGGAACAAGAAAATGGACGGCAACAATATGGCCGAAGGGGCAGAAAAAAGGTTAAACCGTGGAGCGTGCAATGAGACAAATACACACAGACACACACAGGACACACAGGCCGGGAGTCACGCACACACACCAACACTTCGTTACACACACACACACAAAGAAAGGCACAACTCCTAACCGTAAAGGACACATGGCGCATTGGTCTCAAACAAAAGGCAGTTAGTTTTTGACTTTTGGCTGCCAGAAAGCATTTTTTCGCCTAACCAAGGAATTAAGGGGTAGCGGGGGTATATTGGGTTTTCAATTTTTAATATTTTTTAGTAATAAAAGGTTAAACAGTTTATTTAAAATATAAAGTATACAACATGGTGTACGCCTAAAACCAGTTTTCTGAATTTTTCTGTTTGCAAAGTTCGTTTTTAAATTTTGTAGAAACTTTGGAATTAATTTTTTATGTATTTAATCGAATCTTTAACCACTTAATTTAAATATTAATTCTATACCCGAACCTTTAGGTACTCCCTAGTCGACTTTAGTTTTCCCTTTTTGATTTTCCCCCCAATTTTATTGTTGTTGTTACCCCTTTTTTCCAGCTGTTGGGAAACGTTTGCCGTCGTCATTGTCGTCGCCACGCTGTCTGGTCTTTGGACCTTTGTGCTTGTTATTTTTTTTTTCGGGTGACTTATAAATTATGAACAAAGTTTGGGGGGGGTGTTGGGAGGGGGAAGGAGCTCCTGCTAGCCGTGTTTCCTGGTACATAATTGCAAAGTGGCAGACAAGGAGAGAGCGAGAGAGGACGCTACATGTGGGAGCTGTAAAAGCTGAACACATAATGCGTGGTCGGGGAATCCCACCTCCTTTGAGTGGCAAATGAGTGTAAGAGAGTCTAGACACGGGCCCAGATGATGAAGTCTGCCAGACAGACGATGATTGAATAGGAAATATAGTTGTCAGTTTCTCAGGGTTTCCTTGATTTACGCTTTGTTTATTTATTGTTGAGTGTGATTTAGCTTACCTGTAAAGAGAGAAAAGGAAAAGGGGATTAGATATTAGAAATTATACAAAATATTAAATACTATAAATATATTTGTAAACTGTATTAAAAGTTGTCTTTTATTTCTCAAACGTTTAAATAGAAACTTTGAAATCCTTTAAATAAAAATATATTTAAAATAGAGAAAATACAATGCCCCTTTGCTCTGTCTCTTTATATTCAAATACTTTTCTTCCTATAACTTCTTATACATAAAAATCCATTTAATAGTTAACTTGGCAATATCTCAAGTGTTTTGTTTATCTGCACAAGCAGCACAAGACAAACCCAATCAGTATCAATTGCAGGACCAACGTCAAACAAGTGAAGTAAGTGAACTAACAATGGACCAAGTCTAGTCCTTCCAATATGCCGAATGCCGTTTGCAGCTATCCCCGGGTTGCTCCTGTTCCTATTCCTGCTCCTTCTTCTGATTCTGCTCTTGCTTTTGCTCCTTCTTGTGCCCTGACTGCCCCCCATTGATGTTTATCGTTAAATTCAATTTGCAATTTATAAGATTTTATTCGTTGGAGACGAGCGAAAGAGCCGGAGAAAGCTTGTTATCAGGCAGCAGCTTTCCTCTTCGGAGGCCCCTTAACACTCCCCAATCAGTGCTGCCAAAAAAAGCACTTTCAAAGCAAATAAATGCTTATTCCTTGAATAAATAATGATCATATTTGATTTATAATTAGTTAAATATGAAGATCCAAGTTAAATATTGTTTAAATAACTCAAATTTAAAGACACATTCAATACTTAGTGCTACAAAGTCGTGTCAAAAGGCCAGAACTGGATGCACACATGGACAGGCAGCACTGTCGCCTACAGATATCCTATAAATTGTGCAGCTGCGCATTCCATGCGAGTAACGCTCAATGCAATGGGTAGATGGCCACCGAATGGCATCGTACAGCAGCAGCAGTGGGTGTCCTGGGGTGTCCACTGAAGTGGAATGCATGTACTGGCAGCTGAGATTCCACCGGCTCGCACCGCAACAGCGGCACCCGAAAGCCACCTTTCTCTCTTGGTCTCTTGGTCAACTGCCAATATCATGTTACGTGGCTTTAAGCAAAGTTCCTGCTAAATCCGAAATCCGACCGAACCATTATCTAATCTCTTTCTGTTTTTCCTTTGTCTGTGTCTGCGACTCTTTTTCCCTGTTTTAGGTTGTGCCCTTCCTGCATTTCCCTGTCAGATGCATAACATTTTCCTCTTCCCTTCGGCGGCTGTAGCGACCTGGGAATAATAAGCAAATGATTTGTCATGTTAGCTACTCCTCCTCGGAGGACATCTTCGGCAGGATTCAATTTGCCATGACAAATGCTCAGGAGCTGGAAGCCATGGAAAAATGCAAAGGATGCAATGGATGCAGTGGTAAATGGAGATTTAAATAGCTGGTTGGGATTCCAGAATCTCTGTCATTTCTCTTGACATGCTTTTCGTCCTTGTTTAGTATTCAATTACGGGGTTTATTTGCATGAATTGTTCCATTAGAGTTCTGTTCTCATCGGATACTTTGTTGAAAAATGTATATTTGAATGATTCTGAGAGAAAATTCAAATCAATTTATGATATTATTTAGTAACTATTATTCTTTATTGTTCTCTTATATTTCTTAATTCCTAAAAAAAAAAAAACATAAATAACCTAACAGCATTTATTATTCATAAACAAAACTCCCCACAAACCACGAATTATGATTCATTGTGAAAACTTATCGCTTTGTATCCACTCATTTTAACTACTTGCTTCCCGAGTTGTTCTTTTGGACGTTTTGTGTACATTTGTCTTACGTGCTTTTATGCGCTTTTAGTACTTAGTTAAACAATTTGGTTAAAAGTTGGAAAACACAACGTGCACACACACACTCATAAGCCCAAAAGGAAACCACTCTCGCTGGATGAAACGTGCGTGCATTAGCAGTCAAATACTTGAGCAACTTTCCGCTCACTGTTCCTGTTCCTGTTGCTTTTCCAGCTTTTCCCCACTTTTCCGGGTGCTGCAAATTAAACGTAACTGCGCTAAAGACACGTACGCTCTACCAGGTGTGGCTGCAGACTGCAGGCTTCTGGCTATGAGCACCCAAAAAGGGGGGCGTGGCAGCCTAATTGCGCCAAAAAGCCAGTTAATAACGGTAGCAGAACGCAAACAACACACGAACAATGGATGGCGAATGGAATTAAATTAAAGCTGGTTTATGTATTTTTTTTTCTCCGACTAATTGGAGAGTGTATTTATTTTAGTATACTTTCAGGACTAACAGCTGGGTCTCGAGTAATAGGATTAATTTTTATACCTAGTACATATTTCGTACAAAAGTGGTAAAAGTTAGGGCCCACTGAGAGAAGGGACAGCTCGGAACTATATTGTATATTGTAGCTATATCTTTTTTGGCTTGAAGTAAATTTATATCAAATAATAAGAGTTTTGTTGAAAATTAGAGTAAAATCTGGTAATAAACATGGTAGTTATTAGACAATAAAGTTATTATGTATATTGAACTTCTGCAACATTTACAGTTGTGCTAGCAACATGTTCCAAGCAACATTTGTCTTTATTTCGTTGCTGCGCAACATTCTCTTAGCAATATTTGTCATCATTAGCAACACTTTCTTTTTCCTTTCGCCTTGTTTAATTTATACTTTTCATAAAATTTGATTTTAATTACAAAAAAAAACAAGAAAGGAAGCTAACTTCGGCACGCCGAAGTTTGTATACCCTTGCAGATTCCAATTGTGTGAATTATAATCTATCCCAATATAATAAAACTACTTTAATATACATACAATTTTTAGTTTTAAATTTTTTCACATTTTTACATGTAAAGTAAAATGTAATTTTTCTCCACGTTTACCGATCGTTTGTATGGCAGCTATATGATATAGTCATCCGATTCTTATGAAATTTACAACAAAATTCTGAAAAAATATGAAATACTAGTATCTCAAAGTAGAAGAAATTATGTTGAAAGCTGACAAAGCTATAATTTTTTTTCTGAAAATTCCACGACCGTTCCTATGGCAGCTATATGATATAGTAGTCAGATTTTTATAAAATTAAATCCAAAAATCTGAAACAATATAAAAAGCTCAAAACCGAGAGTTGATCAAGATATGTTAAAAAACAGTGAAGCTATAATTTTTTTTTAACAAATTTACGGATCGGTTGTATGGCAGCTATATGATATAGTTGACCGATCCGGCTCGTTCCGACTTATATACGAGTGAGAGTATATAGAAGACTATCTGCAAAGTTTCATTCAGATAGCTTCAAAACTGAGGGACTAGTTTGCGTAGAAACGGACAGACGGACAGACAGACAGACGGACAGACGGACATGGCTAGATCGACTCGGCTGTTGATGCTGATCAAGAATATATATACTTTATAGTGTCGGAGATGACTCCGTCACTGCGTTGCAAACTTCTGACTGAAATTATTATACCCTGCAAGGGTATAAAAAATGGTCGTGTTTTTTTTTAATTTCACACACAATGCTTTGGGTTCCGGGAACCTCATAGTTGGTTATATTTGACTTTAGATTTCTTACATGATTTAATAATGTATTTTTTTCATAGGAATAAGTAGTTTTTGTTATTAAATAAGCATTTCGTTTTTAATTTATTTTTTATTTACTTTTTCATTGGATTAACTGATGCACTATTATTACGACCGCAGCTGTCTGTGCGGATCTGTGCGAGTTATTTGCTGGCACATATACTATTAAATTAAATTTAAGCTCGTTTGGCAACCGCTAATTAGAAGAGTTACAACTTGCTTGGCAGCCTGTTGTTGGCTGATCGGAGGAGAGCAAGTGCCAAGGCGGGTAAGGGAGGAGAGGGGAGGCTGAGGCGTGAGGTAGAGAGAGAGCTAATTAAGCGTGAATTTATGCAAACGCATGTTGTGCATACGCCTCGTTTGCCAAACTAGCAACTCACGCACACTCGCACAAACACACACACACTCTCTGTCTCTCTCTCTCTCTCGCACACACACACACGCACACTCCTACATTATTCATGCTGCCCAATTATGCACAGGCCACAAAAGTAGGCAACATATTTTTTACTCGCTCCCTTCCGCTATCCGCATTTTTAATTTAATGCCACCCAAAAAACATTACCATTCCCCATTTTCCAACATTTCCCCACTTTTCCAGCCCGGAGGCTGACCAACTGTTTTTGCCATTAAGCTTTATTTATGAGCCTGCTGGCGGGCAGTGCGAAAAATTTGATAAAAATTAGCCTCAACGCCTAATTGCGCACATAATTGCAGTGAAGCGTGTGCATTGTTTATGGCTAATGGCAAAATTATATATGTATCTACGCGCCAAAAACAATGAATGATTTGCTGGCTTATAAGGGGGGGAAAAATAACATTGCCAAAATTAAAATGCGAGTGGAGCCAGCATGTTAAAATATGTATAACGACTCCCTCGAGCACACGTATGTTTTTCTGCTTTCGTTTATTTCTCGTTACTTTTTTTTGCGTTTTGCGGCAGGCACTTGAACAAATCAAATAAGCACGCATTTCACTTGTGGCACGTAACGGGAATTTGAGTGAAGGCACGTGAGCATGCCCAGGAAATTAAGTAAATGAGGTGGGCAGAAAATGAAAGGATATACATAGGTGGAGCAGATACGAAGATCCGGATATAGAAGCACCCTTAAAAGGTAAGTATTTTCAGGAGATATATTTTATATTAATTTATATATCTGAATTATAAGGCAAGTTGTACCGAAACCCTAAAAATTGACAAAATTAATAGGTTATTTATATATATTACCTAATGTCTAATTATTAATTTACTAAGGAAGCTAGGAAACAATTGTGTCTCTGTATGACTCCCAAATCTTATAGCTTATCCTGTGTATTATCCTCTGATACCCTCTCTATACAGACTGTATCTCTTAAACACAACAATAATAGACAGGAAATTCAACAGGAAATCACCTTACCTCCCACTCACTTCGCCTTTTTTAAGAACTCCTTTAGCCTTGACCCATTATCTACAAGTTTCGACCACAACTTTCGCTGAACAGCTGGCCACTTGGTAAACAATAAAGGTAATAAGAAAATTGCGCCATAAAATTATGAATATTCCGTAGAGCTCGAAAAGTTCGATTAAGGTTCCAGGGGGTAACCTCAAAAGCACTAAAAACTGAGGCTAAATGCATTTGTCCAACATTGTAGGGCAATAAAGTCAACTTAATTACAACAAAGTGTTGGTAGAGAGGAGGAAATCAGGCTGGTCGAGTAAAGGACGCTTAGGTAACGAGCAACTTTTGTGTGCAGCTTTTGTTTTCTTAATGAGTTGCGGCATCGAAGTAGCAGCAACAGCAGCAGCAACAACATTAGCAACAACAAGTAGCAAACAGCAGTTTCATAAACTTGGCCAAAAAGCATTTGAGCCCGAGACAAGACAAAGTCAGCCGAGCAGACAAGGTGCTGAGGGTCTTTAAAAGTGTACTAAAACTGTGCTGCATATGTTGCACAACGTAAGCACGTTAACTGTCTTACACAGAAAATAAAAGCAATGTTAAGAAATATATACAAAAGTGTACAAAATACTTTAAACATAAGTAAACAGCGAATAAAATGAGCCTACAAGGAAAGCAAAAAAAAAAATGTTTATTCCTTCCAACCTTGATTTTAAGGCGCAATTTCATTCCTTTAAAATTCTTTAAAATATATTTTCAGCACAAATATTTATTGCTTATTTTTCTTTCCTTTTTAACCTTTTTTTTTTACAGTGTATATATAATGTTTCTGGTATCCAGGGGGCAAGATGAAAGGAAGCGACATCGGAGGCAGCGCCACCAATGGCAACAATGGCAGAACAAACGACGCGTCGGATAACGGAAACGGAAGTTGCTTACAAGCGTAGTAAGACTCTTAGAGCAACAGAGACAGAGCGAGAGGAAGGAGCGAGATAGCACACATACACACACAGACAATGGAGCGTTTTAGGGAGGCACGACTGTATCTTAATGGCTTAAGCTTTAAAATGTGTTGCATACTTTATGGCGCCTTTCATCTTTTCAGCTTTTTTGCATAGAAATAGAGTCAACAGCGAAATGGCAGCCGGAAAGCATCGAAAATGCAAATGATGCCTATTGGAAATGCTCGTTTCCAGCTTAGAGAGAACGGGTCTCAGTGCCCTGAAGGTTACATCATCTATAAATCATCGACAAGCCCCGCCGATCTCTCCCTCTCTTTTTTCGGAGTTAACTTTTGCTTAACCAACAGCATTTATTCCCGCAATAATGTACCCACAACAACTTGATATCTCTGGCATTTGGGGCAAAAAGTTGCCGGCAACACTTTTCAGCCCAATCAACTGTAAGCCATATTTTAATGGGGCTGCCAGGCGTGTCTCTGTCTCTGTCTCTGTCTGTTTTTGTTTTTTTTTACCCGCACACACAGGCACACACTCCATACATACATATGTGCCTGTGTGTGCTCTTACAAAGTCGAGGGAATAATATTTACAAAATGTATTTATTATTATCATTGCCAGTGTTCAGTTGACGCTGGAAAAAAAAAGATTCCATTGGCCTGCTGTTTGTGTTTATTTGTGGGATTCGGCGGTGTGTGCCTGCATTTAATTAAGTTTTGTCGGTTTTTAAGTGTGTCCGTCTCTCATTTCCTCTTCTCTGAGCGCGATTACGCTGATAAGTTTCATTTAATAAAAAATAAAATAAAATAAGGCGAAAAATTCTCCGCTCGTGTGTGTTGTGCCATAAATATTTTTTTCTGGCTGCCTCGCGTTTTGCATAAAATATTTATGGCATTAAATTGAGCGTTAGCGAATTTTTTTTTAAATGCGATTTTTGAGCTTGCCTGGGATTTATCACATGATAAACTGTTTTAACGTTTATGCACAAAAGGAATTTCAGATATGTACAGGACATAATGGCAGTGGAAAGAAGACATTATGGGGAAATGGTGTGGTTCTGATAATAAAATCGAACGTATAATCGGATAATGTAGGGATTAAATGGAATTTAAATTGACTTTATATTTTAGATGCATTTTAAGGGAAGCTAAAAATGAATTTTAGTTTATTTCGGATCTTTAGAAAAATCATTTCCCTTTTAGAATGAAAGACTTCCTTTAAAATAGAGTTCCCAGTAGAGCTTTATTGGTTCTCGTCATCTCTTAAAAATAATCCATTTGTTGCTGTCGTGTGTCAAATAACATAAAATAATATGCGGTTATTCATAGTTTGGTTAAATACTTGGTTAAATATGGGGATTAAATATGGTTTGATAGATATATAGATAGATAATGGGAGTATTTATCCCTTTTATAGTTTCATTTTCATCTCCTCCAGCATTCGATAAACCTTGACGAACTTCTTCTCCACCAATTCGGTGAAGGTCTTGATCTCATTCCGCACCACCGATAGTTCCATGGCAGCATCCGATCCTCCAGATTCGCACTTCTTCGACTGCTTGTCGCTCTCGTACCAGCAGGCAATGCCATCCACATAGTCGTCGACCAACTCCGGTGCCGTGGTGTCCTCCATGAAGGATATATCGCGACGCTTCACAAAGGAACTCATCAGGAGCTGCAGGAAATCGCAGTTCCAGTTGTTCTGCTGAAAGTAGAAATACTGCAGTTCCTTCAGGCTGTCAAAGATGGTGATCTTCAGGGAGTAAATCGAGTTCCCGGATATGTCCAGCATCTGCAGGTGACCCTGCTTCTTGAACACACCCTCCGGCAGTTCGTGGGCATTGGTGGCCGAAAGGTTCAAGCGCAGCAACGAGGTGAATCTCCTCAGAGGATTCCCCTGGAGATTGCCCAGCGGATTGTGCGACAAGTCCAGGCTGCTCACATTCCCAGCCTGCGGAATGTGCGGCATTTCCCTAAGCGAATTATTATGCAAATCCAGTTCCCGAATCACTCCATACACGGTCAGTCGCCTCAGGTCGCAGCTGTGAGCTGCAACAACGTCCAGGGAACTGAAGTTCAGGGTGAGCTCCTGCAGAATATTCCCAGAAATATCCAGATGCGTCAGAAGCGGCTGCATCTTCAGCAGTTCCGACTCGAAGGCAGTAAATCGATTCCGGGCCAAGTTCAGTTTCGTAAGGTTCAAGTTCCGGTCAAATATACCACGGGGCAGGGCCTCCAAACGATTTCCAGCCAGATTTAGATCCTGCAGCTTTCGCATGCCCCCAAAGACTCCCGGGGAGAGCTGCTCCAGCTGATTGTCGGCCAGGGACAGCTCCTTCACCTCCTTCAGGGCATGAAAGCTGTTGTTAACCAACTGCTTGAGTTGGTTAGACTCCAGATGCAAAATGGCCAGATTGTCGGCCCCCAAGAAGATATTCTTGGGTATATCCCTCAGGCGATTGTGTCCCAGGAACAGGCTCATCAGGTTGCTGGCACCCTCAAACTGCGGCTTCTCGAATGTCTCCAGCGAGCAGTTCTCCATGCGCAGGATCTGTAGATCCGGAAACGTGTCGAACAGCAGATGCGGGATCTTGGCGATGCTCGAGTTGATGAAATTGAGCATCGTCATGCCCGGAATGGGAGCCTGCGAGAGGATCACATAGTCACTCCGACCGATCTCCACGTTCGTGCATATTCCGGCACTGCAATGATCCTGCAGCCAGAGGCGCCGCAACTGACCATTACCGGAGGGCGTGGCCAGTTGGTAACTGGCGGGCATAAGCAGAACCAGCACCAGACATAGCCACCCCATCATATATATATATATATATGTTTTTTTAGTTTTTAAAGTATTTTCCCGTCGCGATTGCAGGACTCCCGATCCTTAAGCTCGGGAGCCGCCAACGAAGCGCTCGCCACGGCGCAACTGGCTCAACTGGCTGAACAGCTTCCAGCGTTCGAATCGAAACCGATCCACAGATCCGGAGATTTGAATATCAAGAGACTGCTGATGCTGATGCTGATGCGATGCTGGTGCTGCGGATGATGATGATGATAGTTCCACCCCAAATGCGGATGCGGGTGCTTCAATTCAATCGGATCGCCAGCAAACATTACCAAGCGACCCCTTTTCCCAGTTCTGTGTGTTCAGTGTCCAGTGTTCTGTATTCTCTGTTCAGTGTTCAGTTCTGATTTAATTTAATTAAACCCCTGCCTGGTTTCTATGCTATGCCAAAAAATATGTACACATATATCGTGTTGAACTTTCAATTTCGTTCTCGTGCGACAAACTATTTCACTATATATACATATATGTACGCTTAGATATAGATATATATTTTGTGCACTTTTGTTTTATTGCATTTTATTATGTGAGTGTGTTGGTTGTGTGTGTGTTTCTATGCTAGTCCATGTCTGACTGATGAAAATGAATGTTTTTTAAAGTAGGAAATGCTAAAGCATAAAATGTCAGGGGATGCAGTCGTTATTTATGGTATCTAAGGAGAAATATGGCTATTTTTATAACCAACAAAATCATGTTTAGAAAAGAGTTTAAAGTTGAGTTCAAAGCGATTTAACAGGAAAGCATTTACACAACGCAATTAAAAGCGATTTAACAAGAAAGCATTTACACAACACAGGTGTCAAAGTTATTTATGGTTTTGAAAGAATCTTTGGCAAAGAAAGATAAATATTTGAATGTATCTTTTTCCAGCTTTTATTTGTTAGCAAAGAAAGCTAAATACAACAAGGTATCTACTTAAAGAAATTGATTACAAGATTAAGCTTTAACTTTAACATAAACTTGAAAGAAATTATGTAAATCGTTTAATCTCCTGAAGAACCAAAAGATATTCCTTGAAATTGTTTATTTGCAATTTATCACAAAACCCAAGCAAAGGGCTTTATCTGCCGTTCTATCTGCCTTCTTTTGGCCAAAACCACACCCAATGAGTCATGGCCAAAGATCTTGGGATAAGTTCAACCAGTTTGGCTAGCTGACCCAATTAAATTGGGCAGTTTTAAATTGATTACACCAGTGCTCGCAACAAGTTCGCAGAAGAAAGGTTCTGAGATCTCAGATCTTATCCAAGCCCAAGTCTTGGGTATAAAAGCGGTTGGCAGAAACATAAGAGTCAACAGTCAAGCAGCATGAATCGCAGAGTGCAAATACTTAGTGAGTTGAGAAAATAAAACCTAACACTCGAAGAACTTTAAAATAATATTCATTAATTTCCAGTGATCTTGGGCCTCATTTGCGCCACTCAGGCAAGAATTCCCAATTTACGGAGAGTGGTTGGCTCCGGACGCGCTGCCGATGTGGATGTGGAGGAGCCGCAAGGCCCTCAAATTCTCATTTACTCCCCGGGTGAAGCCACAGCTAGATCTGATGATCAGGAACCCACCTTCCAGGAGCCGCAAATCAGGGAAGAGGTGGCCGAAACAGAGAAAATGGAGTCCAAGGACAGCCGCAAGATTCCCGACTATCTTTACTCGAATGCCATACCCATGGTGAATGACAAAAATCTCAACTATGTGGTGCCTCAGGTGACAGCATATCCCGTGGCCTTTGGCCCCTCCATTCTCTCCAAAAGTGGTCTCAGTCAGAACCAGGCCAATGCCTTACCCATTGTAGTCGTGCCTCGCTATCAACTCGGCTTCAATGTCCAGGGTCAGCAGGGAATCTCGAACTCCCAACTGAGTTCCCAATTAAACTCCCAATTCAACTGGCCCAACTTCAATCTGCTGCCCACCAATGCCAATCTGGTCAGCGAGTCGGTGGCCTCTGAGAAAGAGGAGACGCTGTCAGGACCGACCTATATCCAGGTTCCTGTGGCAGTACCCGGACCTCCTGGACCACCCGGACCGCCGGGACCACGAGGACCTACCGGACCCACTGGCCCACGTGGTCCTCGAGGACCAGCTGGGGAATCTGGTTTAATTTCAGCCCAGAAACCTCCCAACATTTGGTATACCCAAGCTGGTAGCAGCAATAATAAGCAGCCATCCTACTCCACACCCTTCTCAGGTGGTTATCAGAGTTGAATGAACAAATAAAAATAAATCTTAAAGAAAATCAGAATTTAATTTTGTATTTATTTATATAAAACACACACTGAATTTGACCTTCAACTAGAAATATATTTTTTTTTTAATAAAATAACTCTTTAAGTCCCTTGTCTTTATCAATCTTTAGATATTAAGGTTCTCTTACCCAATATTGTCTCGTAAAAGTCTCATTTAATTGTTATTATTGACAGGATGTGCTTATGGTCACCATTCTCCCTCCCCTGGTCTTCTTTAATCTATGATTTCAGTATATAATATATATAGTATCTATGCTGCCGGTACACTTGCACTTCAGAGAGCACGTCGCTGGCATTATCTGTGGCATTATACTATACTATCTGCCGCATTATATCTATTGTAACGAGTGTGTCAAACGTTGCCGTTGTGGTCAGGCCATAAAAGGTCCGACGGAATTCTCGTGTTGGGTGTCACTTTATGGCACTCTACACGGCACCACACACACACACACACACACACAGATACACACATGCCGACGTAGGCATTATGATGATTGTGTGTAATTTACATGGATTTTAATATCACTTGCCACAACATCTGGGGGAGGCAAATAGAACATGCTCGTTTATCTATGTTTGTTTATTTTTTATACCCTCTTTTACTTTTTTTTTGGCTCTGTTGCTGGCCGCCCATTGACGGGGCACCTGAAACGATTGCCATCCCTGTTGCTCATTTAGTAAATGGTTCTTAAAAACGCTCAACCCATTTTGTTGTCATTTAGTTTTTATTGCTCCTTATATATACACACACACACACACATAGTTATGTGGGCTTCGTTGGCTTCAATTGATACGCAGCACGCATTTGTTTCAATTAAATGAGCCATGTTTCGTTCGTTTAGTGGTTGTCTGAGGCCTGCTCATGGATCCACAAAATGATGGATGACTTTGGAGGAAGCTAGGGATAAAATATATGTTTTATTTTTTTACTCAGAGGAAAAGAAGAGATGCCTTCTTTAAACTTTCTTATCTGCGGCCGTGAAATGAAACGACAAGACAGGATGACAAGCAGGATTGTCGGGAGGAAAGCTAAGAAAATTGCCAACACATGTTGTATTCGGGGAAAATTATTACAGTAAACCAAGTGGAAGGATGTGTGTGTGTGTCAGAGTGAATAAAATTTGAATTAAAATGTTTGTTTGTTACTTGGCAACAACAACAATAACAGCTCCTCCTGAGTGAGTTGACAACACCTGACTGATTAGGACACTTTCTGCGTACATCAAAAGGCGTTTTGGGGACCTCCTGCTGATTAAGTTAAAATGTTAATAAATGTGATTATCGTGCTGCGTTCGTTATAGGCCCTGCCCCTCCGGCTTGTTGCCATTAAAATGATTATGGCAATAAATAATAAAGTGTGGCGGGATGGATGCGTGTGCTGGCAAGGATTCTTGGGGAAAGTATGGCAACACTTTGATGTGATCCCAACAAATGGAAGCCACGTGGCGTATGCGTGATAAAACAAGTTTTTCTTGAAGGAGAGCCTGTAGGATTTTTGTAGATATATTTTTAAGATTTCAGTACAAAAAACTGATTCGTTACAATAAATTAAACGGTACACACAGTCCCTATTAAAAATCTGACAGAATAGTAAGAAACTCGCAAATTTATTTGATTGAAGAAATAAAAACGAAATTCGCATCGATGTTATATTTTATTCTGGAAAATAAATAAATACGAAACTTTAAACAATTCTATAAAGTTGTTGTGCAAAGGAAAAATTAATTTTAAAAAAATGTCAACAATAATAAAGCCACTCAAAAACTATATGCTCAAATATATGCATGGAAAGTAGGGTCAATTATACAACTCTGCAACAAAAATTGATATTTATTCTACCAAAAAAAAAATTATATATATATAATATAAAAAATATTCTTTAAGCCAATATGAAAAAGCTACACTTAAAGAACAAATAACACCCAAATAAAAATGACAAAAAAAACTCGAGAATATTAAATATCTTTAGCATGGAAAAACCAAAGCTAAAATCACAGCGATCAGAAAAAATTTCTCGGCAAAAACCATTTAAAGTAAACAAAAATGCAAAGTATTCAACTCCATCAAAGCCAGCTCCAGACAAATCACCTAACCGAGAGTTTATTAAAAAATTGCTGCAAAATATTTGCCATGGAATATGAACAGGAAAGATATTTTCAACGAGTTTAAATAGCCAACGGAGCTGCTGCGTGAAAAAAATAGGAGAAGAGAACTGGGATGATGATGGTGGCACAGAACAAAAGTTGGCTGTAATTTGCAGGCCAAGTCAGCGAAATGAACACTGGCCGGAACTACGGCGTTTTGTGTGCAAACTGACAATTTAAACAAAACAGCGAGAGAGTGCAGAAAGGGACAGCAGAGGGGAGAATTCTAAAAAGGAGGAAGGAATTCTTAGGTTGACTAAGAGATACTTGGTAGGAATAGTCGAAATGTTTCCCTTTTAGCTGTAAAAAGATTGATAACATTATCGATGTTTTTCAATATTTTTTGGGGGTACTTTTGATACTATCATGATACTATCTTTCCGCATAAAATGGCTAAGTAAGAGATATAAATTAATAAACAAGTGAAAAAATACAACGAATTATGATTCTTTTCGTTAGTATTGTAACAGTCGATATAATATCGATAATGAAAAAACATTTATCAATAATATCGATTTTACCACCGACCTTGCTATAGATTTATTTTCTATAAAAAGAAAGTCATATTGTAAATTTATAATTTTCAAAGTCAAAATTGATCGATAACTGATATTTGTATCGATATCGATAAAGACATATGATTGAATACAAAACGAAAATAAATTTTGTTTTTTTTTACAAACTTAAGATAATAATTAAGATTGACAATAGAAGTTCAGATAAATAAATTAACTATTCGATAAATTCATAAAAATATCTATATTTATCGATAGCATTCTATATCGATTTTAAACGTCTTACTCTTCAAATTAACTCAAGTTCATTATACCCATAGTATATACACAGTAAATGCTAGGGTATAAAAAGAACTTGGCCGGATATAATAGGATAAGGCAGGACGACGACTGGACGGGACAGGCCAGGACAGCGCTGGATGAGCGGTTGCAGCGGAAGCTCCGCCATTTTCATGCCAGCTTGGCACTTGCATATTTCATGAGCCAGAAATTTATGAAGGAGCGAACAGCGCGATTCGATTGAGTTGTCTCTCAACTTTCGGGCAAACACTTAGTGCGGCTCCGAATTCCCGCTAATAATTCGCACACGCGACTATCATTTATTCATTCGCTTTGCATTTGCATCCGAAATGCGGCTCGAACGGATTAATATTTTATGGAAACCGCAGCGCGGAGACACAGAGCGCACAGGACACAAGACACAGGCTCAAGCTGAGGCTTAAGTGCTAATGAAACACGCTCCTGAAATATTCATGTGACGGCAAAATGCTCTTTTTTGAACTTTCGGTCCCGAGGTTCATTAGTCGGATTTGCATTATACCCAGCGACCTCGTGTTTTCTACTACTTACGCCTTTTTGCCGGTAAATTTACGTTTTATGTTCTGTGGATTCTGCTTACCTGCAAAGAAGAAAGGAAACAGGTAATTAGATAAGGCTATATTAATCGGTGTGGATCAACTTAAAGCTCTAACAGATTTATACGACGTCTAAACTGTGGGGCAAAATGGGGAATTCTCCCTTTAAATGCAATTATACCACGCTCTAATGACTTTTAATTAGCGCAGAGATTTGTAAACACACACACAGGAACATGGTCTTATCTAAGGACATGATGTCCTGTGCCCAAAGCCAGGTAGGAGCCAGGTGTGGTTTTGTCTGGGGCAGCTTCTATTTTTTTTTTGTTTTCTCTTCTGCGGCTCTTTTGTGCTTCCATTCCATTGGACAATGACCATAAAAATGGCCCAAAGGGGCAAGCCATTTTAACTGGACTCCTGCCTTGGCAAGGACCAAATCCTTAATTACCATTACACACACACATGCAAGCAGTACGGGCACAGTTGTGGTAAATAGAGTAGGAACAAGGAAGTAACCTAAATATTAAATTTACTTTATTTAAAATGGATATAAATTTGTTTTAGAAGTAACAAATAATTTTAGGCTTTAATTTAGTTAAATTACAAATAAAGACCTCTAATTGTAAGCAATAAATTCTTAAATTTTTATTGAAACTGAATTTAAATATTCTCCTACACATTCTAGAAAATAGTTTATATATAATTAATATATAGCGTATAATCCCCACATATCAACCACTATTTTCCGATCCCCTTCTGTAAGTAGTTAAAGCAGTTTAGCCTTAGGTTCTGTCTCTCTGTCGCTTTCATTGTTGTTGTTGTCATTATTATTCATAACTTGGCAGACAGTCGCTTTTATTTTTGTTTCCATTTGCACAATGGCCAGGACTTCTTCGACCCCCGTGTTCACCCCTTACAACCCTCTAATAGGTGTTAATGTGTTTTATTGTTTTCGGGCAGCAGGTGGCACACACAACCACCAGCACAAGCAGAGTCCTTTGGATATAAATGAACTTGACTGCTGCCTCGGCTTCTCTTGTGCAATGAGACGGAAATCTTAATGGAATTACAGATCTCGAAGTTTGTGTAATCAAGTTAAGGCAGCAGCAGGGACAAAAGGCAGAGGGCAAATCTGCTTAATTTTGTGCCTTTCGGCTAATTTTCCTGCCTTTTTTTTGTGCCCCATCCGATGATCTTTGGGTGTAGACAGAAATGATTCTGACAAGTGTCAATCCGATGTGCCACATACACATACTAAAGCTAAGCAAGTGCCTGTCGTCCCTGCTCCTGCTCCCTTTCCCAGTCCTAGGGAAAGGCCCTTCACATGTGTTAGTGGCAAAAATGCTTTCATTACGCTTCAAGTGGAATGCCGAGTGGGCCACTTGACGTTGAGCGCGACTTTGAAGCCGATGTGACGCTGATGTGGAAGCTATGCCACTATATAGCAAAAGCCAAAGCTATATACATATATAGTATAAAGCTAAAGCTAAAGCTCAGGCCTTGGGTGGCCATGAACGAGGGCTGCATCGACTGCTAGTGCGAGGGAGAGGAAGGGTTGGCCAAGTGGCGCCTAAAAATATGCAACACATTTGCCATGCATTTATTTTTGCCAACTACAGTGGAACTTTGATTCAAGAAATTTTTAATAAATGAGAAAATAAATTTAAAAGTAAGTAAAAATTTTAATTTAGTAAATAAGAACATTATTTTTATAATATATTTTTGCAAACTACAGTGGAGCTTTGATTAAAGGAATTTTTCATAAATAAAAAAAATAAATTTTAAGTTAAATAAAATTTTAATATAGTAAATAAGAACTTTTTCGCTAAATTTTAAAATGTTAAAATATATTTAAATGTTATATACTTTTCATCTAACCATGTTCTCCTGTACTTCTAGTACAAAAATGACCAAGCAAAAGGAAATGCGGCAGGAAAGCAGGCTAAGGTCAGCTGCAAGTTCAATACACAGGCGCCAGGACTAACTCACACACATATACATACATATAGCAGCCTGCACAACACTATATAGCTGTAGCGCACACTCACACATAATTGCAGCGTTGATTGCCATCCGCTTTTTGCTGCGTCCTTTTTTCAATGTCAGCCGGCTAGCTCGGCTCTGCTGGCAGAACAAAATGCTTTTACATCGTGGCAAAACCTTTTGAATGCATGCCAAATCATGACGAGGACAAAGTTTCCGTGGAGCTCTCGGGGCATCGAGTTTCTTTCTTTTTTTTTTGAATATTTTTTGGCCATCACAAAGGAAGAATAATCGCTGCCAGATTTATAGTCACTCACTCTGTCAACTAGCAAACGCTTTCATCAAGTTAATTAAAAATGTATCAAAACGATTACGACGACGACGAAAACAGAAATGGAGAGTAAGTGCGAAAAGTGATTTTGATATTGAAACTCCAAACCAGGTTTATTAAAATTGCAAATCAAACGGCAACAAAGGAGATTGGCAGCAGGAAAAGCAAAAGCATGAAAGCAATCAAACACCCATCAATATACAAGTTTAAACATATATGCATTTGACTTTTCATTTGCCAGAAACAGTTGTTGATTTTAAAACGAAAAGTTTGAAATAAATATCGATACATTTTGCTTTGGACTGATACTCTTTTTAAAATAAATAATAAATGTGCATAAAATTTGACTAGTTTTAGATAAAACTAATTGCAAGTAGTTTATGTGCCCATTAGTTATCCTTTTAAGTTTGTCAGGCTTGCCATTTAAAATCCATCTAAATCATTCATTCCTCAACCATTTTGGCCATTAAGCAGCACTTGAATGTGTCCCTGGCAATTAAAATGCCAATCCATTCCCGCTAGCAACGCAATGATATATGAATGCGACTCTAATAACTCAAAATGTCATTCCAAATGCGGGCCAAGTGAATGAGGGGGTTGGGTGAAGTATATACATGCATCCATCGCAGGGCGGCAGGTCATTTCGGGGATGATCAATAATTTATTGCAACATTGGAAAGAGGTAAGCAGCAATTAAACACACATACAGGCTAAAGTAGAGATAAATGCTTTTTCCTAATCAGATTTAATGTCAATTATCACTTGAAGCTGGCTAAAGTTTATGTTTCCTTGACAATCGGGCGTATGAGTAATTTTCACATCAAGTATACGCAGTGTGGGACGAACTCTTTGAATTTTTAGATAAAAAAAAAAAATAATAAAATCGTTAATACTTTAATTATATTAAGGGATAATAATATTAAA
The DNA here is from genome assembly GCA_008042585.1 of Drosophila punjabiensis. Taxonomy (NCBI): domain Eukaryota; kingdom Metazoa; phylum Arthropoda; class Insecta; order Diptera; family Drosophilidae; genus Drosophila; species Drosophila punjabiensis. The sequence continues at coordinate 252,957 of VNJR01011727.1, read as the reverse complement.
GCGTTCCAATATCAATTAACTTTTTTTGTTAGCAGTTAAGCCTTTAACAGGAAATGAATTAAACTGCGTGAGAGCGGTTAAACTTTAGTAAAAAATTTATATATATAAAATGTTTTTAATAATAATCTCAGTGGGGATTAAATTATATTGCAAATGTTTTTCTTAAGCATAAAAAATCTACCTAGTAAAACAAAGAAAATTACTTATGCAGGTAATAAAAAACTGCTCTTTATTGATTTTAATTTAATTCCCTTTGCCATTAATTTCCTCGCAAACAAAGTCCCTTTTCAAATATTTCAACAATATTTCATAATTGCCCTCGAAACTGTTGTCAGCGGTCAAATATCAAATTTCCATATTGGCCTAATCAAGCGGAAAGTGTTGATTTGATTCAGATTCACCGCCTCACTCGCCATCACAGCTGAAACTGACTGCAATCGTTAACGATTTGTTTGGCTAAGCTCTATTTGCAGGATGGGGAGAACAGGACGAAATACAATACACACGGAAAGCGGAAAATTTTCAATATTTATGCTGGGGAAATATTTGCAGTCCCTTTTGGTATCCTTCCCTTCTATAACACTTGATTGAGCAATGTATAAATTTACGAGTTTCGCTTTATTTTTTCCTCATTTTTTTTAGCAGCTTTCGAAGGGCAATTAAAGGGACCCTAAAAATCAAGTCAACTTTGACTTCGATTGTCCTCCTTCCTCCTGGTGGCTGTGACTTGGTTGGCGACTTTTAATTAAAATCACAGCGCGGCCATTTACCAGAAGTCACAGTTTGCTTTTTTATTTGCTTTTTTCAAATTTTCCCTTTGTGTTGTTGCTGTTGTTGTTGGAAAGCTGCTGGGCTTGGCCATTAGCAATTTTCCACTCGACTGAGGCTCAAACGCCAATTGCCGTACAGCAAAAGGGAGGAGATCAGATCGAGAGAAAAGGCAGGGCGTGTCCAGGCGGCAAAACAACAAAAAGAAAAAACCCAAAAAAAAATAAGAGACACCCGAAGTTGGACAAAGGAAAAGCGCGACTCTCTAATGATTTTTAGCCTGCATACATCAGCGGGAAAGGATGAGGAAAGACACCACATCGTGAAAGCATGAAAGCATTCTTGGTAAGGACAAAAAGCCTAAGTAAGAGGCGTGGCTAAGCTGGGGCGAAAAACGCCCGTTTACTTTAGCTTGTCTTCCTTATGATTTCTATTTACAAATATTTTTATTTTCCCATTTTGGCCACAGCTTTACGCCCAAGGAGCTGCGAGCCAGAACAAAAAAAAACTGTCAGCAGCCCAAAAAGATAAGCTAAGCAAACACGATGCGATTGGGCGTTAACAACAACACAGCAGCGAAGCTGGAAAAACTTTTTAAGCAAGGTTTTTCCAAACTTCTCCATCTCGTTATTCATGTTTTGTTGGCGAGCAAAGAAAAAAAATATATACCTAGAACGAACTAGAAAACGCAAAAGAGACGCCCCGAAATATGCATTAAAATATGGTAAAAAAAGCAATGGAAAATAAAAAATGATTTGTAATGGGCGGAGGCGGGGTGTAGTGCAAGAGAAAACTTTCCTTTGAGCCGGGTCAGTTCAGTCAAGTGAAGTGCTTCCCCTTTTCGCAGTTGATGATGAACGAGATGATTGAACTTTTGATGGAAGGGAAATCTATAATATTTATGCAGTTCGTGCATAGCTGAGGGATAAGAAATATATTTTTCAATGGAAATGGGTTTCAGTAGAAGAGCGGCTACTTGAAAGAATTTAAGCTTGGCAAAGGTGATTGTCAAACAGGAAAAAAGGGCAGGAAAATTGCAGAAAAAGTGAGCAAATTTGAATATAAATTTATGGTTTATTGTAAGCATAGGAAAATATCTTATTTACTTTTTAAATAATTCTCAATAATTAGTTAAAGTTAATAAAGTTGTGAGCAAAGGTAATAGACCTTACCTTACAAATAAATCATTCATTAAATTGCAATATTTCTCCCTCAAAGATATTTATCATTATTTTTTTAATATACACTTTTTGTAAAAAACCTACCATACTCTCCCTTCAATTATGTAAAAGTGAAAAATTAGCACGATAACAAGGTCTCGTTACTCAAACGCTCCTACGCGCCTGTCCCATAAATTTAGCTAATTAATTTAACAGCCGCCTCGAGGGGCATAAACATCAGCTTCATCGCCATTACCAACAAAGTTGCTCCTTGCAGGTAGGCAGACAGGCAGATCAGGTCAGGAGGTCCTTAAATTGTATACCAAAACTGCAGGTTGACCATCTTTAAAGGCCAAAATCGAGAGTGCCAAACAATGGGTCACTTTACGGACTCCTCTTTTCAGGCCAATTGAATCCGGGGAATCGGGGTCGATGCAAATTTCTGGCCAAAAAGTTGCCAATGAATTGCGAAATATTTATTAGCTCTATTCGAGAAGAACTTTATCGCAGCAGCATTGCCAAATGCACAAAAAAGTTTCTACAGAGCAGCAGCGGAGCATCAGGAGCAGCAGGATCCACCGCCATTCATTTGGCACTCACTGCTGGCGGTGGCTGGTTCAATCATTGATTCATTTGCGGCACAAAAGTACTAAACTTAATTTTACTCGACGACGCAACACAAAAAGGGAAAAGTGGAATGAAATATGTATGTATATACGTGCCACCACCCGGCAACTTGTCTGTTCGATTGCGTCTGCGAAACTTTGCGCCAAGGATACGTGCGTGGGTGTGTGTGTGGGTCGAGGATAAATTCGGTTTCAGTTACTTGGATCGATTCGCTCATTTCACACTCAATCGCATTTCGGGTTTACATATTCAATTAGGAGCGAAGGACTCTCTCACACCCACTGCAAACGCAAAAGTTGGCCAAGCCTCCAGGATCCAGGATCACTGGCAAAAAAGCCGAAAATTATGTAAACTTCTGGCATCCCCCATGTTATGTGATTAAAGTTGTACAAGTTCGCTCTCCAACAACCCGGTCCCAGTCCCAGTCCCAGTTCCCAGCTCTGTGTCAGCGTTTTTGCTATTTGCATAGGGATCCAAGTTCTGTGACAATTGTGATATCCTGTCAGGGGGAGGGGGAGTGCGGGTGAAACAGAGATATCTACATATGAGCAGAGTTGGCCTGCGTGTTGCCTTGTTACTAAACAAAAGTTAAGTCATAAATATTTTCCGAGTTTCTGACTTAAAATTTATCAACGATATCCGCCTTACAGCCACGCGAAATCCGAACAAAGGACACGCAAACACACACACACACACGCTAGCGCACAACAACGCCTGCTAATATATATGTATACATATATACGCAAATGTAGAAATATCCTTATACACACATACACACCTGCTGTATTTAACTTTGGCAGGAAAAGTTCTCCACATGCAAAGTGCAAAAAAATATTTGGAAAATTTGTCAACTGGGGTTAAAAGTTGAGCCAGTGCTGCTCAAAACTACTTAACTTGCTCGGTTAAATTTATAAATGCATTTTGGCAAACTATGACAAATGTGCATTTGCTGGATTTAATGTTTAAGGTAGCACCTCCATTAATATTTTAGGAAAAGCTTGTAATGCTAAAAGTTTGAAAAAACGAATAAAAAAGGAAAGCAAAAGATCAGCTACATAGCTCCTGGCTCTTGTCATTTACTCCCTTGCTTTAATGAGGGAGTAGTTTTCGCTCTTAGAGAGTTTTCCTTCTTTCTTCTTGCGTATTATCTCTCTACCGCTCTTTAATCTCTACCACAAAGCCATAAAAATGCTAATTTAATTTCAGTAGCGAACGTGAGAGTTCTTTCTCTGAGAGAGCTTGGCTTCACCCCTCTGTGCACATTCCAGCGGAATGACAGTAAACACAAAAATGAGGTTCGACTCCGAGAGAAATAAATATTAATTATATTTACAGTATAAAAAGTATGTACCTATTAATTTTTTTATAAAAAATTTATTCTAACATGAAATAATAAAAAGGTTAGGTTTTATGCTTGAGCTAAGCTTTCCTTCCTAGAAAAACGCCCAAAAAATAAACTTCTCAAAGTCCTGTGACCCAATTTCTGTGAAATACAAATTTTTGTTACAAAAAAAAAAAAATAAAATAAAAAAAAAAAAATTAAAAAAAAACAATAAAAGCGCCCTAAATTTTAATTTATATAAAAGCTTTATTTTTTGTAAAAAGCAACTAATTCTTCAAGACATTCCCGAGAACTAATTAATAAAAATGTCGACAAATTCTGGGTCCTTCCCGACCTAATCAGGCCTCTGAACCCTGGCCCTGGAAACCCTTTTAGCGAATGTGTCACCTTAGTCCCCGACAACTTGTCAAATTGTTAACCAATTAAGCCCTATTGAAAAGTTTACCTTTTTTGCGTACGTTTCCCCAGAGACCAAAATAAAAGAATCAACGTTAAAAAAAAGGAGTGGACAGAGACAGAGACACAAACTTGAGGTTTATGGGATACGCATGCCGGGGTCTTTGGACCCGGACTCCGATTTCCGACAGGACCTCATTAATGAGCCGTTGACCTTTGTCAAAGATGAGAGACACGTAGTGGGGAATTAAGTGCAAAAGGGCTGCCAGGTGGAAAACGAATGTCCCCGAAGGACAGACGGGCTGGGCTGCCAGTGATTTTAATTACGTGAATGCAATAAGCGGGCGTTGCAACCGCAGGCCAAAAGGCACACAAAATCAATCAATCTGCCAGCCAGGCAACCTGCCTGCCTGCCTGGCTGACGGTCGATCAATAATCCAATTGGCCCAAGAAAGTGGCAAATTAATTAAAACAGCAGCAAAAATCATCCCGAAAAGGCAAATAAGTTAAGTGTGGAGAGGAGTCCGTAGGTAAAAGCTTTCGCCTTCGTTCCAATTAAATTGATGAGAGGCCGAGGCCGAGGGATAACATTTATCAGCAGCCGTCCAGAGAGCCCACGAAGACAATAGAAGCTTAAGAAGAACGACGGACGACGCAGGAAGATGCCGGGAAGCCAAGAAGCTGCAGCTCGGGCGGACAAAGAGTGAGTGTTATGTAAATGACGCTGATGTACAAAAGCATGGGGAACAATGGGCCCAGAAATGGGGAAAATGAAATGAAGGCGGGACCGGAAGACTAAAGTCCCGATAAGCAAATGACAAACAGCAGCAGCAGCAGCAGCAAAGTAAAGGACCTGCTGAAAGGACGCTCTTATCAAGGTGCCTGCTTTGTGTATATTCTAAGAAACTGCAGCGGTTGAATTAGCACAACTGCAAACGAAATTAAAAATGCAATTAATCCGATTTTTGTTGAATTTTAACAACTAAGAAATTTAGTTTCCGGGAAAATAATAGCTCAAAGGAGGTGATAAACATTTTCCTAGATGCTATTGCAAAATGTTCTTAATGATTTGTATCATTCTTTACCTTTTAAAGAAATAAAGGGTTTGCAAAAAAGAAGAATATTTCCAAATAAGAAAAACTAAAAACAATATAAATGTTTTCCCATTTTTTTTCATTTTCCCCTGCCCTTTTAATATGATTTCGTTGATTAGCAGACAGGCAAACGAAATTAGCAGAGCAGCTAATAAGGTTTCCTCTTCATTTTCTCAGTTTTCCAACATTGCAAATGTATATATATATATATCTGGCGTTGTCCAGCCAACTTTGTTTCTCTATTTTATCATAATAATTTCGGTGCCAGAAAAGTTTCCTGCGCGAAGAAAACTTGATGGGCCCAAGAAACTAGCTGAAGAATCAGCGGGGTATGTACAGAGCATAGAGCATCGTTTTCATTAAAACTTCTGACACACCAACGAATTCGTTGATGTTCCAGAACTTGTCACTACTCCGCCCCCCCAAAGGAAAACAAAAAACAAACAAATATAAATATGTATAGGGACTACGACGGTGTAGGGAAGTTGCAGTTGCAATTCGCAAAATGGCAAAAAGTCCCGCATCCTACCAGCTACTTCATCTTTATGCTTTTATTAATTGTTTTTGCTGCTCCTCGTAACTTGTTTGGCAGAGTACTGAGTTTAGTTTTTAGTTTTTAGCACTTGTCAGAGTTATGGGAAAGCTAGCTAGCCACCCCACAAAAAATTACAACATCTGAAGCAGAAACAGCAACGAACACGAGAACAAGTGAAAAATGTTTGGCAACACTTTTGGCGAGTTATGTTTCAAATGTTTTGCTGTTGGAAGGAGCAAAGTTCAAGGGGTTCGTTGCCAAGTTCGTGTTGAATGAAGCAAAGCGGAACAGGTTCAAGTTGGAAGGGTTTTAGCCAAAGCGTTTAATTTCAATTGGAAAGGTGAGAAAGCTGCTCAGGCGAACTCACTTTTTGAGTAATAAACTTGAGTAATATCCTTGATATATGAAGCAATTCCTGGGGTGATTTAGGGGTGAAAATACATCATGTTTCTCATAAACTTTATACGAAATATATTACTTTTCAGGGCAAAACCAAATGAATCGGGGGAAATACTTCCTGAAGGTGAATATTAGGAATGTCTTCGTGAATTGTGGGGCAGGAATTAATGTTTTATTTCCACCTATTCATTTTTATTTAATAGAAAAAATTACAAGGTGGAAACAAAACCTTAAACAATTAATATCTCTAAAAACATTGCTTGCTATTTTTCTTCCTTTCCAACAAAGCTAATCATTTAACTTGAAGTCAAGTATTATCCCAGTGTTTCACTCCTCCTTCATTTTTCATTCAGCCAAGCAATCAAGTTGGCAATTAATAAACGTTAGTAAGGCAAAAAGTCTAGGATTCATTTCCACTTCCGCTTGGCGCTCAACTCATTACAGTTTTACAGCCGTTTTGGGCGTCATCTAATTATGCAAAATGGCACATTTCATTTGCAGAGAGAGCCCGGTGTCTGTTCGCATTCAGGTTGGCCTTAAGTTGGATTCATTTTAACAATGCCATTTAAAATTAATTTTCAATTAACTTTCGCGGCCCGAGTCCGGCCATCTGCCATTCTCCGGTCTCTTGTCTTCGTTGCCCCGTCTCGTCTCCCTTTTCCGGCACAGAAATTCCGGACTTCAACTAGTTCAGAGTGCTAACAAAAGTTTTGTGTGTGCGCGCCTCCATAAATTGAATTTTCCGCTTTTTGTTTCTGCCAATTAAGTCAACGGAGCGGCATTGTGAGTGATACTAATTTCCACGGACACGAAGGCTACTTAAGTCTCCTCCTTTTGCCGCCGAGCTCTCTCGCAAAAAGGGATCCGTATAATGGAAATCGACACAGTTGAGCTTTTCATGGCATCCGGCATCCGGCACCTGCGTGCCCCACGTTCCTCAATTGAAAAAAACCCGAAATGCCGAGCTCCATTTGGAGCTCAGACAGCGACCAATGGAGGGGGAGGTGGGGGGATGGGACTTAACCCTTGGCAGCCGCAAAAATAACTGAGCGGAATGCATTTTACTTTCAAATATACCATCGAAATGTTTCCGACGGCCGGTGGGAGGTATTTGTTGCTCTTACACTGCAGCGAGATTTATTATTTTTAAGAGTTGGTAAACAAAAAGAAATATTTATTAAAATTAATTTAGGGTTTTTGAAAAAGAAATTATTTTTGAATAGTTTTAGAGATAAAGTTTTGTATATTAAAATTCTGCAACATCTACAACACCAATGGGTGGGCCTCAACATGTTCTTAGCAACATTTATATTTATTTTAGAGTTGCGCAACATGTTGTCAACATTTTCTTCTGCCATTCCGTCTATTTAATTAAAGTTTTTTATAAATTTTAGCATTTAAAAAAAATAAAATTAACCAATTCCTGTCCATGTCAGGTTCTTTTTAGTTTCGCAAACAATTCATGGTTACCTGGTAGCTTTTCTACTTGTTTGTTTCAAAAACACACACATACTTTTTTTCGGTGTGTTTCACTCCCAGCATCAGTAAATCTATACTTAGGCAACCTCTGCCCCTCTGTCCCCTCTCGGTGCCTGCCTTGTTTTATCGCAAACGATGCCATTACAAGGCGATTTGAGCTCCATTTGTGTTAGCCATTCCCACACTCTCCAGGCGATTCCCATTGCCAGGATAACTTGACAGTCACTTAGCGGGTTCGCGTCTGCTGCTCCAGGAGCTTGTTCGGTGCAGAAATAGGAGAAGCGAAGCCAAAGGTGTGTGTATCAAAGTAGCAGTTGAGAGTACAGGGTCGAAATGCTTTCAGATTAAACTTGTCCGGCTGCAACACCTGCGCCCGCATTTCAAACCGAATTTTTCCACCGCTTTCCCCTCGCTTTCCATCTCAGATATTTTCAGTGACTGACAGAACAGGCAAGCAAACTGGCAAAAAGGATGCAAAAGCCAGAGCAACGATTTCACCTAAAACTTTGTCCGGTGCTCTACCATATCAAGCGAACGATATGGCAACTAGCAACTCTCCCAACGACAAAATGTTCCTTTCATAACGTGAAAACTTCTCTTTTGGTCTCCTACGAGTGTTGCAAACTTTTAATAGTCTCACATTGGAGAGTTCTTCTAATCATATGCTAAACTGGCTAACGAGTCAAGCTGAGACAAGGCCTTAGGTGTTGGCCAAAAGTTCTTACTTTGGCAAATTAAACTGTAAAGAAATGGAGTCATTTCTTAGCAAATCTGAACAATAATATGACTATCTAATTGAGAAAATGCATATACTTGAAATATTATAGAAGCTTATATTTTGTATTTAAAATTAAATTTAAATATAAATTTCCTTTACTTACCTTGCCCAAATTGACGAAACCGTGATCCTTGGCTACAGCATCCGCCATGCCGTTATCGCCATTGGGTATGTGCACCGCCCAGGTGTGTGTATAGTGTCCGGTGATCTGGTTGTTGCCACCGGAAATCCCTGAGCTTCCATATTTGCCGCTGTTGGGCGTCAGCTTGGCCCTGCCGCCCGTCTCATAGTCGAGAATGTACGGAGGCAGCACTGGCGACTGGCCGGATGGGTCCACCTTGAGGGATGACGGGGCTGGAGGAGATGGTGGTGGTGCTGCCTGGGCTGATGAGGCGGGAGACTGCGGCGCCGACGGAACCGAGGCTGATGCTGATGCTGATGCCACACTTCCGGCCACGAAACCGACATTATAATTACATAAAAAAACTACGGCACTAAATTGCAAAATAAACAGCAGAGCTGCTTTCGTTCTCGCCAAGTGTCTGGTGGTTGTGCTGCTGCTGCTGCTGTTGCTTCTGGTGCTAAGTTTCGGTTTGCATTGCGTTAAAAAACTAGTTTTGAATAAATTGCAATTGAAATTGAAATTTCCTATATCACATTCAATGATTGTTTGTTGTTGTTCTTCTTCTCCTTGCTGCGTGGCCCTCTCCTGACAACTTTTGGCAGCATGTTGCCCTAATTGTCGAGCATTTAATTTGTCGCGTCTGCTTTTGTGTTTGTGGCTGCTGCTAATGTTGCTTCTGCTGATGCTGCTGCTGCTGCTGTTACTGCTGCTGCTGCTGCTGCTGCTGCTGCTGCTGTTGTTGCTGTTGCTAGTTGGCTGCCTGCTCCATCGCACGACGTCGTTTTTCATTGTGCGTGAGGATGTTTCCAATTGTTGGTGTGTGGGCGTGGCGAGGAATGCTGGCTGCGAGGTAACTCAACACGCTTTTAATGTGATGCTGAAAAGGATAATTTGCGGAAAGAAAATATATAATTAATAAAAATTCAAAATGTTCACAATATTTTAGGTATTTAGAAATAATTAAATATATGTGTTGCATTGTTTAAGAAGAATTAAAAAAAAAATGCTCATTCTCATCTCTAACTCTGTAAACGACTTGACCATGATAAAATTCGGGTCCTGATTTATCAATATGAAGAAATAAAAAGGTGATAGCCAAATCCTATTATAAATATAAAAACATTTCCTATTATAAATATGAAAACGTTTCCTATTAGATCCCATATCAAAAGCTTTGAGCAAAACGTTGGTAATTATCGAAAAAAAAATTTGCAAGCCAGCCTTGTCCTTCCTTCCGCAAACCAATTAGGCTAACAAATTGCCTGCAACTGACACATCCAATTTGGGTTGCCAAAAAAAGAGAAATCACTTGACCACAAAACTTTTCGGCTTATTACGAAAAAGTGACAAAAGGCCTAAATATGCACATAGGAACTACTATTATCACCCATTAATTGGATGGGCAAAAAGGGAAAGATATTGATTGCCACTTTGCATCACTGGTGAAAGGCCCAAAAGCCCGGTTCGGCCCTGGCTTTTTCCATATTGACAGCCATGGCCAAATCGAAGTTCAGTATTATGTCCCGAAGGGAAACTGCTGGCCAAAAGCCAGTATCGCATTGATTGTCACCCCGTGGACAAGTTTTGATTGCAAATGAGAATCAACGCGAGGCTGAAGCGGATTTTGGCGGAACTCTACTAGGTACACTGAGGAAAAACAAGAAATACTTGTCATAGCATTTAAAATTTGTGGTATAGAAATCAAAAGCTAAAAGCCACTATAGTCAAAGACATTGGTCCTTCGAGCCGGATCTTTAGTCTCCTTTAAAACCATACAAGCTAAGGTATTAACTCTAACGGTCATACAGTTTTCGAAGCTTTGTTTTAATAATTGATACTTTAAATAAATTAAATCTTTGCTTAAAATAATTTAAATGTGACAAAATTCAACTTCCTGAATTTTGTGTCTACTTTCTTTTCGAGTGCAGCGACTGACTAATGCCACTGTCAAAATATGCCCATGACTGATGATGGCCAGAGGGCCCAGCGCATCCACGGGCATATTTCATCTATTGATAGAGGGATTTGGATTTCTGGATTTGGCCAGTCACTCGGCCAGAAAGCGAGCCAGCAGAGTGAGTAGCGTAATTAAAGCGAGTGACAGCGGAAATGCCAAGCACAAGGAGATGGATTGTCGGAGGGGCTTTCGAGAGGGCTATGACGATGTGTTGTTTGGGCGGATTTGACGGCCAACGACGGAAGTCGGTGGTGTGCAGTATTCGGGCCATGGTAATCATGGTTAAGTGGAAAGGAAATTGAATTTTGGGTGGGACCGGCTATCAATCGACCAGAACTGAATGGTTTCTCGTAATCTGGTCAAGGTTTTCTTCTATTGAGCATAAAAAACTACTCAAGTTGGGTTGGATATTTTTAGGGACTTAACACTTTCACCTTGTGAAATTCAAGCTCTGTCAAACTATAAATAATTCAAGAACCTTTTTTTTATCAAAAGCAAGCTATTTGTTTTTAAAGGACACTTCAAGTGAGACTATATAAGTTATTCAAATCTGGCAGTGTGCAATTCTCTATCTCCCTTTTTACAGCTCACTTTCAGGGCGATGAAATAGACTGTCAACATACTACTCCACCTCTGTGATCCCATCGAAGAGCCAATGCACATGAATGCACAAGGAAAAGGAGCAGACGACCGGCGACTCCTTTACATCGACTGTGCACCTTTTGTGCTTGAACTTCCTTCCGCATTGAGATGTCGTCAACACCCCGATTCTGCTCCTGGTCCTGGTCCTGCTATTGCTGCTGCTGACAGCGTCCTGCGTCCCTGCGTTTATGCTCCTCGACTCTGACTGACTTTGACTGACGGCATTTGTCAGTGGCAGACACAAAGTAATCATTACTTGGCGCACTTCCGCTGCAGCACATCGCCATCTCCTTCGCCGGCCCACTAAGCGTATACTTAATAATAAGAAAATAAGTGCCATGTCAACGTAGGCGTGGGAGGGATGGAATCTCCTGCTCCTTCCTCTGTTAGGGGTCTCCTTGGCAACATCTCTCGCTCACATGCTAACGAAAAGTGGAAAACGGTGTCAAAGTCAGCACTAGTTGGCTGATGAAAGTTACTGTTGCTGGGCGAGAAAAATGGCAGTGTGCTGAAACACCAACAGCGCGCGACTTGACAACTTGAGACAAATTGAAGCGTTGTTTCCCTTTACATTTAACAGGGCCAAGAGCCCTGACGATGGCCTTTGGGGTCGAAGGCGCTTGTCAACAAATAAAGTGCTGAAACTAGTTAGGGTCACAGTTGATAAACTTTACAAAAACAAAGACAATATCACTCAATAGCTATCAGGGGTTTATTACTTTAAGTAAATAAATATAGATAAATTAAAGGATTCTTGTAAGATCTTACAAACGGTGGTAGATACCAAATCTAAGCTGAATTGTCACACGTGTTAGGCTTAAAGCCACATTCTGGTCACTTTAGATATATTTTGTTGTCTATACTTCCCACCTTTTTTGTCGTGTAAGCCCCGAAGCTAAAGACTTTCAACCATTTGTTGCCTTTCCTTTTGCATTCCGAACAATTTACCTAAACCGGAATAACATCCGCAAGGCTTTCTCCATCATAAACTGATCTATTTTCACTCAGCAAACACGGCCTGCCCACACAACAGCCATCAGAAATCACTCAAATGCCCAACAGAAATCCCTAAATTGCTTAAGCCACAAGCAGCTGGATGACGACGAAGAGAGAGTGAGGAAAAAGTAAAAGAAAAACAAACGTAAGGAAATAAGAGACCGAAGCATAGAGAGATGACAATGCCAGGCATCGGTTTAATAGTCCTTGAGGCATTTTTTGGGCAAACAGCCTGACACTTCGCTGCTGCTTCTGCTGCTGCTGCTTTGCCATCCTTTGGCATCCTTTGTGGTTGTTTGCCCTGCGAGTGTTGTTAGTTCCTGTGGATCGCCGCTCTATGCAAAATGCCATGTCAAATGCAGGACTGAAAGGGCTAAAAGCTTTGGCTAGGACTCCGGGATGCTGCGTTACTGAGATGCTGGGATGTTAGGATGCCGGGGAAGCCGCAGCAGAACACATTAAGCCAACGAAGCAAATGCTGCTTCTCCTGCTGCCCTGGCTTTTGCTCCTGTTGTAAAAAAAAAGGAGCTGCAGATGAAGCTGCGGCAGTTGGAAGCTTGAAAAGGCTACAAAACTGCAGGCGAGAAGTCAAATGACGGCGATTACACTAAAACGAAAATATGGTTTAAAAGTATTTTATGAGGAACTCAATAAAAAAATAAATCATATGTTTAAATTACGATAATTTGTATTTTCTGCAGTAAGCAAGGTCACACTTTACAGCTAGTGTGGCAGTGCTAATAAAATACAAGCAATTCGTATGGTATCTGGGCACATTGGAAAGTGTTTAGAAATATTTCGTTACAACTTGATTTCTTTTTCGTGTGTAGTCAAGAAAAAGGAGTAACGCACACCATCACCAGCTCCTTTGTTGCTTTGTTTATGTGAGAGAAAAAGAGAAAAATAGAAAAAGAGAGAGAGTGTGTGGGGTATTTGTCTTTTGGCCTCGCTTTTAATGTGTTTCGTGTGGTGGATTGAGGTGAGCTGCTTGCTTGTATGATGGCGCTGGTGTGTAGTTTTCTCTGCAGTTTTCTGCTGGTGGCTTCGCTTGTTTAATGATAGTTGCACAAAGGCAAATATGCACTCCACCGCCACTAAACCGCCCACTAAGTCACCCCCCTCGGCCTTTTTTATTCGCGACCAGCAACTGGAGCACAAAGTCAACAACAAAACAGCCTCGGTTAACGCCCGCAGAAAAGCGGCTGAAGCCCAAAAAGAGAAGGCTAAAAGGAAAGGGGGCCTCCTGGCCAAACAAAAATGGAAGAAAGCAAAGTGTCAGGCGAAAGAGTAGAGTCATCAGTGGAGGTGCACTTTTTCACATCGTATTAGCACACGATCGCCAAACAAAAGGTGTTGCATACATGGTGCCGCCATTTGCCTTTTACCATTTTGCCATTTGGCACTGCGGTGACTGTACCAAGTAGGCCATGCCACACCAAAATGGCTTTGACAGCTGATGCTGATGGTGTGAGAATTTGCATCGGGGATTGGCCAGGAGAGCTGTCAGGTCGTGTTAGGCTTGGCCAAGTCAGCTGAGGCTGCTGGGTTTACCTTTGATGGCTGCCAGCAAAAAAAAAAAAAATAAAGTCCCAATGATGCCTGCCAGCGTACAAAAAAGTACAGTCGCAATGATGCCTGCCAGCAAAAAAGCACAGTCCTTTCTTAGTTGTGGTTAAAAAAAAAAAAAAAAAAAAAAATGGAAACTGTCAAAAATTCGTGAGGTGAGGTGAGAGTTCGGATTGGTACATCAGTAGAACTGAAAGTACAGTTACAACAAAAGGTTATCTGCTGAAAGGATTATTTTCAGCATATTTTTATTAAAAAGAAGAGGAAACTTAAAAAACAAAAACCAATTAAAAAGTTTAAACCGCTCTGGTAACAGCATGTGTAAGAATCTCACCAAATTTCCGCAATTATATTTATATTTTAAGAGATAAATGTGGCCAGCTTTTACAATTTCTTAAAACCACTTGCAGCCATAACAGAATTAAGCATCCAAAGATGTAATGGCATATTTATACCAGAGTCAGTGTTAAGATTTAATTGAAAGTTTATCTTGCCCTTTTACGTTTAAATCTCGAGCATCAATCAATCATATAGCGAACGAACAAATTTACCTGAGCAACACAATGAGATGAAAGTAATGTTATTATTACTCCTTCATGCGGTGGTGAATCCCCCGAAATGGAGGCCATGGATAACGCTCTCGTGGGCTTTTCGGACCAACAGAATTTTAATTATTTCGCATTGTTTGCCTGCCACATGATACGAGTGCATATACATACATATATAGCACGATGCACTATATACATATATGTACGTACATTTTTCCAAGCCAAGGTATGCATATTTCGTTACGGCTTGAGTCTCGGATTGCTTTTTAATGTGCAAACAAGAATGCGCATTAAGTGAAGCCCTGGAAAATGGGAAAGCGGAAAAGCCTGGGAAAACGCCTTGCGGTGGTGCAACGCAATTTAAGTGCTCGCTGGCATTAATTGATTTTGCATGGTCACTTGCTGCGGCGGCCCAAGCGCAAGATAAACGACCAAGGATGGCCGAAAGGAAGAATGGAGATCCCACCAACATGTGTCATGTGGATGGAAGGGCTTTTCTCTCCCCCTTTCCATTGTCCCCGCCAGCCTTTCTTTGCCGCTGCATTTGCAAAATTACCTTTTCAGGTGGAAAGAAGTTGGTGGATGGGGTATCCATCCATCCTTCCTTTCACCTGTCTGAATAACGCTTAATGTAAGCACCTGGCGGGTGGCAGGAAAAAAAAAAAAGAGGCGAGCGCCTAAAAGTATGCGAAAATAAAGGTCCATTCAAAATTCATTCAAAACAAAGGACGCCTCAAGGCATCCACAAACAACAGCACCTACCTCAAGTGCAATCTGGCTGGGAAAGGGTTCTTCCCGAAGAGGGATTGAAAGAGGAGTTTGCGAGGAGGGATTCAGAGAGGAGTTTGCAAGGAAGGACTGCGAGAAAGAGCCTGTGGAAAGGGGCAACTCTCTGGCAGTGTGTTGCGCCACTCAAAGACTCACTCAACTCACCCAACTTCAGTTTGCTGCTCATGTAAAACAATGCACAATTATGACTTATTTTTTGCTCGATTTATATTACACACAAAGGAAAGCCGAAAGTGGAAATACCCTCGAGGGTAAGATATTAAGGTAACAATTAATTAAAGGGTTTAGAATTTGTACTCAAAGAGTTTCATTAAATATTAAAGAAATGAAAATTGTGAGAATATTTTTAAGAGTATTTTCAGTAAGTAGATTTATTGTTAATTTCTGATTCCTTAAATGAATCGAAACTATTACTTATACTAAACATAAATCTCGAAGATACTCTAATTCCTATTCTATCATCAAAAATCGCATTAACCCTTAAATTCCTTACCACTATTAACTTAAGTTTAATAATCGAGCTGAACTGCCGGCGGATTCCAGCAAATTTCGCAAGCTTCCTTTAGGACTCAACAAGTCGCTAGGGGAAACTCTCTTTGTGCCCGGGAAAAGCTATTAAGCCATCCAGAAAAGTCTGTGTCTGCTACAGGATGTGGCAGGAGCAATTTCTTGCAACAGTTGCAAGTTGGCGGAAATGCAGATGGGTAATGCAACACCGGCACAGGTGAGCAGCCCAGCGATTATGATGATGCTGATGATGATGATGATGATGATTATGGAGGCGAAGGTGAAGATGATACTGGGAGCTGATGGAGATGGAAATATAGAAGAAGACGAGGATGCCAGTCCTTGTTGGCAAAAGGGCAGAAAACAAGAGTTGAGAGTTTGGCCGAGTGGCATTCTTTGCTGCATTTTTTCGCTTTTGACGGGCTGCATTAGCATTGACAATGATAATGAAAATGCTTCTCATTCAGTACTTTTTAAAATGCCTTTGGAATTTTCTTTCTATTTCTCTGTCTTGGTAAAAAGTAAGTCTTTTTAAGATACCTTTGGAATAAATGCGCTAATGAGTTAGGAAAGCAAGTGTAAAAACGTGTGTATTGTGCTTTTAAATCTCTTAAAAATATATCTAAAATTTTACATATTTTTAACTATCGACTTCAGTGACACATTTTAAGGGATTTTAAAAATTGTAATAGTTTATGTAACACCCGATATTTACTGTTGAACTATAAACATTCATTATTTTCCTTAATTAGAGACATTTTCACGTTTCCCCGGAAAGTTGAGGGTGTTGATAGCTCACATTACAAATTATCACCATTTCCGTCTAAATCACGGTTTTTGTGGTTGACATTTTTGGTGGAAAATTTAGCGTGGAGTTGGCAAGTGAGGAAGCCAAGTGTAAATCAACAAATCAACAACTTAATATGCACGAAATTTTTGATGCCAACTGCAGTTGCACACAAAAACGGGAGCAGCAGCAGCAGCAGCAACGGCAGTAGAAATCTGGCGAGTAATCCACATGGAGTCATCGCCTGTGTGGTGACGATGGCAGGGCAACCATTGGGGCAAAGCCAGTGGTGACGGGAACCAACCAATGCTGCTGATGGTTTAAGCATCAGTTACCCGCGGGGCCAATGGTGCCACCGAAAAACCAGAACCAGGCGACAACAGAAGAGAACTCACTATGAGAAATAAATAGTCAAGAAAGAAGGAATTCTTCACTTAAGTGATTTAAATTTTAAATTAAATGGAAATTTTAAAATTAATTTTATAAAAAAAATATTAATAGAAGCATGACAAATTTTTGAAATCACCAAAAAATCTAAGATGCTCCAGAAATATTTTAGAGTTTCATAAACCTTTAAAAAATGAGTCTAAAAGTATGCAATGATATTTTTTAATGTATCAGAGTTTGCGTAATTTGCTTAATAACAATGTTAAATTTTGCTTCATAGTTTTGGACACGCTTTGGTGGTTTTCATCGTGATTTAACTTACAGTCTGTAAATGTATACAAGTTTTTTTTTCTCTGTTTCATGCAGGTTATTAGTATGCACCACTTGCTGCATACTTTCAGGGACCTTGTTCGCTTGTTTGTGCAAAATTTATGCGTGTCTATTCGCGCTCTCTTTCTTTCTCTCTATCTATCTTTCTCTCGCTTTTACTACCTTCCCCCATCTCACTTACACCTTTTGGGCGGCGGCGCCTGTTCGACGATTGTCGTCATTTCAATTAAGCCCGGCGCCGAAATGTATGCAATGGATGCTTTTTGTGCGGATTTTTGCCGATTAATTTTTCATTATTATGCCAAGTGCTCGCAGGGGACATAGAGAGAGACAGCTACACAGAGCGTCCGAAGGCCACCGAAAGAGACAGCAAGATAGAGTTCACGCACACAACAAATGTGCCAAAAGTGGCAAATGACAGGCCCACAAAGCAAAGGCACACTCTCGCACACACAAAAGTTTTCAATGCGCTAATATATTTTGCACACCCCAAAAAATATGCAGAACATTTCTCGGGATGCATGCCAAGGCTGTGCGAAACCATTTTACGATAATTTTATGGAAATTGTTAGCTTAAAATGATGGTATATTGATTTGAGAATTAAAGGGATTCGAGGGAATCTAGTATTATTATATTTAAGAAGCTTAAAGAAAGCTTAAAAGATAAATTTATAAAAATTGTTGAAAATTAAAAGCAACTGATTTCTAAAAATATATATAGTTTCCATAAAAAAACTTAGTTCAAACAAATTGTATTAAAATATGGTTTATTAAATGGTGTTCCAGAAATGACTAGTTTTTAAAATAATGTTTTTAAATATAAAATTCACTAGAAATTAGTTTCTTTTTGGACAATTTTTAAATTTTCTTGTGATTTCTGAATTCCGTACCTTAAAATTGCTCTCGAAACCTTTTCTAAGGGTGTTGAATCTTAAGTAATTTTTAAATCATATAAATTTAATATCCTTTTCAAAAAATGTACCTCAAATGTAGCTAGTCATAACATAATACCCAAAAAACTACACTGCACATCAGAGAAGGCCTATAAACAATCCTTGTAAATTCCCGAAAAAAAAACATAGAACAAACAAGGGGACTTTGCTAAAATAAACCAAGCTGACAGTGTCAATAAAAATTAACAGCGAAAAGCTGCAAAGCCGTGCCAAAGCTCTCCACCGCTGGCCGCAATAACAACAACAAAAGCAACAATAGACAGTGGAAAACCCCTTGAAATCCACCCCCGAAACGCACCCCCTTGTCGGCCCCTATTCATTAGGTCGTAGGTGTGCTTTCTGTGTGTGTGTGCGTGTAGTTTGTGCGGTGTCTATGTAATTTAGACAATTAGAAAGTTTACGCCCGTAACAATTTCCCCCTTCTTGTTGTTGGGTAGTAAAAGTTTTTCGCTTGTTTTCCCTTTGCCATTTGCATGACAAATAGTTTTTGCTGTGAGTGTTGACCAGTTTCTGGTATTGCTTGTTAGCAGCTCAGGGGAATACCAGTCGACTTAGCCGGCTAAGTGTCCTCGGTGAACCTGCCTGCCCCGCCTGCTTGGCAGTTTAATATTTGCGCAATGCTTCATAATCACACTCTCTGGGTTGTGGCTCGGATTTGGCCCTTTTTTTCTCCTTGGTTCTGTGTGTTTATGCTGATTCAGCGAATGCGCAAATTCCTCTTCAATGCGCCAATTGTGTGTTGTTCGAGTGCGGAGCTTAGTGTCGCCATATTGCCGAGTTATCCTGGCGGAGATCCTGCGGCTCATACATATGCAAAAATTCTGTAGAAAAAAAAAAACCCAACAGCAGGCAACCACTATAAGTGGCTAAATTGCACAAGTAAACAATTTTTAAATGCAGCTTTGCTGCGGTCTAAGCCGCAAGCTGTAAGCACCAGATGAAATATGTGGTACAAGAAAATATGTTGGGTAAAAAAAAAATCAAGAAATGTTTTCATAAACAAACACAGTAAACAAGGTTTCAGTATAATTAAGTTTCTTAATAATAGGTATTACATTGACATAAGGCTCATAAATAAAACGGAAATTTACAGAGCTTTATAAACTTAAAAAAATGTGGCTAAAAGTATGCAATGATTACACATTTTGTTTTCAAATTCATTGATTTAAATGTTTTAAATTTTAAATTGTTTCATAATTAAACACCCATTTTTAAAGCCTTTTCAAAAACTCTAGTGATTTCTGTAGCACTTCCAATAAAACTTAATTTAAATCATTCCCCAAACATTTCTCCAAGTGTTGATTCCATACTTTTTTCCCTTCACACCACCGACTACATATTTCTCCATTGCTACGTGCAAATTTTTTATTCCATTTAACATTTTTTTTTCTACCATTTCTGTTGTCAGCTGCAATTCCGCTGACTGCGGAAACACTAATTTTCAGTTATTAGCGGAATGTCAAAACAAACGACAGTTTCCATTTAGCAGTTGGAGATTTTCGCAGCAGTTTTTGTTCCCTTTTCCAGCTGACAATCATTTATATTTTTGTTGGGTGACAATTTGGCTTTGGGAAATTGGTAAAAATAACGCAGGAGTTTTTTTCTTTTACGAGTATATGTGCGCTGAGGTTGAAATATTGCATTCAAATTGGGCAGATTAATTGGAAAAAATAAAAGAACCGAAAAACATTCATAAATAAAGTTGTTACCTAGGCATAATAAAGTTGGTTTTAAGCGAGAAACCAGTAAACAAAAACTTTGTTAGCCATTCTCGTTGACATTAATCAAGACTCGACAGTCGCACTTAATCTTAGTTAAATCCCCGCAGATTTATGCATCATAAATATTAGACAAATTTAGATGAGAGCCAGCCGGAGTCTCCATAAACTGAACCGAACCGAGCACACAAATCCCCACAGCCAGATGCCATTTGTCAGAAGCGATAAGCAAACAAAGCACAAAGCACCGAACACCGAATGGCAAATAAACAAGGCACTAAAATATTAGAATATCCTTCGGATCCTGCAAATCCTGAGAGCCGAAAAAACCCGTAAGAACTACTCCCCGAGCGAAGACAAAACTAAAAGCTAGACAGATTTTTGCCTGATTACGTTTCGTTTCGCACAACACAATGGGAAAATGCACTTCGGCAAGGACTCCCAAAAGTATGCAATGGCATAGGGAAATAGGAAAATGCCGGCAAGGACGAGCCAAGCACGAACGAATGCGAACAAATTGATATGCAAATGTGAGTGGGAGCGACCCGGACCCAAAAAAATATAAAAAAAAAAAAATGTGAAAGGAAGAAACGTAATAATAAAATAAAGCAGAACCCTCCGAAAGCACAAAGATGAGGCGGTGGCACCGAGAGGGAGATCCTGGATCCCGGGATAAATGCCCCATGACTTCTCATTTCCGTTTCGCTCCGGCAACAGAAGTAGCAGCAGCTGCAACTGGCAGGCAAATCTGCGTTTTCCGGAAGGAAAAAAAAAGGCCAAAAAAAAAAGAGGAGACCGGAATATGGAAAATTATTAAGTATACGCCTAGTACAACAAGACGTCAATAATTTAACGAAAGTTCAGAGCTTTCAGCGCAGTGCCAATTGAATTAAAAGATTTTCTCATCGCCGACAAAGTTTTTTCTTCCTTTAATTTTTTTCAGCACAGAATTCAATTTGGCGCAACTTTGCCTCTTTTCTAAAATTTTTTTGTTGGTGTTTTCTCTCGCTCCATCCAACATTTTTTTTTAGCTGCTGGCCTTTTTAGTATGCGTTCGGTTGCAGGAACAACTTTTCCCCTTCAGCCTCAGTGATTGAAATGCCAAGGCATGTATCCATCCATCTGTATATAGAGGTTCTTCCCACCGATTCCCGCAAAGTTTTGCCCCTCGGCAAATTCAGTTGTTCAACTAATGAGAGTCGTAGCCTCGCCTCGGGCTCTCATTCTGATGGACATGCCAGATGAGCCGGGCAAAAATCGTGACAATCATAAGAAAAAAATACAAACCGAAGGGAGAAAAACTGGAAAATGCAAAAAGAAAAACTTTAAATGCCTTCGGTCAGTTGGCAAAATGTTCCTTTATCATGACGGGGGCGCAAATGTTGCGGAAATTTTTCGGGGCCACGAATTGGACTGCTGCTGTTCCCTCTGATTCTTTTGGCTATAATTTTACACGAGAGAAAGTTTTGCAAGGAAATATATATTCACTGAAGTGAATTGTAATGAAAATATAACTGACAATATAGCATGGAACTGCTGCCAGTAATATGGCCTAATCTTCTGACTAAAGATTTAGATTTTCTAAAAAAATGTAATGGTTTTTAAATCTCGAAATGTTTATGTTACCTTTCCTACCTAAAATCATATATTTATTTCGATTAAAATGTCAAGCACAGCATTTATACATTTCTCTTACTTTGTAATTATTTGGATTGCTTTTTTGCCAAGCCATTGATACCTTCCCGGAAAATTAATAAATGGTTTTCACAGCTTTTCCCGCAACAGGAAGCAATTGAGACACATATAAAAACCACAGAACCTCCTACTGATTTTCCAGGAAGCCCAGGCTCAAAACACGGTTAAAACGGCTTCAATGAAGCATAAATAGGACATCAAATGCGGAAAATTAAATTGGTTAAGAAGGGAATAAAAGCGGGGAGAATTTACACAGATCCTGACTGGCTGAAAAATGCAGCAAAATGGCCAATCCCATGATGATGATGATGATGACGATGGTGATGACGATGATCACGTTGATGAGAAGTGGGAGTGAAAGCGGAATTGTTTTCACGCCCTTTCATGACTTAATAAATACGAGAGGATGCCTGCTCCGCCTCGCAAGACTTACCGTGGGCATTTGCGCTTGATTGCCCACGAAATCGACAAAAATGAAGTGGAAATACCAAAGTGTTGGGCCCCCAAAGTCCGTGAAAAAAAACGTGATTGATGCCTCTCGCTCTCTCTGGAGGTCCTCTCGGATTCAGATTGGGGCGGCGATTCTGTTTCAGATTGTGTCTCAGATTTCGGATCCGCAGACGGAAGAGCCAAAAGGCTTGGCGACAAAAAAGGATAACATCCACGCCCAACACCCTCCCCCACACACACACATACAGAAATGACTCCTCTATAACAATAAAAACCTTGGGAGGTTGGTCCTGCCAGTCTACTTTGTCAGACTGCCATCTGTTCTTTTCCGTTTTTTTTTTAGTGTCTCGCCCTCTGCTTTCTATCACCGAATGTTATCCTTTTTGGTCCTGCCCCTTTTGTTGCTACTTCGCCTTCGCGCTGTCTGCTCCATTTTAAACAGTTTTGCTGACTAGCAAAAAAATATGTCTGCGGTAGCCATTTTGGGGCGTGTGTGGGATATAAAAAGGAGGCGTTTAATTGACAGAAAGTTTTCTTATTTTATTTAAATGCTAGAACTACTTTTGGAATTAAATATCTCAAAAGGAAAGGAGAAAGGACTTGTTTAATAAATTAAGACTCACTTAAAACGAGTTGATATTCATTGGGATAGCTTACCTAAAAAGAAAAAATCAACATTTAAATGTTAGTAAATAATAGTAAATCAGGTAAAATATATATATCATATAAATAATTTTTCCTTCCTAAAGCTTTCAGACAGCTTTCCCACAAATAGTTTGCATTTCAGGTAAAGAAAAAAATTCACAATTAATTAAAATAAAAACATTAAATAAATATTTATGCACTCTGTATTGCATGCCTATAAATTGACTTGACCCCAAAAATATTTGAAATTCTTTTCTGTTAACTCTGCCACAATAAATACCGCAGATCCCTTTGAGTTGGCCGCAGGAAAATGCCATTAAAAAACAAGCGCAAAGTTTTCGCTATTTTGCGGAATTCCCACTCGAACTAAAGTTGGAAAATGCAAATGTTTGTCTTGGTAAATGACAAGAAGATGCTACAAATTACATAAATAAAAGCAATAAAGTGCCAAAGCATTTGCATAAAGAGAGGAGGGAAGGAGCGATTTGCTGGAGGTAAGGGAGGAGAAAATGGGATGTGGATGGAACTTATGCTAAACAATCCATGACACAGTCGAGGGCGTCTTAGCCGGCTTAGTTGAGCACGCACACACAGCCAACCAGGCACACATTCAATTACACATAAGATTCAGTTTACTTTCGCCTCCGGGCACGCCCACAACATCAAAGGGCGTCACACTGACATTGATTCCTCTCCAGTGCTGTTTCTATATATATATGTTATGTGTTTATATATATATATATAAGTATTCTGGTATATCAGGATTGTCTTCTCCTAATCGCCAACTTATGCAACATCATTGCACTCAGAAGTTTTGCTTATTGAAATGTTAAGTCAGAGACAGCAGAGGTGGAAAAAATAGTGATAGCTGTCATAATAATTTAAAATAAGAATTTAAATTCTAGATATTTATTTTGAACAGCATTTATAAGATGATAATAAATTTCTACTTAAAAACAGTATTTACTTAAGAAAATAGCTAATTTTAATACAGTTAAATTCAAAGGCAAATAAGTCTCACTTAGCTTAAACCTTTTTCTTTATTATTTATGGATCAAATTTTCCTTGTTTACTTTAACAATTTTTAAAAGAAAAAAGAAAACCCTTTTAACTTCTTTTTATTATTAAACAATAATATTATTTTGGCCATTATCAGTCAACAATTCCTGAAAGCGTTGCCCTATTCTCCCTATTCTCCTGACCTTCCTAGTATCTGCATATGTATGATGTCCTCGGTATGTGTCCATTTCTTATTCCTGCCAAGAACCAAGGAGTATGCTCTACCCATTTCCATTTCAGAATATGCTGAGCTGTCATGCTCTTCCGTCCTGCCCAACCCATCTCGTCGTTCCAAACCAATCCGGTCTTCCTTTTGAGTTGTTGAACTTTTTCCTTTTACGCTTTTGTCTTGAAGAGCCTCGAGGGCGGTTTTCTTGGGCTTTGGGTTCCTTTTGAGTTCGGGGAATTGGCCGCCGCCGCCACATCCCTCTGTCATCTGTCATCCCCACTCACTCACACTCATTGATGTTTGTCTTTTGCCGTTCGCCACTAATTCAACTGAGTGTATGTATTCCAGTCCATTAATTGAATGTCTCGCCCCTTCGCACATATTGAGTTTTAACTGTGTGGTCGGTCTCTCCCTCTCCCTTTTCCTTCTGGCGGAAAATTTCATTTCCTGCGGCTCGGAGATTTCCTTTATGGATTTTTTTTTTGCATTTAATTGAGCATCAAAATGAAGTCACCTCAAACATTATTTAACTCGGCGGCAACAGGTGCCAAGATAGCTTTCTCGCTCGTCGTGTGAGTGAAAAACAAAAGGCAATAAATTAAAGCAATTTCCTCAGTGGTAAACTGAAAATCATTTTAAATAAGGCATGAAAACGCATTAAAGCCGCCACCTTGTCAGACAATAAACAACAACTTCCCCTCTGGCTGAATATACACAGGCAACCCCCTGTTATTCCTTCCCGCCCAGATATTCGATAAGATGTCCTGACATTATTTACAGCCCTGTCGCTTTGTCTCGCCTTTACATGAGTAAATATATATTATATCTTATATATATGTATCCAAGACCAGAATTTATAAGGACATTTCAGGCAGGCTTTATTAGCTTCAGATATGGAGTAATAAGTTATTTTAAGGAATTATGAAGTAATGAAATTTAATTTATGGCTCAATGATAATATAAATTCTAGGAAATAGTTCAATTAATTCTTTTAAATGCAGTAATCAATCTTAAGAAACACATGAAATCTTTAGAAAATGTTTTTTTTTTTAAATTTTTTAACTGATTTAATTTAAAAACAAGAAAGGAAGCTAACTTCGGCACGCCGAAGTTGGTATACCCTTGCAGATTCCAGTTGTATGAATTACAATCTATCCCAATATAATACAATATGAATTACTTTCAAATTCATACAATTTTTACAGTTTTACATTTTTTTACATTTTGTACATTTTTACATGTAAAGTAAAATTTTTTTTCCTCCACATTTACTGATCGTTTGTATGGCAGCTATATGATATAGTCGTCCGATTCTTATGAAATTTACAACAAAATTCTGAAAAAATGTGAACCACTAGTATCCAAAAGTAGAAGAAATTATGTTGAAAACTGACAAAGCTATAATTTTTTTTCTGAAAATTTCACGACCGTTCCTATGGCAGCTATATGATATAGTAGTCCGATTTTTATAAAATTAAATCCAAAAATCTGAAATAATATAGAAAGCTCATAACCGAGAGTTGATCAAGATATGTTAAAAAACAATGAAGTTATAATTTTTTTTCAACAAATTTACGGATCGTTTGTATGGCAGCTATATGATATAGTTGACCGATCCGGCTTGTTCCGACATATATACGAGTGAGAGTATATAGAAGACTATCTGCAAAGTTTCATTCAGATAGCTTTAAAACTGAGAGACTAGTTTGCGTATAATCGGACAGACGGACAGACGGACAGACGGACAGACGGACGGACAGACGGACATGGCTAGATCGACTCGGCTGTTGATGCTGATCAAGAATATATATACTTTATAGGGTCGGTCATCTCCCTTCACTGCGTTGCAAACTTCTGACTGAAATTATAATACCCTGCAAGGGTATAAATATTCTAAATCAAAGGAAACATTTATTTTAATATAATTTATTAGCTTGAGATATGAAGTAATAAGTTTATTTTAAGACTTATGTAGGAATGAAATTTTATTTATGGCTAAAAAATAGTTTCGATTCTAGGAAATAGTTCAAATAATTCATTAAAATTAAATATTTAGTCTAAAGAAACAAATGAAATCTTTGGGAAATGTATTCTTATATTATTTTAACATATTTCATTAAAAAAATATTATTTATCAAAAGAAACGTTTCATTTAATTTTATGTACATTTATTTTAAAATTAAAATAAATTTTTTCTGGCGAGAATACTAAAACTCTAAGACAAAATGTCTTTTTGTTTGAGAGAATTTTAATTGAAAAATAAATTTACATAAAATTAATTTTTTTTGCCAGTATTTCTAAAAAATATTTGGCATTAATCACTAAAAAAATTATAAATAACTCATATATTAATTTAAAAAAAAAGTTGTAAACAAAAAACATTAAATAAACATTTCTATATATGTTTTTTCATTACTTAATCAGAGTTTTCCCATGTTACGGTGGCGTATACGTGATGCGGAACTACTCCTTTGATTGCTTTCAAGACAAAAGACACAGTCACACTTCCCCCAATTCCTTATACCACACACACTCACACTCACACACACACAGGAAGGCACATTCCCTCCCCAATACAGACACATCCGCACATATAAAGTGATAAGCAGCCGCAGGGCGACCGTTGAGGCGCACGCATGCAAATAAAATCGCCCATACGCCCCGTTGTACGGGTGCCATTTCGCCTTCCTTTCCGGTGCCTTTTTTCTCCGTTTTCTTTCCTTTGTTGCCTGTCAGCTTCCTGTGTTTGCATACATTTTTGGTGATAATACAAGAAATTGTATCAAGCCAAAATTGTTTTTTAAAATGTTACGTGCCCGGCGGCTGCTTTGACAAAATTTATACATATATAAATATATATACATGTGTATATATGTGTGTAGGGTAATAAAAATGCAATATAATTCCATATAAAATTTGTGTGGGTGCTCCCTTTTCGAGGGTAATCTAAAAAGTTTCGATTGCAGCAAAGCGATTGGAGGGAAGGATAACCGAAACGGAAGCAGAAAGGTAGACAAAGGGGGGTGAGGAGGTACAAGCAGGGAATCCCTGAGCTAGGGAAAAATCCCTGCCACGTGTTTTCGGATGCTTGAAATATAAATTGATTTTATTTGATGGATATGAGAGAACAATATGTGAGTTTCGGGTGCCCAATAAATAATAAAAGAGGAATGCGCGATAAAGAGAATTATTATCACTTAAATAGGCAAATTTGTGGGTCCACAAATTTTTACAACTTGTTTATTTACAACTTCCGTCGCCCTAACAACAAAATTCCATTTTCTGCAATGAATGTTGAAAAGTTTTAAAAAAGAAGGGAATTTTCGCCGCAAAACAAACAGCATTTCACCATTTTCACACCCACTCCAATCAATTTTTACCATGGAAAAGCATCATGTGCATAATTCCACTTAGTGGAAGCCCCTATTTTCCACTTTTTTCGACCGAACATGCGGTTCCGGCAATTATAAAATCCACAAAGGGAATTGCCATGACGACGACAATCAACTAATGAAATTAATGGCCATTTGCATGGCCAAACGACCATTGCCATTGCCATTGCCATTGCCCTTTGCTCTGTCCTGCCTTTTCCATCTGCATTTGCATCTGCATCTGCATCTGCATGGCATGTACTATATAGATGGAAATAATGCAATTGCCGCTGTTTAAACCGGGGAAAATGCGGCCCTCGAACTCCAGAAATAACCCTCCAATGGGGACAGACTCCCTTGCGGCGAAGGGATATTGCACACACAAATACTAATTAATCAGCTTGCTATTAATTAAACGACCGCCGAATGAGGCAAGGGACGCCAAGTAAACGATATCCATAATCCCGCAGAAGTGGCTTTCTGAACCGCAAGGCTATAATTGTTTTCACGCATTAAAGACAGTGTCTGGCCAAGGCAGCAATTTATTAAAATGATGAGGTAAATACAGGTGATTAAGGACTAGACACAGCATGTTTCGAAATTATTTCCCTGAAAGCGGTTAGATTTATGAACCTATATTCCTACCCTATTCTCACATCCGATATATATAACCCTATCAAACTGCGTCACAGATAATGACGAGGCAGCAGCTGGGTGGCGCATGCCAACTTAGTTTAATAATTTACAACCCCTTTGCGGTGCCATTGTTGTGCCTCAGTTTATCAGTGAATTTTTTTCTTCTTTATTTTTGGCGTCAACGCTGCAATGGCGCCACGCAAAATGCGCCTGTTATTAAGCATAAAAATAAATTAATAAGCGAGCGAGAGCGACACCCACACACAGTGACAGTGTCAATTAAGCGACAAAGTATGACACAGCCAGTTAATGTGGGTCTTGTGTGTGTGTGTGTGTGTGAAGCTGAAGGGGGTGTTGTTGTGCCGCGACAGGGAATGTGGGAAGCACCGCAAATATTTTAACGATGGCATGTGAACCTTTTCACGTTGTCAATTGCAAGTGGAAAAGGGTGTTAAGGACGAAAAGATGTCATCATTAAAGCGAGCAAGTGCAGCTGCATAAAGAAATTTTTATTTAAGAAAGTAAAAGTCAAGAAAGATTAAACAAAAATAATTGAAAAAGAAGATGCAAAAACTTGACTTGAAGATGCAAATATGTCAAGCAATTTATTCAGAAAATTATATATTGGACTACGGTTAAATCGAAAAAAGAGCTCAACGAACGAAATAGATCTCTTAACCAAAAATAAAACATAATAAAGGATCTTTGAACCAAATAATCACAAAATAATAGTTATTCATATACATTGTTGAATGAAATTCTAAATAATTACAAAATTACACACCTTTCTACAACTAAATAAAATTTTATAAAAATATACTTTCCATTAACCTAAATCATGTTCTAACCATAAACCCATTATTTATTCGCAAAACCAACCATTGTCTTCACTCAAAAATGTTTGTTAGAACACACAAGATAACACAAAGATGCATAAGCAACCTTAAATTTCTTTTACCAACAATAACCTAAAATTAAAATAAAAACAAAAAATTTTAAAGCTCAAGAGAGAAAGAAAGAAATGCAAAATTCAGGGCCAAGAGAAGTTATAAGGATTGAGTATGCGTACGAAATTTGTTGGCTTTTGCCGTTCAAAAGGTCCACAAAATGCATGGGAGGAATGTCATTTTCAGGAAAGCGAGGAGAACCAAACCATATGCAAATGAAACTGATAAATTTTCAATTAAATTGGTATTGGCAAAAACACAAAGTGAGAGGGACAGAGGAGGAGGAGGGAAATGGTGAGCAATGAGTATGTGAGGAAGACAGGACCAAGTCATTGGGTTGGAAGAGAGAGGGAGAGAGAGAAAGAAGAGGGGCAAAAACCATTCAATTACGAAATTAAATTTCGGTTTCTCTCCAAATAAAGGGGAGAAAATTAAATGTTTGAATGGGTTACAACTAGATGCTCCAGAGAGTCACATTTTTGGGACATTTAAATTCAAATCAGCACTTGCACTTGCACAAATATTTGTTCTCTATACTTTGAAGTCTTATTTCGAATGCTAACTTTTTCACACACATTTAAATTGCAAGTCTTATTAGTCGAGATCTTAAGTTCCTTTAAATTAATATAAATTTAAATATCACAAGATCTTAAGCTACTTTGACTTAATTTAATTTAAAAACGAATGCCAAATAGAAATCTACAAATGGTGCCACATCTAAATTATTTCAATACAATCATGGCTGATTGGAAAACGTGCCAAAATACAAAATCATTTTAGTGGAAATAATTTTCCAAATTGTTTTTGGGGTCTAGCCATAAACAAAACGCTGATCAATGACTAATTTATTCCATTTTGTGAGGGGATTTCCCTTGGGCAGCAAACACAAAACACATTTCAGCACAAATCATGGCTCTCTGCCCACGAACGAATGAAATTTATCGGGGCAAATTGTGCGTTAAAATTATAAAATTTAATCAATGCCAAATGGAGGGTTGTTGCAAGGCCTCTGTTGTGTTGTGTTGTGTTGTATTTACCCCTTTTTAGCCAGCTCATGCAACAGTTGGTTGCCAATTTCGCCAGTGGCCAAAAACGGGGGTGCACAATCTCACCTTTTTATGCAAATTAGAGACGCGTTCGTGGAGCAAATGGGTGGGATTTTCCAGAGAGAGAAATAGCGAGACAGAGAGGTGGTGTGAAGCGATTGCCAATTCCTCCACCGCCACCACCACCGTCGACGCTTTGAGAACGTGTCTTGGCATTTATAACAGCCACAACAGGAGCGGAATTTAATTGACAATTGCTTAGGTGGCTCAATTTCCTAAGGAAGGGTAAAGTGTGTAGAGTGGACGGTGGAGACAACCCCCTTTTGGACACATCCCACCACCACCACCCATCCTGACCCACAAACATGTGCGGGCCCTTCAGCAATGTGTTCCTGTGGTTTTGTCCATCAACAAGCTCGAGTTTCTGGAAGGAGCACCCTTTGGTCTGGTTATGTTTCATCAATTAAATTACCATCGATTGGGTTTGACAAAAGTGGAGTGTGGAGGTAAAGGGACAAATTTGATTGCTTGCATTCAATTAGTACGTTATATTTATGATAATAGCAGTAGGACTAACGGGCCAATTAAGTGAATGCAATTTGTGTCAATAAATGGGTTAAACTAAATGGGTTCTAATTGCAAGTTTTAATTTGTTTTTGTATAAATATGAATTTAACATAAAAATGTATTTTAAGCTTTGATACTCGCCTTGAATTTAGTTATTTAATATATAGTTTAAAATTAAGAAAAATTAATACGAAGTTTCTCTAATATTAATTTCTGCATTATGAACTCCAAGCTATTTACTTTTACTTTCCCTGCAAAACTGTAACTGTAGTTTTTAAAACTTTGTTATAAAGAAAGTAAATATACTTTGAAATTCTGTAAAATAATCAGCAAATAATATGTGGCTAAAACAGTTATGATGCCACGCCCACCATCAATTGAAGCTAGTTAATTAGACGAACGTAAAAGTTTACCCACCAACCAGCAGCCAAAAGCATTTCGTAAATGCAATTTTCAAAGCGAACATGATTTCAAATCAACGCGAACCCTACACAGGAAAAAGAGACGGGGACTATTTTACAGAAAATATTAATATTAATATAAAATAATAATATTATCGGGATACATAACATATGCAATAACATTTAAACGAATTTATGTAATACAATGTTTTTTAAACCTTTTAACAATATTATCTTAAACTAATTCTTGATTTGATAAAACAATATAATAAGGTTATGAAATACCATTATAAACGATTTCTGAAAGTATGCTATGCTACTTTATTACAAAATACTGAATATCATACTTTTTGACACTTTTTAATGGATTTCAAAATTTTAGTAATTAAGAGTTTTAAATTAAACGATTTTTTTTTTACTTAAAAAAAGAATTGTATATTTTTTGACATTTTTATAGGTATTTTTAAAGCCCTAGTAAATTCTATTGTCTCCTAGGAATTCAAAAAATACTAATATATAATATCTATCTATAAAAATCTTAGAATAACCTTTAAATGAAATTACAATATGAACTTTTTTTCTGTGTATATTGCATCAAAAGCGCCGTTGGCTCTGGTTGAAAACTGATGCGGGTTCTCTGTGCAGACTTTAGTGGGTGGCGCTGATTAGAACTAAGATGAGCTGAGCATACTTAATGCCGCTTAATCAGTGAGCAAAAAAAAAAAAAGAGAAAAATCAAAAGAAAAGTGAAAAGGAGAGAACGCCGAGTGAAAAGTATTTTCGCGCCAACGTCGCACAAAATGTTAAATTGCATTTCATTTGGGCTGCGGCTGCATTTTCCTTCATCTTTCGCTCTATCCAGAGGGGACTTTGAGATTCGCGGCGTATGAGGGGTACGTTGTGGGTGCTGCTTCATTGGGCAAGCACATTTTCGGATGGCAAATGCCTGCAATTAGGAGCCAAAGAGCGTTGCATATTCTGCGGCGCCCGGATTCGGTGGCAAGCAATTAAAATTGCTGGGATTTGCCCTCTAAAAAGCAAAACTTGCCACGGATAGTTAATGAGTTTTGGGTTTTTTGGCATTATGCTGCTGCTGCTGCAGGATCAGAGCTGGCCGGCAAAATAGTTCGAAAAGTTCGAATCATTTGCAGCATTTCATCAGAATTTAAGCAGACAAATTTTTGGGGGAAAAGTTTCTTGCCAAAAAATATATATATTTATCCTAGAAAATAAAGTTAAAGCTTTAAATAGCCTGGGAATTCTTCTTTAATGCAAAATATTTACCATTTATTTTGGTTTTTTGTGAAGCAGGAAAAAAACATTTGAATAACGACACAAAAATACTTCTCTCAGTTATTTCAAACTTATATTGCTTTCAACCACAAAATGCGCTTAATAATCAAATCTTAAAGTCTTAAAAAATTGTCAAATCTTACCAAATATTTATATAAAAAACTCTGTCAATTAATTGGATCTGCAAAGATAAAAACAAAAACAAATATAAATATTTATGGATATATATATGGATATTCCTTTAAGAATTTGTTAAAAATGCCTGAGAAAAATGGTTTGCCATAACAAAAGCAATCCCCAAAAGCTGTCATTGAGCTCGGGGGAAACACTTTGCTGGGTATTTTTTTATGCATTTCCTCCTTTTTTGTTTTAAGAGCGTAATTAGAAGGGAGGTAATACAGCAGAGCTAAAATGGCCAGCAAAACGCCAGCCATTTTATGCTAATGGTAATGGCCAAGGAGGCAAACAAAAAAAAAAAAGTTGAGGGTGGAATAAGAGGGCAAAACGTCTCTCTGAAATATGTCGCTCAAAGTAACGAGAAAAAGTATCTAAAAGATACATATATACGAGTATCTGTATCTGGGTTAGCGACTGCCAAATGGTATGCATATTAAAAATAGCAACAAACCAGCACAGGGAGGAGGGAACAGAGAAAAAAGCTCTGACAACCAGGCTAAATTCATCAATGACAAGGGAACAGAGTTTGGGGTTTCCATCCCCGCTGGATGGATGGTTGATGTTGACACTGATGCTGATGCTGCTGACGTGTAATGTCAGTCAGATTAACGTTAAGGCTGATGCACTCGTAAATTAACTTGGCTATAAATAAATG
Organism: Drosophila punjabiensis; assembly: GCA_008042585.1. NCBI lineage: Eukaryota > Metazoa > Arthropoda > Insecta > Diptera > Drosophilidae > Drosophila > Drosophila punjabiensis. Next base: position 219,964 of record VNJR01011727.1, on the reverse strand, counting down.
TGGCATTTCTGGGGGTTACGGCTTCAACTAATTAATTTTATGTGCAGAAATAAATGAACTTTGACTTATAAAATATATTTTTACTAGTTTATATTACATAAGAGACATATTTGCTGACATAAGAGACATATTTCATGCATTAAATCGTATGATTTCGAACATCATTTCCTTTTCCCTCACTCTATTTATCTGTATTTTGAGGCAACTTCAAATTGAACTCATTTGGTCATTTGGCCTTTTGCCAATTAACTTTTTTTTTCCTGTCTTATCCTGTGGCAATGGAGCATTGCCCGATTGGTTAGTTACCCCTTTTGCGCAGGGCCAAACACCCGTCACCCGCCACCACCCGCCATGTTTGGCAATAATTCAAAGCAGGCCCCAAACTCTCACCCCTCTTGTGCGCCCTTAACCTATCTGGCCACCCTTTGGCAGCCAAACCACCAAAACTTTGAAAGCCTTTTGGCCGCAGGCTAACAATGTTCGCTTGAACAAACTCTGGCCCCCCCTTGTGAAACCATCTCGATGGCAACATCCTCTTTTAGTCAATGCACTCGAAAAAAAAATATCTTTCAGATTAAAAGGGTATACGAATTTTTATAGTAACATTTTGAAACTTTTTTAAAAGCGTTAAAAAGCTTACATTTTTGGGGGTAAGGTAAAAATTGCATATTATAAATGTTTTGTAATATTTTAGAGTTCTTAAAACAAGGATAGATGCAGAATGCTTCCCTTTCCATAAGTTTAATTTGATATTTCTTATTTTATATTTACAATTTCGATTTATGAAGGGTTGTAGGGTTTAATTCGAAACTGCAAAGATCACACAAAGACATTTATGTAGTAAAAAAATATCCAGACGTGTTTTTAACTCTAGATCTCTTCTGTAAACATTTTACTTAGATCAAACTCCTCATATTAGTGGTTTTTTTTATAAAACCATATCCCAGAATACAAACTTGGGAATTTTTTGGCACCTCATTGCTAATATTTTTGACAAGACAATGAATAATTTCCATAAACATTAATTTGTTTGCAATAATTACATAATTTTCATATTTACAAATTTTTACTTGTACACACAATTTCATAGACTTCTACTATATATTTTTTCCAAGTGCACAGGCAATGCCGCAGCCGCAACATTGTGCTGTGGCACAGTTTTACAGCCACTGACGGCGACGTTGACGGTAAATGCAAAAATGCTAGGAATCCACTGGACGGTGAAACAGGCACCCTGCCTGAGTGGGTGGAGGGAGCTAGTGGAATGTGCATAGGTGTGGATGATCGGGGAAGCGGTTGCAAGGGGTGTGGTATGTGTGTATGTGTGTGTGTGTGTGATATGACCGCATTTGATTTTCATCTATGCAGCTGCATGGCCAACTCTCGGGCCTCTCCAAGGGAAAAGTGGGCTAAGAACTTTGGTACTTTGTTTAGTTGAATTACGCCAAAGCACATTAAGTTCCCTTTTGGTGCGCTCTGTTTGTTAAGTGCTTAATGAACTTTGCTAAACATGCTTGGCCAAGGGACTTGACTTAACTTGCCCTCTAAACTTTCCACATCTCACTTTCACTCGGCCGAACTTGGTCCAAAGTCCTTGCCATTCCCCTCGTTTTCCTCGTTTTCCACTTGCCCCTCGATTGTCGATGGCAGATTTATGGCCGACTTCTCTCTCTCTTAAAAGATCCCCCGGAAGGCAAATCCGTCTTGAGCTCATTCAATTTGCATGCGTTTTGCTGCATTTCCATAATTAATTAACTTGCAAAACGGTTGTTCATTTGATACGGCTAAGCTTGAATTATGAATTGAGAGAGCGGGATTAAACGGATTTGCCAACTTAAATGCGTTAACAAATAATGAGAATTTATGCAATCAGTTTGGGAAGTCTATTTGCAGCTAATTAGAAGAGATAAAAATAGGTTTTAATGTTTGAATTTAATTAATTAGAGCATTGCCTTTATTAAATTGTGTAGTATTATTATTACTAGCATAAAGTGTAGGCTTTTAATTAAGTATCCTAGACTTCAAACATATAATACCTTAAATTCCTTAAAGACTTTATGCAATCATGAGTCTTTAAGTATAATTTCCCTTTAAGCATTCCAAATTTGTACGCTTCCTTAGCCACTGAATATTCCGTTGGATTTCCCCCTTATAAGCCAAAGCACACCCGCTGTGCGAACACATTTGGCATAACGTGTCTCTGCTAATGTCACACATGCATCATATCCACAGGACCTAGCGAGGCCGCAGGGGGGAGTGAAAAACAAGGATAAATGGACCTGGGGTGGCTTGTGGAGTGCCTTGACTAAGCTGCAGCTAATTATGCAAATTCATTTAATGCCATTGTTAAAATGATATTTGCCAGCCAGGATTTGTCATGCTGATAGACCACAGCGTCTTCTTCGACTTAAGCACGGATGATTAAGCGCAAATTTGACTTGCAAAAAAAGTTACTTCCTGTTCAATTAAGCGATACAGCTTAAAGTTTGTCTTTTGAACTAAAGTACTTTCTTTTAACTTTATTAAAAAAGAAAAAAAGATAATTAGAGGCATCGTCTTTAAAGTAAGTAGCGGGAAAGTACAGTTGCTGCTGATGTTAGTGTGACCATATTTAAATTTAACTCATATAACCTTAAAATATTGCTTTGGGAGCCAATTTGTTTTTTAAACTAAAGAACTAACTTTTAACTTGATTAAAAAAGTAAATTAAATAATAATAATATTCTTAAGCAAGGAAGTACAGTTTCCAGTGTGACCATAAATAAATTAGTCTTAAAAAACATTACATTTTCGCTGCTACTTTGTCTTTTAAAACAGAGAAGCCGCTTTTAAAATTTATTTTAATGAAATACTCTTAAGACCAAAGGACGAAGAAGTACAGTTGCCACCGTTGCCAGTGTGACCATAAGAACATTTGCCTCAGCTAACCAGCAATATTTCATACTCGTTTAGAAGAGATAAATGTGAATTATGAATAAGACCAACAGAGCAATAATCATGAGATTAAGAAGTGCGGCAAAGAGGCCTTCATTTTCAAGTACAGTTGCGTTGTGCATAAATTTTGAAGGCATATATAGAGGGGAGAGGCCGAGACTTGCCTCCGCCAAATTTATGGAAGGCGCTCTGCCGAACCACTTTGGGCCACATACATATTAATGAAAACAGACGCCCAAGGCAGCAGCCGAGTGGGCCGTACAATAAATCTCCTAGTTATTGTTTTATAACATGCTTTCAGGCGTAAATCCCTTACAATAAAGGTAAGCGCGCTCGCTGGCCCGCCCGGGTCTCAATTTCTTTCATTTCGGCGGCAGTGCTCAGAGCACACTTTAAACTTGTTTCTCAGCTCAAGTGTTCCGAGGGGCCACTCGAACATTTTTGGGAGATTGGTTGCCCTAACAGCCGCAGCAACGGCAGAATAAGAAGAAAGGTAACCAGGCATTAAATTGATGCTGAGACTGAAGCCGAAGTTGAAGCCGAAGCCTCGGCAAACTTTCTTTACCTGAGTTCCGAGGCATTCTTCTGGGCCATCATTTCCGGGCCTAAGCCATGCTGATTTTCGGGGTTTTTATTTCCTTAAACTTTTGGCCAGCACTAAGCGTTATTATTATTATTTTGCTTGTATTCTCAAGCAACTTTTTATAAACGATCTACAGGTCGAAACAAAAGTTTAAATGAGCCAAAAGTTTAAGCGGGCTTTCGGAGAAATCCAAGAACAACCTTTTTCTGAACCCCAACAAAAGTTGACCGGTGAATTTTAAATAAATGCAAATGAATAATTTTCTCAATTGCAAGTGTCGGAACAGAAGCTGCCTCTGGCAAGTGCGTTGTGCACTTGTGCTATTTAAGAATTTCTGTTGGAATTTTATAGGAATTTCCGAGTCAAAACCATTGACAAAATTTAGATACAGACTGTGAAGCCACGGGCAATTAGGTTCTGAAAGTTTTAGCTCCAGACTTTCTCTCTGCTACGAAATATAAATAATTATCTGGCGTTGCCTAATTCTGCTGAGAGGCCGTAGTAGCCACAAAACCATTTTCCCAGCAACTTGATTTCGTTCATTGGATGGATGAAAGCGGAGGAGGAGGAGGATGAGCTTAGGAAATCTGCTAACAGTGTTTAATTTCAACACTGTCCGCAACCGCAACACTGAAACTGGCCAACGACTGCAGCTGGCACACGCCACCTCCTTCGTCCCTGTAAAATAATAATAATAATAATTTACTATGAAACCGAAAGCCACAGGATAACATGAAGACCGGAGCCCACATTTAAGCGTTCATTGTATCCTGTGGTGGGTGGTGGGATTCCTGGGAGGATATTCGGTCTGCAGGCAAATGGAGATGTAGCCTGGTGGCCAGCTGCAGCTCGGAGTTGGCTAACCGATAGAGTGGGCCATAAAAAATAGCTTAATTAGTTGCCATTGCTGGATGGCAGGATAAATATTGAAGTTGTTGGCTTTGGCAAATATTTGAGAGGGAGAGTAAGGGAGTTGGAATGCACACAGAAAGCTGGTGGCAAAAGGGTTTTTCGGAAAATCCAGGAGTAATTAATATGAGCAACGAAAACTATTTTAGTGTGGTAAAAGCAGGACTGGGGGACAGTAAGCAAAAGGTAATTAAATTTAAAGGGAAAATATGTTACAATTTATGTTTAGTATATTAAGTTAATGCTAATAAATAAAGACTAGGAAAATAATTAACTAAATAAGCAAAAATATTAGCATTTAAATTAGAAGAAAATTATAATTCCAACTGCTAAGAAAATGTCTTAAAATCCTTGCATTGCAAATTGTTTTCTGATCACACACAAATGACCAAGTCACAAGTCTCTGAGTTTTGGTCCCAAAAGTCGTAGCAATTTATGCTGCACCAGGGATTCTTATTACCAGGAAAACCGAATGCAAATTGGTACCACAGAGAGATCGGGAGGAAAAGTATGCGGGAAGTTCAATTAAATGCTGAAGCGCATTCGGACAACGGCATTGAGGAGTATTTGCACAGCTCTCTCGTGTCGTTCCAGACACATCATCATCATCATAGTCCTCCTTATCATCATCATCCCCATCATCATCATCACCAACATCATCTTTATCGTTATGCTGCAGAGCTCCAACTCTGCCATCGTCCTGGCAGTCAGGTTAAATTTGATTATGTGGCGCCCCTGCGAGCTGGGAAAACTCACACGAAGGCTTGAAAAAGCAAGCAAATCTGTTGACATTTTGCCAAAAACGTTGTGTTTTGACTCAAACCCTAGCCCCAAAAAACTTGCAGGCAGGGCAATTTTCTTGCATTTTATGCAAACACAACCGGAGAAGCCGGATGGATGGATGGATGGTTACGCCCTTCGACCCTTCGGGACAAACTAACAACTACTAACGTAACCGGCAGTTAAATGTTTTCATTTTCATCCTTCTTCCGCAAAATGTTTATGACGCCCAAGCATCAGGCAAACACTGAATTTATTTAATTAAAATGTGTGTATGCAGTCTGCCTAGTTTCTAATTGAATTGCCAGAAGAGGCTGGAATGGAGAATGCACTGTGGAAAATTTAAAGGAATTCAAAACTGATTTTACTTATGAATTTAAAGAAATGTATTGTTCGAAACTTTAACATAAGAGAAACATTATTTTTTAATGAAAAAAAAACTTATTACAGAGCTGCAGGATTTATTTGGACTTTTAGAATCTTTAAAAATATGTCTTGAAATATTCTATACAATTTTTAGGTAATGAATTACGTAAATATTTTTTTACAATTTTTAAGCTAGCGAATTTAATCTAAATATTTATTTTTTACTGAAGAAGGGAAAAAAAATTCCAAATAATACTCAATAAATTATGTTAAAAGAAGATCCCTTATATTCGTAGATAAAAAAGTGTAAACAATTTCTAATTTAAATGAAGTTCTACTTTTCCTTTTAATATCCTTTTCAAAACACATTTAAATATTACAAATTTCCCTCAAAAATAATTATTTTGCTTAGTGCAGAATGTGAGTAGACTAATATGCAGCAGAAGGTAAGGGAAAAACTGGGATTTTCCATCCGAGTGAGACAAGTGTCAGGTATGCCCTCAGCCATGTCAGGCAAATGCAAATTTTCGAAATTTTTCTGTGGGCAAGTTCTCATTCCTTTTAATTAAAAAGTTTTTGTTTTCCTGTCGGATGGGATCATCGTCGTCGTCATGTGAAATCTGCATGATTACCACACCAAAAATGCATTTTTAAGCATATGCAAAGCGAATTTCAATGCTTTGTGTGTTAGTTGTCAATCAAACTGGGTGTCATTGTAATATATATATATTCACTATATATATATATATATATATATATGTGGAGCATTAAAATGCAGGCGATGGCTAAATAATGCATTTCAATGACAATGCCAACAGCGATTACAAAAACATTGCCTGTCACTTAACTTTGAAAGCGTGTTGAGTGCGAAGGCCAGTGGTCAAATTTGGATTGACACGAAAATAATTAAGAGAGCCTTTTGTTAAATGCGAAATTTAATTCAATAATTATCATAAATTCCCCTGGGCTTTAAATTCCTTCAGTTTCTATGCAAATTAAGAGAAATATTGTGCTAGAATATATAAAAGGAGTGGCTGAGCACATTTTATATTCCAATTTTAATTTAAGACTGGCATTCGTTGCAACATTTCTAATTCCTTTAGAAGCCTTGGCATGATATAATCGCTCACATGCCCATCAAGTTTTCTCTCTGTTTTGTCTGCAGCAAAACACACACACACACACACAGAGAGCAGACAGGGGAAAACTATTTAAATATAAAAAATCCCTAGCATACTTTAAGGCTCAGTGGAAAAGTTTTTGTTGGGACAACAGACAAGTCAGAGTCAGAGCCAGAGTCAGAACCAGTCGTCAGTCATACAGACAGACAGACAGGAAAAAGCGATTCACCGGGAAAAGTCCGGAGAGAGAGGAGGGTCACGGGCAGTATCCTTAAAGAAACAAAGAATTTCAATTTAAGCTTCGTGCATTGTCTGACTCTCTATATGCAGTTTCTGTTGCTCTTTCTCCTCTCCATTTCCTCTCTGTGTTTCCCTCCATTTTTCCCTCCATTTTTCCCTCATGTTGTAAGCCATTGTTGCATGCATTTAGGTGTTGCAGGCACGTATGCAGCAATACCCTAAAAAAAAGGAGAAAAACACACACACAGATCCTGCACACGCACAGTTTGGGTTAAAATTATAGCATCAGGGTTAAGAGAATAGTTATTTAGCTTCTTAGTTTAAAGAGTTAAGAGCTCGCATAGTGCTTTCAATTAATTTGGAATAAATAAATAGGTGTCTATGAAATAATTATGGCTTAGAGAGATGTGATAGTAAACTGTTAATTATTTTAATAAATTTTATTTTTTATTTTTATTTTTAGATTAATATGAAGAACTACTCAATTTTTATGTACAAACTTGTCTAAATTCCTTGAATTAAATTCATTAAAGGTTTATACGTTTTCTTTTTTTAATACAAAAAGAACCGAGCTTATCCTTTTTTGTAGTTTAATGCAAACAAAAAAGGAAGAATGCATGCAGATTAATGCTTAGCCACGCGTGCTAAAATACAGAGAAAATACAGAGAAAATACAGAGAAAATCCAGAGCAAAATCCAGGGAAAATCGAGTAAAATAGGGACCTGGAAAAAAGAACTAAGCAGACAGAGAAAGAGAGGACAAGTTGCATGGCTTAATTGTATTTTTATTTAATTTTAGACGACGACCCTACATCATCTGTTATCTCAACTCCTCCGCTCACGCCTTACTGCTATATATATATATACATATATATATACGTGAATTTCCCATGCCGTTCAGAGATAAGCGCGGAAATGAGCCAGAGAAGCGAAAATAAAACGAATAAATGAGCCACATTAATTGCTCTGTGACTTCCTTATTACGTGCAGGGCATGGGAACGCTCTTTTTCCAGCTTCCGATTTTGCCTGCATGGATGGAGATATTTAGAAATTTATAAAGCCTGACAAAAAAAGAAAGAAAATGCGAATCCTGATGGTCACTTTCATTGATAAGAATCTCTTTTTGTACGAAAAATGTGCGCACAAAAAACGTGAGACGGTGACAGGATACAGATGAGATGCGTGACATCAGGTTGAAGTTCGTCTAAAGCCAGTTTTATGATGATTGTTACAGGGTAGATATAAGGTATCTTTGCTTAAAAGTCCGATTTTTTAGTCAATTTTATATTAAAAACAAATAAATAAATAAATACAATTTATAATAAACATAAGCAGTTTTAAGAAAATAAATTTTAAGAAAAGGATTTATATTATCCTTTTATTACTTAGCTTAATGGAAACATTCCTGAATGAATTTTTAATTAATTCTGATTAAGGTTAATTTCACAATATTCTTAAAATTTCTTCCCCAAAAAACACCCTGTATATTCCGGAAACTGGTAGGATTCCCTTTTCCTTCCTGCTAAAACCAACATGAGCGGAAAAAAATTAAGTTCAATGAAATTAGGTCAACCTCCGGTACGTATCTCAAGAAAACCCACCCTACCCTCTGCTACCATTGACGGTGGTGTGATAAAGGTAAATGTAAAAATATGACTAAAGATAAGCATAAATCAGGGCATAAAGCAATTACGCAAAAACGCAAAGGAAGAAACAGACAGAAGGAAACCAGCGAGGGGCCAAATGGATGGATAGATGTTAAGCGCGAAATTCTGGGGGAAAAGGCAACGCCAACAAAAACCAGAGGAAGAGGAAGTTAGTACGTCGTTGCCTGGCAAAGGCAAAGTGCTAAGCGCAAAACAGTAATGAGACTACTCAGCAGCATTATGATTGATAAATGACGGGGCAAACGAGCGAAAAAAATAAGAAAAAAAAAAATAAAGGAAAAAAAAATAAAGGAAAAAGAACTCACGAAATAAAGTAGTTATAACAAACAGTAAGCAAGAGCTTTTGATGCTCTTACAGTACTAAGATGCATAAAATATATTTACTAAATTCAGTTTTATATACTCGTATTTATTTAGGAAGCAAAATACCTTTTTAAAATATTTATAAGCTTTGAGCATGTTTTTAATAATAAATTCGTTTCCAACTTCATTGTAAGATATCACATTTCCATCAACCACAAATAACAACTCCAAAATTTTGCACAACAGTAATTTTTAGTTGTTTCCTAATTTCATTTCAAGTCTGAAAAACCTGTGACCAAAACCGCAATACTTTTAGATAGAGCAAAGCCAAGGGACAACGACAAGTTAGTGCCAGCAAAATGGTGACAAATTCACGCAGCAGGACAGACAGACAGACAGACAAGCAGGAGGACATCGTCGGAGGTTGTCCTGGTTGGGAGGGAAGGTTATGAATGAAGTTAAGTAGAGCGGCGGATGAGGCAACTAAATGTGCATGTTAAGGTTAGATAAGAGACAGCCAGGATATTGTTGGACTCTTCTACTTTTTCTCTCCTTTGTCTCAGGCACACTAATGAGTAACTTATTCAATTATTTATTATTTTTTCTCCGCCAGGCGGAAAATAATTTGCTCTTGCCTGGAGACTAATTGGCAAAAAGGGGGGAAAAGTGCAAGTGGCCAACCGGTAAAACTTGATAAAATGTCAGGGCGTGTGGTAATAAATAAATTATACCAACTGTGTTATATATGCAGCCAAGCAGCCACATCCAGTCAGAGCCAGAGGACGACGGAGGACCTAATTGAGTGCAAAATTTGTGGGTTAATTGGTTTGAAAGTTGTACACAATTTATTGCCACTCTCAATGGGAAATGAAGCCGAGCGGAATGTGGCAAGGGGGTATGTCCTGCGAAAGGAATGAATGAGATGTCAAAGCGATGTCCATGGTGTCCACTATGTTCCCCCCCTCAGGCCTAGATATTTTCTCTGCTCCAACCCAACACATTTTCTAGCTTGTCATGCGGTCAAGGTTTGGACGAGTGTAATGAAGCCAGTTTATAATTCAAGAGCCCTCAGAAAGTGGCAGGATATAGTGTGGCTTTGTTTGGTTTTGGTCCTCAGAAGGCAAAGAATGCGGCAGATAGAGAGTGCTGAGTGCTGGCAAAGTACTTTGACCACACCGCAAAGTGGTGCAACTACGGTTAATGGCTGCTGACATTGGAATTTTGGTTTATTTAGTGGGAAATATTCAAAGAAAGTGTGTCAAAAGCAGGAAGAGGTAAGTGTTTTCTATAAAAAACTTTCTGGCACTCTAAAATATTCAAAAAATTAAATTAAGATGAAGCTATACAAGTTTGAAATCAACCCATACCAAATCTAACCATATAAATCTAAATTTATTAACAATTTCCCCAATAAATACGAAACCAAAAGCTGCTTTCAATCATTTTTTTTTTTTTAACATATAATTTAGTTTCGTAGCAATTAAAGTGCACAACCAAATCTAAAATTCATCTACACAGTCGCAGTCAGGTTGATTTATTTTTTAAGGCTGTTATTCACGTAACACACGGCAGAATAAATAAATGAAATGAAACAAAACGAAACAAAACCTGGTCATAAATTGAACAAGCAGAAAAATGTGGAAACTACGTTTTGCCAGTGGAAATTGCGATGACGTTGACGTTGATGCGGAACTGACGAAGAAAAGAGTTCTCAATTTGTTAATGGAAATTCAATTGAATTGAAAAACTAAATAAATACCAGTGCACAGGTAAATAAATAAAACCTGGCGTAGAAAAGAGAGACGGAAGCGGTAGCGAAACATCAAATAAATAATGAAATATATATTTTTTGTGTGCTGCTCTCCACACATTTTTTTTTTCGCCTGCCTTCGATTTTTGCCGGAACCTTGTACAGGGACAATTTCACACATCTGTTCCCCAATTGGAGTGGTGAAAATATAGAAAAAATATACACTTTTTTATATATGTACATATATAGACCCTGCATATATAGACCTCGTTCAGAGGCATGCCGGAATATATTCATATAAAACCAATGGCCTGTGCCAGTTGATCAACCATTTATGCTGGGTTTAATTTTAATTGGTTTCCCTTCGCCAGTGCAAACTATTAAGAGAGTTATGCGAATTAATTCGGGGAAAACCTCCTACATACATACATATGGGGAAAACAAATTACTGCATTTTCTCACCTAGATAACCCCATCGCAAGTCCCTCTTCCTCCCCCGCGCGTTAAATTGCTTTCCGCCTCGTTTTTATAACCCTTTCAACTTTGTAGATTTATGTGCCGTTTTTAGGTGGCACCACCTGGCGTCGCCTTCGCAATAAAATATATGTATGTTTATATATATATTCGCTTTCTACCAATATATAAAGGAGCCACAATAAAAACACAACTTCATACACGACGTAAATCACTTGGGTAGTTCAGGCCTGGCTGAAATATTACTCGGCCGAGAAGTTAAATATAAGTTACCAACAGTCACAGCAGGGAAAAAAATAAATACAAAGCCAAAAAAGAGAAAAAAAATATATATGGCACCGGGCGTGGTCAATTAGAGTAAAAGTTGGGTGTAAGTATTGCCCAGATTGTGGGATAATAATAAGGGTCGGGATTTATTCCAGCAAAACATATAAATCGCTTCTGCGATAAGCCGCCTTTTTGTACCATAAATCCACCAATCTTCACATGGGATCAAACAATGTTTTTTTAAAGTGTCTTCCGTTTACCTCCCAATATGGCTTTTTTTCAGCTGCCAAATAATACAGAATGCTGGCCACCAGGGAACCAGCACGAATGACCTGCTCAGTTTATGACGGGCCCGCTCACATTTCACTTTGCAAGAAGCTTCCGGTCAGAAAATATAAAGCTGGCTTTTATTGTTATGTAGTTTGGCAAGAAATGCAATCAAGGAGAGGTTTTTCGGACTTTGAAACTACAATTTAAAAATATAATAGTATAATTAAAAATAATACTAAATTTTTCGTATATTAAATTAATTTGCTTACCATTATAACAACATTTGAGTAATAAATTTCTTTTGAAATCTTTTTAGAAATAGTAAAAACTATTCTAAATATATTTTCCTTTAAAGCTGAGTAATATCTTTCGTAGCTTTTATTTAGCTTAAGAATATTTCCTCAAATCTATGTTTACACCTTTCTATTTATTTTCCTTTTATTTATATATATATTAAGTGAGCAAACTTTTGTCCAACTTTCCCACTTAACCCATGTACCCTTTCTACCTTTCTAATTCTAGCCAAAAGATATGGTTGTGCACCATTGACTTCACTTGGCCAGGCGCCATTTTGTATTTCATTTTATTTGTTTGTCATTTATACCGCACTCACCCAACATAACGTATATATAAATATATATATATGTACAGGGAGTGCTAGCACAATACAATATATTATTTATTTGCCTCCCCAGACCACCAGCACCACCGCCGCACACATTTGAACTATGAAATAACCACGGGAATGTTTGCCATTTCGTGGTCAATATACGGCATGACCCACATGGAGCTGAACTGAAAAGGATGTGGCCAAGGAAGGCAAAGGATTGGTCAGGTGTGGTCAAGTTGTTTGGCCAATATTTATTTACAGAGCCCTGAACTCATCGTGTGTGTGTGTCTGACAGCAGCTCAAGGCTGTTCAATTAGTTGGTTGAAAAGATGTTTTTCGGCGACTTTATGTGTGGCCTTCAACAAGGTTTACTTTATACTCCTGAAATCCTTCACTTCCTCTCTCTTTCCTCGATACATCAATCACTGGCAATTAATTATTCAATTTGGTATTTTCAAAAGGGACACAAAAAAAGCGCAACAGCTGACAACAAAGATAAGTCACAAAATTGTGGTTTTCCATTCACTTTTCCCTGCATTTTTTTTTTTTTGTTATTTCCTCCCGAATGACCAAAGTCAACATAGATACCGAGGCCCAGGCACAAATCACAAAAGTGCAACAAAATTCCATCTCTCTGTGTGTGTGTGTTTTCTAATATAAATCAATCATACGACATGTGCGACACATCAAGCACAAAGCAAATAAACCCAAATATTGGTCTAGAACGGGATAGCCAGTCGAGGAAGTGAGTTCCTGGATACCTTTTTAAAAGCAGGTTATATTTGTTTTGAAGTTAAAAAATATATTTGTAAAATAGGTTTTGTATGAACAGCATTTAATAAATTTTTAGAGGTTGGTAAAAAATATATATTACGCAGATATAATTTCTTTTTAAGGTAAAATATAAATATAACACAACTAGGCCTTTTTAACATCATTAATTTCCATTAAATTAATTTTATGACTTGATTTTAACTATAATTTCAATAAAAATAATTAGTACTTTGTATTCGGTATTATGATATCGATTTAAAATATTTAAAATAAATATATCCTTGCCAAAAAAAAAAACCTTATTCCTTACTACTTTATCTTCTTTAACTCATTTTCTTTTGTCATCACAGATATATATATCCTAGAATAACGAAAACTATTTCTGAGTTAAAAAGCTCTTTCAGACAGAGGGAGCTCGGTTCTGGCTGCCCTTCCGACTGACTGACAAACTGCAATGCGATTGCCAGCTCAGCAGATGCGTCCAAACACACAAAAGCACACTCACTCAGACACACACACTGTACTCGCACACACCATCCTTGCACACACCATCCAAACACACACTCCCCTGCTATTTGCAACCCACTCAAGCCATTCTGTTTCGCTGCTCCGTTCTATTTGCAAGGAAAACATTTATGTAAAGTTTATATTATTAGAATTGCATGAAGAGCATTGTGTATGCCGTTAGTGTCTGCATCCGTGTCTGTGTGTGTGATTGTCGTCTGTCCTTATAAGTCTGTGTTTGTTTTATAACGACTACGAAAACGACATTTGCCAATATGTTTTAAGGAAAATGGAGAAGATGGCCAAAGAGCCACGCTGCTACGCTGCAGATCGTTAGACTGCGTCTTTCAATTTGTGTGCTCTGCGAGCGAGTGTTTTTTGTGTCTCCGTTTCGAAAGACGATTGAATTGGCATTTTGGTCGGACAGGCTAGCTTTCTGCAGCAACAACAACAACAACAACATCAACAAACTCATCGGCATTTGCCAATTTGTGTCTCTATGTGTGTGAGTGTGTCCTTTTTGTAGCTCTTTCCCCTTTTACTGTATCCTTTAAGCCCTTCTTGCCTTTGATTGCTTTGGCAAGGAGGTAAAGTGCTGACTGGCTTATGCATGCAATTGCAGCCAATAAATTATGGCTCAGCAATAACTTTTGCGAAGTTTTCGGGAAGAAAAAATAAATATTTATTATTGAAGTTTTGTTAGGTTTTGTAAGAGAAAAATAAAAAGTGTTCCTATGCAGCTATGATTCTGTGTTAAAGTTTTCATTATTTCAAGGCTTCATTAGAAAATTCAAAATAAACACTGTAAGTGTAGTTTAGTTGAGATTTTGTTTTAAATTGCACAACGGTCACACTAATTAAACATATATTCAATAGGTGCAATAACTCCTGCAAATAAGCAATATATATTGTGAGAATATTCTCCCTCTAATATGCGATTCATACCCTTTGTATATAGAATTTAACGCATTCAAGCATTCATGAGTGTTTCTATTCCGGTATTTTGTGTGGTATTTTTCTGGCATTTTTCAGGTATTTTTTATGGGATGAGTAAATTTTCTCATTTAATGCATTTCTAATCTCATTAAAAGTGACTTTATCCTGCTCGCAATTAAGTGAAAACTTTGGGTGTCATTATTTCTCTAATCAAAACTCTAATTAATTAACCAGTGTCGTAACCGCATTCCTAGTCTTTTAGTAACTTAATGTAAATTTTAAAACTTGTATTGTTAGTTCTTTATAAATTCCAGAAAATTATTAAACTTCCTCTTTCCCACTACACCTCATACCCTAATAAATTCCTTACCCAAAATTCTTCCACATTAGTTTTCCGGGCACTGCACAATCTGTGTTCATCAGGTCGCATTGCTATATTTACAAAATCTCGTTTAGGCTCATTTTCATTCACGTGATATCCCCCCGAAAAATCCCCAACCACAAGGGAAACCCAACGGAACTATCTGCAAAATTATTACCATTCAACGTTCCTGCTCGGATTTCCATAACAAACATCAACCTGGGATGATATTTTGTAGTATTTGTTGCCATTTTTATTCCCTACTATTTTTTGTGTGTGTTTAGGGGAAGGCTTTGCTGGCTGGGCGCCACCGCCGCCGCCTGTCCATGCTGTGCAAAATATATATTGATATGGCCGAAAACGGTGCTCTAGTTTGCAGGATGTGCATAACCCACAAAAGCCCCTGACTTCCCCCTGACTCCAATGAGAGTCCTGGCAAAAGCCAGGGCTAACGTTACCTGAGTCTGGTTTCAGTTCGGTTCGGTTGGGTTCGGTTTGGTTTGGTTTTGGGGGCCAGAGCAAAATATGTGGCCAATTATAGCAAAAACAGACGTTTTTATGTTACAGTCCCTTCGCCTGCTCTTTGCTCTTTTCCCTCTCCGGTTACAACTAATTTATGGCTTCCAGCTAAGAGCTAGGATTTTCCGGAACGTTTTGGATATTTATCCTCCCTTTTTTTTTTCTGGCTGCCTTCTTGTTCCTAATCATTGGCCGTAATTCAGTTGCCTTGCTTCAGGCTATAGAAGATTGGTTCAACGGTTTTACAATTGCCACAAACAAATATATTACGCATACGCACGGTTGACTGAGGCAGAATCTTTGATATTGAATTACTTTCCTTGAATTAAATTGCTGGTTTAATGGCTTAACTAACTATATATTTTTATAAATAAAATCATTCCCTATATGATTAGCTTTTAGTTCATTAAAAAGATGTATATTCGGTTTCAAAATCACAAACTAATATATTACGCATACGCACGGTTGCCAGGGGAAAAATCTTTAAAGTTGAATTACTATCCTTGAATTAAATTGCTGGATTCATAGGTTAATTACTAATATATTTTCAAAATAAAATTATTCCCTAGAAGATTAGCTTTTAGTCCATTAAAAAGTTGTTTATTCAGTTTCAAAATCACAGCAAATATATTACGCATACGCAACGCTGGCCGTGGCACATTTTACACTTGAACAATTTTTGAAAATAAACTTTCTGCTGGCAAATATCTTTTATTGACTTAAATTCTGTCACAAAATCCATTTCATTATGCAAAGTGTCACCGCTTATTGTTCCGTTCGCGCAACTTTGTTTACATACACCATCATTTTCTGGTGGCATCCACAAAATAATTTCATGGTTTATATTCATCTTGGCAGCTCATCAAGGAGCAGAGAGATAGTTGAACAAGGCATTTATCCTCTGGGCAAAAAATGTTTCTCATTGCTATCGTCGAGCTTAAAATTCAAATCTAATTCCTTACAATTTTTTTCCGCGCTTGCTTCTTCGGTCTTTTCACAAATATTTGCCTTCAATGTTGAATAAGGCTGAGATTGCGGAGAGAACAAGAAAAAATATTTTGACATTTTCGGCGGTCCCTATTTTACGTTTATTCCTTTTATGTGTCGCCTTCCTCCTTGTTCTTGAATGGGTCCTTTGTTAGATGTGACTTTTTGGTATTTGGCTTTAATTAAATTATATTCCTAAAAATTTAATAATTTGGTATAGCAAAGATTTATTATTTTTTTTAGAAATAATTTCATGCAAATATGCATTTTTATTGTGTTTATTAATCTTTGAGATACTTTTCTTTATTTGCTCTCTCTTAACTGCCCTTTGAGTTCCCTTCCACTATAATTGTTTTAAAATATAATTTCTGCCTTCAGATTTTCCTCATTTTCTTTTCTGCCTGTCATAGACACTCCTGGATAAAATCATTTATCATTTGTCATAATTTTGCCTTTTGTTTTCTTGATGTCCTTTCAGACCTTCTTATCCGCCTGCCTGTCCTGTCCTAAACAAATAACTTTTCGATGGCTTTGACTAAAAAGTTATTCATTTGAACCCAGTCCAAGATTCAGTCTGAGGCATAAATTAAGACTTACATTTGATGATGATGAGAAGCTAGCGAGGGGTGAGTCCAGGATAACACTTCAGACTTCAGACTTCAGACCGACTTCAGACTAGAAGAAGATACATAAAAGAAGATTTGTATATGAGAAAAAGTTTGCCGGCATAGAGCAAGAGTCGAAGAGTGGAGGAAGAGGACGACAGACTCAATTAGTTTTATTTGGGGAAAGGCAGACTTTCCAGCCTGCGCCCCGAGGCCTTTGCCAACTTGCCAAAATTCCCAGCAAGCCAAATGTTTATTTTCATTCGAGATTTGCCAGATATGTAGTATGTTTTGCTGGAAATTAACGCTAACATTTCGTTGTTTAATCGTGTCTATCAAAGTAGTTTGCACATAATTCCGTGTGTACTCTTGGCTTTGGTCTGCAATATGTTGCCTACTTTTCTGTGTGCACGTATCCAGTTTGGGACCAAAAAAAAAGTTTCTGTGGATGGGAAACTTTCGAGGGGAAAAACTACAAGAAAAAAGTACATTTAAAGTGAAATCAACTCCACGAAAAAAAATGCAATAAAAAGAACGGTGCGCAAAAAGGGCAAAGTTCATGCCGCAAAAATAAAAAAAAAGAGGGGAGAGAAAAAAACTCGAAAATGTCAATTTCCATCGATATATAGTCAACTGCAGTGAAGCACTATAGAATGGAAAATGGTATCGTTGGAAGGCTCACAAGTCCACAAAGGGACAAGACGTGACATCAGAAATCGAAAGCCAAAACCAAATCAAATACATGAGTTGCACTTTTCACTCTCCTTTTCCTTTTTCTCGGTGGCATTCCTCAGTGAATCTACCGGGGAAAACTCTGCACTTGGGGAAGCTCGACTAGCCGGATTTTTCACACCCAATAAGCTGCCAGGCGCATAGAATTCTAATGCCAAACATAAACAAACGGAATCTGCTTATAAACATTGAAATAAGGATCACATATTTCAAGACGACTTTTGAATGTTCTAAGAAACGGAAAGAAAAGTAAAAAGTTTTTGAAAAATATTTGAAACTTTCTTATCTAAGATTTAAATTCATCAAATACATCATTTTCCATTTCAAAAAGGAATCTACTAAAATTAAAAGAAATTCAGCACTCTAACTAATTCAGCATATTTAAAAATAAACCAAGAGTAGCTTAAATATTTCTGATTCTGAATTATGTATTTTTGCATTTATTTTAAAATTTTTCTTATTAAAATTTCAGATTCTATCATAAATAACAAAAATTAGCAATACCCTTGGGCTCTTAAAGTGCACAACTTGAAAAAATTGCACAAGTCTGCTGCCAAGTTTGTTTTTATTTGCAGCATAAAGTGAAATCCTTTGGCCAAAAGGTGTTGCCCGCAACCGGAACGCGGCGGACAGACAGGCAGAGAAGATCTAGGACCAGGACTAAGTCGGAGGACCAGGCATCCCCTCAGTGCTGTCAAATTCAGCTATATTTCCATAAAATCCTTCTTTTAACATTAAGTTAAGGTAAGTGAACAATTGTTCAGAAGAGAACCTAACTGAGTCTTATAGTTTTTTTTAAACCATTTAAAATTGGACAAATATCTTAGTTAAACAAAAATAGAAATATATTAAATGTACTTCTATGATTTCATATACCACATTGTAAAAATCTTGAAATTATTTTTATTTATTTCTTCTAAAGGTCCTCTCGCAGCTCTACTCCAAACCTAGTAACCCCAAACCCTCTTTTCTACTTTTCCTCATTGTTGACTTTGCCATCTTGGCTGCTTGGTGTCCATATGTATGTATATATCTATATATGTACGTGTATCTAAATGTAAGTATGTATGTCAAGTGGCCGCCCCTTGGCCACATTTCACCATTTTTCCCCCGATTTCCCGGCTTTTCTCCCACCTGACAGATAGCATTCATTTGGATCATCTTGCGGCAGGTCAGAGGCAAATCGTTGAAGTTGGCTCTGTGCGTGGTTAAGTCCTTGTCGATGGGCTTAAACAAACAGAGACAGGGAGAAGGAGAGAAAGAGCCAGCTACATAGGGATAGATAGAGAGAGTGAGAGATTTAAGCAGAAGGCTCAACGAAAATTCAGAGATACTCAGAATGCTTTAAATTTGATTTAATTACTGCTAATTGCCGGCTCTACTAATTAGTTTCAAAGGCTTTAGCCGGGCCCATAGAATCTGCATACCATCAACATATATGAGATGCATTAGTATGACTTTGATTGGCATTAGAGATATGCAATGTAAGCACCCCCATTTCATTGGCTTTTCGAGGAGAGACGAGACTAAATCGCAATCAGTTAATGATTGACAAGGTAATTTGCAAACAAGACTTGACAAACGCAAATGCAATAACTAATTAGTATTGTAAAATCCAGCTTTCAGAGCTTTAAAGTACTCATAAACTTGAAAGTATATTACAGGGAAATACTGGGAATAAAATTACTTCAAATGAGAAACAAGACCTCGAATATCATTCAAATCTTATCTACATCTACTTTACTTTATATTTTCTTTTACAAAAATTATTCATAAAGCAAATATTAAGCAAGTATGACGTACCCTAAACCATAAATCATTCCTTTTCCCTTCTTTTCAAATATTTCACAATGCACTTAGCGCATTAACGAAACCAGAGCATTCCACCTGGAGCCCCAAAAACCCAGAAAGGTAAGCCACCCCACAAAACGATGACAGGAGAGAAGACACGCAAGGTAATCTAATAAATGTGACAGTGAGTTCATATGGCAGCGTGTGGAAAACAATAAATCTCCATTTGGTTGAGCTGGCTTTCATTAACGGATTTCACGAAACTAAAACAGGATATATGTACGTTATATTTCCTGGCATATACTAATACACTGTCGGTTGTGTGCATCCTTCGGGTGTGTGTTTGTCGTATTTGTTTCATGCACCTGTCATGAAAATATTTGCACAAAATATTTTAAGCCGCACTTTGACAAAGGACTTGGTCCCAAACAACACCAACCAGAATGAGTCCCGACAGGACACCGACGTCCATCGAGCGACCTCCACGTTGAACGTAAATATGACAGGGATTTGTTATCGCTATAGATAGTGGGGATATGCGGCTTTGGCTCTCCGGGATTTCCGCCATATATATTTTCCATTTTTACCCCCTTCACCCCCCTTACAGTTATGTTATTGTATAAACAAATAACTGAAGCGCTGCGGTAAACGGATTACGTGGCAAAGTGTTCACGGGAGGCGGATAGGATAGGAATTTGCGAATATTTTTGCGGTCTACTTTCGCGGCTACGGTCTCTGTGTTGCGGCTAAAAATTGGTGGTAATGTTCGAGTAAAATGCAAACTAATTGCTGTTTGCGGTCCTAAATTATGATGGGTAAAGTGTGGTGTTCTCAGGGCCTCGATAGCTTATAGGATTAGCGCATATGGCGGTAATAACCATGATTGATTTTAATTAAATCAAAGTGCAATTCGGGAAACTGGCGGAAACTGAATTAAATCAAAGTAATTGATGTGCTTATTAAACGAATTTGTTTTTAATTTAAATATAAATATATTTATATGCATTTCTTTATTTAATTTCATATTTTAAACAATTTTTAATGATTTAATGAGAAGTAAAAGTCGATAGGGAATTTAAATCAATTAAAATAGTGTCTAAAAGTATGCAGTAAAAAAGTAAAATATTGTATTGTATTGTAATGCTTACATATTGGAATGCTTTTAAGGTTTCTTTGAAATCTGTAACGATAAACACAGCTTAATCCCACCGAAACATCAACAGAATATTACCCTTGAAATACAATATGAAATCGTGTTAATCCTCATATTTGTAAAGTTATAAAAACACCCCCCGAAACCAGGTTAAAGAGTTCTTTCAACTTTGACCCAATTGAACCAAAAGTAAACTCCCCTCGGGGCCAATCCTTACAATCCCCGACCAGACAGACAGACACACTGACCCGCCGTCGGTATGAAACCCGCAAATTTCGAAGCCACGCAGCAGTTCAACCTCAAGGGGTAAAATGCGCAATTGACAAGCAAATTGACAATTCACTTAATTCCAGGCCAAGGAGAGTGGGAAAATAATTCTTAAACATTAAACCGACTGCAGTTGACAGAACAGGGGACGCGCGCGAGGCATAAAGATGAAATTGCAGACACAAGAGGATTAAAGGGTTGCTCCAGTTCCTTCCTCATGAATTATGCAAAAGCCGCAAAAGCCGAAAACAAGCAAAAACAATTAAGTGGGCCTCCTGCCCAGGGTGATGCCAGTGCTAAGTCCTGTTAGCTGTGTTTTTGTGTACCAATAATTATATGATTGACAGGCGATTGAGCTAAAGCCTGCGAGGCAGTTTAGAGCCAAGTGCTGCCACGCCCATATACATATGTAAGATAATACAAACCTGGAAACGCCACTACCAATAACGTAGTTCGTTGGTCTAAATGTCAGTGGTTTGTCGAGTGGCGGATGGTGCCTGTCAGGCAAAGGGGGGCGGCAGCACTGCCTGATGGCCTGATGTGTGTTTGGTAATTACGCTCACACATGGCCACATGCATGCTAATTTCAACCGACCCCAGGAATCAGTCGCAAAACCCTCGGCCTCCAGTGGAGAGACTTTATATTCGAATGGGATTTTTGTTACCATCAAATGTCAAGAGTCACACAGAAAACAAATGGCAACAAAATGTCACATTTTGGAAGAGGTATTGGAAGAGTTTTTTCATAAAAATCTCTTGAAATAAAGACTCTTTAATAACAAGATGCATAACGCCAACTATGAGTTGCCAATTTTCTTAGAAAATCTCTCTCTCTGACTCCAAGTTAAGAGCGTTAGAATCTACACATATCAAGCAAGTGCGCTGTGTGCGTCCAGATCCAGACTTCGTGAGAATAAGTGCTCTCTCTCTCTCTTTCCCTCTCTCTTTATACAGCTCTTAAAGAAAATGAGAAGAGAGCTTGTAGGCAGCTCCAGGCGTAACTTATCTTGTTGGTTTACTGATCTTAGGTTGAAGATTTCAGTGTCAAAGAACGTACGTGGAACACTAGTTCTTAAGATACTTATTTTAAAGAGTCGTATATCTTGGTTTTCTACCCTTAAATTGTAAGTATTTTATTTCTTTCTTTTCTCTTCCCTTCTTTTATAGTTTTATAATTTCTTCTATATTTTTTTTTTTTTTTTTTTTTTTTTTTGTAAGAATTTTAAACATTTTCCGCAGTGCACTTATAGGACATGGAACTGGAGGCATAAGGTTGACTGGTTGGCCGTTTGTGCAACTGCATTGAAATTGGTGCGGCACGCATTATTTTCATATGCCCGCCGCCTCTATGGAATGAATCTGTGGCTGCCTTTCGGTCTTCCTCACAATTCTGGCTTCTATCTGTTGGTTTCATCTGTTTGCGGCTTTTATGCGAAATTGCCTTTTTCTGGCTCCGGACTTTTTGGTTAAAAGTGGGCCTAAAAAGGGTGGAGTGTTGTCCGTGTTGTCTGTGTGTATTTCTGGTTTATAAGTGGGGGAAAATTTGGGTTACATTTACCTCCTATTATGAGTTGTATTTGCGGGAAAGTGTGTGAGTGCTCTCAGAGTGAGTGAAGTTTTGTAGTACAGAATTAGAAATTAATTATTAGAATGAGGGGTTTACTAAAGTCTCTAATTAAAGGACATTTATAAACATTATTTAGAAATTCGAAAAGATTTACGCAGTGATGAAACAATATCTGGTTTTGAATCTGAATTTCCAATTGTTTTTCCCCCACTGTTTTGATATTGAACACCTCTCAGCACGTTACTGCAATCATTTGTGTCAAGAACAAGCACAAAGTGACATAAATTCATTTTCTACGTACTATTACCCAGACGAGACCTCATTTCCCCAGTGTTTAGTATGCAAAACCTGGCGCCATCAATTAAACGTCAAAGAGTTTATCAAATTCTGAGTCACAATAACAGCACGGCTCGAAATCAAAGTCAAGTCGGGTTGCTCTAATTAAATATGCTGACCGAGAACTGGAAACAGAGTAATTTCCCTGACTCGGCTCTTCTGCACTTCAGACACACAATTTGGCAGCCAACATGACAACTCGGAAAAAAGGGAAAATCCTCAGACACATCGAGGTCTGCTCATTTGTGCAGCAAAATCGGTGCTAGATGGATTTCAATAGAACATTTTCTAGTTGTCTCCCTTCCTGCACTTCACTCCCCTTCTTCTTTTTTTTTCACCTGGTAAAATTCGAATCGAATTGAAACGAAGGCTCTGGCTCTGGCTCTGGCTTTTTCAAAGCAATTGAAAATTATGCTGCAGTGAGAAACTTGAGCAGGACTTGGAACTGAAGAGTGTTGGAGGAGATGCTCCGTTTCACATGCTCGTTTTAGGGCGTTTGGAAAAAAAAAAAATATAAGAAGAAAAAGCGACAAGGAAAGGGAAAGCTAGAGGAAATGGAAGAAAATCGAACACAAAGCAGGTCATATGGAAATAGGTTCAAACTGATGTTTATTAATGCGGAATTTTCCTGCCTTTAAAGTCGAAAATTTTTCGATTTGAGGCTTTCATCCAGACCGAAATGAATATTTCTCATTTGGAGATGTTTGAGATCTTGATATATTCATGTATTGATGACTCCTTGGTTTTTGCTTCTTAAGGTTTTTGATTATTCAACAGTGAGAAAAAAAAATACATATAATTATTATTATCCGTAAAGGTGAGAAAGTTCAATTTAGATATGTTCACTGTAAAAATTTATCTAAACAAGTTAAATTTAATTAAATATTTACTGGACATTAAAGCAAGTTTTGGCATACAAAATTAAAATCCCAAAAAATATAATTAAAACTCAAGGTCAAAAAGAGCTCAAGGAGTAAAAGAAACCACTAGCTATTCCATTTTATTCTTAACATATTTAAATTTCTCGCCTACTTTATTATTACTAAATCTCTTCTTTAAAGAAGTACTTTATTTCTCTCTCTGTGCACTTTGTAATGTCTGTTATTAGTCAGCATGTTGGAAAAGATCAAAGCTCATTGACGAGCAGCTGGCCCCCAGTCTGCACATTGATGCCTCACTCCATTCGAAATGCAAACTTCAAAAGCGATCTCTTGAGGCTTCCATCTTTGGCTTCGCTGGTCATCTCTGGTCTCTTGGTCTCTGCCACTGCCACTGCCTTGGGCTTGCTTTAATTATACTTAAACATTTTCGAGTTACACAATTCAATTGAGCTGAGCTGTCCCGTCTGCAGACTCCGGCTGGCCGACCTTTCGTGTTTTGTGGTGGCAAATGCTAATATGTATATATAGCAACATTTTCATCTTCGAGTTGACATTGAAAAGCGCTTCACGGTCCGTTCACTTCTTCGTCGTTGGACACTTAATTGTTGGTTGTCTTCGGTCTGTCGCTCTATGAGTTTACTTGTCTGCCTTTCTGTCTGTGAAGCGCATCGAATATAAATTGAAATCTTCTACACAATAAACTATCTCAATTGCTAAAAATACATATATGTATAACATGAACTTGGCCTTGGCCAAAGCCTTGAAAAGTGCGCAAAGTGGGCTTCAGAGATTTCTGCAATTGAGAATGTCGAGTGGCACGTGTCTCTCAGGCGGAAGTTCGTTTCGTGTCTCTAATTATAGCCATCACTTTGCGTCATGCCGGCTGATTTTCTGTCATGACAAGATTTCTATTTGATTTGATTTTTTATCCAGCAAATACTTTGGCTAAGAGGTAATCGGAAAGTGACTACAGTTAATAAATGCTCTATAATCTCGACGCATGATACGCCATTTATTCCGGCTATCAAGTGGGCGATCCCCTTCAAGGCCGCTAATCGAATTAACTTTGATTTATTGCTTCTGGGCTAAAAATAAATGTATTCCACTTTAATTTGGCAGCTCGAAATGAGCTCTAAATTCTTATGCGCAAAATATGTGAAAAATATATCAAATATTCTGGTCAACGTTGGGCAAATAAATAAATTTTGCAATATAAGTGTCTAAATTGATTTATTTTATATTCAAAACTTTAAAGTCATAAAAACACTTTATGTGTATTTAATTCACAGTTATTAAACAAATTATAGGCACAAATCTACAATGAATAATAACAAATATAAGAAAAGTATTTTGTATTGATTTGTATTAGTTTTGTTGTTTAATTGTCACTGTTTAAAAGCTTTAAATATATTTTCTCCTCTATTTTAAAGGTTTTTGTGCTAGTTTATTTACATTTATTTGAAAATACATCTAAACTTCTTCATTATTTTTAAAAGAAATTCACTTGGTCAACTAATTTTCCGCTTGACACAGTTTTTTATTTATTTATTTTTTAAATATTATTTTCTAAGAATTTCAAGTATAACCGCAAGTCAAAGTACTTCCAATATATTTTATTTCCTTTTCGTGTAAAACAAATAAAAATCAACACATTTTAAATTTTACGCTTGCATTTCACAACAAACTGTAAACAATCGGCTGAAAAAATTTATAAGCGAAAAACTTACTCACACACAATGGTTGAACCGTAATTAACGCTCTCAAAAGTTGAACCGGCTAAGCGCAAGGTCTAAACGGAACTGAGCTGGCTGAGAACGAGTTTGCTTATCACTTTGCCAGGGAAATCTCACAACGACAGCAAAGGTGGAGAGTAAACAAAAAAAATAAAATAAAAACAAAAAAATTAAAAACAAAAAAATTACACAGAATTTCAAATGATTGCCGATTATCAATTTCATATAATGATGATGATGATGTACTGAGGGGGAAAATAATGCAAAACTCGTGTAAAAGTAAAAAATATGCACATATATTTCCAAATTAAAATCTACATTTAATAACACCGCAAAAGCGTGCAATTACAGTGCAAACAGTCAGGAACACAGTTGCAGCTAATTATTGACTTCCACAGCTGTGTAGTTTTACATTTTTGTTTTGTTTACTTTTATTGTGTGGAAAGAGCTTTAGCTTATCTCTGGCAGCTTTCCAGATTCACAAAGATTGGGTCTAAGGTGCCACAGGCCACCGCAAATGATAAGAACGGAAAGATGCGCCTCTGCTGCTGCTGCTACTGCTGTTATCAGGCACGTTCTACATGCCATCAAAATATAAATTAATTTATATAATAATTGTTATTGTTTGAAAATGACATTTTATGGGCATGCAAGGGTTTACTGAACTTTCCGAGACATGCACGCGAATGCGGTAATCGGAGCAATTAGCAGATACAAGATACAGATACGCAGATACACGGGATTTGCCCAACGAATTTACACAGCGCTAATGAAAGGCCACTCAAATGACGAATTCAGATTTAAGCCAGGCATCGAATGCACCGAAAGAAAAACTCGGGTGGAACTTAAGAATATTTTTACGAAATTAATTCCATTTTCAAGAGATTTGCTGCTTTTAAACTTATAAAAAATTATTATAAATTATAATTCCTTTAATTTAATTCCTTTCTATATTGAACCAATTTAAACGATTTAATTTCGGTCGAGTTTTTATAGCTTTTTCGGTCGAACTTCTTATAATTAATAAATATTATCTAAAATTATTATATATTATATTTTTATACATATTATTTTGTATTGTAGTTTTTTTAAAGCGACATAATCTCGCAGGTAGTATAAAATCTATCTCTCGTTCTATCCTATGCCCTGAAATCGACATAAAGTCGCCAGAAGAATCCTGATTTATATTTCTAGTAAAACACGATTATAAATGATTATTTATTATTTATTATTATTTATTTAACTTTTCATTACTTTACCATATTTCTACCAATATTATTTATTTCCTGCATTTCCTCTCCAATTTTCTCGGTGTAATGCTGCTCACACACACACTTGGATATTTCCGATGTTTACCAATGCTCGACTTCTTCCCTAATGAACCTGGATCGACTTTGAGTTTCTAGAGCAATTCAATTAACAGTTTTCGCCCCTCTTTGACTGACAGTTTGCCCGCCCGTTTTACTGGTTCATCAACAGTTATGTGCACTCAATTGAACGCTAATCGAAATATTTATCATTCGCCTCCTTTTTCCGGTACTCGAAAATCTCTCGAACACGAAAAGTGCGGTTTAGATTTTTGTGTAATTACCAAAAGGAGCGAGGGAAAATCCAAAGGGGGAGGAGCCATTTAGGCCGGGCTAAAAATTATCACGAATCCACTAAGCACTTTCGAGCGTGACTGGGGCACAGCATTTGGTTACAGTTTTCAAATATATATCCCATCACGGTGATTCACCGCCATTAAAAATAATTAATAAATATTATTGAAGTGCTCTCCTTTGGGGAAAATGTGAGCAGCATGCCAACGGGAAATGGCTCTTGATAACGCCAACTGTGATATTTTCATGATTGTATTTCCCAAGAGGGAAATGAGGAACTTGTATAGATTAGGCATGAGTACAAATTTAATTTGAATTATAAATATAAATATAATTTCATAGAACTCGAAACCTATTCCAATTAAAATCTAAATAAAATGCATTTATAAATTTATATAATTTTGTAGAATGTACTTACATCCGCAGGAAATTACGCTACCAACAGAATTCAAAATCTTTTCCGCTTAAAATATAAATAACATTAATTAACATCCGTCTGAATAATAATACTTTTTCTAGAATGTTCTAACATCTGTCTGTATTTATATAATTTTAAGGAATAAGAATCTATTCCTATTTAAATTATAACAAAATGTACTTACATCTCTCTTTATTTATTATATAAATCAACTACACATCATCCCATTTAAATTTCTCATCATAGATTTAATCATCACTGAAATCTTGTTTACCTGCAAAGAGAGATGGAGAAGTAGAGCGTTAAGTGAGTTTTGGATTTAATTAATTGACGCGGAATAAGAAGTTGACAAAATTTGAGTTCCTAAGTCTACAAGCAATTAATGCAAAACTCAGATCCAGAATGTGTAGCTATTAAATTAAGGCCATAATAAATACAAATTTGATAGAATCGTATATGAATTTTGAGTGTAACATTTCCTGTGAATTATAATGCCTAGAGGTTAAGAGGGAGCATTAAAGGACACATATTGAAACCGAATGTAAGGCTGTTTTATTAGCCAACTTGCCAAATGAAGAGAACTCGAATGGTTGCCAAGGCTTGAAATAGCATATGCTAATGGCACAAGTCCTGGCCACACAACTAAATCGAAAACACACACACAGAACAGGACAGAGGCAGGATGTGTGCGTTGGTTCCCTTGTAAAATTATGAGTTGCAAATACAGCTGCCGGAGGGGGATTCCTCAAAGGGTAAAACACATATAGTTTGGCTTCTGTCCAAAATTTCAATTAGGTTGAGTAGAGCAGAGCCCGGATTCGGGTTTCGGGTTCGAGTTCGAGTGCCTGCAACTGCTTACGAATGTTAATTACGCAATTGACTTGACAAGCAACAGAAGAGCAACAACCAAAAGGTATCTCTGTATGTGCAACACTTGACGGGAAGGAAGGCTCCTGCCGTGTGTTGACTCACATAATTATGCTGATCCTGCAGGGAGAAGAACGGGAAGCCCTCATATATCCATGGAAACCTGTAGCAGTTTTAAGGTAATTAAAAATTCCTCATTGAATTTTAGCTTCTTCTCATTCAGTTTTGTACTCATTTGCATGCAAATTAATTTCTTTTGTTTTGCTTTGTTTTGTTTTATTTTGTTGTGCTTCTCCTCCCTCGCATTTTTTACTTGTACTTGTATTATTTTAGTTTCTGGGAATTTAATTTTGCTAAATGTTTACGCACCCTTGGCAGCCATGAAATTTCGCTTGCTCTCTTGCTACAATCTTCAGCTCTGAAATTAACTGTGATTCGACTGAGCAACTAATTCTTATTGTGGGGTTACGAGTGCCACCCACTTTTATTGGGTGAACAACAAAGCTTGGGGCATTGCATACATATATCAACTTGACTACGTGCCTTGTTTATAATTTGTCGGAATTTGTAATTTGTAATTACAAATAGCAAGAAGCAAGAATAGTTGTAGACTACGCGAGGCAAACTCACAACTATCGGATTATTCTTTAATACTTCCTATTTAAATTTAAAAATTATATATTACATTTATTTGATTTTTTATATAAAATTTAAAATTATAATCAATATCACAATTTCAATCAATAAATAAGAGGACAAACATTAGGTCACACTGAGATCAAATCAAATCTCTCAGTACATTACCATTAATATTTACTATTATATTTCCTAGAAAATATACTCCGACATTAATGAAAATAAATAAGAGCTTATCGGATATTTATTTTTTGTTTATTGAATTATTTATAGCTACGGCAATCTATAATACAGAGAGGAAAGAAAAATAATCAGAGAGCTAAATGCACTTATCTTATCGTTACTTTGAAAATATTTTCAATTGATTCAAGCATATAGCTAGGATTTTAGCTAGAATTATCAACATGACTCCGTGGCGCAACGGTAGCGCGTCTGACTCCAGATCAGAAGGTTGCGTGTTCAAATCACGTCGGGGTCAAAATGGGTTTACCTTTTTTTAATGTTTTTTATTTTTACTTGCAATTTAGTTTTAGTTTTTAATAATCTTCTTTATTCAGTACATGATTTATTCGTTGTTTTGTGTTTCTTGGGTAATAGAACTCAAGCAAATCATCCAAATAGACCACAAATTCTACTTTTTTTTAAGCTCTTTAAAATTTGCAGCATGTAAAGATCATAGAGCGTGAAATATTCATCTCGGTTAGATTGCCACGCCCTAAAGAGGCTGGCTTAGGGCAGCTGAATTGTTGCATTTGAAATTAGTTACCAAATTGCAGCAGGCAGTTGCATTGTGGCTGGCATAAAGGACTCTAAATTCCTGCATAATTCCATATGAATTTGAATTGGCACACACAGGGATTTGTATTATGTACACACACAAACACACACACATATATGTGTATAGCTATTTAATCAAAACCATTTCCATTTTGATTTTATTAAAGTTCTAATTTGTGGTCAGTGAACTGGCTACGTTATATAATAAACGTTAATATATA
Organism: Drosophila punjabiensis; assembly: GCA_008042585.1. NCBI lineage: Eukaryota > Metazoa > Arthropoda > Insecta > Diptera > Drosophilidae > Drosophila > Drosophila punjabiensis. The sequence continues at coordinate 190,023 of VNJR01011727.1, read as the reverse complement.
GGAATTATAGATAAATCATTGAACCAGAAATATATACTTGGTTGTAGGTATATTTAATGAACTAAATATCATATATAATATAACTAAAATGTATTTATCCCTTTTTCCAGCTTTATCTCTATACAAGAATAAAATGTACTCTCTTGCTGTTACTAATCCCTAAGGAAAAATTAATTTAATATTGTCAACAATATTTTTGCATACATCAGAGAGCCGTTTGAGTGTTTCGAGTGAGAGAAAAAGGAGTGAAATCCCATAACGGACTAAAACTTTTAATTAAAATTCTCGTTGAGGTCCTCCCTTCACTCTAAGCGACTTCTCTTTATGTTATGTTTCTGTTGTAATTTGTGTAATCGTTATTTCATATATGGAAAGTTTTGTTTCATTTCTGTGGTCCATAAAAAACATTTTTAAAACCTGAAGCCATGCCATGAACTTGTGGGTTAAGTATGTGTCAAGGGTTAATAGTGTTTTTGGGGTTTTACTTCTTCAGGAAAACCATAAAATGTTAATGTTTTGACAGTTGTTGGTTGAAGTTAAGAAGAAGGTCTCTATAATATAGATTCAATTGTTGGTGACAAACCATACCAAGTATTACGATAGAAATAAAATATTTAACCTTCAAAGAAACATGCTTTAAATGTCTAGACTCAATCAAAGAAAATATTACCCAATAAACCCAGGTTTAACAATAAAAGTAACCTTTTCTCTGGGCACTTTAACATTTTGGGCGGCTATCATAAAAGTTTCAGCAACTTTTTCGCTGAGCAAATCATCAGACAAATCTATATTATGACCAAATCCTTTCGCAGTTCATTCAACTATCTCTCAGCCCCCCAAAGTTATTCCGCTCTAAGCCAACACAATGCACAAAATCCAAAAAGCCAGAATATTCCCCGTCCTCGCTGCCTTACCAAATCAGATTTCATGCTAACAACTTCCGGCTTGCCACTAGACAAAAAAGAATATATACAGATATATATATAAAGGCTGTAAAACAAAAAAAAAACATAAAAAGCCAACAAGAAAAAATGGGAAACTTTTCCGGAAAGGGCACTGGACAGTACAGTGAGCGGGGGAGGGACAAGGGAAAACTTCTGTTGCAGCTATAAAATAGACTTTGGCTATGAATTTCACTCTGGACGGCATATAAAATTTAACGCTCCGGCCGCAAGTCCCTCTTTAAAATGTTGCCCGTTTTAATTGTGAAACTTTTGTCATGCAACTTGCATATCTGCACAGCAGGATAGTCCCCCCCCAAAAACACAACACAAAAAATAAAAATAAATCGTGTATATATATAATGGAGGAGCAAGGACAACGACGGATGGCCAATGGCCAATGGTCGACGACAAGTGCAAGTTGTTCGGCACTTTCTCTTGCTTTTTGTTTTATTTATTTATGCTTCGTTGGGCCGCCATTCATGGTCCCTTCATCAGCTCTAGCCCAGCCCCCTTATTTACCCTTTTTATTTATAAATAATCTACAATTCCTTTCTTCCTTTGCCTCTGCATTCCCTTGCATCCCTGCTGGAGCTTATCAAACAATCATTAGCTGGGCAAGAGGAGCAAGGGAAAAAGTTTCTTGATTTTGTTAGTAATTACACCCCTCGGTGGGAGATGTACAGAAATAGTACAAAAGCTAGTGTCATCAAAGTAAAGTTTATCAATTTAAAAGCTGAACTAGTTTAACTCTTTGTAAACTCTAATAGAAGGAGACCAGAGAGACAGAGCCGAACAGATGTCGCTTTTGAAGATGTATAGCCACAAGTTTTACCATTAAGAATCGGATAAGAATTATAGTTTTGCGTAATTCGTTTGATGAAAAAAGTTACAGTGCGTAGTAAATACCTTTTCGGCTTTGTATTAATTATATTTACTGTATTTTTGCCAGCTAATTATTATCGAATTATCAGCATTAACTAATAAAGTTCACCTTGAATCAGCTTTGTACCTTCAGCAATTCATTGGCTGTCATGAATTCCTAATTTGCAGCTCTATTTTTAACTGCGATATAATTTATTTTTACTATCTGGCTCATCGATTGCCGGCCGACTGCCTTCACGCCCATTATTTATTTTATTTATCATACTAATGCAAATTGCATTTGAAAATTTATTTGTTGTCCGACTTTTCATTAGGTCGCAATTAGAAATCGCTTGCGTTTTGTTTTGTTGACAATTAAAAATTCATCGTCATAAATTTTTGAAATTTTAGAAATGTTTGCTAATTTTTTGAATATTTTAATTGTTCAATAATCTGTATGAAAATCTGTTTGTCTAGAAAAAGACCAGCTATATCATGACATAAACAAAAAATATATATATATTTATTTGTTTTGCTTTACTTTTGGCCATTTTTATTGTTTGCTTTTTGTGGCCCGCCAATCGGCGTGGCGAAATTGTAATTTAATTAGCCAATAATTATGCGTTCAGTTGCGCGTAATTTGTAGTAAACAAAGTCATTTCCTATTTGCATTATTTGCCAATAAGAGCAAGCGACGCAAAAAACTACAATTGGGTTTGCTTTAATTGAATTGCTAAATATTTGAACATTGGCCTTGTGGTAAGAATTGATTTAATTAAATAAATAAATTAATAATAATGTTAAATAATAACAACTGAAGTAATGATTTAAACTGAAGCTGATTTAAAACATGTAAACAGTAATACAGAAATAATTAGCTTATTATTTGGAGATTTCTTCCAATACTTTGTCTTTGGAAAATTCCTCTCTAATAACATACAACCCTTTGCTGGGATTTCTCTTCCATTATTCATATTGAATTACATTTCTTTTCAATTACACGACACTTTTCGGGACCAAAGTCCGAGGAAAAAGGGGCAACAGGCTCATCTCTCAGACAATTTAACTTGAAAAAGGCGAAACCCTCGAGGCGAACAAGGCTAAATCCGAAACGAGTAACGAAAAACGACAACTTTTTGCCAAATCCTTATGAACATTAATAATCATTAGTTCTCTTGCCATACACTGTATGCAGCATATTCTTCATATATGTATATATATGTATTAGGGGAAAACTTCATGTTTTTCCCTCTGAAATTTTTTTTGGTTGTTGTGTTATCCTTGGGTTGTGTGGGCCATTTTACAATTTGTCAAATTCACTCAACTGTATGACTAGAAATATGAAACAGAAACCCCAAAAAAAAAAAGAAAGGAGGCGGAGGATAAAGGATGCTGAATGGCGGAGCTCTGAGAATTGGATACAGAGCAGGCTCAAGAGCTAAATCAAATGGGAGGAGTGGGTCGGTGGGGGTAGAAAAAGGGGTTTGCCGACATGAAATTGCACATTTTTCACATAATTTCCGTGATTTTTTATATATATTTTTTTGGTTACTCTAAACGGCTGAATTTGGGTCGTGTTTCTTCTGGTTTGGCGTGAAATATGCGTGGCTGTGGTTGCGTCCCCCAAAACAACGTTAATTTCATTTGGTTTTTCCTGCTTTTTAACCCATATCAAGGGTTCTTTTTTGCTCCTGCTGGTTTTTGTTGTTTCCATGATTACATGGCTCTTGTGGCTAGGATTGCGGCCATGATTTCCATTTCTAATTTCACAAATGTCCTTTGGGTGGAATATACATTAGCAAATGTATGTCCTTGTTGGATTTTCTGATAAGAAAAAGGTATTGTAATGTGATTAAATTGTTAAGAGAGAAATATAACTAGGGTTTTGTGCATATCTAATGGCTTTTGCCTGGGATATAGTTTCCACAAATACTATCCCTTATTTGATATTTAATTTAAATAATATTTGAACTCAACTTTTGAAATTCTGCCTACCAATTTCAATGCTTCTCTTTGAGCCACTACCAAACTTTCAGGTAAAAGTTTATTTAGCTCTCTTTTAATGCCACTGAAGTACACCTGCATCGCTCTCGCGGATCAACTTGCCTCTGCTTTTGGTTAATTAATACCAGGAGGAGGCAAAACTATCCCATTGAAGCGATGCAAACTTTTCGATTGCACTCTGAGCTCCGCTGAACAGCACTCTCAAGTATCCCCGAGAGATACAGCCTCATCTCAACATCTATCTATCTCTTTGATGCCGATGCGATGCGATGCTGTGGCAAAGGGGTTAGCCAGCCATAACACATAGAAAGGCGGAAGGCCCCAAGTCCCAATTGACACATAACCATACCATTATAATTAGGATAATTATCAAATATAACGCGAAACACAAACAAAATTCCCACGGCAAGAGCAAAACAAACCCAAAGAGGGAGAAGGGGATAGACCTACCCCAAAAAAATAAAATAGGGCGCTGGTGTAAAGTCAAGAGGGTGTGAGGCTAAGTAAATAATTGTACAACAGAAATTAACGCATTCAATTACCATGGCAAACCAAAATCTCACTCAAATGCCACAATTTAATAAAAAAAAACAAAAGGAGAAAACACAGAGGAAAATAACAAGAAAGTCAAGGCTTTAAAAAAGGTTTAAAAAATAAAATAACTCAAATAAAACCTTTTAGATATTATTTTAACTCTAGTTTTCACTCTCCCTAATTTTAAAACTCCTCTTTAAAAATCAAAGTAAGTAAGCCACTTTTTTTCTTTGTGTATTTTGTATCCAAGAGCACGAGGAAAGGCCATGGATAGGCTCAACTCTGCCTTGGCTGCCGTTTATGGTGCAAATGACAAGTCTATGTACAAACTGTCGGCATGTAATCAACATTAATGTTGGCTCCGAGCTGCAGTTGCCAGGCGAATGAATGAATCACTTTGTCCACGACTCGAACACATTACCGACGAGTAAGAGAGAGAGAGAGAGATACACACGGCGACCGGGTAAACATCTGCAGCTGCCAGTGCCGCCGCAACACCAACATCAGCGTCAGCATCAACAGCGGCAACATGAGCCCGATGCTCATCACTGGCAACATTATTACAAACATGCGAGCATGCATTGAACTGTGGGAAAAAATTGGATAAAATACAGTGGAACTTTTACAAAAATAAATTACATTTAAGAATATGCTCAATGGATAAGGGATAGAGACGTGGATACTGATGAGGATCCATTTTCAAAAACAATTGCATATTCCAAGACTTCTGCTTTTCTCTGCGAAAACTTAATATTTATTTAATTATACAGACTTAACCCTTAATTTATAAAAAAAAAAAACATAAATGCTCTATATAAATTGTACGCTCAAAATTATGCTTTAAAATTCTCAAGTTTGCATTCTGGGACACGGTTTTCGGAAATGTGAATGTAAAATATTCAAAATCGTAGCAAATGAGTTGAAAAACGTTTAAAAAATGTCTGGAAAACCCTTGCTATATAATGATCTTCATATAATCTGGAAAATCTTTGCTTTATAATAATCTGTGTGTGATCTATTATATCATATATCATATATATATTATCATCATTATAAAGAAAAGATTTTCCAAATCATACAAAGATCATACATACATGATATTATATTATTAGGGCTTAGTCAAGCCTCGTATTATGTATATGAAAAAGAACCGACTTTGCCTTAAGTTAGCAAAATTAATTAAAATGTATATATTTATTCAAACAACAAGTAAGATGTTACCCAGTAAAAAATAATTCTAAGAAGTATTCAAAAACCCATTAAAAATTCCCTAAAAAGTTAATGTCTCAATTAATTAATTAGTTCACTTATTTTTCCAAGCATTTCAAACTACAGTGCATGTGTACATGATATTCAATCGTACTGCCCGATGCTTGGCGTTGCAGATGTAGTGTTGCAGTGGCAGTGACTACGTACATACATACCTACGCGATATGTATGCTATATAGCCTATCCTCTCCGCCGGCGGCATCGGGGTCTCGGCACCCACTGACGCCAGCAGGCACTTGTCTGGCTGACATTAATAAATCGCTTTTATAGCATCCATGCGAAGGGATGGATCCTGGTCCCGCTCCTACTCCTACTCCTGTTCCTGCTCCTGCTCCGCTGCTGTCTGCGGAAAAACCAAAACTGCAGCTGAACTGTCTGCAATTATCCCCTCTCTCATTCACTTTCTCTATGACGGTCTCTTTCGCTTTTTGTTTGTCCCAGGCGTGGGCTACACGCTTTATTAATTCCACATCAATGACGACGACAACAACGATGAGGACTATGGCGCTTGGGTCTACAGTTCAATGGGTTTTGGGTTTTTCGAGGCACCAGTATCAATTTTTCCCCTCTTGTTTTCCTGTTGTCCCTTTTGAGGCCTGTGCTATATTTGATTTTACTCTTTTTCCCCTTTTTTTTTTCTTTTTATTTTTTGGTTGGCTGACCTACAAAGAAAATAAAAACAAAACAAACCTGCACACGCTAAAGATGCAGTCTAACTGCTTCTTGTTTACACTAGGCACCCCACAGAATCAGGGGAATATATATACACACATTTCACAGAGTTTTATCGAATGCAACCGAGCGATTGAAAACAGTGGCGGAACATAAAATTGATGAGAGTCAATTGATTTCATCATGATTTTGAAATAAATTCTTTGGAATATAGCTTTAATCATTTATTTTTATTACTTTTCTTGATCTTTTATATTTTAAAACCAATATTTAAATAAATAAATTAAATCTGATTAAAACCAAATAGATTATAATACCTATTCCTTTCCATTTTCAATGTTCCGCCTGATCAATTTTCCACTCACGAGTGTTGCCCGGCCGGGAGGGAAGCTACTTGAAATTTCTATTAATATGAAATATTATTATATGCAAATTGCATTCAGCCAACAGTCAGATTTCCGTATAATGCGATGAGTGCTTAGCACTCACACTGGAAAATATGTATATAGCATATATACACAGAGAGTTGGCTCCTTGGGGAACCATCTGGGGATTTCATTAATCTCCGAGCCGGCGTCGCTTTTGTGGAATATATTAAATTGGGTACACACATTAACATTTAAATTTGTTTTCAATTTTGTCAACCAAGAAATGGGTGTGGTGTGTTTCTGATGCATAATAGATGGTCCATCTCTTTGGACTTGAACTACATATTTTTAGCACCTCCAGAGACCGGCCACCGAACCAAACTTTTGTGTTGCCTGTTTGTTATGGAAATTAGACCGAAAACCCGACCGAGAGAGACCAACCGACTGGCAGTGTGAGTTTGAATAGGCTTTGGGAGCCACCGTTTAGCTTTTGGGATCACTTCATTCTTATGACTTTCAAAACACACATAAATCCGAGAGAGACCTTCGTAATCGATTCGGTATTTGAGTGTGTTTTGTCTGCTGGTTAAGACGCTGTCATAAATATGTAAGCTCTTGTGTATTCTCCACATAATTTGGTAACAGAGATGCGTAGGAGGGACACGAATTTCGGAAATATTATTTTAAAGATATCATTTTGAACAAATTGTAGTTCGTAAAGACATGTTAATGCTTAAATACTTCTCCTAATTCTGTGTAATGACACGTTTCGAGTAAACTCAATCAGCATTTATTTATTAGAAGTGTCTCTTTTATCTTTTCCATTTATGCCGCCCACATCCCAGCGATGACGATGGCACAGCTGTTGCATCATTTGATATGCAAACGAGCAAACATTCACATTCCGCAAACATTCGCGGCCAACAGCTGGACAACTAAACTCCACTTCAACTCAGCTGATTCACTGCATTCTCGACGGACTCTTTCACACGTTCGAAATCGGAAATTTGAATACCCGAGAATAAGAGTGTTAATGAAACGGAATCGAGTGGAGGAGAAATTCATTTGTGAACCAAGACTAAGGAATACCCTTTGTTGAATTAATGAAACTGTAAAATTTCGATATGAAAAAAATTATCGATAGATTAGTTTTAAAACTGAGAGATGATACTTATGACTCATAAGTTATGAGAGTTTATCTGTACGAAATATCTGTTTTTTGAGAATTAAGTGATATAAAATAAACACTACTTAACGATATAAATGATATATCGACTATTTAATAACTTATCGATAACCAACTAATTTGAGTCTTACAGACTAATAAATCGAGAAATATTTGAGATGATGCTTTTGATAACTTATCGGTATAAAAATATCGAATGTATCAAATATTAATATTAACAAGAATCACCTTTTTAAGGACTTATCGAAAAAAAATTGGTAAAGATTAAATACATTTATATTAATAGGTAGGAAAAGTTTACTGGACAATAGTTTTCTATTACTAAAAAATATATATAATACGGTAGAATTAAAGAAAAATAAATTGTCCTATATTTTCCTTATAAAAATAGTCATCAAGCTAAAATCACTAGAAAATGTCATGGACCATTATCTCTTGAGAAGAGAATAAATTGTGCAATTTTGTATGGCTCGTGTGCTTGTGGCGCTTCGTTTCTTAACTTGTCCATTGTGTGTCAAGTTCATAATGCGGCGATTGGCTGGCTATCAAAAGTCAAATAACGAAATACACAGAGTGTAAGCATATTTCTCAGGCACTGCTCCGCACAAATGCTATTTATTCAAGTCACATACATAAATCGAAGCGGCACAGAAAGAGAAAACATATATATATATTTTTTTCCACATTTGTTTGCATACTCTCAAGCACTGTCTTTTGTTGCTGTCTTTGCCGTTTGGTTGTATTTATCTCAAATATAAAATTTTATTATTTATTTGCCCTACTGGCAGAGGGAACTGCAGAAAGAAGTGAAGTATTGTTAGTAGAGACTTACGCAGAGCATGCGGGTCCGCCAGACTCAAATTGGGGAAAAAAATAAAATACTTGTCATACCTGCAAATAAATAGAATGAATGGAAGGTTAAGTAAATAATATTTAATTGCTCTGCAAATGTTTGCAGAGCAAAAAGAGGTTTTCCTAATTTAATTGCAAATAAGCGAAAGTCAAACGATTTGTGTTTATCTAGTTTTGTTTGATTTGAATTATTCATGGGGAAAGGAGAGATAACGAGGAACTTAATGGGTAAAATGGGGGCTGAAATTCAAGGATTTCATGGTTGATTAAATTTAATGCGTTATTTTGTATTGATTAATTAAGAAATTTAACTAATTAAATATCATAAATGTCTTGTATCTTTATCCCTCTTTATCAGCTGCTTACATACATCCATAGCTATTGATTAATTTATTAACTAAATTTTATATTAAAATATATTTCCAACATCTGTTCAAACTAGTAATCATTACCCCCATTAGCTGCAATCCCCATTTCAAAGTCCTCTTTTAATTATAGCTCTGCTGGGCTCGCACATTTCCCATTTCCCCACTTAGGTCCATTGAAAGCAATGCAGCCCTAATCCCAAAAACCAATCAACTTTGCTGAAATTGGCCAAATTTAGAGGCCAACAAACCGAGTGCGTCCAAAGCGATGGCAACTAATCAGCAGCAGTAGCAGCAGCAGCAGCAGCAGCAGCAGTAGGAGCAGCAGCAGCAGTAGCAGTTGCAGCGGCAGCAGCATCAACACAATCCCCAGTAGCAATTGCAGCTGCATTAACTGCAATTGCCATTTTCCCATTGAATCGGATGGGCGATTGCGAGGTGTTTCCAAACGGTAAAATCAATTAAAAAAGGGGGCAGCTGGGAAATTGGAGCGCCGCGTGGCCATCCAGAGAGCCTGTCAAATGCAATTCCAATTGCCATTGCAGCCAGCAACGACAGCAACACGTGCCAGTAGCAGCAATAGCAACAGTAACAGCAAGAGCAACAGTAGAAGCAACAGCAATATTGTTAACAATTCCTATAAAGATCTGGTCTGGTTAGCGACAGTTAGCGACAGCGTCATAAAAAGTTGCAGCAACATTCGCAACGACAATTAGCGGCACATGTTGCTAATGTTGCCATTATAGTGACTCTTCAAGTTGCTGATGTGTGTTAAGTTGTTCATTTCTACACAGGAAATAAAGGATATGTATTAATGACAGAATTTCCAACTAATTCTAGCATTAAAGGTATAAAAACAAAGTCTCTAATGAAGATATAGAAGAAGGTGGAAGGTGAAACTATTATCTTAAGCAACTTTATGCTACAATTTATTAACTCTTTCTTATTAATTATTCATTCAATGCAAGCAAGTCAACAAGATTAAACTAAACTCTGCAAAATAAATCTTAAAAGTTTATTAAATGTTCTATATTTGTGTGTTTGTTGTCTATAGTAAATGCGCATCTTTAGTTATTGCTAAGACGAAGGAAAATTTCTTAGATCCTGCTGTGGCAACAACAAAGCTGAAAAAATAGCAACAAATTTCAACCAAGAGCAATACATATATAATCTTGTTGCTGAAACCACTTGAAAATAAACCCCAAGGAGCGACTTAGGCTGTCAACATTTAATTCTTAATGGCGCTTAAAGTGTTTTTTCATGGTCTAATAAAGTTTTGCCCATAAATGCTCACTCAACCCGTTTGCCAACCGGGTAATCCTTGCGGCTCAAGGCCTTGGTCAAAGTTTCTTCAAAATCAATTAATTAAGATGTTCTCAGGAGATTTTGTTGAATTTTAAAACCAAATGCGATAAAGATAATGAATATGAAGAGACCGCAACAGCAGCAGCAGGCTAAACAATTTAGCCAAAGACAAAGCGAAGCATGAGGCCATCTAATTAAGGAGGCAACACCTCCAACAACCAACCTTGCTCCAATTTTCACAAACACACACATAGAGCAGGCTATGTGTGATGATGGTGCTGATGATGATGATGATAATGATGATGGAAATGCGGGCCCAGATAAATGAAAAGTCGGGACAAAAAGGTGCAAAAGCTAGTTTAGCCCGAGTTTAGTGTAGTTCAGTTTGTTCAGGCCCAGGCCGCGTTACGCTCTACTAATTTCTAGTTTAATTATTTTCCATTTTCACAAAGTAACTACGCGACTGCGACAGCGAGTGTGCAATTCAAGTGCAGCGGGGAATCGGGAATGGAGCGTTACGAGTTAGAGTGCTCCCTCTCTCTCACTCTCTCTCTCTCATCACTCGCAAATTGCATGAAATTACTAATTACGCGCTAAAATAATGATAACCTACAACTACTAAGCTTAAAATAACATTTAATTGAGCCTTTGATAATGGGAGAGAGTGACGAATCAATCGGAAGGGGCAGTAAAAAATGTATAAAGTAACTTGAGCGTCCGAGGTTTGAGGTTTAAATACTTTTTATAAAAAGATATTTATAAAACTTTTAGTTACAGTTATAATATAGATCTATAAACAAAGTTTTCTGTTGCTTCAGACATCATTTGTCATAAACTTAATCTTTCATCGTTTGACATTATTAGTTATACACACAATTTCACAGCCAAAACGATTATTGTTGAATGCAACCTGTAAGGAACCATGAAAGCACCATGAAAATTCCATTAGTGAAACGCTTTTGCACTGAGGAAAATCATAATCAAGAAAATAAGTTATGAAACTGATCTTAAATTAAAAAATGTTTAGGTATTTTTTCATATTTGATCTCAATTTTAATGACATTCTTTAAAACCTCTTTAAAATCCACTATCCCTTAATATTTCTTTTCAGTGTATCATTCCGAATTGCGTGCGACCACAAACAATACGGGAATTAATCACACCTGGGACACTAAAATGTCATCCATGTCAACAATGCGATGCGGGTCGGTCGGACGTCGCCTGGCCCTGGCTGGATTTCTAGTGCGTGTTTGCGTCTGTTTTCGAAATAGCGCGAAGAGAATCGCAGAATGGGAATGGGCTGAGTGTCGTGCCCTCGCACCTAGAAGCTTAATATTGTTTTCAACAGCCGCTTATTAGATTTCCCCCATAGCATTTTCCCCCTCCGAATGTCCCCTAGCATTTTCCCCCTGCGAATGTGCCGCAGCATCCCAAACAACAAGAACGCAGCGTATTATTCCACAGAGCTCGCAGGTTGACAGAGTGCGTTGTCAGAGTTTTCTCCGTTCGTTCGGTGTCGTGGGTAAATCGCAATGTTTATTGTCAACAGCCAAAGGTGCCTCAAGTGGCACTTTCCACCATTTGGGGGCAGGGAGGAGCAGGAGCAGGTGAAGCAGTCTCTGTCTGGTTGTTCCTTGAGCCTACGGGCCTGCCAAGCTCTTCAAAATTGTACGTGCTAGGCGCCATCTTCGAGTTGGTAGGGCAGAGATATAAATACAGTGGATGTTCGACATGGGAGAAATAATAAACCAACTAATGAGGCATTAGAATAAGTAATACTATTATTAAGTATTAAACTAGCTGTAACCATAGGCATCTGCGTTGATTGCCAATATTTTATGGAATTATCTTTATTGCCTTTATAGTTTATGGCTCACTTTTGCGCTCGAAGAAAGCTTTTAGTTTTTACTAACAAATTAGTTTTACAAATTCAATTAAGTTAAATTCTTATTGTTTATTTTAAAACACTAATCTTTTTGAAACAACATTCTTCATGACAATTCCCTTCTCCTATTTATTACTGTACTTCCGCCGAGGCTTCGAGGAGTCTACTTCATTTTATTTTCAAGACTTTCCAACAGCCGCCGGCTGGGGGGCTTTCCTTTATACTTTACACTTGTCTGGACATTTGATTAATGATCCTTACGTGGTCGGCTGTGGTGTTGTTGCTTGTAGCCACTTGAAGTTTTCCCTTGGCCATTATGATTGTATTCATTGTCATTCATTGTAGAGTTTTCATATACATATACTCCTACTGCTGCCTGTTTTCACCTCTAATTAAGTTTTGCCCCTTGCATACATTTAATCCTGGCTACTTCGCCTTGAAGGGGTTGCTTCTACATACGTCCAGGAACCATGTCTCGAGTGATTTCTGAGTGTTTTCCTGTCACGCCAACTTGTATGTTATTTTATGTGTCTGGCCCTCTCGCCGCCCACTCTCATATTTTTCCTGTTTACTCTTAGTCATTGTTTGCAGCTAAATGAATTTTCCTGCCTGCCTTTTCCTATTATTATTATTTTTTTTTTGCACTCATTTCTGGCATTATCTTATCTATCGATAAGAGTAAACAGACGCATACACATGTACACAATTTTGTTAATTATTTAACACAATTTGTGTACGATTGCCAGGTAATTAGCTTATTATGTTCCATCAATATGGAATTGTGAGTTTAATTGATGGTTCCATTAGCGAACTATGTATGTGTTGAGTTTCACTTTTAATGAGTTTTTCGCATCAATCATATAAACATTTTGTGATTCTGGCAGAAAGGAAGTGGCCTCTTGATAAAGCTTACATCATTTTTAACACATTTAATAAAGAGGTTAAATTAAGAGAATTTTTTGAATTGTTGTGAAGGAAGTTCAAGCATGTAATTTAAGTAAAACTAGATACAAAACTGTTTTTTAATCTTCAAATTCTCACCATATCACTCTAGATAAAACCCAAGACCCACCTTTATCATATCACACTATGAAATAAAAAATATTAAACCCCAAAAAAGCTGAACAAATAAAAACCGTGGCGCCCTGACAACCCAAATTATAAAGAAACAAGTAAACAAGGGGCACAAACACAACACGCTAAATAAATACAAATAAATCTCATCAAAAAGTAAAGGAAAAACTTGAATAAAATTTATTCAGCGTTTCTGTTGATGAAAAGAAATCAATTTATGATAAATTTTTATTGGTCAAACGCGTTCACCCAAAATAATGTCAAGGTTTACGAGTCGCTGGAAAAGGGGGGCTTCCATCATTCCGTGCTTATCTCTCTCTTTGGCTGCCTCTCATATTTATACAGTTTGTATTTGGCTTTTGATAACCGGCGATGGCATTTAATTGCGTTTTGGGCCAGTCAGTCAGCTAGTTAGCGTCCAAAAACAAATGCAAATAATTATGAATGGCAGAGGAAAATGAGTTTTAGATAAGTTCGTGTGCTCCGTGGGATGTTGTTTACCCATTTCGCTGTGGCATTTACATGACGCCGCACACAGAATTTCGTAATAAATCATAAATAAGTAAATGGAGGACCGAACTGGACTGCAATTGCACCTGATCTGTTCACTGAAGCGGTCAGCTGGAAGAAAGTACATTTTCGTTAAAAGCATTCACTAAAAAGTCACCCGCAATCAAAGGAAAGTTCACAGCGGAAGTGGAGGAGGTTGGAATCATATTTAATCCTGTTAAGAGACCAGAAATGTGACCAAAATATTGCATTAAGGAGCTAAATGCACAGAGGTGTGCTCAAATTGAATTTAAAACAAGATTTTACTTCAGTTTTTTGAGCAAAATAAATAGCAGACGGAGCAATTAATTGCAAAGCAACTAAATGCAAGCCCTAAACTTTGGTTTCCAGTCGTTAAACTTCTGGGATATCTGTAAACTAGCCTCAATCTTACAGAGCGTATCAGAGAGTTGGCACCACCACCACTAGGCACCACTTTATAAGGCCATTTCGCTTGCCACCATGGGATTTTCATGTTAAACTCCGATAAGAAATCCCAATGTTCTCGTAAAAACTTTTGCTCAAATAAAAGCGAAGGGAGCAAAAAAAGGAAGTAAACGGGGGAAATGCCGCTCATTAAGCACGTCAAAAGCCAATTTGTTGTCACATTTTGACGAGCATAAAAGAGGAGAGCGAAATAAAGAGCGAACCAAACAGAGAAAAACGAAACCAGAAACCAAATCACAGCAAGTGGAGGACACGCAATTTCAAAGATTAAATGCAGCACATTACGATGAGTGGCGAAAGGAAAAAAAAAAAAAAATCTGACAAAGTATGAGATTTCTCTTTCGATGGTTTTTTAGGAATATCCTTTCCGCTTTGGTTTTCTGCTTTTTTTACATGTGCCGCTGACCAGTTCATCTTTCTCCAGTAACACAAAAATAACATGATATTTTTTTGTGCTTGTTTTTTTCCCCCTTGGTTTGACAACAAAAATACCGAAAGAAAAACTTTCAACATAATAATAAAAATTTCATGCCTGCAAGGCCCCTGAATCTCCTTCCATTTCTAACTCATTCCCTTATTTTTATCCAACTCCTACGTCTTCGAACCTCTTAACGTTGCCAGACGTCTGTTTTGGGGGGGTTCTGTGGGCGGTTAGGTGGAGTATACAATATTAAAGCTGCTTAAAATCATGATTACATTACATACATGGCTGCCAATATACATAAGTATTCGTATTCCGTATAGATATATGTACATATATGCTGCATATAAAACGTGCTGCGACAATAACAATGGCGACGCACAAACACACAACAACAACAACGATATCATCAACTATGTGCCATATGATGTGCAAAATGTTGCCAAAAAATGCCAAAACAAAATTAAGTAGGAATGAGCAAGTAAATAAAATTTAATTGAGCACTCGAACCTCGAGTACCCATTAAGTGGGGCTTGAAAAACATGGATGTTTAGAGAGGAAATGTCTTGTTGTGAAAAAATAGAATTGGCAAGTTGTTAAAATGGAATAATTTGTTATCTGTCTTTCTACTAGTAAGAAGGAACTAGTATGAAGAAACGAGTGACGAGTAGCTAAAAACGATTACCAAATGTATGTTAATAAAAAGCTAGGAACTTGTAAAAATCAATTAATAAATATACAAGTTAAAAGCAACTAATCATTAGCAACTAGTAAATAGAAACTAGTAAAAACTAACTAATAAACAGTAACTTGTAAAAATCAACCCGAAAATACCAACTAGCAAAGAGCAACTAATAATTAGCATCTATTAAATAGTAACTAGTAATTAGTAACAAATAAAAAGTATCTAATATATAGTATTAAGTAAATAGTATCTAGTAAAGATTAACTAGTAAATAGCGACTAGTAAATAGTTATAGCAACAGCATTTGGTAAAAAGGAACTAGTAAACAGCAATTAGTGAAAAGAAACTAGTAAATGGAACTAGTAAAAGTAACTAGTAAAAGTAACTAGTAAAAGTAACTAGTAAAAGTAACTAGTTAAAGTAACTAGTAAAAGTAACTAGTAAAAGTAACTAGTAAAAGTAACTAGTAAAAGTAACTAGTAAAAGTAACTAGTAAAAGTAACTAGTAACTTGACAAAAGTTATGCTGCCAGTAAGGTCCCTTAAAAGAAATCTATGCTTCCCTAGTACATATCATAACCCCATTTTAATGGGTATCAATATCGCTTATAGCATACTCGGCTATGAAAATGGATTCTGACTTGGTCATGGCTGCTGACAGTTTGCTGCTCCTCTCCTTTTTATTCCAGCCACTGTTATCATACTGCCAAATAAATGAGTTTCTGGCCACAACGGCAAAGGCCCAAATAGAAAACCCGCTAGAAGTCTGGCAGTCACCGACGAAGAAGAGTAAATCTTGGCCTTTATTGGTTTAATATTCGCCAGAGTTTGCTTCGCCAAATCGGGCCGCCGTTCTCTATGTCATCAAAGATATACTACTTAGGGAATCCATTCATATTTATGTGTGTGCTCGCCAGCATATATGAGAGAGTGTACATACTTATATACTTGTTAGGCGCTTGTTAGCCCAACTTTTTCTCGTCTTTTTTTTTTGCGGCCCGCTTAAGTTTCTGGGGCTGTTATCGCATTTATTATGCCAATTTTGGCAGAGTTCCCTCGATATTTTTTGCGTGTGTATAAGAAAGTTAAATTGCGTAGAAATTCAAGTCGCGTCGGGTAACCGTCGGGTAACCCTCTTTCATACTTCACCCCCCTCCACCACAATATTGTCCCTTTCCATAGTTTATTTATTTTATGATGTGCATGTTGTTGATTTTTATTTTATTAGGCCTTCTTGTGTCATCTGTCCCTTTTTCGAGTTGGGCTTTTGGGTGCGGGATATGCGGTTTGGTTATTCTAACCAAATTGTGGTCAATGAATTTTACTTGGGTTTGCCCTCCGCCAAATTTGATTATTTTCTTTCATATTATTTGCATTTAATTAGTGGCTAAAAACTTTTCAAAAAGTATCGTCTAGGGAATATCAATGTGAATCAATATTTTGACTAATTGTGATATAAAAAGGTTTAAAGTTTAAACAAATAAGTATTTTAGGAGCAGCACATTCTAGCAACCAGTCAAAATATTTCCTGTTTTAACTGTTTAACTTTCTTGTTCAAAGTTTCTTGCAGAATAATATAAGATTAATTTACTTTATATTTTAATAATTAATTCATATTTTATGCAATAATAATTTGTCCTTTAAGTTGGTATGAACCATAAAACCAATACTTAAACATCACCAAACATATTTTATAACCCAGCTCACTGTGTGATATCCAACCAAAAAAAGAAAAGTAATGCAAAAAATTGTTAATTTTCTCAGCTATCCCTTAGTCCCCTCAAAGGATTTTCGGGATTTTCCATCTCCCCTGTTTTTATGGGTTTTAGACTTGAATATTAATTCTGGTTTCGTTTTGCCTTGATTTTGTGATTCTTTATGGGGCCACCCCAAAAACACGAAAAAGAAAGGAAATATGTTTTGGGTTTCGGCGTGTTTTATGTGCGAAATTAATTTGGCCAAGGATTTACCTCTGGGTTAGTTGGGATCGCATAGAAAATGAGTCCCAAGCTATGGCCGAGGAATTTTAATTTAGTTTAGCCCGCTTAAGTAACTTGGGTCTGCCATTGACGTTATTGCGGAGTTTTCAGATCCCCTGAATTCAGTGTGTGGTTTTAGCTTCTTCCTTTCTTCCTGGTATCTCCTTTTTTTTGATCCCTGGTGTCATCTCATCAGCGTCGCATAATTAGCTTGATTTTTGCTATACCTCCGATGGAGCCAACTATGCATGTAATTTACCAGGGTAAGCAAATCAAGACCCTGCCCCGCCTGGGCACCCCTCGAACAAAAGCAATTAAGACGGTCTGTGATGAAGGCGGCTAATCAAACACGGAGGGACAGAGAGAGGATACACAAAAAAAAATTATATATATACATTTTTTAAGAAATTGTGTACTTTCTCTTTGTTATATAAATTATTAAACTGACCCAAAAAGTGTGGTATTTTAGTACTATTATTTTTAAATCACAAGCAATAAAATTATTCCTATAAATATTACTTAACAAAATTTAATAAGAACCGTTTAAAATTACTATAATGCCCAACAAGTTTTAGTTATTAATTTATAAATATTAAATTATTGATACAACAAGCTAAAAATGATGATTAAAATTGTTTAAGTAAGTTGGAAACCGATAGTGGAAAACTCTTTAATTTATTGTATTCACTCCATTTAAGCTGAATAATTAATAAATAATCTAATAAAATAGTGAAACTAAGTATTAAACATTCATTAACCAAGTTTTCCTTTTGAGTAAAAATTGAGAGACATAAGAAATTATTATTGGAAGAGTATTTCCTGAGTACAAAATTCCCTTAAATATTAATTCAGTAAGTTTCTCCCATTTCCTTGCTGTGTAGAATGTGAGAGACATGAGAAACGATTATTCGAAGTGTGCTTCTTTAGTGGAAAATTCTCTCGCCCTTTTGAACTTCGGCCACATACACACACATACACAGACACACAGTGCCGGAAAATTTTGCAATGGGCACACGCAAAATCCTTAATTACATCCGTTTTCTGTCTGCGCGTGTATCCGGCGGAGGTCGAGGATTTCGCGGGGCTTACGGGTTTCCCCGAGGGTACGGGATCTCTCGCCCAATATGAACATAGACCATAGTTCCTCGCTCATTCACTCGTGGAAAAACCACAGGGAAAAACACGTGGCTAAGTGAACCGCAAGGCACTGACAACTTCTGCAGTCACGTTGTGATGTGGGCTACTCCTCGCCAGTCGTGTGTTCCTCATCAGCGGAGTAAGGAAGAGGCCATGCCGACCAAGCTGAGCACCCTCTTCATCGGCACGAACAATTGCTTTCGGTTGTCAACCAGCTGTCCACAGTTTTTCCCCCGCTTTTCTCTTTTTTCCGCATTTTTCGCACGTATTGTCTGAGTCCAAAACCGAAGGGACATCGGACATTGGACATCGGGCAATCGCACCCCTCTTTCTCTTTCTCTGTGTGTGTGTGTTTGAGGTACCTCCCCCGTTTTTGTCACCTTGCCTCCAGGGTCATCTGTTCCATTTCGTGTGCCCTATTTCCTAAGGGTGGATCTCTGTGAAAGATTCCCTTCAGTCCCAAAAAAAAGTACTCCCCACTGACTTCATATGATTAAACTGCTTAATTTGCTTCGGTTCGTCTCGTTATTGCTAAATTAGTTTCGACGCGAGCCTCTGAAGGTTTTCATGTCATTTCATAAACTCTTATCAGAAATCGATAGTTAATTGGATTTCAACATCAATTTAATGGGTTTCCAAGGAAAAGAGGGCTTGGGCCTCTAATGAAAAATAATGATAACGAAGTTCCTTTAATTACAAAATATAGTAAGTGTGGCCATGGGGTGCCTAACCGCGAAAATTTCAAAGAACTGTTGAACAGAAATTGGTGGTTAAAAGTGTTTTATGGCCTTGAATTCATTTTATGTATTATGTAGTTTTTTGTACGTTTTCTTATAGCTTTTTTTGTTTTCTAGATATATTAATTAATCATTATACTCTTTTTCAAATTAAATTTTACGGGTTTCTATATAGAAAAGTCCTTATAAACCACATATAAAAACCTTTTGGTTATTTTCCATTTTCGGTCAGATTTCTTTAAACTATTCAAAAAATCCAATTAATCTACTTTCAGCATAACTTAAAGCAATTTTTTTTGTAAACTGACAGCTGAGAGAATAAAAACTTGAATTCCGAGCTGATTTAAAATTAATTATGCAAATTAAAAACAAAAGCACACGCGCTACAAACTTGAAACTCGAGACTCAATTGCCTCATAAATTTGCATAGAGTTTCAATTGATTAATTGGAGAATTATAGTTTTTTGTCAGATGCACAAAATGAGTCTTTATTTTTGTTGTGTTTATTTTTTAAACCACATCGTAAAATGCATTTAAGTCAGTGAAAATCATCAGTTCATTAATTAAATTAAGTCAAAGAAAAACTTCCGCTTAGAGTGGAAAAAAAAAGAAGAAAAACAAAAACAAAAACAAAAACATAACCGGGAAAATAAACAAAGTGAAACCACATAAATTAAGCGGCAACGCCGCAACCCCAAATGAACCCGTCGACCCCTTTTTGATATGATTTACAGACAGGCCCGAAAGGCCCAGACTGACCCCCACTCCCGAAACCCTTTTAGAGAACTCCCCAGCTCACAAAAGGAATTAGTTTGCTGGAGCCTAAGCCTTGGGGCGGACATCAGGGGTTAAGGTGGGTCATTTAATGATTTCATAACGGATGCGAAGGGTCACAATTTCAAAGTGACGAAACTGAAACGCTCTTGACAGCTTGGATTAAGTATTTAATATGAGTTTAAAATATCACAAGAAGTATTTTAAGAACTTTTAAATTAAATAACAAGACTCTTAATGTTCCATTCATTTTCAATTAAAACAGAGATTGCAAATAACTAAAAATTTAAACAATTTTGTAATAATTACTTTATATATATTTATATTTATGTTATCCATTGAAACAAACAACCTAATATTATGAAAATACCCCATGCAAGTAGCCATTCCTCTAATTAGGCTTTCATTCAAATTTTTGTTGCTAACTTTGTTTGGTTTTGGCGCACAATTTGATAATGCCCAGACAACAACACTGATAATGATGTTAATTTTGCGCTATAGTCATTATCCGAATGATTATTATGACGATGATGATGATACTTTTGGCCAGAGGCCAAAGGCCCAAACAGGAGATTCCTATTTGTTTTTATTTGCCAGAAATCTTTGCTTTGAATTCTGAATTTATGAGAAGCTATTCGGTAGAGTTTCCATTACGTTTCCATTAGGTATACTTTTTCCCCAGATATGGCGGCTTACTTTGAGTTTAATGTGTATTTTTCACTTACCAATTTCGTATATGTAAGTACATATAGTCGAGTGCAAATTGACACGGCAATTTAATTTAACGAGCTAGAAAATTGCCAAACACTAATTGTTTCTGTTGAATACAAATTTATTCCTAAATGGGAGAGGCTTTATTTGAAACCCTTTTTAAATCAGGAATCCAACAAAATTTAAAAGTTAGATAAATCATGCAACTTTTTCCCAGCTAGAACTTGTTTAGAGAGAGAGATAGAGAGGAGCTAATGGGTTTTTATTGCGGCTTTGATAAGCCCGAACTGGGCTCTGTTTGTGTTGTTGGCACTAATTTAAGCAGTAAATAAATTTGTGTGGCTTCAGTTCTTGATACATTCTCTTTTTTAAGCTTCTATAAGATTAAATTTATAAAATAAAACCTATTTTAAAGACCTTATTTCAGCATTTTAGGACTTATATCTCTGACAATTTATTTCCTAATCTTGGACTTTAATTGAACTGATTTATCTTTCCCCCATTTTAAGCTAATATTCTCGGTAGCAGAACGTGTAAATAATATTTTTGTATATTTTTTTTTTGTAGGTACACCTCGGAGACTGGCGTTCAGTTAGCAGGCGTATGCTAATTTCCACCTCAGTCCCAATCCGGATCGTGTGACAACCGACAGTCAGTGAACGTCATCGCCCTTCACAGATTTGCTGCTTTCGCCGAGCCTCAGCTTCCTCCAAATATGTATCTGTATCTGAATCTGCATCTGTGTTCGCTTCTGTATCTGTATCTCTCGGACGGCAAACAAAGTTCATCGACATCATTTTGACGACACAACCAGTCGAGTGTGAGATTCGGGTTGGCGTTGAATTTTACACTTCATTCTTGGCGGGCCAAGAAAATCATTTTAGCATTTTAATGGTTCAAGTATCCCCTTTTTTTTACAGTTCCCTGTGTAGCTGCTGCTGCTGCTGCTGCCCGTGTTCCCTGAACTTTGGCAAACAAATCGTTTTGCCAAATGCATTCCCAGCATAATGCGATATATGCCAGCGGAATCCGGCGAGGCAACTGCCGGGGAGTGTCCAACAACATCTTAAACCAAGTAGAACAAATATCATTTACAGTTTCTGACCCACTTTTATTTCAGCTCCTTTTTATGAACCGCCAACGGGCGATGACAACGTCAGGGAACGTATGCATTTCGATACCCTGTTTTGGATTAAGCGTATTATTTTGGGGGTTATTACATATTACATTTTAGGAATCATGAGGATGATGAGGATTGGAAAAACTTACACCAGCAAATACTGACAGTATTCTATAGTATTTTAACGTAATTCAGTATCAATATTTTATGTTTTAGGTATTTTTGTGGTATTTTATTAGTAGTATTTTATTAGTAGTATTTTATTAGTAGTAATTTAATAGTAATATTTTATTAGTAGTATTTTATCAGTAGTATTTTATAAGTATTACTTTATTAGTAGTATTTTTAAGTATTACTTTATTAGTAGTATTTTATTAGTAGTAATTTATTAGTATTATATTTTTAGTTTTAATTTATTATTGTCTTTACTATGTAGCATTTTATTATTAATATTAATAATTTCATATTTTATTATTAGTATTTTTATACTCTAAGTATTATATTTTTAGTATTATATTAATAGTAACATAATACTTTTTAAGCTAGGCATTCTGTTCCCATCATACTCTACTGTACAGGGCATCCCAAAGTCGAACCTTCACTTCACCTTTTTTACCCACTTGCTCTCGCCTATGAATATAATAGTAAAAGTGAATGCGATTTTTTCGCTCCTTCAGTAAGTCCCTGCCCCGTCAGCTCCTCTCCTTTTCATCCCAGCAATCTTTATGCATTTATGCTGAGGAGAAAACCAAGTCCTGGTGATGGGGAAACGTCGTTGCATCGCGGCTTACAACAGTTTTTTGCTCGCTGCTCGCTGCTGGATGTTGGCTCTGTTGCCTGCTGACGACATTTGGTTGCGGGCTGTCGGCGTGGCTATTAAATTTCAATTATTGTTACATTTTTCACACACCGCACACCACGCAACAGCAGAGGCCGCGGAGGAGGAAATTGCAATGGGGAAAACGGCCAACGAGAATGGGAAATGGAAATGGGACTGAAAATGAAAACGAGAAATGGAAAAATGGACAAAACAGAGCAGGCGTTCGTTCCGTCGTTCGTTCGGTCGCCTTTATTGATGTTCCGTTGACAATCTCATTGCATTTAATTTCACAGAATGAGACGCACGAGAGAGAGATTGAGATTGAGAAAAATCCCGGCACTTATCGGGCAGGTGCAACAATTGTTGGGCTCTAATTAACCACCCAAGTGAATCACAGTCTCGATGAGCAGGCGGGCACACACCTGCTCAATTAGGGGACAATATCTGGAGGCATCCATCAAGCTTGATTCCGGTTGTCCAGGTTTCCAAAGGGAAGGGGTTTCCCCATTAACTGATTGGGACTGGGAGCAAGTGACTCAAGTGACTCAAACACTGAATGGCATTTTAATTGCAAAAACTTTGCGGCCTACAAAAATAACCACAACTGCTTTAAAGGTAAAATATACTTAAGAGCGTGCTGAACAAAGCTGACCAAGGATTGCCATTCTCTTTTAAATGTAATCTACCTCCAGTTAAAATTGTTTAGGCTTAAATTATTTAAGAATAAGCAGCTCAACAATAGCTTCTTTTATAAAAAAGCATTAAATAAAGAAGCAAAAAACAATCAATAGTAAATTGTGGGGCTTTGAATTACTGCTTTAAATTTTTTGTTGAACTCTAACCAACATATTTTGTATTAAGATATAAACACCTAATTATAAACTCAAATATTTTCAACTTTGTACAAGAAGAAAGCTAATTTTACTTTAATTTTTTTCTTAGAGGTTTTTATTATTTCAACTTAAACTGTTGGTATTATTTTTCCGCTTTTATTTTGTGTCATTTTTTTGTGGCAACTCGATCGAGCGTAAAAAGGTGAAGTCAGCCAAAGGCGGATAGCGAAAAGCAGTTAGCCTATAAAACGTATACGATGGTATACTGTGCACTTGCAGATATGTACATATATACATATATATACACCCGATATGCGAGTACACACGGCGGCAGAGAGCGTAGTCATAAAAGAAAAACGCTCGAGGAAGCCGAGCCGAACTTGCCCGCAAAACTTGCTGACATTTGGTTTGGCCCAGTTGACGCTGCAAGTTGTAGCTGCTGCTGCTGCTGCTGCTGCTGCTGCTGCTGCTGCTGCTGCTGCTGCTGCTGCAGTTGCAGTGGCAGAAGCACTTGTAGTTGCTGTTGGCGCTGGGGCTCTTCTTTCTATATTTATGTAATTTATACCAACGGCTGTCTCTCCTTCTTCATCTCAGTCTTGTTTTATGGCTGCAAGTCAAGGAATTCAGTTTGGTAAATGGTATTGCAAGGAGCACACCATATGGTTTTGTGGTGTTCCATCTAAAATGGGTTTATTTTGCACTGGGATTAAAGTTATAAAACATTGGAAAAGAAAACTCTTGCATACCTTTATTGAAGATTTAAAAAAGTTTGTATTTTAATAAAGAAACGAAAGCTGCCTCCTCAATAACAATAAAAGAAGTTCGCAGTTTAAACCATTTGAGAAATAATCTCTCCTCCTTACCATAAAAACTCTTTAAAAGTTAAAAAAAAAACTTCAATATTTACCAGAGTAGTACAGAGATACCGAAACGATTTATTTCTTAATGCAAATGATGTTAGCTTACCTGCAAATAGAGAAAAAAAAGAAAAGAAAACTGCATTATAAGGCCAGTCGAGGAAGAGAGAGTTTAGAAAATGCGGCTGCTGAAATGAAAACAAATGCAAAAGCCGCAGCAGAAGAACCACTGACTGGTTGGTTGGCTAATTATGTATCCCAGAAATGCAGAAAAACTTTTCTCGGTAAAGCAAGCAGACTCACACACTCAGTCATCTAATTAGGTTAAAAGAAGGACTCAAGGATTATACGATTCCAGCGAAGTCCACAGCTCCTTGTGGCGGCTTTTTGCTTTCTGCTTATCGCGAAACATGTAATTTAACTAAATATGGATGCATGAATAAATTCAAAGGCAGCAAAAACCAAAAATAATGTCGGCAAAAAAGCCATGGGAATACATTAAGTCGAAGAAGAAATTACTCTTAAAAAGTATGATTGGGAGGATTTTAATGAAACAGATTTTGCTAAAAGAAAAAAAAAAAAACTTAAATAAACTTCAACATACAAGCTTAGCATATATTACTTTTTTATTTAAATTGTTTTGAACTATAATTTGTATAACTCTTATATTTTAAAAACTATTATAAGACACAAAAACAATTTTAAAATATTTTTTATGAATTAAAAAAGGGTATTTATATACCAACGCACAAAAAACGTCTACAAACAAGGAGATTGTGGTATGTAAACCGACTGCAGGCGGGGATTTAGGAGAGAAAGGCCAAAGACTTGGCCAAACAAAGGCATATTTAAATGTTATTCTTGCCAAACATTTGGCGGAGCAGTGAGGAACTTGCAACAGCAGCGGCAGTAACTCGCAACTCGCAACTCGCAACTTGCGACTCGCAACTAGCAACTTGCTACTCCTTTTGGGCTGTTAATTTGCCAAACAATTGGCAGATAGCCAGACCCAGGCCCAGGCAGAGGCCAACGCAGATACCCCTTAAAGCGAAGCCCAAGAGCCAAGAGTCAAGGAAGCTAACAAGAAAATAACCCAAGCTAGACGGGCTGACGACGATGTTGCATTGCCAGCGAAGATCCCATTCTTGTTGCAGTTGCATATTTTGGCGGTGCACGTTTTGCTTGTTGCTGCTGCTGCTGCTGCTGCTGCTGTGGATGGTAGATGTTGATGCTGCTGCTGCCGTTCCCGCACTGCAAATATGCCAAAAGCCAGTGCCCGCGAGGCGGAGAAGTTAAAGCTTCCCCCAGACACAATCATCCAGAGCCAAGGCTCATCCGGAGAGGCTCCTCCGGCTCCCTTCCCTTCTCTTCACTTCACTTCTTCGCTTCACTCCACCCTTTTGGGCCATAAACGAGTTGCTCCCCAACTCTTGCGGAATAACAAACATTTCAAAAAGGCCCAGACCCCGACTCCAAAAACTGCAAAACTTGATTTACAAAAACAAGCATCCATGGGGTAGCACAGGCAAACAACAATAAACTTTAAATGCTCTGCGCTTGAAAAGGAAGAGGATCTGGTTTAGTATACGAATAAAACATGAATGGCCATTAAATAAATTAGGAAAATAAATTAATTTTATAAAAAACAGGAAATTTTAGGGTAACTTTTAGACATGCTAAAAAGAAATTTATATACTATACCATACACATGTCTTTGTATTTTTATAATATAAAAACCTTAGGCTAATCTTGAAGTAATATAAAAAATTCTTATTAAATTGTGAAACTATACGATCAACTCCAGTCCATCATACCCTCTCCTTCGAGCCAATACAGCATCACAAACAATCGACAACTTTGAAGCCGGCGCTCCGTAAAACTGGTTTCAATGGGCCCAGCTCTTGAGTTAAAAAAAAAGAGTGACGCCGCCTTAATCCAGCATTCTTTCGCCCAGTTCGTGATTAACTGTTGAGTGGCGGAGAACCAACAATCGACGGACGGGGCAGTCGGAGGATCGGAGGAGGAGCAGCAGTCAGAGCCAGAGATCGCCAGAGATTCGATGCATGTAACTCAATCGCTGGCTGAGATCATTAGGCTTTTATGCTGCGGTCGTTTGTTGTTGTTTTTTTTTTTCCTGCTTTTCGCAGCCAGTCGTCTGGCTTGTCTGCGCTGCCTTTTCTGGCTGCTTAAAAGTCGATTTCAAGTTCAGACAATGGACACAGTCGGTCCAAGCCGAAGCCAACTGATTGATGCCGCTCGCTCATCGGTAGGAAATGCGGCGGCGACTGTGGCGGTGGCGGCGCTCTGGAACGTTTAAACAAAAGGCCATGGCCCCAATCCTCCACTGCCAACTTGGCTAAGTAGTTTGCTGGCGTTTCGGTCATGAACATTTTTCGGGGTGGCCCCCCATATACAAAAATTCCAATTTTATTCCTTTGCCAAAAAACTAATGACCACAATTTTCGGGGCGTTCGTTCTTCACAGAAAGATTGATTTTTCGGCAGACACTAAACACAGTTGGGAGTCAAATAATAGCATTAAAAATATTTGTAACAAAAGCTAGACTTTGGTTGGAACTAGAACGTATTAATGTTATAAAAACAATGTCATTAAATATTTAAGAGGGACAGTTTTGGCTAATTAAATACTAATAATTAATTTTTTATGAAAAGGCTAATCATGTGATATTTAAAGAATATTTTGAATATTTTTTGAAGTTCTAACTTTAGCTCTAAAACATTTGTTAGTCCTATTATTTTGTTCGCCATTGTATATGTATATTTTCGAAGAGTAAAGATGAATGACTGGATGTTCTTCTCTGGTTGGGATGACTTTGGCTCGTTTGATTTGATTATTTGCTCGCCGACGGACAGCAGCCACGAAAATCAATTTTGTGTTGTCTTCTTCTTTTTTAGAATTTTGTGTACGTGACTTCCAACTGGAGATGGTATAATATGGAGTAAAGTAAAGGAGGAGCTTCAGAGCAAGCGAGTTTGCGAAGGAAACTAACAAATAATATAAATTTTAAGACTTACGACTTCAAATAAATACAAATTATTTCAGATATAAACTCACTAAAGATTAATAAAAATTATTTACAAAATTAAGTTTTATCATAAGATTAAATAAATAAATACTTATTCTTTCAGAAATAACATACGTATATATTTTCATATTGTATGTAAAGATATAGATACATAGACAATTTTCTGCCTTTCTGAACAAAGAACAACCAGACAAGTTCATGACCGCATTAATCAATTGCTAGAGAGTACAGGAAGTTCAACAGACCTAACTACGTTTTTTTTTTTTAAACAACCACCCTCAGTGTCCACAGCTCATAAAATTACCATAAAATGTTAAGCAAATTAAAGCAAGTCACAGAGTTAACCCAAAAACTCATTATATCATTGTCATATATGAGGTAAGTCCAATAAAAGATAAGGTAATAGCAAAACGTTTTATTTTTTCGGCCAGAAATCATGCAAACATATATGTACATATATGTGGAAGGTGCCTCGAAAAGATAAAGCTCCCAAAAACTGTTAAAACCCATGTAAGGCCAGCAAAGCGAAACAAACGGGAAAAAGAGCGATTTTTCCATTCGGTTAGGTGTATATATATATATATATACGAATACCGGGGGTCAACGGAGCGGGTCATTTTCGGTTTGGTAACTCTTGCATTTCATTTTCGTCATGTCATGATGCCCAAGAAAATGTTCATCAAACTCGGAATCATCTGAAATTGCTGTCTGCCTTCCGCTTCTTTTTTTTCATTATTTTGTTTAATCGTAATTATGTTTAATTATAATGATGCATACAAATTAATGACACTTCAATTAAGCGAAGAGAGAAGCACAACAAAAGACGAGGAAGAACAACAACAATGGCCGTCAAAAAGACGACATTCACTCGTACATATATAAATAATTTCGGTAAAGAGGAAATTAACAGCAATAATAACAATAACAGGAGCATCAAAACTGAATGAAATGATGCAGAATGGAGGATATTAAATATAGATCTTAAGTCGCATATTTGTATACTCTTACAAAAAAACAGAATTCAATTAAGAAATCAAAAAATTAAGCTAAAAACTATGGTTAATTTAATATATTTAGGTTTGCAGAACTAAAGAGCTACACGGTTTAAAAATAATACAAAATGAGCATCTAAATTAAATACGAATTTGAAGAGTTTTTTTCGCATAAAATCTTAAATTTTTATAAATTTTCAGTAAAGTCAACCTATAGATTTCGTATGAAGAGTATTCCCCACTTTCGACAGAGCATTTTGGACTGTTTATAATAAGCAAAAGAGCTGACAAAGTGACAAAAGACAGCTTCCGAAAAGCCAACATTAATTCCAACAGGACCAGCAACAGCCGCAGAAAAGAGGTTTATATATTTTAATATACATAAGAATATACATACATTATAATGTATGCAACTACATATATGTACATATCCAGCGAGTTGACAACTCTTTTGACACTGCTGTGGGCGGGGGTATGGCACAATGTTACGGAAGTTGCAAAAAGTTATTTGTCCAGAGGAGTATTTTTATATTTTAAACTAGGCCTGGAAAATAAAGAGAGCTACCTTTTCCGTTTTCTCAAATTATAATGATAAATATATATATATATTTTTTTTTTAAACATAGTGTATTTAAAGCGTGTCTCTACAGAGACAATTTTTAGCTCCTTTTATACCTCTTCATGTATTATAATTTGTTCATAAAATGCAAGTCAAGTCAAGTCAAGTCTTGATGACGTTATCCTCTTTTGCGATTCGCATTTTTCCACTTCTTTGCATCATCTTTATGTTCATCGTCTTCCATCAGCGTTTATTAACGTTTATTATTATATACGCCTTTTGCAAAATGTTTGTCCTGGATTGTCGCATTATTGTCAATAATGTTGTGGCCCATTTCTGGGTCTCTCGATTTCCACAATATGCTGCAAAGGACGACTGCCAGCCAAGCTGCAAGCTCCATGCTGATTTTTACGATCCTATCAATGTCTGCATTAAAGCGTAGTTAAATTGCATCAACCACCATCTTTGATGCAATAGAGGGAGACGGCTCCATTGAAAGCCAGCCGAGAGTGTGGAGCTCGTACATAAAAAAGTTATTTTCTTTAACACTCACACGATCTGCAGCAGGATAGCTAGCAGGGAGTTAATGATCATATGTTGAGTGCTTGTAAACGGTTTTTCGATTTTTATAAAAAGAGAATTTCTTGTACTTCTTTCGAAAATATAAGGAGTTCAGAACTCTGAAATATTCATTATATCCAAATTATTCAGTTTTAAATATTATTTTCATTATTTAACTAAACTATTTAATTTAAACTACTATTGCTTATTTACCTGTTTTTTTTAGAAGAAAATTGAATCCTAGATTTGAGTATTTCATAAACTCTTAACTTAATCATTTATGCCCTTATTAAATAAAGAAAACACTCATTTAAAATGATGTTAAAAAGACAACCCTCATCAATCCTGACCGTCCAACAGATTGAATTTGAAAATCACCTAATTTCCGAGTGAAAAACATCTGTTAAGCGGCTGCCAATCACCGGGTGAAGCGCTTTTCCTATTGCTTTTCCGCTGGCCCAAATTATATTCAATATTTCAACTATTTTTAACTGCACCACAGTGCCATAGCACCCAGTGGAAAAGAGCTATTTGTCTTGTTCATCACAGGCCTCCAAAGAAAAAAACCCACCAGAAGTTCGCACCCCCAACACCGCCGAAATGGCCTCCTGAATACGTGAAGAAAAGCAAACTGAGAGGGAAAAATCTCAGCTCCTTAGAAGAGCCGAAACTGAAACTGCCGGCACTTTTCTGAAATGGGCATTTTTCAAGTTTATTACTCGGGCAATTCATCAATTGCAACACGAAATGAAAATGCACTTCAAGTATTTTCAACCAACAAAAAAAATGCCATAACAATACAACCAGCAAAGGAAATACAAAAGAACAAAATATTAATCTAGGCTTAATGACTTTTGGATACTCTACGTTTAATACATTTTAATTTGAAAACTTTCAACTGTTCTAAAATATTACAAACTAAAGTTTGTAAAGGTTTTGATCCTGTTAAATGGTCTTTTCAGTACTGATTTCTCTAAAAATTCGTACGGCGTGTAAACTAATACATGCTTGGGAATTATAAGAGCGTGCAAATGTAGTTGTACTTGGGAATTATAAGCAAAATAATCTACAAAATAAAGATGTTTCACTTTAATATATATATGATATTATGTTTCTGTAATAGTAATAATATTTCCTCTAAATTACAAACACCAGACCGCAATCATAACACCCCTTGCTAGGTATATCCCACAAATAAAACCGAAACGAAATAGAAATCAAAGTTGAACAGCAAACAAAAGTGGAGGGAGGTGGCCGATTCAAGTGGTTTTTCAATAATATTGCAAATGGTGAGTGGGGGGCCTCTGTGTGCTCGGTGGGCTGCGTTTATCGAAGCCTTCTGATTGTGAACGTAACTGAAAAAACTACAGCAAAATAAATGTAAACAAACCGCACAAACCGAAAAAAAAAAAAACAACAAAAAAAATATAAAAAAAAAAACACACACACACAAGGGAGCTGGCTAAGAACAATGTCATGCAATCAACTTTAGGCCAAGAGCAGCCCAGCCAACAATAAAATTCAACCAACGAGCTGAAGAACCAAACTGCAATCAGAAAACTAAAGCCGTCGAAAGCAACAGGAGAAACAAAAACAATAATCAACATTTTCGTTTTTTTTTTTGTATGTTTTGTGAGTGCTTTTCCCTTGCAAGGTGAACACTTTTACAGTTTTCCCCCCGTGTTTTTCCCATACATTTCATTTTCATAGTCATACCTTTTCTTCTCCTCGGGTTCCCGCTTGGCAGGTGAGAGATTAATGCGTATTATCAGCTCGTTCCTCCGTTCCTCGATTCTGATTGTTCAAGGTAACCCAACGCTATGGCAATATGTCGATTGAATTTGAGCTTTTGTGGTTTTCATCGGACCAAATTGTTGCGAAAAAATAAATAAAAGTTTCTAGTGTGCTTTGTAGCTGCTGATCAGGGTTAAGTTGATTGCAAAAACATTACTGTAACTGTAACCAGCGGAATAACAAATAGTTGGGCTAGGAAAAATCCGTAGTAAATTTATGAACAAAGTCCATTAGCACATTGGCAGTAAAGAGAAACTTTGTTGTTTATAAAATTCAGAATGAAATAAGCGCACACTGAATAATTTGTATAAGTTTTGTCATATTTCTAATAAGATGTTTGTTTTGTTTATGATTTTTTATATAATTTATTGAAGCTAAAGATTTAAGGTTAGAAAAACCTTAAAAAACCATAAGTAAGCCGTGTCTTAGATTACTAATTAAATAAAAATTGTTTTGTCCTATAAACCATATCTATCATAAGGAAGCTGGTGTGTTTTTGACTCAGCTATTTATTTATATATACTACTTAATATAAATAAACTTTGACTTTGAAGTTGTTTTTGAAGTTATTTTGGTATTTTATGTTATTTTATTTTAGATAATTGTTTTCTAATTCTCATAAAGTATAAAAAAAGGAAAGGGAAATAAAACCACTAAATCGTCTGATTCTTTTGTGGGTTATTGGAAATCGGTTTCGGTATATACACACGCCGCTTACACTCTTGCGGTGACTGAGTTAAATCCATAAATTTGCTGGCTTTGCAATTTATAATGCTCATACTCGTACACATCCCCATCTTTTGTTTCTTTTTTTTCTTTTTTTTTTTTGCTGGGTCAAGGTTGACAGAGCGCTGCGATATACTTTTTATTTATAAAGCAGTAAGCCCCCGAAAAACCCCTCAGAAACAACAACAACAAAAGGAACAACAAGCCAAAGAACGAAAAATTTACAGAGCAGCAAATATTAACTATGACATTTATGACACACTTTTCTTCTGGCTTTTCTTACAAGACAACAACACCAATAACAACAGCAGCAAAAAAAGAAACAGTAGAAGACAACAAACAACAATTTATTGTCACGTGCCAAAAAGTACAAACACACACATAGACACATGTAGAAGACATTTTACAAAAAAAAGGAAAAATTTTCAGAAATTGTATAACTTTGGCAAACAAGAAAAGTAAGTGAAAAACGAGAGAGAGAGCGGAAAATGAACGGGGAAAACAGCTTAGACAACATCAACTTCTTGGCAACTCTGCTGGGGAGTTGCTCTCTCTTTCTATGGTACATCTCATAGTCTCTCCCTCTCTTTCTGCCATCAAGAAATGCCATAAATTTTGTGATTTCACATAAATTTTCGTCTCTGGACCTGCACCGCCCCCCATCTATACATCACATTGTTCATATTTGCATATGAAATCATGTGTTAAAATGCAGAAGCTTTTTGAATATATATTTTTTGGTGTGCAGCAACATTTCTCAGACACTGAAGAATCTCAGAAATACGAAGGGAAAGCAACTTGCTGTAGGTTCTGTGGGCAAACAAACATATAAACAGTTTTCCTTCTTCATATTTTCCAACAAATGTCAACTTGGTTGACTGAGCAGAATGCATCGATAGTTTGGCTTACCTAAACAATTTTTTAGAACAACGACAAGATTATTATGCTTAGAAATATTTTTTGTTTTTAAGCAAGATGAAATATTTTTTAATAAGAACGACGAATTACAAAATAAATTACAATTTATAAATTAAATGCTAAATGCTAAATACTGTGATTTAAAATAAATAAACTCCTTTAAAATCCTTATTTATTCTTAGAAATATTACTAGTTCCCAAAATTTTTTTAATGATTAAGGATGATTTTCTAACCAATAAATTATTATTTTTTAGCTCACATTTTTCAGTTTAACTTATTAAACTTTCTAGCCCTTGTCTATTTATAAAAAATTAACTGAAAAACATTTTTAAGATATCCCAAAATCGATTACAGTTCAATCTAATTTAAAATTAGCACCAAAATAAACAAGGAGTAGAAAAGTAGCTTAACGTTCGCAATTGAACTGAAGGAAAAGCTAAATCTGCAATATCCGGCAAATTTGGATTACCATTTTTTCCTATACTTTTTTATTTTATTTTTGGGTGTCTACTTCAGGAACAAGACAAACGAAAGACAAAAGAAATTTCTGCTGAGTCAAAGTGCAAAATAAAGAGTTCAGTTGGTTTCAATTGCTCAAATCTCAAGTCTGTTGTCTTGGTCGCCTCTCTGTTTCTTTTTTCCTTAATCTGCCGTGGATCATAGTGATGACTTTTAGGCTTTTTCTAGTTAAGGTCTAGCAAACAATAGCGTGGTAAAAAATGTTTGGTGCTGGAAAAAAATGTTTAAATCTTTTATTTTGCTCTTTAAAATTATTAAAAAAGAATACTATTAAGTAATACTATTTAAATATACATTTTCCGTTAAGGAATACTATATATTTTTATAATAAGTACCCTAAAATTAATCTTATTTTAAACAATATTTTTCATATATAAAATATTAGCAAAGAAAGGCTTTATTATTACCATCTATAGGTCTTGGGTTTTAAAGAATCTTTATAAAAGGTTTTCTTTAGTTTTTGATCTCCACTGGTCTCCTTTGTCGGCACTTTCTAAGAGAGCTAACTTAACTAGTTAGTTCCGTTTTTCTTCTTTTTTTTTTGTGTTTGCGCCTTTCCCAATTGTTTTTGTTTCCCTCTTTTTTTTTTGGCCAGCGACATCGCGGGAAATTTAAACCGAACCGAATAAACAAAGCCAGCAGGGGCGCGGGTGGTGTAGTAGGAGCGGAGACGGAGACGGAGCCGGGAGTCGCGTCAAACGCTTTTCCGCCTTCTCAGCTATGCGTGGCACGTTGCCTCGCGTTCAAATTGCTGAGAAAGGTGAGAAATTCGAGGGAACTCAACTTGAGATGCCACGAAGAAAAAGAAATCCGATGTTTCCCTCCTCCTTTTTGTGTGTCGTCATTTTCCGGCTAGGCTAGGCTGCGGCTGTGGCTGATACGGAGATGTGAAAAACCCGGACGACTTGTGAAAGCCGCTTATTTGAAAAGCGAGGAGGTGAAAGGTGAATGAGGCGGGGTGGTAGTTAGGTAGGCAGATAGGTAGGTAGGCTTTGGCCTGATGGGATGTCTAAATGAATTGGCCGTGCCGAAACAAGTTAACTTAATGGCTGACTAGCCGCTTTGCATAAATATTCCCCAGAATTTCCAATTAAACGAGCAGTTTTTTAACGGACGAAAGCGGTCGAAAGTGAAAATTCGCTATGCTCTAAGATCAAAATGGATCTATCGATCGTTTTTTTTTTTTTTTGTGTTAACGAAACTTAAATTGTATAATATTATCGAAAAGGCAAATTATAATTTTAATGTAAAAGCATCTCCCGTAAATTTTTCATTTTCACTATTATTACCTCTGTAAACTTTAAAATTGTTTATTTTTTTTGCAAGCATTTTTAAATTTTTTAAATTCGCAATCTTTCCTCCTATATTCTTTGTAAGATCACAACACAAGTAAATATTTTACAATATACAATAAAAAATATTATTCAATGTATCGAAGAAAAAAAACAAAACCCAAATGCAACCTTATTTACTTTGTTCCAATAATATCCCACCAAATCATCACAACTTCATGCATTCTTAATGCAATTCATGGATTCTAAGAATTCATGAATTACTCCATCTGAAGCATTAAACTATTTCCTCTCCATACTCTCTCTCTCTCTCTTGATTTCTCATTGTTAGTTAATACTTTAGGCCTGGTCATACTCTCACACACACACACACACACAACAAATATTGCTGATTTATTCGCTATATTTGCCGCACCTACTTTTTGCTTTTCTTTGTTTCAACTTGGACACGCGCCAAAATACTGTGCCCCAAGGCAGCAAGCACACTCGCAAGTACACATTTTGAACGTCAGTCAGTCAGTCAGTCATTCATCCATCCAATCCCGCATTCTATATCCCCTGTATATCTCAAGAGGGTTCACTTTCGCAATTCTTCTGGTGAGTCTTGGGAGTTACCCGTTGAGGGAAAGGAAAACAAACTGACAACTCACCGCATACGCCCGTCCAAATCATTACTATCAAAGAATTAAAAATGCCGAAGACTGAAGACTGAAGAACCGGTGCTATTCTTTATTCTTTGTTATTCGTCACTGTTTTGGGTGAGTCACCCTAATGGGAAGAAACGCATGAGTGCGACATATCGTCAATTGTTTGCGCTTTTCGTGATGAGTTTGCTAAAATAAAATGCTGACAAACAGGGCGCTACAAACAAAAAGGAAATCGAAAATTGGGTTTCCGAATTTAAACGCATAAATATTTGTGTTAAAAATACTTTTAGTTTTACATAAATCAAATGCGGAATCTTTTTTTGGGATTGGATGCAAAAAAAACAATTAACATTTTTAATAATAATGATGCTATTTGCAAATTTACTAAAAACCCTAGTCAAAAACTTCTAGTAAAAAGACTTTCTATCTATTATCAAATTAATCGAGTTATTCATATGAACAATATCATTATAAAGTATTTTGTTTTATTTTTAAAGCAAATCATACAAAAGACGCAATTCATTCAATACGCAAAAGCACAAAGAACGATGATTTTCTCAAATGGGAATTAAATGAAAATGCAATCTCCAACACGTGTGTCTCCAAGGAGAATCGAATTTGTGCCACAAATAGCTCGGCAAAGTAGGGAAAAAAATAAATATTTAGAAGAATTACCTAAAGAATTATACTCCAAACATGAGATCATACGAAAAAAGCAACTGGAGCTAATACAAAGCAATTTATATGTACACAGAACAGACAAATGGAAATATTTGCCATATGCCAACAGAAGAACAATACTAATTGGGCTTGATGTGTGTGAGCGTTGAAATGAGCAACAAAAAAACTCGAAATCAAATAAAAACACGAAAATTCACACGCCTCCGCTCAGAAACATTTTTTTCTTTTCCAGAGGAAAAAGAAAAAAGAAGAGCGACGGCAAAGAAAAAGCAACGCATGTTGCAAAAATGCTTTTTGTTTTCTCATCCAAAATCATTTCTGTTTACACAAATTCTCGACTCTCTCTCTGCCTCTCTCTTTCAGTTTCTTTCTGCCTCTTGATGTGTAATTTGTTTCAGGTTTTAATTAGTGCTGAAAATTTTGCAGGGGAATTTATGGCCCCGGAGAATATTTGAGCTTCGAGTGGGTGCGATTGGTATCACCTTCGGGCAGTTGTGTTTATTTACCTAAAAGCAAATCAATTATTTCGATTTGCTCTGTTGGGTATTATTTTGTTTTTATTGGACGATGGAAAATCGAATTGAGAAACCAACTTTGGCCTCGCTCCACTCAGAGGTATTTCCCATTTCTTGATATTTTAAATATAATTTAGAGATCTTCTAACTCAAACACTTAAGGTAAAATTTTTAATATACGGAAAATAATAATTTTGGCACATGTAATATCCATAAACAATAAGATTTATATGCTTATAGCATCGAAAATTGTATTGTTTGTCTAAACATTACAAACAATTAGCATTTCACAAATACATTTAAGTTTTATCTGCTATCAATATGACTGTATCAAAAAACAACATGTTATGACTAAAGCGGAAGCTAAAGCTCTAGGTTGCGGATACTTTATTATTATTTTCTATAAGTTTTCGTGAGCTTTCATTTTGCGCTCATACAGAATAATCCTAATTATTATCGTTTCTAAACAGGAAATCGTAAAGAACTTATCTTTTAAACGTCTAAATAGCAATTAGCTGTTGTAGGCATAAGCGGATTGTGAGTTTACGAATCATTTTAAAATAAATAAAGTGTAATAATGTTTGAAATATATTTTTTAATAAAATATAAAAAATGCATGTAAGCTAAGAGTTTTCTTATTGAGAATTTAAGCTTCTCTAAAAAAAAGAGTACAATATTTAAAACATAAAATGACACGTGTGCTAAAAATAACACAAAAAAGAAACTGGTTCACAGATGAAACAAATTACAATAAACATGTCTACCAAAAGTTGAACAGCCTTTTGCGAAAAAGACAATCTCTCAAATGATAATGCCAATAAAAATCCATAAATTAAATGGAATAAAAAAATTTAAAAGTGCTTACAAATACTAACGTTTAATGGGCGAAAGAGCAAGATGGGAGGATGAAGACCGTGATCAGTCCCAGAAGACAAATAAAGCATAATTGGGAGAGACAAGAACAATAATCATTAGAAGGCAATAGAAAATCAGCGCAAAGATGAGGAGAACGAGAAGCAGGAGGAGCAGAGCGATCAAGACGCACAGAAGCGCAAAGAATAGAAAATCTAAAAGTAAACTATGTGCACAACTACCTGCACACAGCGTGCTAGAGCGAGACGGAGAAAACGAAACCGGTATCACAAAACAAACGAAACCGAAAGAAAACGTGAAGAAGACTATAAGAAAATAATGTTAGGCACTAAAACAAAAACATAAGAAAAAAAACTGAAATGAAAACAACACCAACAACACTTGGCAACCGGAGGAGACAATGATTGACAAAGGCAGAAATTGCAACAAAGCGAAAAAGAGAGTGCGAGAAGCGAGCGAGAGCGAAAAGGAAAACGTGCACTGGCGACGAATCTCAAAAGTAAAGGGGAAGCCGCGAACATGCAACAAGCTGCAACAACAAAGACCGCTCGTTCGCTCACACTCACTGCTTATTTTTGTCATTCGCCCCAACAATTTCAGGTATTTTCGCACGAATTTCACCCACATTCGCGAGCCGCAAGCCGCCCCGATTTATTTATCAACAAAAAATAACTTTTGGCTTACCTGGTAACTGGAAAAGCCGACCCCGACTTCCAATTGCTGATTAATTTTATGGAAAATCTCAATCTCATTTGGCCGTCGCCCTGCTGTTGTTGTTTTTGTATTTCGCGCGAAAGCGGGCAGAAATAACAACAATATCAAATCACAAACACTTGCACGCACGACACACAGACACACACACTCACACGACACGGACACGTTCACTCACACTCTGACTGCATAGACATAAACACACGGAGAGCGAACACGGGAGAATGGGAGAACGGCAGAGAGAGAGCGAGCGAATAAACACTTGTACTTGGATTTTTCTCTGGTTTTCAGATTTTATTCCACGGGTAATTTTGATTTATATTAATTTTGTGTGTGTTGCCTGCGGCCGAGAATTATAATAATCACGTTACTCGATTTGCTCAATGGAACTGCATTCTATTTTGTTATTGCTTTCGCTGCTTCGCCCTTTCAGCTGGGTGTAATTTACAAAACGACTCGCCGCGACAAAAACAGATGATTTTTCGACTGGCAGAATCACGATAAAAACACATAAACACGGCGAAGATGCGCTCTGACGTCCCTCGACAACAACCGATTTTTTTCGAAACTGAGCATGTCTCATCAAGTTTGGCTGCTTAAATACTCGCGAGAGAACTCCCTCGCAACAGCTGTAAACCAGTGCTGGCAGCTTAGCCTATTTCAGGCAAGATCTGGCAAATTAGAAAATGGAAAGGCTTATGAAAGAAAACTAGCTTATACAGGACAATGGAAAATGCGGTCCAAAAACTCGTACAAAAAAATCGCTATATATTAATAAAATTAAAGAAAAAAATAAAGAGAAAAGCCTTAAATAGGGTCACATTGCCAAGTATTCCCAGCTGTTTTTTATAAAAAAAATCTTATGAAAACATCGAGCATAGTTTATAAACTAATGTTTATGATTGGAACCATACGTGTGCATTTTAATAATATTCCAATTTTATTTTAATTTATATATTAGTTATACTATATTGCCTTAGCTATTTTTTGGCTAGAATCTAGCTTAATGGTATGTTCTCGTGAGAGCGGCGTTAACAGTGCTTTAACAGAGGCACAAAAGTCAAAATGAATGGGCGTGACGTCACCAATGGATAATAAGAAACAATACAGGCAAAATAATGATTTAATTATGAATTGTATAAGAATAAGATATATATATATGCATTTATTTATATAAAACTTACATTTGTATGCATAAAATAATAAACTTCTCTTACATAGTTTCGACCACCTCACAATTTTTTCATTGTGCCACCTTACTTGCACCCTGCCATCAGCTGTTTTTGTTGTTTGGCCAAAGAATGGATGTGACGCTGGACAAAAAACTGCAGGGATTTCAACTGGTGACTCAAGAAAAGGTAAATCCAGACCGAATATGTTTACCTATTAACCAACCAACATGTCCACTTGCAGCTCCAAGCGATACTATGCTCCATACCTGGAAAAAAGGAGTTGATTTTGGAGCCAGCGTTGATAAAGCCGCTGGAACATGTTTGCACCGCCTCCTGGCTAAAGTAATTCTTATTAAATGTCTATTAGTCTTTAACTTAAATGAAAATACTGTTTTCCAGGTTAAAAGGCATCCAGAGGATCTACAAGCATGATGCGGCACAATCCTTACCGCGATCCTCGGACCAGGTCCACATTTATATGATCCGCAGTGTTTTGGGCACATTTCAAACCCTACTCAGGCAATTGCAACCCGTGGCCTTGGAGGAGATGCCGGACATCTCTCTGAAAATGTACCACATTGTGTGTGTGCCCAGTTGCTATTCGTACTTCCAGACGCTGCTGGAACAAGCCGGTCTTTGGGGATTGGTTCAACTGCATCACTTCAACTGGGATTTTATTTATTTTGACCAGGGAGTGCTAAGCTTGGAGCTGCCCAATGTGAGTCAATCTGAAGAAACTTTCATAACATACCTCAAATCTTATTCTTTACAGCTTTATGAATGCATCTACCTCCAGAGAAACAGTTCCCCTTTGCCTTCGGTGGCGCAAAGTCTGCGACTGTTACAGATGATATGCGGGCAACCTTCGGTGATCCTTAGCTTCGGAAATCACTCATCCCAGCTGCTGCAGATGCTGAAGGCTCTGGGCAAGGTGCCTGAGCCCACGAACCCACCAGACTATGGCGGCTGGCTGATAATCGATCGCGATAAGGACTACCCCGCCAGCTTACTCACTCCGGCCATTTATGCGGGCCTTCTCTTGGAGGTTTTCCAGCAGCGTTCCGGCGAGATTCTAGTGGATAACTCAAAGAACAAGATCAGTGGTCAGAGGGTGGAATTACTACAGGGTAAAAGCACAAAAGTAGGATTGGCCCAGGCCAGTAGCAAGCCCTGCTCTATTCGCCTGAACTCCGCCTCCGATGAGATCTACGGAGATAATCGCTATAAGCACTTTGCCCAGGTGAGCAGCTTGATTCGAGCACAAGTGAAGGCCTTGGGATTGGAGTTGCAAAAGCTGAGTGACATGCAGCTGGACGAGATGCACGACTATGTGGCAAGAAAACTGCCCAAGCTCACCGAATTAAAAGCCAAGGTCTTGCGGCATTTGAATGCCAGCGAGATTGTCATCAAAATGATGGGTAATTTTCGAAGATTGCAGACCCTGGAGGAGGACATCCTGAACAATGTGTCCAGAAAGCGATTGCTAGGCGAAATAGACGAACTACTCACCACCGATGGCCAACGCTTTAATACACTTCGGTTGCTGTGCCTGCTGCATCATTGTGCCGGCGTGGCACCCGAGGAGCTGCAGAGTTTTGCTAGGAACTATTGCAACCTGTTTGGTCACCAGGAGTTAAGTGTTTTCCAGCAGTTGGCACAGGCGGGATTGTTACCCCCACTGCTGGCGGAGAAAAAGGCACCAACCACGACGAAGCTGCTATCCAACCTTCCGTTGCCAAAATTCCAACAAACCGAGTTCCAAGCGAATGCCAATCGTCTGAAGCTTCTCACCTCCTTCGGCGATGGTCAGGATGGCAGCGCAGTATCCTCCTCCTCCTCCTCGTCGTCTAAAAACCAGGCGGGTGGCCTGCAATCCTGCCCCAGTTTTGTGTTCAATGGCACCTATATTCCCTTGGTGGCGCAGCTCTGTTCGATTTTGCTAAAGACCAACAGTGCCGAGGAGCTGGCATCAAAGCTGGCCATGATTGAGGGCCTGCATCTGCATCTGGAGAGTGGTAGGACCACGCCCAAGGCTTATGCTAACCAAATGAAGACCAATGGCGGTGCAGATCAGGATGTTTTCCCATTGCGTCTGAGGAATCTCTTTGTTTTTGTGGTTGGCGGAGCCAGCTATGCGGAGATAGCCGCATGCGATTTTGTGGCAAAGCTGACGGGAGCCCAGATTACGGTGGCATCCGACTCTCTAATGGCGGGCAGTGATCTCATCTCTGCCGCTTTCAATCACTAACCATGACCAGAATCTGTGTGAATTACGCTTTATATATATTTTTTATATAACAAAGATCTAAACAATTTGTATTAAAAATCACAAGAAATTAGTTTAACGAGTGTTTGTGTTTCCAGTCATTCCTGGGACGCGATAAAGCAGCTCCCCATCATCATCGTAGTAGGCATCCTCCACCCGGTATGTGGCTCCTGGACGATGCAGCTTCCGCGGAATGACAATACGGGTCTTGACCTGAGTTATCTCATATTTTCGCTGATCCGCTGCGCTGATGACGATCTCGCTGCTGGCGAACTTCGGTACAAAGCTGGGCAGGAAGCCGGTGCCACTGGGATTCTCGAGGGGGCGTTGAGGTTCCTCTTGAACTGTGGGAACGGTCTCAACCAGTTTCAGTTCCTTGAGCTCCTGCAGGCGCATCTTGCGCTTATTACGGACTTTATCCAAAAGATAGGTCTCGTCTTCGGCAGCTGCGGGTGGGGCTTCATAGCCAGACACGAGTTGTAGAGATGGCTGCTCCTCCTGGTTTGCTTTGGAGTGGCTTCCCAGCAGCTTCCTGAACTCGTTGGCCTGGGGAACGGGCAACTGTGGCTTTGTGGGCCAGTTTTCGGGTTTCAACTCCTTTAAATCCTGTCGCCTTCGCTCTGCGAACTTTTGAAGATGCTCGAAGAGGGCAGGCGGCAGTTTAAAGTCCCCATTGCCACCCGCCTTTAACTGCTGCCAGTTCCGGACAACGGTCTCGTCGTGGGAGCGGATTCTATGCACACTCCTTGGACGCCACTTGGCGCGCAGTATTTTCTGCACAATATCCGGAGTGGCGGGAAAGCTCTCCGCCAGCCGCTCCACGCTCCACTCTTCCGGATCCCGTTCGTGGAGCAGGCGCATCTGTTCCTTTTCTGCGTGCAGCAGAAGATTGGGTAACTTGGTGTCGCGGAAATATTTGTGTTTGATCATAAACTGGCGGATGCGATCGCGATGCCTTTGCAGCTCCTGCTCATGCTGACGATGCGTCTTCTGGACCTCCATGAAGTCTGACTCCAGGTCGGCATAATCCTCGTTGGCTTCACCGGACTGCGACGGGTGTTGCTCCTGCAACTGCTGGAGCTGGTAGCCTAGACCGGGATTGGCGCGCCGGGGAGCTCTGGCCAAGAGACAGGAGCGAGCCGTGTGCAGGCAACGCTGAATTATGCGGGTTGTCATTACGACGTAATAATTACGGTGGATATTTGCCGGATTTATTTGGTTTGTTTACATAAACAGCTGCGGAAGCGGCATGCCTGAAAGCGATTACTTTGCAATCGATATCGATAAGACTTTCTTTATGGTCTCAAGTGCCATCCCTATTTTTTAAATATTATTGGCAACCCTGCCAGCATTTTGTTGTTTCT
This sequence comes from Drosophila punjabiensis, assembly GCA_008042585.1. Taxonomy (NCBI): domain Eukaryota; kingdom Metazoa; phylum Arthropoda; class Insecta; order Diptera; family Drosophilidae; genus Drosophila; species Drosophila punjabiensis. Next base: position 146,998 of record VNJR01011727.1, on the reverse strand, counting down.
CTTCGCTGACCGGCTTACATATTGTTTATATTGCTAAAAACTCCACATCCGTCACGTAAATAAACGGCTAACATCATGGCCAGCAACGAGCCCGGCGGCGGTAACCTGATGGACGAGTTCGAGGAGGCCTTCCAGTCGTGCCTGCTCTCGTTGACCAAGCAAGAACCCAATTCCGGGACCAACAAGGAGGAGATCGAGCTGGAGGTGCAGAAGACCACCAATCGGTTCATCGACGTCGCCCGCCAAATGGAGGCCTTCTTCCTGCAAAAGCGCTTCCTTGTCTCCACGCTGAAACCCTACATGCTGATCAAGGACGAGAACCAGGACCTGAGCATCGAAATACAGCGCAAAGAGGCGCTGCTGCAAAAGCACTACAACCGCCTGGAGGAGTGGAAGGCCTGCCTCTCCGACATCCAGCAGGGCGTGCACAGTCGGCCCACGCCGCCCATTGGCGCTGGCATGCTACAGGGCCCCGGCGGTGGAATGTCACCCATGGGTGGTGGGCCGCCCAGGCCGGGAATGATGCCAGGAATGCCGCCTGGCGGAATGCCACCGGTCGGTGCCATGCAACCGAGTCCCCAGCACATGCTGCAGGCACAGCAGATGCAGCAGCTCCGCATGATGGGTAAGCTGCCGCCCAAATAAGGAGGGGGATTCATTATTTTAGCTTGTAAATTTTGCTTTAGACCTCGGCATATATAGTGTCTATGTGTATCTTTTGTGTAGTTCAATAAACAGATTGTAAAAATTTGGATGATTATGTTGTTTTCTTGGGGTTGTTGGAGTCGGGAAACGAAAATCTGGATCTATATAAGCGGCAGATACTCGATATTTTCGATTCATTTACATACCTGTTTGAATGTAATTAAGGAAACATTGAATTTGTAATTAATCTCGATATAACATTGACTGCAATATTTTAGTCTATATATCTTACCTTTTAGATATATGTTTATCCCCCGGAAACACCTGTAAAACATATTCAAAGGAGGAGTAAATCGTTACGCATTTTTATTATTTATAATATCTGTGCCATTTATTTATTGTTTGTTATCTTGTCGCGTGTTAATTTAATTTCCTGCGTCTCCTAGCCGGATCCGCGCTATGTATGTATGCATATAGCCATGATCTATATAGTGTAAATATACGAGTTTAAACCATAATCTGTTTGTTTTGTTTTGTTTTCTTTTTTTTTTTTTGTTTGTATCTAATGTAAGTCTACACATGAAATAGGACAGTTTTGAACTTAATAACTGAGAGAGAATTGATAGAAAATACATTCTTATGCTCGTTTATGGGTTAAATGGTAATTTGTAATTAATTAGATAGGAAAAACCACAATTGTAACTTGCAAGTCCAAAAAGGAAAGATCGACAAGGTCGACGAATTACCTACTATTTAAATTAAAGAGTAACCACCTTGCCATTGGTTCAATTATAGTTCTTACTTAGTCGATCTCGTATACCTTGTCCGGCTCGAAGCCCGGAGCTGGGGCTCCAGTTGCTGCCGATCCAGTCGGCATACCGCCACTGCCCTGATTGTAGCCAGCCGACGAGGACTGTTGGTTGGCGTAGAGCAGCGGATTCATGTACATCCCGCTGGGATGCCTGATGTTATGGTGCAGTTCGAGCAGATCCTTGTACATGGTCGGATCGCCGTTGTTCATCTCGTTGTACAGCTGCTGCAGATAGGTGGGCACCAGCTGGATGACCTGGTTCTGGGTGAGCTCCTGATGGTCTTTGGATATCTTCATGTTCAGCAGCTGCAGCAGGATGTCCGAGCGGAAGCCGAAGATCTTGTTGGAGGTCACGCTGCCCGAGGCGTTGCCAAACTGTCCCATAACCTGGTTGCCAAAGGCATTCCTATCGTAGCTCATGTACTGCGACGCCTGGACGGTGCGCGTCTTCTCCGCCTCGTATTCGGCCCAAGCAGACTTGCGCTCTTCCTCCGTCAGATTCTCGTGCTCCTCCTGTTCCAGCAGTGAGTCGTGCTCATGGTACTTGAAGATCAACTTGTCGTGCTCGGTGAGAATCTCGGCAAAGAGCCGATCTTTGGGCAGAATGGGCATTTCACGCTCTACAGTCGGCTTCAGCTCGTACGAGTACAGCTCCATCAGGTCGGTTTGGTTGTAGTGCCGCGAGATCTGCTGCTCATCGATCACCCGCTTGGCCGTGGCCTGCTTGGCCACCTGGCGTTCGTAAACCTTCTGCTCCATGGTGCCCATGGCTATGAGGCGGTAGATGTAACAAGGCTTGATCTGCCCAAAGCGATACACTCGGAATATGCTCTGGGTGTCGTGCGAGGGATTCCAGGAGACATCGAAGATGACCACTCGATTGGCAGCCACCAAATTGATGCCCAGGCCACCGGCTCGTGTGGAGATGAGGAAGAGGCGGGCCCGCAAATTGGTTATATTGTTGAATTGCTTGCACATAGCCTCGCGCTGCTCAACGCTACAGCTGCCGTCCAGCCGAAAGTAGTCCTTGCCGTTCGTCCAGCAGCCCTTGAAGTCGCCAACGTCACCTAAGGGAATCGATATTATTAACATTGTGTGTGTATAAAATGAGATCCCTTAACTTACCTTCAAACTCATAGTTCTTTGTGTTGCTGTCCACCAGCGACAGGAAGTGCTCAATGACGTCCAGTGACTGCAAGGATTGGGAGAAAACAAGCAGCTTGTCGCCAATGGCCTCACACTGCTGCAGCAATCGTAGCAGAATTAGAAGCTTGGGGGAATGATGCACGTTGTTAAGCTCACGCTCCTCGACAAAAGGCTTCCACCACTCGGATGGGTCATCCTTCTGGGCAGTGGGTCCACTTGGTAGTCCGCTCAGCAACTCCAAATCGGAATCGCTGTCAGCGTTGCCAGCATTGTTGTTACCATTGCGAGTCTTTCGCTTTTTCGCCTTGCCAGCGTTCGTTGCCAGTCCCGACATGCTCGCGTCCGACTTGAAGGAGTCGCAACTGTCTGACGAGTTGGAGGCAGCCTCCTCTTCATCGGTCTCGTCGCAGATGAAACCATCCATATCCGAGTCGTCGTTGCTGAGCAGACGCTTAGCGATGACATTGTCGCTATTTACGCGGAGGTTCATCGGGTGCGTCCAGATGCGTCGCAGATCCTGAAAGTCCTGGAATAACCGCGCTCCCTTGCCACAGATATCGGAGCTGCTCTGCTCCCGGTGCGTGGTCATGTAGTAACCATAAAGCTGCTGCTGTAGCTCGGACAGCGTCGTGTATACCACATACTCGTGCTTTGGCGGCAAATATGGTGCCAGAACTGAGTAATCTCTGCGCTGGATGCAGCCCTCGAGCAGCTTGTGCAGGATGTGCGAGCGGTGCTTCATGAGGCGCAGGTCCCGCTCCGTAGAGTCCGTGTACTGGCCGTTGCTAATGGGATTCACGAAGCGATTCATGTACTCCTTGTAAGTGCCCAGCAGATTCGGTTTCACAAACTGAATCATGCAGTAATCTAAGTAATGAAAAGAAGTTTTCGATTAAATAAACCAAACTCATTGTATTCACATTATTTTTGTAAATAATTAAAGAACAACTTACATTCTCTGAGATTATTTTGTAGCGGCGTGCCGGTGAGGACAACACGACGCTTGGTGCGCATCCGGGTGACAGCCTTGCTAATCGAGGTCTTCTCGTTCTTGAGCAGATGCCCCTCGTCGCAGACAACCAGATCCGGCCCTGGGTCAGCCAGGGCCTGTTGGAGCTGCTCGCGCTGCTTCTTTCGTAAACCCTTGGCCTTTTCGTTCGAGAGGATGCGGTACATGTCGTAGCCGAGGATGCAGACGCCGCCCTCATTAAACCATTCGTTTAGCTTGAAGATGCGCGTCGGCTTGTCCTTGTAGCGCGAAATGTCATACACCTCGATGTCCTTGCGGTTGGCGAACTTCATCCACTGCTGAAACTCGCGGGCCCAGTTATTAACCGTACTTAGCGGCGAAATAACCAGGACGCGCTCGACACCCGTCCGACTTGAGTTCACCAGTAGCGTGTGCGATAAGGTGACCACCTGTAGGGTCTTGCCCAGACCCATACAATGGGCCAGGATGCAGCCGGAGCCGGGCTTCTCCTCGGCATCCTTTAGCGTCTCGAAGCAGGCATCCCACATGAACTTAACGCCCGCCATCTGATGGGGCTTTAGCTTCTTTACCAGTCCCTTGTCCACCTGCAGCAGAGCCTTCTTCGATTCCTCGTCAAAGTCCAGAATCAGTTCGCTAATCTCAACGTTCTCCGATTTTTCAAAGATTCGATTGTACAGCTTCTGGCGCTCCTCAATGCGCTTTTTTCTGTCGTCTTCCTCTTTGGCCGCCTCCTTGGTGGTCACATCTAGATCCTTCGTCTTGATAATCTTTCGGATGTGCTTGCGCTTGTTCTTCTGCTTCTCATCGTCGCCGTCGTCACTCTCTCCGCTGGAGTTTTTCTTGATGCGCTTTCGCTTCTTCTTCGACGTCTTCTCATCCGGTTCAAAGTCGGAGGAACCCTTGTCCGAGTCACTCTTGGCCTTGCGCCGCTTGCGCTGCGGTATCACCTCGCTGTCGCTGCTGTGCGCCTCCTCTTCCGCCGCCTCATCCTCGGATGATTTTTTCTCCTCCTCTTCCTCGGACTCTACCTGTTCTATTAATGCCTCAAAGTCAGAGTCCGGTTCGCTTTCGCTTTTGGATCGTCGCTGGCGACTCTTCTTGGAGGTGGTGGCCGCCTCCTCGGAATCTGTGCTCATTTTACGGTTCTTCTGGGCGGGTTTTGGCTTATTTGGCAAGGTGACACGCTTCAAGCGCACCACACAGCGCTTGGTTCCAGGCGGTGCAACAGCTCGCGAAGAGGTGGCTTTTGAGGACTTTCCGTTGACTGGAAATTCCCTGGTCTTTGTGGATGCCTTGCTAGGAGGAGTAGCAGAACGTGACGAGCTGGCTTTGTGGGATCTTTCGCTGTTTGCGGACTCCCTGCGTTCCTTTACCCGCTTGCTCTTACCGTTCTTTAGTGGTTCCTTCTTCTGTGGCTTTTCCTTTTTCTCTGGCTCTTCCTTCTCCGTTATGACCAGTGGAATCAGAAGATTTCCGTCGTCGTCGCTTGAAGAGACAGACCTGCTTTCAGGCCTCTCTGCTGGCGGAGAGTTAGCTTTGGAGGATTTGTCTTCTGTCTTGGTTTTTCCGTCGTCCTCGCTGGATGAGACTGTCCTGCTTTCAGGCCTCTTTGCTGGTGGAGAGCTAGCTTTGAAGGATTTGTCTCCTGTCTTTGTTTTCCCGTCGTCGACGCTGGATGTCCTGCTTTCAGACCTCTTTACTGGTGGAGAGTTAGCTTTGGAGGATTTGTTCTGTGTCTTTGCTTTCACTATTTTATGCAGAGGATTTTCCAACAGTTCGTCTTCCTCTTCACTGGAGCTTAGCTCGATGATAGAAGCGTTCTTGTTCCGACTTCTGCGCGGTGGCAACACAGAACGCGATTCCTGTGGCTTCTCCTTTAGCCGAGTCTTGGACAACTGATTGGTGGGACTGGCTAGCAGCCTTTGGTCAGATGTACTGGCTAGCAGCTGTTCCAGAGGCCTAATGCGAAAGGGGACCTTTTTGCTGGACTCGTGATCCTCCACCGTTTGCTCCTCCTTTACGTGACTCCTCTTCTTATTCTTGGGACTGGCCAGCAGCTGTGCCAGCGGCACAATACGAATTTTTGGGGCGGGCTTTTGATCAGCGTCTTCCACGGAACTAGCAGTGGACGCGGTGGCTACTGCTTGCTCGGTATCGGAGCTGGAGCCGCTGCTATTGATTCTAGGCCGTTTGACATTATTTTTCTTGGATCGGGGCTTTGATTTTCGCTTTGCCTTGACACTGGAGCCAGAGTCTGATTCCGATTCGGACGTAGAGTTGTCTGTGGTCAGCGGGGTGGTTGAGGCATCTGTGTCACGGGCGTCGGGCTTTTTCTTTCCCATAGGTAACCAGCGGATTCGTCCGCTCAGCACGTCATGAAATCTGCAAGAAATGCGGTTGATGGCGTTAGTTTTTCTATATTGCACACAGCAAAAACTAATGGTTTTTCTTGGCGTTTGCCGCGCGTTCTACGCTTCTCTCCTTCTTCTTCTTCTCCGTTTTGTCTTCTTCTTTTCTCCCTCTTCTTCTCTTCTCTTTTCTTTTTTTTTGCAATCTGCGTCTGTCTCTTTTTGTGGCGTCGGCACTATATGAACATTTATTATTTATTCGGCAAACCACTCGTTAGTGCCGTCGAATAACGCTCTCTGATCACTCTTTCGAGACCTATTCACCTGCTAGTGGATGCTCCGGGAATCCATGGCGCTCAAGTGCTTAATTGAGCTCCTTTTCGAGATTAGTTAATTGTTAATTTCACAGCGGAAAAATTGTTGCAAGCCAGCGAAAAGCCGCTGCTACAAATTCTGGGTATACACAGGGAATCTCGGTGTGGCCGCGTGTACGGGTGAGTGTCACTTCTGTCGGCTGTGATTCCAGTCACGGTTTTTTTTAACGTTATTTCTGCTGTTTTATATTTTGTATTATTTTGTTTTGTAAGCGCTTTTTCTTAATTAATATTTTTTAAAACAGAGGAACATGTTATTTTGCTTTTGCATTGAAGTAAAAACCTAAGACCGCTGTTTAGGAACTCTTATTTTTTGTTAATCATTCACGGCTTAGAAATATTCTGTTTTACGTAAAGTTAGTTTCTAATTTTCCGTTGAAGTAAATGACCAATATACATATTAAAATTTATTAATATAAGTATATAATGTAAATAAATAATTTAATAAATATATATTATTAATAATACTAATTTTTTATAATAATATTAAAGAAAAATTGGTAAATTTGGTAATTCTGTAAAATTTAAATTGATGGCTTGTTTTAAATTTCTCAGAATTACCGCTTTCAAAAGAATACAAACAATAAAAACCAGTCACGGTATTTTTAACCATCACTATCGTCTCATCCCTAGCAATTTGCCAAAAAACCACATTTTGACATTTTGTCACACAGTGCATGTTTGTCATAAGGAACCACTGGCCGCATTGTTGCGTCACTGCTGCAATTAACCCCTAAAATGAACAAAAAACCATTTGTTTATATTGCATAAAGCTGGAAAACCACCACCGCTACATCGGCTCACCACTAACGTGCAGCGGCGGCCTGCCAACTCGTCGCGGAATGCACGCGTTGCGCGAGGAATGCTGCCAAAATCGTAGAGAAAACATGCTGCGAAGCAATAAAAAAAGAAGAAAACAACCAGCTAATGCCATGATTGATATAACGAGGCAGGACCAGCAGCGGCGTAAGAGACAAAAATTGTAAATTAGTGTAGAGAAAAAATCGCGGCGCTGTTGCGGAAAAAATCTGCTGACGAACTGGTGGCGATGAGCAGCAACCTAAACATAAACACCATGCCCAGGCCTGGTCCAAAGCCAAATCCAATTCCAATTCCAAATCCGAATGCGAGTCGGAGTGCGGACTCTGAGGAGGAGGAGGAGGTGGACGGTCGGATGAGCGACAGCAGCAGTAGCAGCAGCTCGGGTAGCAGTCAGCGGAGTCGTGTGTCGAGCACTAGCAGCAGCTCTTCATCGAGCGGTGCTTCACTGGAGGAGGATCAGGACGAGGACGAGGACCTATCTGACTCCGGGTCGGAGACGGAGGATGACACCACCACCTGCCAGTCGGACGAGCTGGAGCTGGCACAGCTCAGCGGAAGGGATATCTTCAGATTGCCGCGGGGCTTGTGCGAGAACTCGGCCATATTCCACGAGTTCTTCTCCATGGAGACCTGGCAGCTGTTGCCCCACCACGTGCAGGCCCGGCTGCAGCCGCTGCTGCCGGACTTCTCCGGCTTGGTTTCCGGACAGGCGCAGGCGAGCGCCGAGCAACAGCGCACCTTGGTCCAGCTCTTCAACGGCGGCCTTCAGCGCTTCGGGCAATCCCCACTGCTCCAGCTGCAGCGTCAGCTGGAGGAGGGCAACCTGCGACCCGATGTCCTACAGCTTCGCCGGAGCATTCAACATTCGAGCCGAAGGGAATTCCGTTTCCAGCAGGCGGAGCGTCTCAGCCAGCTGGCGAAGGAGCTCTTTCTCTCCAGGGAGCAACTGCTGCAGCACGCTTACACCTCTGCCCCGCCCGCCGATGGAGCCTTTGGGAAATCCCTGCCGAGACCAAGGCCCCGCAAGCGGAAGCCGCCAACGCTTTCAATGGAGAATCGATTCTGCTCGCAACGAGCCAAGAAACGCTACGCCCAGGAGCTCCTGGATCTTGTGGGCGAATGTGAGCTTAAGGTTGGCGACATCAGTGCCGAGGAGGAAGAGGAGGACGGGGAGTGCTCCCAGCTAATTGAGCGACTGGCCAAGACGCCTCTAGAGTTTAAACTTGAGGAGCCCAGGCCTCTGGAGCCGGCGGGACCTGGACGACCCTCGAATGCGGCGGACAAGAAATGCATTTACAATACCTTCTTTAAGCGCCGGCCGGGTGTGGACGATGAACAGGTGTTGCGCTATATGCAAGAGGAAAGGATTCCCCAGTTGAACGACAAGAATTTCCGCAAGTATTTGAGGGATTACAAGCGCCGAAAGGTGGAGCAGCCGGTAAGTAAGAGGGTTCATCGGAGGATTCTAATCTTAAAAGCGTAAATTAAACTAAACCTATTACCTTTTACATTACAGGAGAGTCCCGAATTCGACACCTCGGAAGTGCGCCTGCGCGACATCTGCACACGAGCCCAATTCGTTGGAAGCTTCAAGCCAGGACGAAAACCGAAGGCGCTGATGGCCCGCCTCAATCCCGATCCACCTGCCTTGGTACCCATTGGAGGAGGCACTCCGAACAAGACCGACTTCGCGGAAGAGGCAGAACCCATGCTGCTGGATGAACCACAGCAGGTGTACGGTCGCCGGGCACTAGAGGACCAGCCGGACCAGGATCACCTGCCCAGCCCGAGGGAGCCGAAGACCATGCCAAAGAGAATAGCACCCGCATCAGCAGCAACCGTTGCTCTTCCTCCCCAACCCGTGCCCAAGCTAGAGCCCTTAAATGGCCCGATTGCTGCCACCAGCCCGAGTCCCACGCTGCCTCATAATCTCGTCAGCAATCCGCCGGCTGCAACAGCGCCTGCAACTGCGGGTCACATCACCGGCAGTCCCACCAGGGAAGTGCTTATCCGACCGCCGGCCTCGCCCCGTCCTGCCTCCTTCTTCTCGCTGCTACGGGACCTGTTTGTGTCCACGCCGCAGCACCGTCTTACCTACGGCGAATTACAAATCCTGCTGTCCAGCTGGAGGGAAATCAACTCGGACTCGGTCATACCCACGGGGGATTGGCAGCGATCTGTGCCGGACTGGTCCAAACTGCTGCAATCCGCCATCAATTTCTTGTCTGGGGACTTTGGTTCCCTGCCGCCGGAATATGTGCCGTACATTGAGCACAAGACGCAGTTGGGGATTTACCAATGGATAGGCGCTGGCCGAGACTCGGATACTCGACTCCAGGGACTGTGCCACAACTGGCTGAGAAGTCAACGGGAGGAGCAGTCGCAACTAAGTCCAGTGCTCAACTCCAATTCTTACTTGAATCTGGTGGATGCATCCCCCACACCGCCGCCCAGATGTCCCACCACCTGGACTGTGCGCACGGCCAGCCAGGCGGAGATCCTTGAGTTCCAGCGGCAGGAGCGTATTCGCTTCGAGTATCCACACCGGCCGTTCACCTACCGCCTCAACGGATACGAGAGTGTGGTGGGGCCGGTCAAGGGAATCTACACCCAGAGTCTGCCGCTGAACAAGGCGAGAGGTCATGCTGTGATGGTGGACGATAGACCGCCGTTCGTGACCATCCTTACGCTCGTGCGAGATGCCACGGCTCGGCTGCCCAACGGAGAGGGAACCCGTTCCGAGATCTCCGAGCTGCTCAAGTGCTCCCAGTATGTGAGCCCACAGGCGGCGGATAATGTGCTCCAGACTATCGTGAGTGGAGCCTTGGATCGCATGCATGGCGGTCAGGATCCTTGCGTGAAGTACGATGCAAGGCGAAAGATCTGGATATATTTGCACCGCAATCGCAGCGAGGCGGAGTTCGAGAAGATGCATCGACAGAACCAATCCTTGGTGAAGCAGAAGCAACAGCAGCGCAAACAGTTGGCCAGACCAAAGAACGCCGACGGCAGTGAAGGATCTGGTGTGCTACTGGACGTTCACCAGCAGTCGGAGCAACTGCCTGCCTTGGTGCCCGCAGTGGTGTCACCAGTGCCCGTTTCAGTGCAAGTTCCCACGGTTCCTGTTCAGCAGGTGAAGAAGCCATTGGGCGTAAAATGTCCTCCAGTGCCGCCTCTTAAGTATCACATACCACCCGGCACTGGCAGTGTGGGAACGATAGTAGCAGCCTCCTCGAACTCACCCAATCCCAATCCCAATCCGAATACGAATCAAAGTCAGAATCCCCTACAGCAGGTACAGAAATCTCTGCTCAAGCCCGTGGCTCTACCCATTCCTGCTCCAATGACCGTACAACGACCGCTGGCTACTGCCAAGGCTGGCAACTTTGCGATCTCCAAGATCAGTCCCACGCGCAACACCACGCCCATACTGGTGTCCACGCCAAGTGGCTTGCAAACGGTGCATGTGGCCACCACACCGAATCAATCGCTGGGAGCCGTCCCGCCCTCCGTGGTAACCAAGAAGCTGACCATCAAGAAGCCCGCTCCGAACAATAAGATAGGCAACTTTATCATACCCATGGAGCAGCAGCAGCAGCAGCAACAACAACCACCCCAACAGCAGCCAGTGCAGCTGCAGGTACAACCGGTGTCTGGGAAACCCAAGGCTCTAACCATCACGCCACGTCCTCAAATGCCCAAGAACATTATACGATTGCTGCCCGCTGGGGGAGGAACCACCTTAGCTGGAAATCCCACGGTGACTTCGTCAAAGCCACCCTCTGTGCAGATCCTTGGACCCCGAGTGGTGCCACAATCCCAGACCGTTCGACCAGTTCAACAGAAGATTGGCGCCGTATCAATTGTCGCCAGCAAACCGGTAACGAGTATTTCCGCCACAGAAGCTTCAAATCCCGTGCCCATTACCACAACGACTGGTTCCCCCGTCACCGGTGGCGGAACCATTGTGAAGATGTCGCCCATGGCCTTCGCCAGCCTCCAGCAGCAGCAGCAGCAGCTGAAGCAGGTGAAGGTGAACAGCAGTGTCAGTCCAGCGCAGAGCTCACCGCAGCAAAGGATCATTGTGGGTAAGTGGGAGGTTTATAAATAATTCAAGGATTTAATCTTTGCTAACAAATTAACCCTTTTTATTGACAGGCAACACGGCCATTTCATCGAACAAGAAAATCGTATTCCAGGCGCTGACGAAAACAGCTCCCAAAATACTCGCCACATCGCCCAGTGGCCCCGTGGTCAAGACAGTGTCGCCGGCTACCAGTGTGTCGCCTCAGCAGCAACAGAGGATTGTGCTGCAGAATTTTAAGCAACCGGCGGTGGCTACCAACCAAACCGGAGCAGCCGCTCGCGTGATTCGAGCCACACCAGCGGCAGCAGCAGCAGCAGCAGTGGGTACTGCAGGAAATGCCAGTCAGGGAACGGGTCAAATCATCACCCTGGACAGCTTAATACAAAAGCAGCCTGCTGGCGGCAGCAAGCTGCTTACCTCGGCTGGCAACAATATAATTCACCTGGCCACCTCATCGGCGGGTAATGTGATTACCCTGAGCCCCAACCAGACGGCCAAGCAGTTGCCCACAATGGCACGCATCGTGAGTGCAACTTCAACAACGACAGTTGGTGGAGGAGGTCCTGCTGGAACCACCATAATGCCCAAGATCATTGGCAAGACGACGGTGCTGCCAGGTAAACCATTGCTGGTGCACGCCAAGCAGCTGAAACAGCTGGGCGGCAACAGTGTAGCCATTGCCCAGACTACGACCACAGCTACCACAACGGTGGCATCAACAGGAGCGGCTTCCGGGGCAGTGGTCTCCGGCGCGGGTGTGGCTGCAAATGCCGTGCGAACAACTCAGAACATTGTGATTGGTGGACAGACCGTGAAGCTACAGGGAGCGGTGAGTAATCTAAAAAAATTCGATATGCTAACAGAAAAGCAACTGCTGAAACTGGGGATATATATATACATATATATCAATATGTTATATAATATATTACTTATCTTTCAGATTCCCGCCCGACCTGCTGGATCTACGCCCGTACAGACCGTTATCATGGGCAACCAACTGCTCCGCCTGGCCACCAGCAGCAGCAGCAGCAGCAACAGTGTGACAACTTCCTCTGGCGGCGGTATAACCACGGCGCCCAAAACGCTGCTAATTGGAGCTGGAGGCACACAAACACTGCGACTGGCCAAGAATGTGCTGGTGGCTAACAAGCAGATTACCAGTACCGCCACCACGACGTCATCTCCGGCGGCAACGGCAACAGCAACAGCTGGGAATAATCTTGTGTTCGCCGTGCAAGGCAATGGCGGGCAGCTGTACTTTTCGCCGGGATTGCAAGGCCTAAATCTAAAGCCGCTGTCCAGCTTAAAGGTGATACCAATGGCAACGGCGGCCGGAACATCGTCTGGGGGTAAAATCTCCGTTACGACGGTGGCCGGAGGAGAGGCGCTTGCCACCAAACTGATCCCAGCCACGGTACTCAAGACGGCCACAGGGAGTGGCAACTAAAAGGAGAAGGAGGAGGCTTTGAAAATCGGGAGTGGAGAGGCTTGTTTAACCGCGTTGTTTACCCTTCTTCCTTTCGGTTATTTTTTCTTAAATTTTGTTTTAAATGCTAAATTGTAATTCGATTAATTTAGGCGAAAAGTTTTAAAAATTGGAGAGAGAAAGTCCTCCCAATCCATGAACCTATTTGATGGAAAACACAGTTTATAAATAAATATATTACGTATAGAGAGACACACCCAATAAAACTCAGATGAAACTAGCGATACGTTGCTTGATGTTTTCTTCACTTTCAGACCTTTCGTAATACTTAGCTTAAGCTTAAAAACTAAATGATTTAACATTGAAACGGAAATGAAATTGAAATGATAATAAGTTTAGGAACATAAAATTTAAATTTTTGTCACATGTGGTTCAACATAAGTGAAGTCTACAAATACTTCGGTAGTATTCAGAGTTAATATGCTTTTTTTTTAGAGAAGGTTAGAAATTAACTTTTAACTTTAAACTAGAAATGCATTAAAGTGGGGGCTTGTGCTGCGCCATGTGTCGGTTTAGTTTAAACTTAAGATTGAACGTTTTGTGGCAAAGTGGGCACCGCGAGCATGTTTTCTTGCTTTCATTCTGCTGTTGCTGCTCGGAGCTTTGGGAGCTACCATTTAGGCTCCCATCAGTCATGCTTGAGTTGCCATCTTCCAAGGATGTTTCTTCCATCGTCTTGGCTGGAGGTAGGCTATTCTCGATCTCTGACTTACTGACCTTTGCAGGAATAGGCGGAGGCGCCTTATCAGGTGAATGCAGTCTCTTCGTTGCTCTTCTATGCGTGGCCAGCACATGAGCCTCTAACTGCACGGTGTCCTCAAAGGTGTCGCTGCAGAAGGCGCACTGTACGACACCAACATCGTTAACGGTTGCTGGTTTAGGAGGGTCAACGGTTGTAGGAGGCTCCAATGCAGAAGCGGAGTCTTTATCATCAGGAATGCCTTCTGTGCTGGGAGAGACACAAAAGTCTATTTCAGCAGGAATGTCCTCGGCGGTAGCAGAGACGCATGAGACTTCTTTTTCGGGAGTTTTAGAGGCCACTAGAGGTGGAAATACCACAGGAGATTTAGGCTCTTGACTGACAGTTATGACTGAAGTACTAGGAACCACTGGAGGTGAAGAGGTCACCGCATCTTCTTGCTGCAATAAATTCTGTTGGTCGACGGGATCTTCCTGGCGGTCTATGGTTAAAGAGAAAAAGGTTTAGTTATATTGGTAAAATCAAATTCAAAGTTAACACACCTTTTAAATGCGTATTTAAATGACGCTGCAGCAAATTCGTTCTTATATCTGAAATGATATATATATTTATTAATAAAAAATATAAAAATTAAATAGACTCTACTTACTTTTTCCGCAAAAGGTGCACTTGGTGCGCGTGTGAACGGCCTTCTTGTGGTCCTTGAGCGTTTCTTTGGAACTGCAGAAAAAGCCGCACATGGGACACTTGAGATGGCGCTGCAGCTTGTGCCACTTCATGTGAAACTTGAGACGTGACTCTGGGGCGTTGGTGAACTTCTTGGCACAGATGTGGCACTCCCAGTCTTTGAGCAGGTGCATTCGCTGCATGTGCTCCAGGTGCGCCTCCTCGTTGGGCGAATCGTACGAACAGAGCTTACACGACACAATCGCCGGCGATTCAACAATGGGCTGTGGCAGCGTTTCAGCTGCTTCGTCGTCATCATCGTAAGTAAACTTAATGATTACCTCCTCCTCCTCCTCCTCTTGATCCTCATCATCGCTAGCGACTGGGGTGAGAGCATCAGCAGATGACGCAGAAAATATGTCGGTCAGCTCATCGATTTCCATTCCGTTAAAGTTGGACTCGATTGGTGACTCGAACTCCTTGGGCTCTGGCGGCAGGAATGTCGCTGTGGCCTGTATCGGAACACGCGCCATGTGCTCTTCCTTGATCGGCACATGAGGTATATCGAAGGCGGCGGAGACGCGTCTGCTGCCATCCTCGTCACTGATCTCCTCCTCCTCGTCGGATATATCGAGGTAGACGAATCCGCAGAATTTCTCGTCCGGCTCGGCCTCGATCTCGCGCTTGATTACCATGCCGTTGTGCTCGCGCTGCAGCTCCAGCTCCCCGAATTCCTCCTGAGTCTCGAGGCAACTTCGCTTGAACTTGAGAAGTTTCTGAAACTCGGCGATGCAAGTGATGCAAATGTACTGCGGCCTCCCATCATCTCGCGCTACCTGCATTGACGAGTGTTAGTCACAGGAGCTTAGAGAAAGTCTGCTTAGTTACCTGCAACTTCCAAGCGGTCATCTGCTCCAGGATCTCCCCCATGCCGCTGGGCGATGCGGCGTCATTCGTATCGAACAAGGGTTTCACCAGTTTCTGGTCCATGTCCAGGCCGTTTGTGTAATATATGCCGCAGGTCCGACACGGCTCGATGGAGTCCTCCGCGAAGCAGAGGTCCGTGTTGAACTCCATGTTTTTAAAACACGATGCAACCAACGGAGCCAGAGTTAAAACTTGCTATTTCTGTTTTTGTTTTTGTGAGGCATTCGGTCTGGTAAACAGTGTTGCCAGATGCAAATGTGGCTTTTCCCCTAAAATACCTAAAAAAGTTTAAATTTTATGCCTGAAAAATCGAAATTATGGCAGGTATCGGCAGGTATCGCAGCTCTTTGCGCAGTCCGGTCACACTAGAACCATTGTTTTTATACGAAAAAAAAATTCCATCTCATCCGTAGTGCCGTCCACTGATTTGTTTTTCTGTTCAGCAATTGAATCGGATCTAGTTATTGGCCATTTGGTCTGCAACATCCCGCGGAGCGTGCAATGAACCTCACAGAGCAAAACCCGTACGGGAACGGGCTGCTCTACGCCGCCTTCAATCAAGACCAGGGTACGGCGCTTGTTTACATATAAACTGCATATACTGCGGTGTCCATATACTATAGCTAACCTATTGCGTTGCAGGATGCTTTGCCTGTGCGACGGACACCGGATTCCGGGTCTACAACTGTGATCCTTTGAAGGAGAAGGAACGCCAATACTTCCCAGAAGGTAGTGTGTCAGGGAGAGAGAGCGGAGAGAGCACGGATTTCCCACGATCTGCAAATAAATCCATTGTTTTTCGTAGGTGGTCTGAGCCATGTGGAGATGCTGTTCAGGTGCAATTACCTGGCCTTGGTGGGCGGCGGCATCCGGCCGCTGTATCCGCCCAACAAGGTGATCGTGTGGGACGACCTGAAGAAGTCGCCAGCCATATCGCTAGACTTCAATCAGCCTGTAAGGGCGGTGCGGCTCCGTAGGGATCGCATCGTGGTGGTGCTGGAGGGTGTGATTAAGGTGTTTACCTTCACGCAGCAGCCACAACAGCTGCATGTGTTTGAGACCAGCTCCAATCCGAATGGCTTGTGCGTTCTGTGCCCGCACAGCAACAAGAGCCTGCTCGCATTCCCTGGCCGGCGGACCGGCCACGTTCAGATCGTTGATCTGGCTAATACGGAACGGGCGCCGCTGGAGGTGATCGCCCACGAGGCGGGCATCAGTTGCATTGCCTTGAACCTGCAGGGCACGCGACTGGCCACCGCCGGTGAGAAGGGTACCCTCATCCGGATCTTTGACACGGAGAGCGGCAAGAAGGTATCGGAACTGAGGCGGGGCAGCAACCATGCCAACATATTCTGCATTAACTTTAACCATCAGTCGACTATGGTGGTGGTGGCCTCCGATCATGGCACCATACACGTCTTCAACCTGGAGGACAACAAGCCCCGCGAGTCCTCGATAATACCCAAGTATTTTTCGAGCCAATGGAGCTTTGTGAAGTTCTCAATACCGCAGGGACCACGATGTGTTTGTGCCTTTGGCGCCGATCCCAATTCGGTTGTGGGTAAGTTTGTAGTTATATTCTGCCGTCCCAATGGTGTAACCCCTTTCTTTTCTGCAACTATTTGCAGCCATTTGTGCGGACGGCCATTATTATAAATTCCTATTCAACAACAAGGGCGAATGCAGTCGCGACATCTGCACACAATTCCTTGAGCTGCAGGACGACGAGACCTAGAAAGCCGCCGCTGTGCCCTTGCTGCATCTATATAAAGTTATACATACATATATATCTCCATGGAAAATGTGTTATACAATATTACTTTTAAGCATGCTTTAAATACGAGTTACAAAAGCCAAGTTCACATAAAAAAGTAGTTGAAAACCTTGAGACTAGCTGATGGATCTTCTCTAATGCTTCTTCGATCAATTAGTGCAAATTGGTTGTGGATACCGTGTTCTTCCCGAGGAAAGTTTAAGAAAGCACCTGCATTTTACATTTAAATATAATTTAACAATGAACCGGACATTTACTTACTTAACCAGCTTAAAATCTAAGAATAATGTTTGGACAGCTAATTTAAATACATTTTACATATTAAATTGTGCCACAGAAATCGCTATGATTTTAAAAGCAACTAAAGCAATAGCAATTTGTATGGCGTTTTTTGGCTTTGCGATTTTTGTTAATATTGTGAATTAGATTCTAAACCTAAGAGAAGAGTTATCCTTTGGGTTTAAGAGCAAATCCCTTGAAATAATGATTTAAAATAAAGAAGAGATTCGATCCCCCATCAGATTGCACCATTAAAAGAAAGCGAGACCATTTAATGATTATTGTGTAAATCTATGTAGTTAAGTTTATTTCTCAGAAATATCACTGGAATGTTAAGCACGTGTAACAGATGTTTGACACAGGATGATGACACAGGCAACAGGGACATGGACGACTCACACAGTCCAGCTCCAGATGCTCACAGATGCGTGGTATTGCTCTCCTCGAAGGCCGGATTGGCCATACCAACTCCTGCTGTCCTTCCATTCGGCGGCCGGGGCGCAAAGTCGCTCTGCTGCAAATGTATGATCTTCGCCTGCTGCTGTGAGGTGATGGGCACATGGAAGCTCTGCATTCCATCCACATTAATTGCGTTGCCCGGATACTGCGTTTCGTCCTTGACGGGCAATTTGTTGCTGGGCTGCTTGCGCAATAGATTCACATCGGATTTCTTTGAGAAGTGTGCCTCGATTTCCTAAGGAAACAAAATGAAATTAAGTTTTAAATAAAATATATCTAATTAAAATGTAATTTATCATATGTACTTACACCCAGAGTGCGTCCCTCCGTTTCCGGAAGAGTAAAGTACAGGACAATGGTTCCGACAAAGGCCACGGATGCATAGAAGGCAAAGGTTCCTGGCAGTGTCAGCGCACTCAGCATCAGCAGGAAGAGCTTGTTGGCCAGGAAGCCAAAAATGTAACCCACTCCTCCGGCAAATCCCGAGGCAGTGTTTCGTATCTCCGCGGGAAAGACCTCGCCAATTAATATCCAGGGAAGCATACGGATGCCCAGATGCGAGAAGAAGGCGGAAAGCAGCAGGAGAATGAGTGGCACCCAAACCAGATAGTTGTGCTCCTGTTTCGGCACCACCAAAAGGATATCCTCCACAATCGGAGGCTTCGCCGTCGTTGATGCTGCTGGCACTGCGGAGGAACTGGGCACCGTACTGCTAGTAGGCTCTGGCCACATGGTGGTGTCCATGGGTGCGTCGGTGGTTCCTTCATCCACTTGTCTTCTACTGCGATTATAGGGCTCCGATGGGAACATTGTTGTTGTCTCCAGATCGGGAAATTGTGTAGTAAACAGCTCCGCTTCCTGCCTTATGGCTTTCTGTTCCGTCTCAAAGATCTTGGAGATATTCGCCTGCGAGAGAATCGCCTCCTGGGGAACAAGGGATGAGGCATTGACAACTACATTATTGACCGTAAATCCGGGAACTTCATTCAGGAAATGAGCATAGGTGGCTGTGCCGAAGAAGCACAGGCCAGTGCCCACTGTGGAAACCAAAACCAAGGGTCTTTTGCCCGTGAAATGGATGAGTATCACACCCAGTATGGTGGCCAGCATCTCGGCCACTCCCAGCAGGATGGTGGCATGGTACTTGTTCATCGGAGCCTTGAGAGTGTGGAATATTTGCACAGCATACGTTTGCAGTGGCGTCTTGCCGGAGAAGTGGCCCGTAAAGAATGCGAAGGAGACCAGGAGGAAGGGCACCAGGAAGCTTCGTTTGCGCCACATCCTCAGGCGTTGGCCCAACGTACGGCGCTGTCCAGGCAGCGGAATTCCGTCCGCTGTCAGTTCGATGGCCTTCTGGGTTATCAGTTCATCGTAGAGCTGATTGAACTCGGCCTCAATCTTGTGTTCCGGCACCCAGCCACGCAGCCATTGCAGGGACTTGACCGCCTCCCGGAAACGCTGCTCCCGTATCAGCCAAACTGGACTCTCCGGCACAAAGCACAGCATCACGATGGTAATCACCGGAAAGGCCGAACTCACGGCTGCTACACTCCGCCAGTCCATCAGGGAACCCAAAATGAATTGGATAAAGACACCGGTGATGACGCAGGTGGTTCCTAAAGCGGACAGAATGCCGCGATACTTGGGCTCCGTGATCTCAGCCACATAGGTAAGCACCTGAAGAATAGCAAGAGATGTTATTAGTAGACATTAACTGGGGTTTTAACCCTACACTGGCACCTTGCACTCATCAATTAAAAGAATATGTAATAAATATCTACATTAAAAAGGTTTTTTTTTAAACTTTTTAGCTTACAAAGAGAGAGGTTAATTTTTGGTTTATAGTTTAGTTTTCAAATTATAAACACCTTTCCCCCTTAAAAACCAAGGGGTTAATATACGTACCTAAACTACCAGCAACTTGACGCTACTTCAAGTGACAAGCGGCAACTATGTTACAGCTCTCAAGGAGTTGGCCAAGGCCAAAAAAAACCAAACATGAACGCAAACTAACTAAACTGACGATGTGGTATAAGCCATTGTTGCAAAAGGAATTTGTGGGTCAGCAGTGGAAGCGATCGTGAGGGGTAATCAGCAATTGACATTGACTCGGCTTGAATCTACAATACTTGAGTTAATGGTCATATGTTCATAGGTGATGACCTTCTCAGATCGTAGTGATAGAATTTAAGCGCAAGAGAAGATGAGGAATCGGAAACTTATCTTTTGTATGTAATCTGACAACAAAGACTTTTATTTTAATTGATTTCGTACTTGATCTAAGTTATTCATTGTACCACCTATTATTCTCATATCTAATCCACAGCAATTTCTTCTATATTTTAAAGTGTAAAGAGTAACGTCTTAGAAAACTGATGTGCCATTGAAATCGTAATTGTAATGGTTCAGAAAGCTGATTTTATATTTCATTAATATTTAAAATAAAACATAACAAAACCCAAAGGATAACTTAAGCGAACAAATTCAGGAGTTCTCACGTATTAGGAAGAAAATGTTTAGATCTTTGTTATTTAGTTAAAAATGTAATTAGGTTTTTCACCCTTAAGCTCCATTCGTTTTCTCAAATTGTGGGCTATTGTGGCCCGTTTAACCTTTCACTTCGTAGAGCTGCTGACCATCCTTGAGCCTTTTGTCGAACAGGCAGGTGATAAATCGCTTCTTCGAGGTGTCGAGTATTCCGCAGCCGATCTTCGTGACCTTTGAGTTCATCATGTTGGCGAACGCAATAACCTCAGGACTCAGCCCACTCAAGCTCGGGAGGCTAGAAACGTCACTGGGCTGCATCTTGGACGCCTGCTGGAACCAACTCTTGAAGAACCCGATTACGTTCATATGCATAATTTCTTTCCGGTTCCGAAAGTCGGAGGACTCGCCCACTTCCTTGAAGCGCACCGTGTTCGCACAAAGGCCGACAGGATAATCGTTGCACTGGTTGTTAACCCGCATCGCCATTGCGGCCAGTTCTTCGTCCCACGTCACCTTCGGCATGTTCTTTCCCTTCGGCAGCTGGGTCTTGCCGCTCACTACCTGGGCCCGAAGTTGGTCGAGAGTCTTCACGATCCTCTTCTTGCAATAGTTCATCTCAACACCCTTGTGGACGGGGCCACATTTTTTACTCCACTAAAAAGAAGTGGATTTTAGTTTGTGGAATCTTCATTTGATTTTATATAAAATCAAGTAAGCTCACTTAAAATCCACAATGTCAAGGATCTTTGGTTCGATTCAAAAGTGTACTTACAAACGTTTTGCCGCAGGTAACGTGCTTTTCTCCTCCAGGGCAAAGATTTGCATTGCATAAGTCTTTCGGCTTACAAATGTAATATTTAAATTGAAATAAATATTGAGAAGTCAGACAGTCGTTATAAAAGTCCCACCTTGACGGGTGGGGCATAATTCCTTTTAGGTTCGTATGTCGGCCATCGAGTTCGATAGACGATGACACCACTTTTCAGCCCACAAAAACTCAGTAAAAGCAGTAAAATCCACAAAAGTTTCATTTTTCTAATGGTATTAAACATGTAGCGAATGCTTTATATATGCACTTACATTTTCAAGGAACTTTAACTGGGTAATTGCAATTTATATGCTTTAAATAACCAAAAGAACTTAACTTACTTAACTTAACTTATGATTTAACAATGGTTTTTTGTAATATTTAAGTTTATATTTTATAATATAATATCATATATATTGAACTATAAAATAAATAATCAAAGTAAAGAAGTTTCGACCATGTGAGTTTAGGGCAACAACAGCATCAACAGACGAGTCGAATTAGCCTTAAAAGGTCTGTCCGTATAATTTTCTATTCATATGTAAACCAGTTTTTAAGTTCAAGAGCTGTGTAAAAAAAAGAATCTTTCCTAAACGGAACCACTATATCAAAACGGAACAGTTAGTACCACTATATCATACGACTTTCGATCAAAGAATTTGGAAATATACAAAATTAATAGAAAAACCGTGAAGCAGCGTTATTGTTCAGCATAGTTTTCGAGATATAGTCATAAATATGTTAGATTTATGACCAATTATACTTCAATAATTCTAGATAATTTTACTATGTTTTAGAATGTTCATTTTTAAGAACCATTTTTATGAGTGTGATGTAAGCAATGGAAGTCTAACTTTAATGTTTGCCTTATTTTTTTTTTTCAATCTAGAAACTTAAATAGTAAATTGTGATTATATTCAGTTTTGTTTCCCTGTTTTTCCTTTTTTTCTTTCAAAGATAATTACAAAGATCTAACCAGATATAAACCTTGGCTAATAGGTGAGAACTTGGTACTTTTTTTTTGCTCAGTTGATGTCTCGCTTTATTACTTTTCTGGCAAATCTGCTTATTGTCGTGTTTTCCCGGATATTTATCTCGCATAATTTTGTGGTTTCAACAGCTTAGTTTTTATAACTTTACAGATCCCTAGAGGAAAATGAAAATTCCCCATTTCCGACGAATTATGCAAATTAATAGATAAACAAAAGAGGCGACGGGAGAATGGATTTTAAACTATCATTTCAGAGGTGCCAAGTGTTAGGTTAGATAAAGGTTTGTCTATATTTCAGAGCTATTAATCAGTGTGGCTTGGGATTCACTTACCGGCGCCTCCATCAATCCGCCACCAAGTCCAGCCAAGCACAAAGCCGCATACAGGTGCTCCGTGCGCGTCGCGAAGTGAAACATCAGCCAGGCGGCCAGTATAGGAAGATTGACAAACTGCGGATACAGACAAGAGGGGGGGATGAGAGAGAAGAGTTTGGATCAGCACCATCGGATAAACATAATTGCATAACCATAACCCTCCCACAAAGTCACGCAGCGCTCGTTTCCAGCTCAGTGTGTCAGTGTTCCAAGTAATCGGAGGAGCGCCTGATGAGCCGCAGATGATTGCGGCTAAGTGGCCTGCCTGATCATGATCATCATTTCAGGTGTGTGCCAAAAAAAATTACACCTTTCGATGCGGTGGCAATTGCTCAATTTTTGCTTACTTTGTATTAACAAATACTATATCCTATATTTATTATACATTTTTATACAACCCACCTGCATGGCTCTCCTCTTGCCCAAGGGCTGAGTGAGTAGGCCCGAGAACAGACAACCCAGAGGCACACAAATAAGGTTAATGGAACCTAGAGGTGGGAGAATTTATTAATTCTAAATTAGTTTAATGATTTTTAGTCTTAGAAACGTACTAAACCAAGAGATCTCATCCTTGTTGAGGACTATGTCGCCACTGGTCTCACTGCGTCCCTCGCCGCCCTGAATGGCGGGAATCACAATTGTGGGGAAGCCTAGGGTCATGCCATATCCTGGACAAAGCACACAGAGTTGTTAATAAGTATTTAGAATAAATATATAAAGTATAAAACGTATTTTTTTAAAGGGGAAGGAAGTCCTTAATCAAAGTTCTGAAACCCAAATTTTAGAGTGAAAATAATTCACTCTACTTGATGCAAAACAAAACCAGTTATATATCGTCTCTACAAGATACAAAACACGTTTTAATTTAAAATCTTGTGCTATCTCCTAAATCGCACGCAATAAATTATTAGGTTAATTAACTAATGTGCATAATATTTTATATATTCTTTTTAACGATACTTGCAGCTTTTTCATTAAAATTTAAGTAAATAATGACATTTTAAATAAAATGCGATGTCAACTCAAATGATGAATAAAAAAGATAATTACAAGTAAGTAATTTACAGTAAATAAGTAAATACAAATAGTGTTAACTACTGACAACTCACTAACTTTAATTGTGATTAGTATGCACTGCTGAAAACAAATTTTTTATGATTTACAATTTATAAATCAATAGTTTCCCGACTTCATTTCCCCTGTGAAAAAAAATACATGTAGCTGGATAATGTTTTGTTGTTATTTACCGAATAGCAATATGTTCTTAATACTAACAGCTATGAACTGTGGGAGGGCGCGTCTAAAGTTGCTGACTTCCACATCGTTGGATGCAGTGCGTCCGCCGCTTCCATTTTGCATGAACAATCGCCGATCGTTCAGCGCGCTGCAACGGAAATGGAAATGGAAAAAAGTGTGTTTGCGTTTGGCATTCGATTAATTCTAGTTAACAATTAAGCTATTGTCTGTATTAAGTGGGAAAATGTGCAGGCAGCAGAGTTAATTTTAGTTGCTTTTTACCCATTTTTCTCAGCTGTGGCGGCAGCTGTGGCAGCCTTGCCATTGGACATCGCGGCGTATACGTAATGCGCCCAAGCTTCTCTTGTTTGCCTTTGATTTTATAATTGTTTTTGAGTCTCGAAGTTTTGGTTGATTTTGTTGCCTGCGTATTGGTTTTCACTCAGTTAAGCATCATTTGGCAAGTATTATTGATCATTATCGTTACTTATCGACACGGGTTCGGCACCGAGTGCTAAGTGGCAAAAGCCTTTCGAAATCACAGACACACACAAAAACGAAGAAAATTCATTATAATTGGACATTAATAGCTCTTCTTGTTTGGCCACTTTCTTTCTTTAGGTCTTTGGGTATCGGGTTTCGGGTTTCGGCTCGTTTATTATGCGTTTGGGAGTGCTGAAGTTTTTGACACAATTAAAATATTACGTGTTTATATGTGCACAAGCATTGAAAATAATTTCTTTTTATACTCTAACCGAGAGATGACTGCCTCATTCGTGGGGAAAGAATGGAAGTGGATGATATTGTATTAAAATAAATATAATTAGGTGCTTAAACACAGCCACTAGATCTTTAAACTGGTTTTTTAATATATTAATAAAGTCTATATAAAATCACACCTCTTTCGGAACATGTTTAGTTTTATTCAAACTGATTTAATAAGCAGATAGTTTTGCATTTCTGCAGAGTCTCACGTGATAAGCTTTGGGAGAAATCTCTAAACACGTATTTAAAAATAAATACATATTAAAATAAAGATTTATGAATGCATTTTATGCATATGAGCAAAGTAAGCCAACCAATTTCGAGGCTGTCAAAAAAATGAAGAGGAAAAGAGAAAAAAAAGAAAAGCCTTGAGCTGGGAAACCAGTTCACCGCAAGGTGCATAGGGTTAGGCGATGGAGTCGAATGGTACGATATCTATGAGATGCGTAATAAATCGCCTTGCGGTCACGGGATCCATAAACTGGTTTAAACCGATTTTCACGATGAACCCCGAAAAAACCGAAACCAAAAACGCAAGACAATCGATCCCAGCATTTAAGCAGCGGGCGCACCTCAACTCAAACTGACTAAGTGGCTTCCCGGTGGTTCCATCATACCGAGAAATTCGGCACGTATTTTTTAACCCTTTTTTTTCTCGGTTGTTTTTTGTTTACTCAGATTGCTGTATTTACTAGGCCATAAAGAAGCCAAATTTCAACTTCCTTAACTCAATTTTTAAGAAGGGAAATAAAATCTGGGAATTACATATATTTTTTTGTTTGTTTATTTAACAGGCTTTTATTCTTTTACTTTTTGAATTTTCCACTTTAATATTTATTGTCTTCTTAGAAAAAGATATTCTTTAATATTATTGTCACGCATTTTCTAGAGATCGTCTATTGGTTGGTAACGTTTCCATTATTGTATGACAAGCATTATTTTAATAAAATTTTGGAAATATTCATCTTTACAATATTATTTTGTATTGTATTTTGAGTTATGTGTTTATATGTATATAACATAAAAGATTTAGACATGCTTTTGTTATTATTGTTGTGTAACTTGAAACCTGAAAGCCTTTACATTCCGAAAACTCATTTTAAGCATTATTTTCACTTTATTTGAAAGCTCTGCGGGATTTTGAATTCAGTTAAATTAAGACGTTTTGTTTAAAACAGTCCGCTCGACTCACTAAAAAATATAAATAAGATTTTCACAACTTGAAGTATAAAAATTAAACGATTTGTTTCAGTCTCAGGTATTAATGCGAGCTATGAAAGATCAACTGTATTAAGTAATTAAAAACACGCGCTTCGTGCTGGCAAAATTATTTATTTACATCTTTTTTCTGTTTATATTTTTTAAGCAAACTTCAATATCTTGCTTGTTGAAGATTGCACAAGGCACACACAATGCACACACTTGCTCCCTGAATCAGGTGCATTATAACCAAAATGTCCAAAAGGCCAAAGAACCACTTCCACTGGCTACTTCTGGCTGCATTTACATATAAGGGTCGCAGAGTGGGGTATGCCACAGAATTAACCCGCCGCTGAAGTTGAGAACACTGCACTTAATCGATGTCGTGTATAATATACGCATATAGGCCGTTTATTAAGGGATTTAAGGCTTAATCGGTTTGTTGAACTTTCGCCTTTTTTATTTTTGTGAAATTTCGAACAGGTTTCTGCGACTCCTGCCGCCTACCACAAACTTGTACCGTGCAAGCGTCGAACTTTAACTAATATTATGGCCAATTTTAAGGGGCTTTTGTATAATTTTCGTATTTTTATTCCGCGACAAGTCGACGCTTTGGGGCCAACAAACACCTCAGAGCGTGTCGCGCGGTCAAAACAAACTGAAAAACTGAAACCGAAGCCAAAGTTAGGCCCGCGATTCTCTGTCCCGTTACAACAAAAGCCGCTCGGCGAGCTTTCCATTAAGCGTAGCTTACAAATCGGAGCGGAGCGTCGCAAAAATCGTCAGCAGTCACCAGTAGCGGCAGCAGCAGCGGCAAAAAAATTAAACAAAAAGCTCGCCTGGCATTTGTGTCAATTGGAATGTAGGAAATTTGGTAACCAAAAAACAAAGCGAAACCCCCCCTAAAAGATATTCATTGAGCGAGAGAGAACAATTGAACGGATGACAAACCTGTTTACTTGTTTATTTATCTCATCATCATCATCAATGCCCGGCTACTACTTAATCCCCCACTAAAGCTATATTCTTGCTGGATCTTTATGGATCTCGCTATATGAATGTGTCGCCAGCACCTCGAGCATTCCTCCAGATTCAGGTTCCGCACACGGACTGAGCACAACGTTCGTATTTGATTAAAATGCAAGTAGGAAAAGGTAAATTCTCGTTACAGCGTTACAGTGACAGTTGCATAAACCCGTCACACATGAATAGAACGGAACGCAAAGCGTGTCCCCAGTCTTTTGATCTCAGAAATACCAGAGAAAAGCGCTACTTGAGTTCACTTTAACTCGAATAAATAGCACTTGACATTTCCGACAAATGGGGTATTCTATTTCAGATTAACAAACTCATCGTTCATTTTAATATTTAAGTTTTCAGATTACCACAAACTAATTGTTTCTTTTTAAATTTATTAACGTTTGCAAAAAAAAGTTGTATAAATAAATACCAGAACCAAAAGTAAACCATTGTTCAAGTTAAGTAACTCCATAATAAAATATGATAAAATAGATTTACTGAAAGAGCTACAAAATATTTCTAAATACACATAAATAATGTCATTATAATACAATGTTTAAAAAAATCATCATTTGAGTCGCTTAATTAAAAAGCGTCATTTGAAATTAATAATACCCATTTATAACAAGCAAAAGTTACATTATGGTTCTTATCATAAAAGAAAAAATTAATTTGTTTTAATATTGAAAAGATAACCTAAAAACATTATTAAAATTCATATATTTTTCGATCATTTTTAATAACTTCATAGACTAGCTGCTGCTAAAAAAAAAACTCTATTTAAATCAATTAGCTAATCATAACTGAAAAGCTTAAATTTCACAAATAAATACAAAACCGTCATCACCCAAAATAATAATTCTATTTGCTGTCTGCTCCAGGTAATTTCCAAAAACTTCGCTAGAAGGCGTTCAAGCATTACTCTCACTCGCATATGAGTGTTATTAAGCAATTTATTTGGAAAATGGAAGCGCTAATACAAGTTAAATAGGTGTAAGCTTATTGGAAGTTAAGAATAAAAATTACCCTTTGCAGGGAACAGAAAAAATGTAGTACCAATTTAAAATTAAAGGTGTTCGTGTCCATCTAATGAACTAATAACTCTTTTTAACACTCATACGTATAATGAAAAACTTAAAAAAAATATAGTCCAACTTATTATGATCCCAATATACCCTTAAACTTGAAATACCCCATACTAGGTACTAAAAGGTGCTTTGTTTGCTCGGGTCATTTGCTTATTATTTGTTCATGGGCGTGAAAATATAATTACAAAGGCAATTGTGAAAACAAGCGCAGTTTTCGCTCAGTGGCAATGAACTTCTAACGTAATCGGGGAATGATAAGCTGTCTGCTGAAAGAAGCTGGGGTCGGAATCGAGTCCAAATTGCGATAGGAGCGTGTCTGCATCGATCTCGAGCCCCTTTCCCGCCACCCGCCATGAGTTGGTGTCGGGATAATTGCACTTTAATGTGAGCTGCGTTTCGCATTTCATTTGGAAAAGTGTTTGGAAACTGGTTTTAAAGCTTTAGCTTCCCTTTTTCAAGCAATTTCCGAGCGCTTCGCATTTTTCCGAAGGTCGTGGGAGGCTGGAAACGAGGAAAAAGCCTGTGCAACGATTTAAATTAAATCGTTTTTTTTTTTTTGCTCTCCCCGCTTCTACACGTGATCATTGTAGTCGTCGGCTGTGATTTATGTTACTTTTTGGTGTAGCACACACTCGCACAATAGACACTGAGACTATTTTTGATTTTAATTGTTGTTCGTCGCTCACAATTAACGGAAATGAGAAATTTAAACAGTTTAAGGCATCAGCCGATTATATAAGCCGCCACCACATCACGCACTGGGTCAATAAATGCCACTTTAATCACATTGAATCAGAGTCCCATTTATTTAATAAAATTATCCTCTTACATTGCGGGTACTTGCCGGCTTATATTACGGCGCAAGCGAGCTTCTGCCATTATTGGTTAATCCTTGTTTTTAATACTCCTCATCCACTATCCATGCGTGGTGCTTGAGTTGCAGGAACTTACTGATATATCGTCCAATAATTTTCTAATGAACAGCCAAAAAAAATACAAGTGGCTGCCTATAAGTTGTTGTCTAACAAATTAGCAAATTATTGTTAATTTATTGTTCCAACACGTTCGCCCATGCAAACGATTGGTGAGAGGTAATGAGCTGGCAGTGCTTGGCACAGGCAAAGGTTTTTTCTAAAACTATTCTACGTGAATTTTAAAGTATAATTAGAGCGATTAATTAAGTTTTTAAGCTTTTAAAAATCTTCCGGTTTAAAAAACCGTTTTTAGTGATGCCACACTTTTCGAGTTTAGTTTGTGGTAACTCTGGTCGACGCAATGCGGGGGTGGCAACGCCAATTTTAGATTTGTGGTAACTCTGGTCCTTATGTTCCGGTTCTTGCCGCGTTTTCGTAAGTTTTCGTTAAAAACCCCATTTTAATTGAAATAACTGATTTGTTTTGTTCAGGACAACTGTTTATAATGACTGGAGGAACCCCACCGAAGCGCTCCCCTTTGTGGATCGGCACCCACAGTGGCACTTTCCACTGCGACGAGGTGGTCGCATGCTTCATGCTGAAGAACCTGCCGGAATACGAAAATGCGGAGATTTTCAGGAGCCGGGACGACAAGGCGCTGCGGGAGAAGTGCGACATCATTGTGGACGTGGGCGGCGAGTATGATCATGCCAAGAAGTGGTACGATCACCACCAGAAAACCTTCACGGAAACCTTTAAGAGCATTTGTCCCGAAGTCAGCGATGATTTCAATGTTATCCGGTGAGTTCTTGGGGGTTTTGTTCAAGGGAACCTTATCTAACTGCGGATTTAATCCCCTCCAGGTTGAGCAGCGCTGGCTTGGTCTACAGCCATTACGGCGAACGTGTCATCCAGAGCATTTTGCAGCGGGAAAAGGGCATACAACTCTCGCCGGAAAACCTCAAGTTGGCTTTCATACAGATCTACAGGAATTTCATCAGCGAACTGGATGCCATTGACAACGGAGTACCCATGTTCGAGGGCGGCGAGCCTGTGTACAAAGTCTCCACCCATCTATCCGCCCGCATTGGCAAGCTGAATCCCTCCTGGCAGGAGGTCGGCGTCGACATCGAAGAGCGATTCCATAAGGCCATGAAAATTGCTGGCCAAGAATTCGTCGAAAACGTTCTCGAGGTGGCCTGCTCGTGGATTGCCGCCAGGGATCATGTCCGAGCGGCTCTGGAAGGAGCTAAGAACGTTCATCCCACCGGCGAGATTCTCGTACTAAAGACCTTCTGCCCCTGGAAGGCACATCTGGCTGATCTAGAGAAGGAGTACAAAGTGGAGGGAGTGCCCAAGCTTGTTGTGTTCAACGATGGCGCTAGCTATCGAGTGGCCGGGGTGCCTGTGACGCCTAGCAGTTTTCTGGGAAGAAAGTTCCTGCCCGCGCCGTGGCGAGGATTGAGAGATGGCGATCTTAGCGAGAAGGCGGGCATCAAAGATCTGATTTTTGTCCATCACAGTGGCTTTATAGGCGGCGCTAAAACCGAGGAGGCCGCCATGGCGTTGGCCATAAAGTCTATCGAGTGGCCGGAGGAGGAATAACACCAATCCGGTTCTTGAAATTGATTGTAATATTTACCGAAAATTAAAGTTTAAAGTCTGCAAGTCAGGAATAAAAAATGAAGCATAATATCTGAGAGATCGATATCCCAGAGATCCAACTGCAACTGACAATATACCGCTGATGACCATGATGTGTGGGTACCTTAACAAATTTTATTTGTATGTTTATATCTTCTGTTTTTCTGTATACAAAATCACCGATCGGAATTCTCGACAACGTCCTTAGTCCATGCGGGTCTTCAGCGAGCGCTCCGTAATCTTATCCTTCTCAATAACGTAGACGGTGGCGCCCCAACCGCTCATGGCGTCGCGGTCGAAGGCGTTCATCATGGACTGGGCGATAACTTCGAACAGCTGGTCCGGCTCCAGGTCCGGGCGCCACAGGGTCTCGCACATGCCGTAGAGCTGCTCCGCACAGGTGCCGGCCACAACGAAGTCATCGGGCTCGTTGGGGCAACCAATCAGGTCCATGTTGCAGATGAACGGCTTCAGGGTTTTGGGATCCAGTCCTGCCACCACCGGCTCGATGAAGTATGGGCCGAAGCGGTGCTCGTAGAGGAAGCTGGAGAGCATGGCCGAGAAGGGCTTGGGGGCCATCTCGCGGCTCTCGCGTGTCTCGTACAGGTTCTTGCGGAACATCAGGCGATCCCGCACGGTCAGGATGTCTGTCTGCAGGCCCGTGAGGCCCAGGAACATGCGTGGAGCGATGTGGAACACCTTCTTAAAGTCCGTAGAGATGGTCTGCGCCTGGACTCCGAAGCGGTGGTCCGTGGCAATGGCCACGCAGTCCTTGCCGCGCATGGCCACGACGCATCCTCCGTTATAGGCTAAAATTGACATGGTGACGATGCTACTCGCTTAACTCAATTTACTTTCCAGGGGAATCGAAATTTTGCAAAATGCTAAACGCCGCCAGTGAAGATGACTTTTTGTTTCTCAAGCCTGCGTTGCCAGACTGCGAACGGGAAATGGGCTAAATATGACGGGCGAGTCTGAACAAGTCTGGCAGCGCCTGCTCCGAGCTAATGGAGTTGGCTTGTTTATAGCTAAATAAATAAAAATAATAAATAAATAAAATTTAAAGTTAAAAATTTATAAATGTAAAATGTAAATGTTGAGTTGCTAAATATTTTGTTACCTAAATAATACTAAACTAATATCGTATCTTGAAAATAAGCCATGAACTCCACTTACTAAAACTTGGTTTGCAAGAAAAGAAACTTAATTTTTTCATAAATAGTATTTTTAAGGTTAGTTCAACTTTTTTTTAAGTTACAGTTTTAGCTTTTTTAATGTTTTATTTCGTCAACATTCCCGTAAGAAAAATACTAAAAAACTATCCCAGGCAAAACTGGGCACTTTAAAAGGGCATTATTTTTAGAAAAATATAACTCACCGAGTGTTTCCTAAATTTCTCAACGAACCCAGTGTCCGGCGTGGAGCCCGGCGTACGTACCTTGTCCCCGTGTGTGCAACGTTACGCCTAAGGTGACCGGCAGTCAACGACAGCCGGAAGCGACGCCAAGTGCCGACAGCGGCTCCCAGCTTGCACAATCAGCCATTCAGGGCTCGTCAGGAAGATAAGGACACAGGATGGCAGAGGCAATGGTGGTGGAGGACCGGTCCGCGGACCCTAAGCGCTTCTTCTGCCACATGTGCAACGTGGAGATCAACATTCCCAATGCGGACTTCACCTGCCCTCTGTGCGCCAATGGCTTCGTGGAAGAGCTGCCGGCTAATGCGCCGGAGATGGCTTCCCCGGCTGCTGCCGCCTCGAGCGGTGGTCGCTCGGGCAGCAGTGGCAGTGTAAGTGGATCCTCCGGCTCCCACGACACGCTCAGCCGGGGCAGCTCCTCGGGCGGATCTCAGGTCAACGTGGAGTCGCTGCGAAACGACATTGTCTCTCTGCTGAATATGCGGAATGTGCCGAACCTGGAAATCACCATCGAGCCAAACCGGCGGCACACCAATGTGGTGCACATGGGCGGCTTCGGTGGACCATCGGGCAGTGGCTCTGGCGGCGGTCTGACCGCCGGTGGACGCGTCCGTCCGGCAAACCTGGACCGGCTAGACAATGTGCTGTTCGACTTTCTGCAGAGCTTGCCCCTGGCCGGCGCCACTGCTGAAATAGTGACTGGCCCGGGTGGAGGCGTTGGCAGCGGTAGCAACTCGCACATGTTCTTCATGGGCAACCCGGGGGACTATGCTTGGGGCCGAGAGGGCCTGGACACCATTGTCACGCAGATGCTAAACCAAATGGAGACCTCGGGACCGCCGCCGCTGTCGGCGCAGCGCATTAACGAGATACCCAATGTCCAGATCAGCGCCGAGGACGTGGAGCGTAAGATCCAGTGCTCCATCTGCTGGGACGACTTCAAGATTGACGAGACCGTTCGTAAGCTGCCCTGCTCGCACTTGTATCACGAGAATTGCATTGTGCCATGGCTTAATCTGCACAGCACCTGTCCGATTTGCCGCAAGTCCCTGGCAGAAGATGGCAGTGATGCGGACGAGGATTTTGTTCTGCTTGACGGTTTCGGTGGTGAGAACGGAGCTGAACGTGCCACAAGAAGCTCGACCGGCAACGTTATAGGAACGCCAAATCCGGCGACGGCTAACAACAGCACCACGGCTAGCAGCCAGACTCCGGCAGACAGAGATAGAGCACGACCAGAGGCCGCCTCCAATCCCGCCCAGCCACGCAACAACGTATTTACCTTTGACGACGACAACATGTTTCTTGATTAACTGGCGCAGGCCTGGGCGATAGATCAATGGATCGATGGATTGATATTCAAAATTAAGCCAATTATTGGCAGCGGCTTTAGCAGTTTAGCCCTAATATAACAATTAATCATATTTATAATAGTTTTCCTCACGCTTACTTTTGTTGTTGTTCAAAATAACGATTTGTAATAAACAACACGGAATACGAGTAGAATTCCGTTGGCTCTGCAAGAATCAACCTAAAGTTGACTGTTAATTGCTCTATTTTTTGTATAATTGAAACTCCATTGACTTGTACTGCGGATGCTACAATATTTATATGATATGATGATATATATTATATTATGTACCTATAATCGTATTGTACATAGGCAATAGCTTAATAATCTACAAAACTTGCATATACATATAATTATTTAACAAACTTGACAAAGAAACTTGTAATACTGTCGTCTGTGAAATTGAGAAGCATTCTTAAATAAAAATTCACGAGGTAACCTAATAAAAATCGGGTGTTATGTAAAATTAACTGTTAGTGTAAACAAACAAAAACGTCGTCTAAAAAGGGGCAAAAAGTTAACTAAATTGAAGTTTGTCGGAAAAGGAAAGGAATTTCCGCCTCCAAGCCACATGCGTTGCCAGACTTTTCGGGATAGAGATCTTAGGCTGCCAGACTTATTCAATGTCCCAACTGGAAAGCTAATTCCACGCGACAGCTGATTGCCACCAGGTGGTAACGCTAACACATTGTTTAAATTGTTATTTGAACCGGCAGCTTTAAGCCCGGCTTAATCGCTTGCCAAGAGCAGAAAAATGATTAAATTAATTTAAACAGACGAGAGGCAAGCCGCAGGAAATTTGTAAGCATGAAAACCGAAAGCAATAACGAATTTGTGGTGCTCACAGAGGTGGTAAGTAAATTGATTGGAAAGCCTTTTCGTAATGACAAATATCCTCCAAACACGAATGTTTTTGTTTATGTCTTCGAAGGTACAAAAGCAATATGTACTCTATTTGGAGCGCCAGTTGCGTGAGAACGTCTGTGCCTGGGCTGGCCAGTCAAGGAATCGCCACAAACCCACTGCCTGGGCCTGCATCCCGGAGAGCCTGCTTAAGCTGGAGCAGAAGGCAGTGAAGGCCTGTATGGCTGCCCAGGTCTATCAGAGGGTCATGGTCAAGACGGTGAGTGATTCCACGAGGAGTAAAGATAATCCTCACCAACTTTAAGTCCGCAGATAGCCGCTGTGCGAAGAAGCACGCAGGAGGGTCGCCTGGCCAATATCCTCTTCGACCAAATGCAGAGCCAGTCAACGGCAGCTGTCGAGGATGTCGAGGTGCCAGCCAAGTCAGTGCAGACTTCGGTGGATAAAGGTACTCAAACAACATGGAACGAATCCCAGAACGGCAACGAACCCAACTTAGAGGAAGATAATTTTGAAAGCTACGAATTGAGCCGAAAAATCGATATGTTTCAGGCGAGACTTCAGGAGTCGGCGGAGGTCGAGGAGCAAATCTGTCGGCGGTGCCGCTTAAAGAATGTTGAAAAGAAGCAACAGGCACGGGTATATCCAGGTTCACCTTTCTCTGAAACCGAAGATGCAGTGGCCCAGGAGCTGGCCATGCTTTTTGGCGACGAGCACACCGACCTCAATGAAATCTTCGGCATCGAACCCTCTGCGGTAAATGATGATCCACAGATCTCAGCGATCCTGGAGGAGATCGAGAACTCCGAGCTGCCCAGCCCCAGAGAGACTGAAGATCCTCCCTCGCCCGCCACTGAGCCACAGCAGTACAGCCAGGAGCTGGATCTGCGACAGAGTCGTTGGCCCTGCGAACTATACGTCCAAAGGATGAGGCTCAGCGCATGCATGGTCCGAGCGCTGGAAGCTGACTGGCGCTGCGAAGATCGATTGCGGTACAAGTTCCACGAACTCTTCGGCGAGGACAGCGACGATGAGTTTGCCACTGAAATCTCCAGCCCCTCCATAGATCTGGCCGATGAAGTGCTACTGGCCAGTTGTGTCTTCCGAATACGGCCGTGGATAGTGCGGCATTTGATGAGTCCCCTGGAGGAGGGGCTCATTGCCAATCGATTTCTGTTCAAGAAGCTGGCCAAGTTGTTGGCCCACTCCATTGTCATGGTAAATCCGTATTGCTCCGATATGCAGATTAAGCAGGCAGTGGAACACTTGTTCTGCCTGCGACCCAGAGGTATCCAAAGCGCTTACGATCTGGACAACTTGCCCCCTTTGAATGTAGACAAGTTTGAGGTGTAAATACCATTTAAGGGATTTTGGATTTGAGATTAGAAAGGGTTAAGTGGAGTGATTGCAAGCTGTCTTGCTCTCATAACGTCGGAGACTGCATATCAAGCATGGTCAATTTTTGCTTTAAAGATCTCTGAAATAATTTATGTTTTTATAAACTTATTTGTACATACAATGTTTCCCACATAAGATTCACAGAGCTTCTGCAGTTGGGAAACTACTCAGCAAAAAAGACACCCAAAAAAAAAAACAGTCAGATTTGTTGTTTTTTGTGGTTTCTTTAAATTATAATTAATTCAATGATTACAATAATTTTTCTTGCTGCACATCTCTCCTCTCATCTTTTTATAATTATATAAATTTTAATATATTTAATAAACGATACATAATATAGTTGTTTCCTTTTGACGAATCTGCTGCGGCGGTCGTCAGCAACTGCTTAAGACGAATCCGATTCCTCCAGAGCAGCAGCTATCCCGCACTATTTCGGTTGTTACTTTTACGGCTGTGTTGGTTGTAGTTCCTTTAATTGTGGCTGCTGTTTCTGTTTCTGTATCAGCTATCAGCTGTATCTGCTCCTGCTGTTTCTGCTTTCGATTGCTTCTGCGGTGTTGCTGGTGGTGATAGATTGGTTGTGGCTGCTGCAGCTACATTGGGTGTGTGGTTGTTGTTGTTGTTGTTGTTGATGCATCTCTCTCGCTGTGATCATCATCAGAGGCACTACCTAGTGTCGGGAATTTGATTTGTGTTTGCCGCCGCCGCCGCTGCATTAGCGTTCTGTTTGTATTTCTGCTGGGACGCTGCCGGATTGCCCGTGGACTGCTGTGGCTGCTGCGACGAGCCCGTGGCCATCTCCGCGGGCGGCGGTCGGCCGCCACGTCTCTCGATGCCTCTGTCAGCTGTTGGCTTACTGCCAGCTCCGCTAGCACCCCCTCCCGATGCCGCAGTGGCTCCTGCTCCCGCTACTCCTCCACCGCCAGCTGTGCCGCTCGTTTGTGTTGTGTTGGCCTTTTTGTTTTTATAGCGATACTCGTCGCAAACAAAGTCCTCCGGCGAGGTCTGTTGCATTTGATTCACCTGTCGCACCATCGCCGGCTGTGCCTGCTGCTGTTCCTGTTGCTCCATATCGGCATTGTTGTTCAACAGCGTCTCCGCCTGCGCCTCGGCCTCCGCATCCTCCAGCTGCTGCTGCTGTTGCCCCTTATTTACATTATCACTCTTGGCCAGGCTCTCGTCGGAGGCATTCAAGTCCAGCGCCTCAGTGCAAAGCATCGATAGCATCAGCGACTGCACAAACATGGAGCTACAAGGAGAAGGATGAGCATTAGCAGGCTGTTTGGGCGACCTACGGAATTTCAGTCCCTCTCCCGTGGGAAACACACTCACCGATCTGCCCGCTTGCGCTCCACATTCGCCCATTCGGCCTCGGTAAGGGTGGGCTGCATGAACTGGGCCAGTAAGAGGGACTCACCAGCTGCCGCGCCGCCCTGGCCACCCGTTTGACCACTGCCTCCGGCTCCGGATCCAACACCAACTGCCCCTGGTCCGCCATTGCCATTGGCCGCTCCGCCGACACCGACACTGATGCCGAGGGTATTGTTGGCGCTGCTGCTATTGCCGACCGCCTGCAGGACGAGACATTGGAGATTAGTGGACATTTGAATAAGGGGATGCTGGCCAGCGGGATGAACTACTTCTCTGGCATTGAGGCTGTTGGCGGCCAGACTCGACTGAGTCTGCGAATGATTGCTGGCCGATGTCGAGAAGCTCGCTGTCACCGGCCACTCGGTGGTGCGCAGGTTGGGCGGAGCAGTGCCTCCGCTGCCGCCGCCGCTGCCACTTCCAACTGCGCCACTGCCTCCGCCTCCGCTGCCTGCTCCACCGCTGATCACCTCTGCCATGGCGGCATTCGAGTTCGATGTTGAGACTATGGGATGCCCGCGCCTTGGCAGCCGATCGATTTGGCGCGATGCCTAAAATAATGCAAGAGCGCAAAAGCGCAAAAGCGAGAGACAACGAAAGTCGCAGTTTCCTTATACACACAAATATATTAGACGTGGAAATTGGACGCCTCCCTTACCGTCACCTGCTGCCGGTCCAACTGCATCTGCATTTGTAGCTGCTGCAGCTGCGATGTGGGCGGTCCGCCCCTCCGTACGCCGGAAAGCTGCGAGAGCAATTCCGCAATGGGATCCACAGATTCCCGACCCGAGGGTGACAGGGCCGACAGGCCGCTCGACGAGCTAAAGTGCATATTGGAGCGTCGCGTCCGTGGGCCACCAAGGGTGCGTCCAGGGATCCGGCGCACTCCACCGCCGTGACGGATGGCAGAGGGCTCGTCGTATTGTCTAAAGGTTAAGGCAACCAAAAATGATTTTACCAAAAAAGAGAATGTAGACTAGCTAAAAAAGGCGATTATCTGTGAAAAGGCAAAGCTAAAAATACGTTATGAAGCTATAACACGGCCTGCAGCTGCATCGTAGAGCTTAATACGAAAAATAAGCTATTATGGAAATAAAAAAAAAAACATATAAACACAAAGGAATGCACAACGAATGAAAAATTCAACAGAAATATTTAAAATTACATCCTTTGCGCAGTAGACATCTGAGGTTATAGATGATTATAGGATACAATATCAGTAAAGCTAAATAAAGACTACGTCGAAGATTTCTGCTATTCCTATTTCCCTACGATGCAGCTTGGCAGGATTACACTGCTGTTTAAAGTTTGTAGGATCGGTTGGTCATGTTTTTAAAAAAGGATATCAAAAAGGAAATCAGCTCTCGTGGCCCCTGCCTGTGCTCCAATGTTAGGTGACCGGCAAAGTCATCTGTGACTAGATTCGGTTCGCCGCCCGGCAATCCGGCACAGACGGGACAGACCACCTCCAGACTGGTCTCCGTGTGCTCGGCGGAGACGTGCTCCAGTAAAGTGGCATCGCTGAAGCCCATCTTCTTGCAGTAGGGACAGGTGAAGCTCTGCGGCTGATCCGAGGTTAGCATCTCGCCGCCAAAGTACAGCTCGATATCGGAGCGGGTAAGGATGCACTGCATGGGGTGCTCGACCAAATGGCGAGTCGAGGTGACACCATCCTCGTAGCAGTCGGCGCACAGGTCGTAGTCATAGCAGATCAGGCACTTGTAGCGCCTGCCGTTGAAGTTGCTCTTGAGACACGAATCGCAGCTGACACCTGGGCGAGAGTAGTGGTGGGTGGTTGGGGGTGTTATCCTTCGGGCTCAACTGCTGTTCTATGTATTTCAAGGACTCACCTTCATGTCGACTCATTATTCGGCAGCGGCAGTAAGCTTCGCTTCCACTTCCTGGCGTTCAGGAGACCCTCTCCCGCTGAAGTTGGCGATGGCTTGCTTGCTGCGGTTCGTGTTGCGTGGGATTGTTGTTCTTTTGGTGTCCTTGCGGGCTTCGGTTTCAGAGGATTCTAGGATTCAGCGGAGCTGGAAGGTAGAGACACACTCCGTTAGGCAAGGCAACACTAAGGACATAAGAGGTAAGGGGACGCGAGGGCCTGGCGCGCTCTATTCTTTTGTTTTCTCCCTTCTCTGCATTCCTTCGTCGCTACTATTTATTTCTTTGCACCATGCTTTCTCGTGCCCACGATTACGGTTCTTTCTTTTCGCCGTTGCGAATGGCAGGGCGAAGCAAAGGCGCAGAGAGGCACACAAAAACGGGGCTCTCCGCCCCCGCGGCCACCGCACACACCCACGAACTGCAAACTGCGCTGGGGCAACCAGCGAATTATTCAATACAATCGAGAGCGCGAGCCATCGGAAAATTACATTTAACACTTCGCCACTGGCGGTACGGTGGGGGGTTAATTGCGTTTTCGCCCGCCCCCTCGATGCCGCTGCTCAGTAAACATTTATTTTTAACTTTTTGG
The DNA here is from genome assembly GCA_008042585.1 of Drosophila punjabiensis. Taxonomy (NCBI): domain Eukaryota; kingdom Metazoa; phylum Arthropoda; class Insecta; order Diptera; family Drosophilidae; genus Drosophila; species Drosophila punjabiensis. The sequence goes on along the minus strand of VNJR01011727.1, from coordinate 108,082 downwards.
TTTCGCTTTGCGAAAATTTTCAACGATGTCGTGGGCTTTCTGCCCCTCACTCACCAACACTCCGTCAAAATATACCTTAAAAATACCACGAAAATGAGGAACAAAGGTGCCGAACTTGGGTGGACTACGCTTTTTGTGCCGCACAAAGCTTGTCTATTGGCAAGCCACAGTCGCGGGCACTCTGATAAGAATGGCCTGAGCGGCGGGAGCTTTGGCAAGAACTTTGCGCAGACGGGGCAGCTGGGAAATAACAGTAGGCATTTTTAGTTTGTCACTATTTATAAGCTTATGCGTCGCCTGCTCTTTGCCTGAATTTTTCGGCCATTATTCATCAATTTTGTGCACTCATCTCGGCGAACACACAAGCACTGGATGCACTGGTGTGTGTCTGTGTTTACACGCCAATTGGGTTCTACGCAATTGCAAATTGGGATCTTTGTTCGCCGCCGCCGCGTATTTTCGCACTCAAGATGCTCCCGATGAGTGTTATTGTTGTTGTGGCTGCTGCTGTATTGCAGTTTTGTTGTACACCGTTTTCGGGGGTCTTTTCGATATCGCCTTTGCGGACACGATAACGTACTTGATTTGGTGCGGCATTGGCTGTTTTTCCGTTGCTCTAAAACACTGGCGCACGCGAAAATTAATAATTGAAACGAAAATAAGTTATATCGAAGTGAAAAGCTTTTCCTGACCTGCAGTAGGACCGTGCGCGGGTGGAGGCCAAATACCGCCAGTTAATACCACAGGCGGTATTTTCCCAAATTAGTGTACCATCCCTGGAAAATGCATTTATTTTTCTTCTACTATTTATTGTAAGTTTTATTTTCTTAATCTTCTAGCTTTTCTGGGGGTGGTCCGCAGGGCTGCAGCATGCGCTCCATCAGGTTGAACCGCACCCGCGCCTTCGATTCGTTTTCGGCAATGGCAAAGTAGTTGAGAATGTCGTAGTGGCCCATGTAGCTGGCCAGCGAGTCGCGGTGCTGGTTGGTCAACCACTCGAATTTCGTAGTGTCCGCGTGGCCGGTTCCGATGTACTTGCTCTGCAGATGCTCCAGCTGGCTGTGGATGTTGTAGCGCTCGCCCATTTTCTTCTGGTTGTCTTGGAAAATGCAGGAAAATTGAGAGTTTGAAGAGGCTTTAGTTTATCTGTTGTGATTTTGCGGCACAGTGTGACCAGGTGTGGTTGGGTAACTTATCTTTTTCTGAGAAAGCATTGTAAAAAATATTGGTGTAAAAACATTGGGGAAAAATAGCTAAAAAATACCACCACCGAGCAGTCTATCCTGTGATGCCAAGTTACTTTAGCTATTTTTCCACTAGATCTAACTTTCAATTTTAAAGAAATGCTGTTTTCGGATTTCGGAGCGAATTATGGCGTAATTTCATCTTAAAAGCGCTACTGTCTCTATAATACGATTTATGTACCAGGCTTAGGAGAAGGTTTAAAAGTCTTTCCCCTTTATTTCCCACGCCAATCCAATGTGCGGCCGCACATGTCTGTAAGTGCAATACTCAAGCTGATTGAACCCCAAATAACAAATAAACCACCATTTCAGAACCCTTGATCCGGATCAGGTGCTTTGCGCCTGCAAGTATCCAAAACAGACGGTAAAAAAGGAGCCGGATGGTAAAGAGCAGCCCGAGGTCAAGGATGAGCCAGAGTCAAACATGGAGACACCCGAGTGGAGGGCGGAATTCAACCTAGGAAGACGCTACCAGGCCTCGTATAACATCGCTCCCACCGACATCACGCCCGTGATCGTGTCCGCAGCGCATTTTACGGATGCCCCAGAGCAGAAATGCGGCCGTGTCGTGATGCCCATGATGTGGGGAATGATTCCCTTCTGGCACAAGGGAGATTATCGACGGCACGGCCTCACCACCAACAACTGCCGGCTGGAGCACCTGATGGATTCAAAACTGTACCGCGGCCCGTTCAAGCGCGGCCAGCGGTGTGTGGTAATCTGCGAGGGCTTCTACGAATGGCAGACGGCAGGTCCAGCCAAGAAGCCCTCGGAACGGGAGGCCTATTTGGTGTATGTGCCCCAGGACGGCGATGCTAAGATCTACGACAAGAGCACCTGGTCGCCGGGCGATGTAAAGCTACTGCGGATGGCTGGGCTCTTTGATGTTTGGGAGGACGAGAGTGGCGACAAGATGTACAGCTACAGTATTATCACCTTTCAGTCCAGCAAGATCATGTCCTGGATGCACTATCGCATGCCTGCGATTTTGGAAACGGAGCAGCAGATGAATGTAAGTCCACATAAAAATAAAACGAATTTGTATCTTAAAATATAAACTTTTGATCTAAAACTAGGACTGGTTGGACTTTAAACGAGTGACTGACTCGGAGGCCTTGGCCACCTTACGCCCGGCTACCTCCCTCAAATGGCATCGGGTGGCCAAGATGGTGAACAATTCCCGAAACAAGAGCGAGGAGTGCAACAAGCCCATCGAATTGGCAGCCAAGCCCGCGAAGCCACCAATGAACAAGACGATGCAGGCCTGGCTGAATGTGCGCAAGAAGCGGGAGGATCAGATCAAGGCGGAGCAGAGCGATCCCAGCGGGGATGAAGAGGATGCGTCGAAGGAAAAGGAGAGTGTCGTAACCAAGCGCAGGACCTCCTCCGACGGCTCAGATTCCATCAACAGTCCGGCCAAGAGGCCCAGGTTCAGGGATTTCAAGAGGGCGGCGGCACTAGCCCAGCAGAACAGCGGCGGCGGCAGCAGTGACAGCAGTGAGGTGAAATCGGCCGAAAGATAAACCCTTTCCTCCATATATTGATAAGCTTCCATAGTTTTGTAGTACATTTAGTTTATTTTCATTAAAAAAACCGAAATATTAGCTCTCAATACCCAAAAGTTTTAAGCATTAATATCATTATCATCGATGTGGTTGTTGCGGCTTAATTATAAAAATTTGAACTTAGCGACTAAAGAATTTGCTTGAAGTGTAGACTTAATTAATACTAATTGTATGTTTGAACTTGACGTTATCAAATGGGTTTTATGGGGGTTTATGTGTTAATTTATTGAGCGCCACTGTATTTGAGCTTGCAAGATTCTGTTTTCATTTTCGTTTTCGTTGTCGCTGCATAAATAGCAATTAAAAACAAAAAGAGAAAAGCTGCACAGCAAAGCGGATTCGTGTGTATATTTTGTGTGGTTGCATTGGCCGGAAAAGTAATGGGAAATGGTGTCAATGTTAATGGCTGGTCTGGCGGGGAAGAGGTGTCAGTGAAGGTGGCGGTGCACTTGTGATTGCTTACAACTATCAATTTGTTGTATATTAGACTACGAATTGTATATTTATATATGTTTGTCTGTACCGTGAAATACAGGAAAATACTCTGCACACATGAACCTAATCCTACATAGAATCGATGAGAAAGTTTAGAATTCAAAGGCCATATAGCGCTGTGTGGATATATGTATCGTAAAACTTTAATTGTAAATACTTTGCACGGCCAACGGTAGCGGGCTTAGCGGGGGGATCTCCGGGAATTGGGAGGTGACGGTGTGGCGAAGACGTAGCACACACAAAAATAAAGATATCAGAGGCGTGTGTTCACGTACGTGACTGCCGGGTTATGTACTTAAAATGCTATTTACGAGATTACAATTTGCATGCTGATGCTCGGGTTGAATTATTTCAACAATGTTAAGATGGATTGCACTTGAAAAGAGGTTAAAAGATAGACGCAAAGGGGATGGTAGCAGAGAATGGGATATTACTCAAACGGCGTGCTAAACATGTTGATGTTCAGGTCCTCGAACGTGGTCGGTGCACTGTGATCAAGCATCTGCAGCATATCGGAGAACTCCTGGCCCTGCGGCTGTCCCCCTGCCCCGGCCGGTCCGCCGGGATGGGCATGCGGATGATGGGGATGTTGTGCCGTTGGGTGCGGCGGATGTGGATGCGGATGGCCACCAGCCTGCTGCCAATCCCACATGCCCGGCGCATTGGGCGGCGGTGGCGGGGGAGCCGCCTGATATGCTCCCGGCTGCGGTTGCTGACGGTTTCCGTTGCCAGCACTCAGCTGGGTGTAGGTTGGGCCACTCGGGGACCTGGCCGGACTCGTCTGCTGGTACTGATAGCCCTCGGTCACGGGCTGCTGCTGCTGTTGTTGCTGCTGCTGGGGACGCAGTGCTGCCCAGGAGTTGGGCGCGACTGGCGTGGGCGAGGTGCCCGACTTGGGAATCTTGGCCAAAGGTGAAGGTCCTCCGCCTGCGCTGTACGGCGAATGCGTGGTATCGTAGCTGTAGCCCACCGGAGTGGTCTGTGCCGATCCTGGTCGCTGCTGCTGCTGTTGCTGTTGGGGTGTAGGCGCCTGCATAGCGAGCATATGCGTCTGGTACATGCCGTCGTTGGTGGCACTGCCCACTGGCGTCAGCTCACGTCGTGCATAGTCCACTCCGGGAGCAGCCTGCACGTAGACATGCTGCTCCTGCTGCTGCTGCTGTTGTTGCTGCACCTGTTCGGGTGTGTGAGCAGCTGCTGCCGCATCCAAGGGAGCACCGTGAATGGTCTTCCCAGAGCTGTTGGTGCACACTATATACTCCACCTCGTCGGTATAGGGATTGAGGAAGGCATAGGCCTGCGTGCGCAGCCACACATACTCCGAGTTCTTGGCTCGGGCTCTGTACAAGAGCGAGAACATCTGTCCCTTTTGCTTGAGCACCTGGTCGAAGCTCTCCTTCATGTGGCTCTGGTCCTCCGGATGGAAGAAATCGTAGCAAATCTTTCCGAGCAGCTCGGTGGGCGTATAGCCCAGGATGTTGAGCACCCGCTGGTCCACAAACGTGAACTTGCCATCCATGGCGTGGCGCGTGATGAACTCGCTCTGGTTGTTCGACCCGCTCATATCGTTTGCCGCCGTCGAGGTGACCTGCAGCCGACCGATGGCCACCAGGCAGCAGTGCGAGGTCATATCATCCACGTCGCGCTCCATGTGCATGTTGGGGAACATGTCCGTTGGCGGCCAGTTCTTGATGTAACCGGTGCAATGCACCACGGCGTAGTTGGTGCCATCGCGTGACGGTCCCAGTGAATTGCGCTGCTTGAGGCGATTCAGGTGCCCGGAGACCATGGATTCCGAGTTCACATTGCCCACCCGCATCCGGCAAATGAAGCCACGTCGGGCGCCCATGCTTAGTCGCATGCTGGACTGGTGGCCCTCCTTCTTTACGGTGCCAGACTTCAGGTCCAGAATACGCCCGGCATTCTGCGACTCCTGCGTGGACAGCTGCTCCCGGATCTTCTCGCGGTCGTCAGGATGGATGTGCTCGTAAAGGCTAGTGCCATACCAATCACTTTGCGTGTAGTTCAAAACCGGGGTCACCGAATCGGAGACGTAGATCACCCGGCCCGAGTCGCAGGAGACCACAAAGAGGAAGCCATCGGCTGCCTCCAAAATGAGATGCTTCAGCTCCTGGTCGGTGAGGAACGAGGGCTTGTAGGTGCCATCGCTGCTGGTGTTGCCAGTGCCACGTAGGGCCTTCATGTGCGCCACCGCCATGCGCAGAATGGTCAGCTTATCCGGTTTCCTGGCCAGGGCACTGCAGGTGGGCACCATGTCCGACAGTTCCGTGATGTACGCCGTCATCTTGTTGCGACGCCGCCGCTCGATCTCGCAGTGGTTCTCGCGGCTGGCGAACCGCTCCTTGTCCTGTATGTTGGCCTCGTCCATGCTCGGAATGCGTAATTAGCAAGCGAGCAAAGCGAGCAGAGCGGGTTCGTCGTTATTTGGGTCGCCTGTTCTCTGGAAAAGTAAGAAGAGCAAGCGACGAAGGTGAGGTTCGTGGAATCGCAGGTGGAGGGGGCAACGGTGGTTGGTATTTTGTCTACGTCGTGCCAGTGTGTGTGTGTGTGTACTTGCAAACGGCCAGAAATGTTCGTTTTTAGCCCGCTTTTAACCACTCCACTTACAATTTGTTGAGTGCGTGGGCTTTTAGCACACACCCAAGTCCGTTATTGCGTTTTTTCGTGCGCGTTGTTTAGCGTTTTAACCATTAAATCAGTACTTTTTCCTCCACTTTTTTGTTGTAAAATCTGTTTACTAGAAATGGGAAAATGCTTAATATCGGTATCGATATTTTTATCGATATGCCGACAATTTTTACAGACTACTGCACTAAGTATAGCACGGACACAAACCTAAGTGTGAAAAATAGATGAGGCATATTCAAGTTCTGCATCATTTTTTAACGGTACACACAGTAGAATCTTTAAAATTTACTTACTATATTTAAATTATAATACAAATATATATGGGCAATTACACAAAAAGGTCAATCGCGGCAAAAAAACTAAAATCTCTCTAGAATGGTTTTTTTCTATATAGTAACGATTGGAAATGGTCCAATTGATCCAATTGGAAAGGCTTTAGCATATTCTAAAACAAAACGAAATATTTGAAAGCATGTTCGCGAAAACACGATTTTTCAATATTTTGATGAAAATCGTCATAAAAAAGAGCTGTTTTCTATTGATAAAAACATCAAAACCGAGATATTATGCTTTGACTTTTGTTTTATAACATCACTAAAAGAGTGCAAAGAGTCGAAATAAAACGGATACATGCTCTTCTAATTTACTTAAATAGTAAATAACAACATGCAAAGTATGCTGATAAAAAATGTCCCGTGCACGATGTCCCGTGCGAATCTACATAAAATTTTAACTTTGTATATCATTTGCGTTTTTCCACTAGTCTATGCTGTTCAATTAATTTGTAATGTCCAAAAACCACTTGTTAAATAGGCGGTTTTGTTTCTAATTACTAACAATTTTAACTAAATTTCTATTCATCAGATTTAAGAAAGCATCAACCAAGTATAACCTTAAAATGCCCTTTTAAATGTCCCAGACCCTAAAATACAGGTAAATTCCAAATTATATTTAAATTTCTAGAAACCCTCCCACTTAAAAATAAAATAAAAGCACTTTTCTGATATTGTTGTCAGTATTTAATGGTATTACAGCATTGCGTTGTCTTACATATATCAAATATAATTTCATAAATACATTTTTTATTTGTTTAGTCATAACTAGGCGCAGTATCGTAGTGTTACTTACTAGGATTCATTAAAAAATTAAAAGTTAATTATTAATAGTGGCAATAACATGTCTCCATTTACTCCTATCCGGATTCATACTTGTAACAAAAATAGTAAGCTTGCGCTCTCCACTTCGCACATATTCTCGTTCTTTGTGTTCTTTGCGTATTACGTTTTCGTTTAGTGTCTTTTAATACAATCTTAGGTAAAGGTTTATCGCTTCATCGTGTTTGTGTTCTGCTTGGTATTGTTTGTTAATTAATTATTGGCAATTTTCTAACTGCATGCTTGATTTACTCCACGTTTCATACTCTCATATTTTCATACTTCCTTCAAGCTGTTGGTACAACATACAAGTCTTTTGTTCTATATTTAAAGTAGGTATATTATATATTAAATCTGCATTAAAATACGTGCACTACTTAGGTATAATTTAAAATGCGCGGCTTCACTTAAAATTGCTTAGGCGTGCTCAAAATACGTCATTGTGTGTAATTGTGTAATTTGTTGTCTTTTTATGGTGTTTTCTTTTGTGAACCGCGGTCTAGATTAAACTTCAGCATAATTCGTTGACTAGAAATTAACTTAAGTACTTAGGGCTAGCTAACATTAGATTTTAACACGCTTTTGCAGTTTATATTTTGGTTTTCGTGCACAAGTATTTCTTCTTCTTTGATCAATCTTTTCTCTTCTTTCAACAATTTGTGCTGCAGATATATGTATTTGAGTTGAGTTGTAACATGTGTGTGTATATATAGGAAAGTCTCAAGCGTTTCCCTGCTGGAAAGTAGTCGATAATTGCTTATATTTCATCCTTTTGGCCAAACTAAGGACCTTTTCAGTTGCTGCAAAGCCTAAACATAACTTTTCAAATCCGTTAACAATTTTATTATTTTGCATTTCAAAACATTTAGCACCAAAATGATTATTATTCGCCAAATAAAGTATGTTTTCGTTAATTTTGCACATCGTTTGGAATTTAGACATATAGTAAATAGGAAAAATTAAGGAAAATTTGCAACAACTGTTATAAATCAATTAAAATCCAACTTCAAATACAATTAATTCCTAGACAATACTTTGGTTTTATACTTAGTACGAACGCGCTGTTCAGAGCTTGCAAAAAAATGAAAAACGTTGAGAAGTCTCGATTGAACATAGTACATAGTTTTGGCTCTCAGGCGCACTTACTCATAACATCACAAAAAAATTAAACATATATGTATATTGGTAGATGGTAGCGATATAAATAACGTGTGATAGGTTCGCTTTCCCCACTATATAGCTCTGTCTAGACTATCTTATCAATCTCTCGTTGATCGCCTGTCTTTATCCATTATTTCTGTTGCGCTCGATTGCGTTCAAAATGCATTTGATTTTGAGTAAAGGTTGCTTCTTAGCTAGGAAACACGGTGCCTCCTACGTGGTGTAGGTGCGGATAACATCCCGGATGACAGCCCGGCACAGAGGACACTGACCGCCGCCAACGCCGCGCCACTGCTCGATGGCGCAGTCGTAGCACATGCACATGTGCCCACACATGTACAGGACCGAGTCGATGGGGTTCTCGTAGCAGATGGTGCACTCCGCACTGGAGTCCGTGCTCTGCTGGTCGCTCAGGCTGTCCTTCCACTTGTTGGCCGCATTGTTCGTGCTGTTAGCAACGGGCTATAGATGGATAAAAGGATGAGGAATTAGTATATGGTCATAGATTTCATTTAAGTAAAACTTACCTCAATGTACTGACTGCTGGTAGTGCTGATGAGGGTGCCGCTGGAGCAGGCTCCTGCCAGGATGCCGCTGGAACTAACCGTGGTCGTGCTGGGCCTGGCCGTCAGCTGGCCATTGATATCGTGCGAGCTGCTCGCCGGCGGCAGGTTGACCACCAAAACGGTGCCACCGCCATTCGGCTGAATCTGGAGGATGTCTCCGTTGGACGGCATGCTGATCATCCGACTGCCATTGGCTCCGCCGGCCGAGGCCAAGGTGCTCGTGCTCTGGGCCACGCTCAACTGAGAGGGATGGTGGTGCAGCAGCTTGGCCGTGGCTCCGGCATTCAGACTGCTCATCGACTCGGTCATGGGCAGCATGCGGGAGCTCGAGCTGGAGCTAGCGGCGGCATTGCAGGCGGAGGAAGAGCTGCTGGCATTCACCTGCGGCTGAGACGGATACGCCACCATGTTGGGCAGCTGCTGGCGGAACATGCGAAGCGACTGCGTCGAACCGTAGACGTCGAGGAAAGCCCACAGCTGGAGGGACTGGTCCACATGCATCACCACGACGGCAGGGCCGTTGTTCTTGCTGATGCTCACCTCGCCGTTGGGCGCCACAAAGAAGGCGATCTCATCGCCGCGCTGAGGGGCAGCCGCAATGTCCTTGCTCACCACCCAATACTCCGGACGGTCTAGCAGGAAATCAGAGTCATTGGGCAGATCGTTGGGCTGCAGCATCGCCGGATTGCAGGAGGTCAGTCCCAAGGCCAAGGCACCCACGTACATCTGTTCCGTCTTAAGGACCTGAACGATCAGCTTCTCGCCAATGCGAATAGGGCGCGCCGTGAAGACGTAGCCCTGGCAGAAGTCGGACTCCGTCCGCGAGGCCACAAAGCGATCCTGCGACAGTCGCACATTCCTGCCCTTTGTGTTGTGGAAGGGCACGGGGATCAGTCTGCCGTTGGCATTGTACCGTAGCGGTGGCAGTCCATTGGCCAGATCGTGGGCTATGGCCGCCTGCTCCACGCTGCTGACGGAGCCGCCGTTGCCGGCCAAGTTCAGCGACTGCAGCGAGGGCATCACGTGGCGTTCCAGGTCGTGCTCGATGGCTCCGCCACTATGTCCAGGTAGGGATCGACGCGACTGCTGGTGCGGATGATGCGCCATTAGGCCGGAGGAGGCAATGGCAGCCGGCTGGGCCAGCTGCTGTTGCTGCGGGGCCGGCACAGGCGTTGCCGTCGGCTGTTGGTACATGTAAATGCGGGAGTCCAGGAACTCAATGCCCGTGCAGTTGCCATAGATATCGATCACCGTCCACAGCATGCCGCGCGTATCGATGCCAGACAATATCACGCCCTTCTCCTCGCTGTTTATCCCGTAGATAACATCGCCGGCTCCATTGACATAGTAGTAGAGGATGTTGTCCTTCTCGCAATATTGCTCGTGCAGGGCCTTGGCCCAGAATCCCGGCCTGTTGGTTAGATCGGGGCAAGCGTACTTGGGCAGCGAACCCTCCAGGGAGGCGGGATCGTTGCTGGTGAAACCAAAGCGAATGCCGCCATTCCAGTTGTTCGAGATCTCGGCAAACTTCACGCAGATCCGCTCATTGATCCTCACAGGACGGGCGGAGAAGGTGATAGCCCGGCAGAAGCTCTCGAAGCGACGGGCCAGGGTTCCATCGCGCGACAGCCGGATGTTGTCACCATGCACGGTGTGGAATTGCAGCGGGGGCAGGTTATTGGGACCGGGGCAGGATGAGGGCGAGCGGCGTACTGCAATGAAAAGAAGAGAAAATTCAGTTAGTTGCTGTTTTTTTAATAAGAAAAGCTAGGAAAAGTGGAGTTAGTAATTATTAAATTTTTAATAAGAATGCTCCTGTTATTTCTGTGTAATCAAGTCTGTAAAAACCACATAGAAAGCATATGTATATAGTTCAACTTTCATGTTTTATAAGACACGCTTAATAGTATACTTTCTTAAAGTTTTCCCCCTCATAAATCTCTCCAAAGTCACCTATTTCGCATGCTAACCTTCCCACAATCCATTTATCTATTTTGTTTCATCTTTAGCTACATTGTCTTAAAATCTTTTTCCGATCTTTGTTTCGGAATGCCAGCTCACACCGTATCGAGTTACGCATCTACGAGAAAAGATTTCTATTTGTTGCTTCAGGTAGCCGAAAATTCAACAGTTTAGTATACACAACCAGCCATGTGCTGGCGATCGAATTACGCAGGAGCTCAAAACTGATCTTTCCGAGGAGCGTCGAGTCAATAACCCCCAACCCAAAGACCCAAATTTAGTCGATGTTCAAGCCCAGGGGCACGTGACTGGATTGAAGATTATTAAACTGTTTGCTCCGTCTGCCTTAGAGAAATACTGTAAATGCCTTTACAAAAACAATCAATAGATGGACTCTGAAAAGGATTTGCCATGGCCAACGTCAGATGCTCACATATTTTCTTGGAAAAATCGAAATCACAAACGTGTCAAGTACAAGAAATATTTCAGAGTAGGAAAAATATTGGTATAGGTTCGAGGAGTTCCTTAGATATTTTTGAGAGTTGTGAATTTCACTCACGGAATGTTAGTTTATATTATTAAAGAGGTGTTATAGAATGACTGTTTTCCAGTATTCACAGGTTTCTTATAGATTGTTACTTGTATTTCTAAGAAAACGTAGCTTAAAGTGAACCCATTAAATAGTTTAAGCTTGAAAATATGCGATGTTATGTCAGCTGCTTGTGAATTCCACATTTCCAAAGGGAGAAGCACTTCAATAACACTAGCAGGACTTGGGGAATCCTTAAAATATATTCCCGAAATTGGCATAATTATTGCACCTTGCAAACCCACATACATATATATATTTATATATATCAGCAGCTGCTGACAATTACCAAACAGAAAGAAGCCTATAACCAATCCATATGGCTCCATATAAATAATTATCCGAGGAGGAGTCTTGGCATGGCGACAGGTTTTCTTGGCCCAGACTGAAGGCATGGCCAACATCAGACGATTCCGGCGGCATGCCAACAGTTGCGATGAGCAGAGAAAAAAAAAAGAAGGTTATATGCCTACCCAGTTTATAGGGAGGAGAAGGAAGGACCAGCCGAGATGATTACCATGTTGATATGCGGCGCGTGGCACTCGAGATCAATGTGTTTGCTTTGTGGAGCGGCATGTGGCAGCTGTCCTTTTTCCTTGTCCCTTTTCTTGATTCGACAAACGACAAGGCGCAAGAAGAAGGACGCATGGGAAGGTCAGAAGAAAGCAGCTGTACGAAGCTGGAACAGGTAAAACAACCCCTAAAGAGCGAATGTCCCTTCTGTGTGTGTGTTCGCTCCAAGGGTAGTTTCCAACCGGGGATTTCGATCGCTTTCGGGGGTTGCTCGTCGGTCGCTGTTCCTCTCACAAACGGCAGCTGTTCAAATTTCGGAAAAAAAGAACGAACTACAGCTCGACAAGACAAGACACTGAGATATACAAGATACAAATGCCCTGCAAGATTCGGGGCCCGAGTCTGTCTTCGGGGTTGAAATTTAATCCTAAGCCAGGGCCAATGACTTGCACACAAAATCTGTACCGCCGTCTGGGCTCTCCTTCTTCCTTTCCCAAACGCGTCGTCCTCAATCCTCAAGTGCTTCCGCAGCCGGAGCCGGAGCAGCAGCAGCAGAACAGGAAGTGGAAAGGGAGCACCACCACACCAGCTTCCGGTGGCTCCCAATCGACGGCGCTCAACGGAGTGGAGATAGCCACCAGCCAGCCGGACCAGAAGAAGTCTGCTTGGGCCGCTGTGGAACATCCATATTTATGAATTGACCGCGACGAGGAAGTAGGAAATCACGTACGTGCCGCGTATCGGGCCTATTAGCTGCAGGATGTTATTGTACTGGCCTGCCGACGCCTACTTTTTATCGGCCCAGACCAGACCAGGCCAGACCAGGCCAGACAGTCGTCAGTCAATGGATCGAATGGCTGGCATTGCGGCGGCTAGCACAAGTATTCACTGGCTTCGATGATGATGATGGCTTGAATGAATGAAATACGCGCCTCGCTTTTTCCATGAAGTCGAAAGCCTGGAGTAGGAATTGGAATCGGAATTGCAATCGAAACGGTGCTTGGCAAGACGCGTTGATACTTTCAATTAGCCGGGAGCCATAATTAATTAACTGCCCCGCCGCCGATTGTCTCCATGAGATGGCTTTAATGATCTCCGCCCCGAGAGGACAAATAATTGTATAAAAATATATGAAAATGATGCTGGTAACAATTGGGAATATGATGGGATATGTGATCATATAAATTAACCATTGTAAAAGAGTCAGCAAGCCAAACTAATTGAGTAATCAGCAATTCTAAGGAAGTAGGAAATTATTATAACCATTTTCCTATATAGTTTCATCACTAACTAACTATGAAATATACTTAATAATTGTTAGACTTCTTTGAACCCAACTAAAATGCAAACCAAGTATTTTTTCCCAGGCAATCAGATCATCATCTCAAAGCTAATTTCGACATAATTTGGCGATCTTCCAGATGAAAAGTTCAAACTTTCGGTGGCCATGCGTTTGGAGTTCGCCGCTCTGCCGAAAAGGTTCCCAAAAAACCTGGCCAGAGCGCATCCACATCCACCAACCAGCGACCATCCGATCGACTGCCAACGATCTCAGTGCAGTTGCAGTTGCAGTTAAAGGCAAATTTTCGTTGTTGTTGTTTGGCGAAAAGGAAAAACCTGATTTACCGTTCGGCAGGCAGGAAGATCTTCGCCGTCGTCGTCGTCGTCGCTTGGATCCGCAAAAACATTTCCCACGCTGAGCAAAAATCAAACTCAAACTCAAAACCCAAACACAAACACAAACTGTGTGTGCAGCAACAATTCCCACGACTCCAAATTTGTATATATAGGATAGAAGAGAGAGATATATATAGTAAATTTGCGCGGCTGCCGAACACCGAAAAACCTGTAACAAGCCGCGGTAATTGCGCGAAGAGAGTCTTCCTTCCCGAATTGGAGAATCGCTGGCGGGTGGAAAATGTGAAAATCATGCAGGTGTCATAAAACAAAACCAAAAGGAAAACGTTCAAGCCAGCCACTGAGGCAGTATTTGCAATCTGCAATCGCTAGTCGAAATCATTTTAACGATGAAGATCTCTATAAAACATTCAAAATCCCATTGAGCCAAGACATCATTAAATCGAGATTGGCACTCGTGAGCTCAAGTTGAGCTCGAGTTGGCGATCATTAAAGACAGATTATGTGTTGATGTCTGAATGAAGACAAGTTACAAGGGAATTGGATGGAATCTGAGCTTGGATCGGATGTAATAATGGTTTTGGGGTTCTTACAAATCGCTTAAGAGTGAATACATTAAAGCGGTAGCATTAAAATTCAAGAGTGTGGATCGATCTAGTACGATTTTTTACTGGCTTAAAGAGTCGTAAAAAGGTTGCTCAATCTTATAAAAACATAAAGCTAATTGCTTTTTAAGCTGAAGCAATGTAGTTGAGATTTCAACATAGATACTTTCAAAATTCGAGGTTAATATGTTCTTTTATAATATAAATAACAAAAGCATTATTTTATATATAATTAAAAACACAAGCTTATAGCTTGTATCCTTTCTTGAAAAGAAAGAGTTACGTTGACAAGTCCCACAACTCAACCACTTCCACCCCCTCCAAGTGCCTCAATTACTCTGCGATTCAGGTCACAGGTCACGTGCTGCTTCTCACTCCTGAATCCCTGAATTGTTCCTAATATTACATGGCCCACGTGCATGAGTCAGGGGACGTGTGCGGACAATTAACACGACGATGACGACGACGACGACGCTGGCCGTTTAATTGCACCGGAAGTTCCCCCATAAAAGCCTGGGGTTTATTCGGGGCAGAGGCGGCGGCACGGCCAGTGGATCAATGGATCATTTACACAAATTGTATCAATTGGTCAAGCATTTGGCATAAATTATCGGCGTTTTGCAGAGCGGTTCGAGTGGGTGTGATCGGAGTGAGTCGCATTGGGTTGGACTTAGGCATTCGATTACCACTGCCACTTCCACGGGCTTGTCAATGAATGGATCTCGGATCTCGACCCACACTCGTCGTAACCTGTGTGTTTCTTATTTATTTATTTTTTTTTTTTGTAGACATTTCAGTGAAATTAGTTGAGGAAACACTGTGTGGGTCGTTCGTTAGTTAGTATTGACTGTGGGCGGAGATGATAAGTGAGGCGTTGGTCGGTGGACCTGGAGATCTGAGCAAGTGTCTCCGGCTAAAAGTCTTGTAAAACAATTCTCACAGCAATAAAAGCAATGTTAAATTCTTGTCCTAAAGATACGTAAATGAAGCTAATGAATGTTAATTAATCCCTCACAAACAAACAATTTGCGTGGGGTCGGAAAATATGAAAGTTTTCATTAAAACTCATTCCACGAATGGCTTTCTAAAAACATGGTTTTAAGTATTTATGAAATATTAAACTAAGAAAAGCATTTTCATGACATCTTGTTCGCTTTGATTGATTTCTTAATGACTTTTTATACCCTTGCAGGGTATTATAATTTCAGTCAGAAGTTTGCAACGCAGTGAAGGAGTCATCTCCGACCCTATAAAGTATATATATTCTTGATCAGTATCAACAGCCGAGTCGATCTAGCCATGTCCGTCTGTCCGTCTGTCCGTCTGTCCGTCTGTCCGTCTGTCCGATTATACGCGAACTAGTCCCTCAGTTTTAAAGCTATCTGAATGAAACTTTGTAGATAGTCTTCTATATACTCTCACTCGTACATAAGTCGGAACGAGCCGGATCGGTCAACTATATCATATAGCTGCCATACAACCGTTCCTTAAATTTGTTGAAAAAAAATTATAACTTGACTGTTTTTTAACATATCTTGATCAACTCTCGGTTATGAGCTATATATATTATTCTAGATTTTCGGATTTAATTTTATAAAAATCGGACTACTATATCATATAGCTGCCATAGGAACGGTCGTGAACTTTTCAGAAAAAAAATTATAGCTCTGTCAGTTTTCAACATAATTTCTTTTACTTTTAGATACAAGTATTTCATATTTTTTCAGAATTTTGTTGTAAATTTCATAAGAATCGGACTACTATATCATATAGCTGCCATACAAACGATCGGTAAACGTGGAGAAAAATTACATTTTACATGTAAAAATGTGAAAAAACGTAAAAAAAATGTAAAACTGTAAAAATTGTATGTATATGAAAGTAGTTCATATTATATTATATTGGGAATCTGCAAGGGTATACGAACTTCGGCGTGCCGAAGTTAGCTTCCTTTCTTGTTTAGACTTAATTTTCCTGTTTTTAATTTTAATTAAAAGCCAAAATTCCCTTTTTGTAAGCCTGGATCCAAATTGGAAAGTTCCCATTAAGAGGGAATGCAAAAACCACTTCCGTTCTGCCTGACCGCTGGCCAGTGCAGCGGAAATCGCACTCGTATCCACGCTCATCGAGAGCTGCTGGAGCAAGACTCCTCTCTCTCTCTCGGTGTGGATTCCCCACCGGTTTTCCCTAATCCCCCTTCTTTTCTAAGTAACTCTAGATGCAGCAGCAGGGCAACACACAATGGAAACAGACTCTGCAAATATAATAAAAATAATTACACAAGAGAAAAGGGGCCGACTGACGACTGGCGACTGGCGGCGGCGGTGACAACGATGAAACCAGAGGTCAGACTACGCCGAGTTGTTGTAACCAGTCGGTAAGTACTACTATATGGTATTGTATTTTGTTGTGTTCATGTCTGAACAGCTTTTCTTCTACGCAAGTACATTGCACTTTTCATGCGATTAAGCGAAATCTGATACTGGCAGCATGTTGAGGAAGAAAAAATCGAAGAAATCACTGTAGTTTCTATCACTGCTCCGTTTTGTTTGGGGAAAATTCAGTTTAAAGAGGTTTACGCGGGTAATATTATTTTTAGGAATTTCAAAACTGATTCCTAGTATAATTACTGCAATAACCGTGGTCTTGATAAGCAAGAAGTAATTAGTATAACGCTATCAGAAAAATTCCCATAGTCAAAATGTGGTTTATATTATAAGAAATGCTTAACCACCATTAAGAACTGATACGGAAAATCCATATAACCCACAGAAAAGTGATTTGGTAAGTTTACTTTTATCTTCTTCTTAAGATTGTCAAAAGCAACCCCTAGAATATCCCCCAGTATATGGATTTCCCACCTTAAATACTGCTCACACCTTGTACAAAAAAGGGTTCAATGACTCCCACTGACTCTTCTCGCGGCTCGACATCAATTTTCAGTCTATCCACACATACACAAATTAGTTAAAAAAAAAACACCCGGATGGGGAGCAGGCTCCCTATAAATAATATAATTAGCCAACGACAGGGAGCGATATAGAAAAACAGATAGGGAGGCGGAATAGAGCGACTCCGGGAGTGAGAGGGAGGAAGGAAGGGTGGGTGGCCAAATCAAATTTACATGTTTATTTTTACAAGCGCACAAAACAACGGAGCGTGGAATGGGAGCACCTCTCTATCGATGCACATGATATATATATATACACCACATATATCCATGGTTGGGCACCGAACCGTGCAAGAGGCCCCAGCCAAGAAGAACCGAACTTGTTCAGCTCCGGAATAGACATAAAACCGATCTAAATATACCCGCAAAGCTATGAGGAAGCATATAGGAGCCAAGCCATATAACCATACAATCAACAACATTGTCTACCCAAACTGAGAAGGATTTGGGGACTGTGCGTAGGGAAAATATGAAGAATCATATGTAAACACATCAACTTTTATAAGGGTCTCAACTTTATGTTATAGAAACTAAGAATGTCCTTTATATTCAACTCAATTTAGTATTTCCCACGTTTACGAATAAATGTTTTCATTAAAGACAGACTTCCCTGAAAACTTTGCTTTTGATATATTACGAAACTATTACCAGGAAACTATAAAATGATTTGAAACCATCCAAATTAATAATTAATAGAGAGGCTTTTCCGCATGTTTTCATAGAGTTTTGCCGTTTTTCTGAACAGTCTGTACAAAGAGTCATACTTATAAGATAAGACCGGCTTTCTTCCGCTGTGTTTTGTTGCGCTTTGTAGACTCGCTGTTTATCGAAGCGTTGCAATTACTGGAAAGGGCCAGTGGAGAGGTCCACATAAATGTATATAAGAGTACTATACAGTATACTCTATATATATAGTTGATAGTTACTCCTATAGTACTTGCATTTCCTCGCACTTGACTGCGCACAAGGCACCCCTCCCTTCCGAAAGACTCGACTCAAACTCTTTTGTGTAATTAAATCACTCGAGCGTTGAAGGGGAAGCAGCACAAGGGGCAGCAACAATATGTCTGAGTGGAGCCGAGTGGAATGGACTTCAAGAGTCGTCTTTTGATAGAAACACACATCATTATAGCATTATTATTACATTATAACCGAGCCATTACAATGGCTGACGATCACTTCAAGTGTTCGATCGCCTTAAGATGCCACTGAATGCATTATAATTATCGACGATGGTTTAACTATTCCCATTCGAGTTTAGGGTTATAGCCAAACCATGCAAATGTCCCCAAATTTAGCATATTAAATACCCCGAACAGCTGCAAAAATGAGCCCAAAATCTAGTTCTAGTTCCTTCCAAAAATAGGTGTACATATTAATTACATTAGAGTTCTGTTCAAAAGCCGACGAAAACCAAAAAATTAGACAAAACCCGATTTGGCCAAGTTGCCAGCGATGGCAACCGATGGATGGCCGAGCAGCTGGTGGTGGACACAGACGTAGATTAAAGACCCGTAGGTGTAAGAGACCAGCGGTGATTTATGCATGGCAACGTAGCAGAGCCCGCCTTATAACCCGTCTAAGATCGGAAAAAGAAACACACGCCCTCAAGCCAAGCGCACAAAATTGACCCAAGAGATGCCTTTTTTCGATATCTTTCCATCTCGCTTTGCGTGAGTTAATTGCAGCTGCCTTCGGCCTCATAGCCAGGTATATGTGCTATGTGCTATATGGTATTTGGTATGGAATATTTACCTGTTGCTACCTGGTTTGCGCCTTTTGTCTTGCGCCAGTTGCAACACCATGCGGCCAACAGTTTTTATCTAGTTTATCTATTTCGGGCTGTTATCGCTCGGCCCAGACAAAATGTTAACAATTCTGTACTACATTTTGGGCCTTGAGGGAAATTTACGGACCTTACAGTAGATATTAGTTAAGACTTTGGTAAATAAAAGTCTACAAATCAAAAGCTAAATAACTTGTATGTTTTTCTAAGACTGTCTTTTTTCATTTAAGAAAACAATGTCTTACTTTGTTTAATTAATAGAAATAAATCGATATTTCTAGCTGATATCCACTGTACCTTGGGACAAGCTGCCAACTTGGTTCATTAACTGATAAACACAAGATGGAAAAGGCACCTCTAAATGGGTCACAAGTAAGATAACTTAAAATAAAACCAGTAGAGACCCAACACCACCTTAGAACTCTCTGTACATCCCCAACATCGACTAGCACCTCTTATTTATAGCCAAAACCACCAATCAGTTTCCAAAACACTCTTGCAAAGATAACTATTTTTGCACTGACCGTTATCACCTGGACGAAATTATCAATTAGGAACGGCATTGCCTGGTATCAGGCTTATACAACAAACTATAAACGTATTTTAAAGTGTTTTGCAAATGACCACAAGCTGGATGTGTCACTCAGATGACCTCATATAGGGGAAGAAAAAAAATAGAAAAAGTACCCGAGGGGCGAAGAAGAAATACAAAAAGAAAAGAGAGTTATCGCAACAGATGTGCATATATAGCGTACAGCTGCGGTCAAAATAATTGAAAGTTATTTAATTGTATGGTTTTAATCTTGTTATTATATTTTTTGTTATTTTATTATATATACTTTTATCTATTTATCAATATTTTTTTTTGCAAAAATAGTGTCATTAACCATTAATGCTTTAAAAACACAGAAATGTACCACAAATACTGTAATTTAATGAAAATATCTGAAAGTATGAAATATACTAAAAAGTCCTAAAAATACTAAATAGTAAAAATGTACCAAGTGTAGTAAAGGCTACTGAAAATACCAAAGTTCAGAGAGGACAGTTATTATTTCGTCCCAGTTTTATACACAAAAAACATTCACGCGGGGGCGTGTATGTTTATTTGTAGTGCGTTGTACCATTTTATTTACAATTGTTATTTGCTTTTTTACCAACACAATCGAAGGTCATGTGACAGAGACGACAATACAACAACAAAAATGCAGTTAGGTACCAAACAAAATCAAACGCTCAAAGACAAGTTGGCAGCTCTTCGATTCCAAACACACGCACACACTCACTAATTTCGAAAAGTAAACCGTGAGAAGCTAAGTAAAAGCCAAGCGCAGATAAACTTTTTAGCCAAAGCAAACGTGGCATGCCAACACTCTGCAACAACAAAAACCACAAAAGCAAACAAACAACTACGAATTGTAATAGAAAAGCTAAAAATGCAGGTAAGAAAAAAGGCAAAAGCAGCTGATGCCACAAAGTAATTTCATTGATTACCGATAGGCAACGCACGTTCAAACTCAAACGGATTGGATTGGAAGCCGCCGCATAAAGCATAAAACGCAAACACATCCCAAGCTTAAAAAACTGAAACTTCAAAGCCACACCTCTTCCTCTAGCCCCTCATCACCTCCTTCAACTTTTCCTTCTCCTGCTGCTGCTGTTGCTCTTTCTCATCGCCGCCTTGGGCCTTGTTGATCGTTTCTCTTCTTCTTTATATATTTTTTTTCTGTGTTTTGTTTTTGCTTTTGCCTTTGGCGGCAACGGCGCTTCGCGTACAATTCCCAGTACTACAAAAATAACAACCACAACAAATACTGAATGAGGCATATGCAAGAACAGTAGCGGTAGGCGGAATAGTACCAGGAAAGTACTGCTAATTAAATACCAAAAGTAATTCTTTCAACTGAAATACCAGAAAAATACTCTTATTCAAGGAGAAAAAAATACTGGTGATGACTATAAATCGGAATATCAGGTATGACTCTAAAACTTAAATTTTTCTGCCTTTGCATGTTGGACACAACTGTCGGCAAGAGACAGTAAAAATAAAAAAAAAAAAGTAGAAGACGCTTAGGCTATGCGTCATTGGCTTTGCCCGTTGCTTTGCTCCCCATTTTCAGGTCTAAAAAGAGAGGCCCGAGAATGCAATTGAGCCAAGTTTAGGGAGAGTGAGAAGGCGGTTTTTTGTTTTTTTTTTTTGTCTGTGCGGCTCAGCTGCTTGCAACGAAAACAAAAACAATGCCCGTTGAGATAATCGTTATGATAAACATAATCGCTCCTTGGGAAAATTGCTTTTGGTGGTATTTTCCTCATCTCCCCCGGTTACCGATCTCGATCCCAATCAATTTGGGGTTACCTTTGGAAGTGTGAGTTCTCCGTTTTGTTGTGGGTTTCTTCTGTACTTTGGATGCGATTTGAAAAGTTCAGTTTCAAGAACTGACATTTCCGGCGAATTTCTTGGGGTCGAGGTTAAATTCAGCAGAAGCCTTGAGAGAACTTTTCCCTCCATTAATTCAGCAAAATAATAATTTCGTTGTGCGTGCTCTTTCCAAGCGTTTAATCATTAGCTTTTTGTTTTAAACAATCGCAAACTGTTCCAATTCTGCCTTTTATCTCTCCATTTGTTATTTTATTTATGGTTCTTGAGACGCAAAATGCTAATGTATGCATAAATGTTTGCGGCCGGCTGGCTATGTCTTGGGCTTATTTATCTTTGCCGCATTAATTAACTGAATGAACGAGTGAATGAATGAGCGATAGGTCGGGCCACATGCTAATATTATGTGGGAATATCGCCGGAGATAAAAGCACAGCGCCCCCAGAGACCCAGATCGATGAATAATGTATTATCAAAGTATTTTCGCACGCCGTAATTACATTACTTAGATGGCTACAATGAAAATATCACACAGGAACTCCTTTTACTCAAAGGGCTATTATTTATATATATTTTTTTTTAACCACAAGTCGGGCTTTCCTAGGAATTTCTTTCTCTGAATTATTAATTTCTTCTACAAAATGTATTGTTTTAAAGGTTCCATAAAGGTATTTTTATAAAGAATTTTTCAGAAATTGTATTTTTTGTTAAATAATGAAGTATTCTTCTCTGCAGAACTCAAATTTATATTTTATATTTTATATAATAACACCCCCTTAATTCCTTATCGCTGTACTAACTAATGCAGATTACTAACCCAATCCGAAACGCTTCTTGATCTTCTTGAGCAGATGCATCTTCTTCTTGCTGGACATCTTATCCTTGGTGGACATGAGGAGCTCGTTGCTCTCCATCGCCAGGACATGGGCCGCCTGTTGAGCGGGCGTTTGTGCAGCGTTGATGGGCGTCATGTTGGCGTTGTGGATCTGGAGATTGCGAAGATGCTGCTGCTGGTGATGTTGGTTATGCTGGTGCTGGCTCAGGTGAGGATTCAGGTGCTGCTGCTGGGCATGCATGTTGAGGTTTAGGTGCGGGTGGCTGCCCTGCATGTAGTTGGCTGGTATATCCGATAGACCCATTGCAATTTATACTTTAATTTCCTTGGAGCAAAACTAAACTAATCACACGCGCGAAATGCTATCAAAAATCCACAAGCTGCTTGCGTTTTTATTTGGCATTAAATTTTAGCGCTACGAGTTCTTGGAATCCAGAGTTTTTCGGTTAAAACATTTTGAATTTCGTGGCTTTTGTTGTTTGTTTGCGCGCGACGGAACAAACGAAATACGGAACACAAACCGACGCGAATACAACAACTCCCGAGCGAACCTTCCGCTTCGTTTTTCGATTTTTGAGTTTTTGAGAGAAATGAGCTGTTGCCGCAGCCTTATATAGCCTCGCTCTCTCGGCGTCGCTTACAGCTGAGCTGAGAGAGAGCCAGTGCAGGCGCTCTAGCTATTTTACTGATAAGACGGCTAATTCTTTACAGGTAATTATTAGTTTTGCCTATTGAAACAAAAGTTTGAGAATTTTTTAATTTAAATAATTTTTAATTTAAATTATACAAATTTTTCAAAACAAATAATTTATTAGATTTTTTTGCTACCAAAGCGTCGTAAAAAATGTTTAGTACTTCGACAATACAAAGTTAGATTTATTTTTATGTTAAAACATTTTGTATTAATCTTTAAAGCCACAAAAATGAAGCCAAAAACTGTTAACATTAAAAATTAAAAGGATGTATGGGGTTAAAGTTTCTAGCGTTTTAAAATTTCATAGCTGGAATCTTCTCTGAGCGTGAATTTGACTTTTCCTACCCTAGGAGTTGCCAACACTGAGAGCGGTGCAAAGGAAAAAGAGAGAAAAATTGAGAGCGGGTGGATAGGTAAAAAAGGCAAAAGCAACTTCGAAGCGAAGGAAATTGTTGTTGCTCCTTTTCTCTCTGGCAGCTGTTTCTTATTTACTATGGTTTCGCTTTGGCCTGCCATTCGCGTGCATTTGTGTGTTTGAGCCTCCCTTATAATTTCCCTGTATGCCTGTTGTTGTGCACCTTGATCGCGATTCCTCCACTTATTCTCCTCCTGCTGTTGCTTCTTCTGTTGTTTTTGTTGCCGTTCTAGGTTGCCTGCATTTTGCTTTTTTGGCTCTGATCTCAGCTAACTGTTGTTGTTATTCTCTATACCTGCGTAAGTGTGTGTGTGTGTAGTTCAGCCAGGTTCAAAGCAATTCTTTCGCCTTTTTTTTTTTTGGAAAAGGTTACAAGGTTCTCAGCTCATATAACTGGGGAAAACTATGTAAATTGCTTTAATTTCTTTGATCGTGAACTTTAATACTGGGCAAAAGTTTGAGTTGAGGAACACATAGAGAATAAAGAAGAGGTCTGTGGGAAAATAAAAGTAACAGTTTCTTTGAGAAGATATAGAATAACTAGAGTAAGCTATTAATGAACAGATTTATTAAGAAAATTATGTAGTATATCAAATATAAATACATAGTATAGCGAGAATTAACCAGAGATTGAGAAAATGCCCTTAAGCTATACTTGTATGAATCGAATATAGTGAAAATATGCGCCTGCTTAGGCCTAATTTTAGGTTTCTTTTTTGAATACAAAATCTGAAATTTACTTAAGCAGAAGAATAATACATAAAATATCGTAAATGTTTTGCTTTAAGTCATTTGGATCCTTAATCTACAGTTTCCTTTGTGTTGCAGTTACGCATATAAGGAGTTTCTTAATTAATTTTAAGATTCCCCTGGAGTTTTAAGCCATAATAGATCCAAGGAGCAGCAGAAGGATCATCATGGTCTATGATAGGGGACACATGCCATTGTGGTCTCATTTGTTAAGCTCTGGGCTTTTGCGGTCATCAACAACTGCCGTCTGGCGTCATGATCATCCTTTATCCTTTATGCAGGATGATAATTGCTGCGAGTGCCCCAGCCTCGTCCTGCGGACGGCAGATGCAACTCTCAAGATCGGTTGGGATCAGCGATCAGGAGAGACTGCGACGGAGACCCGAAAGAGCATTTAAATTTTGATATTAAAGTGGAAATGCATATTCAGCATCCTGGCAGCAGGCGTGCGTCCTGGAAATACATCTGCTGCTCCTGTTACCCGAGTTCCCTTTCTTTCCCTTGCCGCTCCCCTCCCTCCCTCGCACACAACTCACATTTTGCGAATGCGAAAATGCAAAAAAGGTCGTTGTTTTGGCCCAGGAACAGGAACAGGAACCGGAGCTGGCAAACACTGAGCAGCAAAACGAGCGAAAAAGCAGCGAACTACCCCAAAAACTGTTAAGAAATACAGTAATTATTGGTTAAAGGATACGATTCAGGAAGCAGTTTTAATTTAATTTTTATTAAATATTGCGTCTTTATACCGATTTTAGATATTTTTAAAAATGAACTTCATTTAAATGTGCCTTAAAATGTAATATCTTGAAGGTTTCTAGTACCCAAACTAATCATAAACTTGTCAAAAAACGTTTTTAAGTTTTTTTAAAAACTTAAAATAAAAAAAAGTTTACAATAAACCTTATATTAAAAGTTTCCTTAATTTATATAAATGTGTACCTTTAACGATAAATTACTTTAGGAATAATTAAACAGTTTCATATCTGAAACCTTTACAGGATCTCCACTGTACGAAAGGTGTCCCATCTGCGGTTGCAGTTCGACCTGAAAAGGTCCTGCAGAAAGGGTTTGCTATCCCCTAGTTTCCCCTTGTCCGTCGATCTCGAAATGTTTGTTTGTTTGCCAATTCCAGGTGTAAATTCATAGCAAAAGAGACAGATACAGAAAGGGATTTTTTTTTCCTTTTTGGAGGAGGCAGCAGAGGAAGCCAGCCAACCACGTGCCAGGTTAAAAAACAAAAAAGGAGAAAAAAAAACTAAATAAAGGGAGACGTGCGCCAGTTGCCTTGGCTGATAAGGTTGCTCTACTTCTTCGGATCGGTTCGATACTCCATTTACGATTATTTATTTTTATATATATTCATATTTGCTCTGAAGACAGCTGCTGCCATTTGCATTTGTCGCCTCGATGGGGGAGAAGATACTCCTTGTGTGTCTGCGCACTGTTTGTTTTCTCCCTTTAGAGTTTATTTTTTTTTATGTTTAAATTTAGAATTTGGCACATGTGCCCCCCAAGATCCAATGGTAAAATGTGCAATTTTATCTCCCTACGTTTTGGTCTCCCACGAACATCTGGCTTAAGACTACACACACGTATATTTCTTTCGTCTTCGGGGATCGTTGGTTTCTGCTGAGACCCGCATTTACGTACTGTACAGTTCCCAATTGTTGTATTTCGACCATTGTCCCAAAGATGTCACAGCGATTTACCTTTCAGACAGTTCCTTAACCCAAAGAACCCTGCTGCTATACGAAATCGTTGTCTATGGAGAATTGACCTAGGCAGGCGTTTAATGAAAATGCCAAACGATCATTTTGCACGGCAAGTGAGTTAAGGAAGAAAAATGTCTGTAATAAAGGGTTTAAATGTTGGGTGTTTCTTCTCCATGTCGGGAATTCTTCAGTCTCTGCTTTTAAGCAATACCATTTTATCGGATTGAAATCTCTAAAAACATTTTAAAAAACATCTTATAAGATACACATAAAAGCATCTCACTCAATAATTCTTTCTAAAAACGGTAGTCAATTGAAGTCTCTAATATTTTATGAAAGATGTTTTACTGCAAAAACTTATAAAATGTACTTCTTATATATAAGATACAAATTTATGTACTCATAGTTTTTATTAAGGATAGAATACTGTAGACCCACATATCAGCTAAGGTATTTTACTAATTTATCTTTATGAAAATGGTGATCAATAACAAAACTCACACTAAATAAAATCAAAGCACAGCGAGTCTTAAGACATTTCTGATTTTCCAAAGTTCCACCTTTTTAATGATAAAAAATCACACCCCGTTTATATGGCCTAGTAAAATTTATAAGATAAAAAAGAACGAGTTACACAAATTGTGGTTTTAATTAAATTTCCATACACACAAATTTCCTTATCGCAACCAATACACCTTCTTCATGATCGAGCTGTAAGCAAATGTCTAGGAGCTACCTTCACCTTGGGACACCTTCAAGTCCGATAAAACCCAAGTCTGCTTATAGATAAACACTAAGTAAATATACATCTGAGGCTATAATTAAATTGTTGAAAATTTAATTGAAAGAAATCGAAATTGAAAGGAATACCACAAATAATTTCCCTACGTTAAACACTGTCAAAGTGGGCCAAAGATAAGACTATAACGAAATAGATAAAACAGTCAAGAAAATATATTATAAAAATGAAAAAAGACGCGGTACATAAATAACCGAAACAATATAAGGAATTGGCAGCTGTCGGAAGAAAGACAGCTGAGAATTCTATGGCTCTCCACATCGATCGCCGATAGCCGATCAATATACACATAATTAAGTAAAAACTGTAGCAAATGCCAATGTTTAATTAGAAAACGACATATGCAAACGGGAAGTAACTCGAAAGGAAAATAAAATACAAGGGAAAGGACGCAGACAGGCAAAAAGGAGCTCAGCTCGACAAGGAGCAGTTGTGGAGTTTCATATATATGGTATAAACCCGAACTAATCCAGCACGGACACAAAGGAGAGCTCGAGGAAAAAGGACCCAAAATCGAATTGCGCAAGCACTTGAGAAACAGAGAAACCGAAAATTGAAGGCGATGGCCTGCCCATTTGTATGTATTCCCTGTCTCAAGGGATCGAAGGACATGCGGGGAAAGGAATCGATTCGGCCATATCATAAGTTATGAATTATATATTGTTGGAGCTATGGTTGAGACGAGATCATTTAAGCATTTTTAAGAATTGGTACATTTATGTAACATTCGGCAGAAACAAGGATCGGGGTAACCCCAGAGTCTTCCCAAGAACTCGGACTTATTCTAGAGGAATGCTCTTTAGGTATACGACAGCAGTTGGTTCCTCTGCAGCGCCGGGATCAAGATCTAACAAAAGCAAACTCGCTTGGGATTCGGGGATGCATTTGGCAACTTCAACTTCCACATCCTCTCATTCTCGTCCACCATTCACTTCCCATTTCCGCATCCTCGTGTGCGTGTACGCTAATCAAATATCAACATCGACGATGAGGAATAACCGCCAAATGCAACACATGCGCTAAGGGAAGCTGCGATCCGTTAGATATAGAGAGAATCCTTGGTCCTGCTGGCCAAATGTTTGCCTTTTTCGGGGGGTTTCGGCTTTCACAATTTTCACATTGCCGTTTTTTCCCGCCTGTAAAATGGAAAAGCGGAAAACTCCCCCGTCTGGATAGCCAGATACAGTCAGGACATTTGGCAAGTCATAGAGAGCGAGCGAGGGTCCTGGTGGGTTTTCGGCCCACAGCATGTGTCTTTGTCTCAGGGTCAGAAGAAGATTACGGTTCGGCTATCTTCTTACCTGACCTGACCGAGCTCCTATTGGGGTTTTCTTATCCTCTCCTGCGCCTTTGTACCTCCTTCGTCCTTTTTCTGCGCCCGTTTTGTGAGAAATCATTGCCATAAACTCTATAATTTATTGTCTACAGCTGCAGGAATCGAAGCTGATTCCTTCGATTTGATCGAGACCCTCAGAGACCGAGATGATGATGATGATGTGGTAAGCAGGTAAGTCCTCCCTGTTCAGTGCACCTGTAAAGGTGAGTTGAAGTTCGCGCCTGCATAAGAATTGAAGTTCTCTAGCCATACTCAGTTCATGGGTTAAGGATCTTCACTCTTCCCTTCTTAAAGGACCTTTTTTTGAAATCTGTTTCTTGACTTTTTGGGCATGTAAGCAGCTTAAAGGTTTGATGTCCTTATATGTTACAGCGGAACCAAGATTAATTGTGAAATTATTGCTTTAAGGGTGTAACTTTATATTAAAGTTTGAATGAAGCGTGAGAAAATCGTTTATATCCCTCCCTAAATTTGTAATTTACTATTTATGTGAAAATAAGGAGTTTGAATTAGGTTCTGGTATATGATCCGGGAAGTAATGATATTATATACAAATTATCAATATTTATATATTACTAATAACAGTTATTTCAGCTTTATCAATTCAATCAAATTAATATTTATTGATGTCATATAGTTTCTGATGTCATTAAAGATTACTTTGACCATGAATCTAAATAATAACACCCTTCAAAATATCATTTTTTATTGGCTAGTTTATTTTAATATTAAATATTAAGGTAAGAATATACAAATCGGAGTATTTATACATTTAAGGAAAATGTAACCTATATTATTATTTACTTTATACATACAAATAATTATTTGTTTTTACTGACAAGATATATTTTTTTATTATTCCAATCTTAGCTATTCAATTGCATATTTACGTACAGGATATATAAATTCCGGCAAGGTAAACCTTACACCTGTAAAATAATTACAGAACTATCGGCACGAGCTCGAAAATAAAATGACCGAGTGTCATCGCTAGCGAAACAGCTGTTCCGCAAACATGTGTGTGTGTGTGTGTGCGTTTGGTGGGAAGGTCACAAACCCTATTGGAATGCCCATACCTTTAATTTATGGGAACAAGCTTGGCTTGCAGCTTTCATTCATGTCATTTCAAATTGATTATAAAAATTGTCATTCCTAGCGATTTTGTAGCCCCCCTTGCCCTTAGCAAATTAGGACAGGAGCTCATTCCGGCTTTCTAAGCTATTTTACCGAAAATGAAGCCTGTGCTACTTACCTATTTTACCAGCCGACTGACCCATTGCTTATTAGTAATCACAAGTTTCCGTATTTTCGCTTCCCGAAAGGCACAACAAGAATCAACAACAACAAGGACACATTCACAACTTCTTTGGCATTGGATTTTGCTCCTTTTTCTTCCTTCACGTGGCCGCAGCTTACGGAAACTCAGGTTGTCTCGCGTACCGTCCCAGTAACCGGTCATGTGCTCTGGCGGGCGAACTTACTCCCGGAATCATATGGGCGTTAATTGCGATTCATTTTTTTAAAGCTTTGTTTTAATTGTTTTTTTTTTATGAAGATGGAAGTTTGGTAATAATGTGCTAACGCGTTGTGGCAAAAGCCGGCGTGAGCAGCGATATTAGAGATGGAGAAACAAGATGTTTTTCGATGTTCATCGATATATCGCCGATGTTTAAAAACAAAACAAACATTCTTAAAAAATAATAAAATCTTTCCTTTGGAACATATCATTAAATCTGAACTCATTTTATTTACCTGTCACATATAAAGGGATATGAAAAACTGTGACTTCCACACTATAGTTTCTTTCAAGTCCGACTCGCGCGATATATACGGTACTTGCGGTATTTTCCTCCACGGTTTTTTGTGGTATTTTCCATCCGCCCGCCGGTGGTTACACTCCACGCAACTCTGCCAAAAGAAAACTACGCGAAAAATATGCCATAAATTGTGTGAATCGAGCGTGTTTAATCAACTTAACCGGGGACGTAAAGTGCTCAGCAGCAGGGGGTCGAGCACCGCCCCACCAGCCACCGATTCGCGAAGCTCCCGGCAACCGAGAAGAGCGGCCTAAAGATGGCGGATCCGCTGAGTCTGCTGCGGCAGTACAACATAAACAAAAAGGAGATCGTGGAGCGGGATAGCCAGATCATCTTTGGCGAGTTTTCCTGGCCGAAGAGTGTCAAGACCAACTATCTCAAATATGGGTGAGTAGCGCCTCCTCCTCGTCCCGTTTCCCCGGCAGTAATAACCTCTTTAACGTAATTCGCAAACCCTTAGCTCCGGCAAGAAGGGCGCTCCACGTGAGTACTACACGCTGGAGTGCCTGCTGTACCTGCTCAAGAATGTGATGCTCCAGCACTCCGTGTATGTCCGGCAGTGCGCTGCAGAGGATATACCCGCCGTGAATCGTCCGGATCGAAAGGAGCTGCTGGCGTACCTCAATGGCGAGACACCGACCTGTGCCAGCATCGACAAGAGCGCACCGCTCGAGATCCCCACGCAGGTGAAGCGAGCCGCCGAGGGCGAAATCTCAAGCGGTGAGGTGGCCGCCAAGAAGGCCCGGTTCGAGGAGACGCAGGTGCAGAAGGTGCGTGAGCAACTGGCGGCCCGATGGGATGTCAATCAAAAGGAGACGGCTGTCAATATGGACAACATCAAGTCGTTGTCGGAGACGATGTCCGTGGAGAAGATCGCGGCCATTAAGGCGAAGCGTCTGGCTAACAAGCGGACGACCATCAAGCGAACGGACAACGACGAGACCATGGGCACCGATATGCGGGCCATTCTCGACTATGACGTGGACTCAACAAAGGATATCATAAGCCGGGAACGGCAGTGGCGCACGCGCACCTCCATCCTTCAGAGCACCGGTAAGATCTTTGCCAAGAACATCTTCGCTATGCTTCAGGGCATCAAAGCCCGCGAGGAGGGACGCAACCGGCCGCAGGCACCCAATCCCATCAAGATGCCGGAACCGGCGAGAATTGCCAAGCCGCAGCCGCAACTGTCGCAGTACAATCGTTACGATCAGGAGCGCTTTAATCGACAGAAGGAGGAGACCGAGGGCTTCAAGATCGACACGCTGGGTACGTACCATGGCATGTCCCTGAAGTCCGTGACGGACGGCTCGCTAGCGCAGCGTAAGTCGCAGGCCAGCCTACCGGGGGCACCTGGACCCGGAATGCCTCCGGGAGCAGCAGCCGCCGTCCCCGGGCGGCCCAAGGAGCTGATCCCAACGGCGCAGGCAAGGCAATTGCCCGCCAATGGACCCACGAAACGACCTTCGCGCACTCCCATCATCATTATACCGTCTGCCAACACAAGCCTCATCACCATGCTCAATGTGAAGGATATCCTGCAGGAGCTGCGCTTCCTGTCCACCGCCGAGAAAAAGCTGCAGGGCTGCCAACGCGACAGCGAAGTGCTGTTACAGGTGTGTAACAAGAGAGAACCATTTAGTAGGGGGGAAAATTTGTTATTTTTTATAGTAAATAATTTAAAGCTCTTTATTTTTTCACACTTTTGAAACACGTTTAAAAAGCCTTAATAAACCTTATTTTTTTAATTCCCCCGCACAGCGTAAACGTAACAATCAGACTGTTTCTTACCGGGTGATAGACAATCCCATCAAATTGTCGCAACAGGACTGGCAACGTGTTGTTGCCGTGTTCGTTATGGGACCACAGTGGCAGTTCAAGGGCTGGCCCTGGGATGGCAATCCCGTTGAAATATTCTCAAAGAGTAAGTCAAATTTATCAATGTTTTCGCCAGTTACTAATTTGTATTATTCCTTGCAGTTTGCGCCTTTCATTTGTGCTTCAGCGAGCTGAAATTGGACTCCAATGTGGAGCGCTGGTCGGTGACGTTGCTGCGCCTCTCCCAAAACAAACGGCATCTGGATCGAGCCGTGCTCAGCAAGTTCTGGGAAACGTTAGACAAGTAAGTGGTTCACAAAACAACATTCCATTTACATTATGCTTGATGCAATTATAAGTTTGTTTTGTTTAATATTTAATTAATGTTTAATGAGGTATTCAATTGGATAGGAAGCGCTTACATAAACAAACAAGCAAGCCCAGATGTACAATTTTATAATCGCCGAGTTCCTTAGTTTATTTAATCATTTTTGTTCTTATTAAAATAAAAACTAAGAAGTAGTTCGTTTTAATATTTGCTGCATATGTTACAGTCATTTGCTTAAGTAAACATAATCAGTAACTGCCTAAAATGAAAAACTTTACTCACTGCTCGAAGTGAACCCGTTCATTCTCTCACTGAGATGCATATTTTTATTATCATAAAGAAATTGATATGTTTACTGACAGTTAAATTAACAAATCTTTTTCATTAAACTCTCCTTCATTAAGCAATCTAAACTTAGACACCAATAGTTGCAAATATAGAATTTACTTTGAATTGGAATATAAATATATTATTTGAATTTAATTTAAAACTTTCTTTTCTAATTATTTTCAGATACATGGCAAAGTACAAGCCCGATTTAAGGTTCTAAACACTTCTAAAACTCTGGATAATGATTTCTTTGCAATGAAGCCTGCATAGTCCCCAATAAACTATATTTTTAACGATCCATAACTTTGTAGTAAATGACGCACTCTATTACTTTGTACACTTGGCTTGTAAAAGTGAGATCTGACCGACTATCTTCTGGTCTTTCCAAGGTGTTAAACCCCCGATTAAACCCATTCTCCAGGGCGCAATCTCGCTCTTTGGCCTGCCACCCACAGATGCAAATAGGCTGGCAGTTAGAGATTAAGCTTAAAAGTTTGTTGTTCGACAATTGTACAATGTAAACTATAAAGAAACGGAATAGAAATCAAGTAATTTGTATTTTTAGTGATAATAAAAAGTTACAAGACAATTAATCTAGCAGTTCCTCAGCCCATAAAACAAACGCAATCGTGCCAAGAATCCATTATCTTTTCTTTTATATAGCAAAATATGTAAGATTATGTGTGTGCTACAATCGTCAAGTTAGCGGTTGGTCAGTAACTCTATTCTCTACTTTAGGTTAGCGGTTAAATACAAAAAATACTATTTCTCGCCCTGCGAGAGGTGGGCTCCTCCTCCTTGGTGGCATTATGGGAAGGATCCTCAGCACATGATGCGGTCGGTGTACTGCTTCTTGCTAGCTTTGAGAGTGTTGTGTAGGAGCATGGCCACCGTCATGGGCCCAACACCACCGGGAACCGGAGTAATATGGCCGGCAACCTCGCGCACTTCTGCAGGAAGAAAGGTGAAAGGATTGTAGATTGTGTGTTAAGTCACGTCATTACGCTTATTCTCACCATCAAAGTCCACATCACCGACAAGCTTATAGGTGCCGGTCTTCTCGTCCTTGATTCGATTAATGCCCACATCGATGACACAGGCACCAGGCTTGATCATATCCTTGGTGATCAGTCCGGGCTTGCCGACGGCCACCACAATGATGTCCGCGTTGCGACAGTAACGGGCCAGCTCCTTGGGCGGCGTATGACGGTGGCAGATGGTCACCGTGGCATCCATTGCCTTGGTGGAATATCTTCCGTCCGAGCTCAGCAGAATGGCCATCGGCAGGCTGACGTTCTTTGAGCGTCCCACCACGACGGCGTTGCGTCCCAGAGTCTCGATGTTTAAGTGCTCCAGCAGACGTTTTACGCCCAAAGGCGTAGCGGGAATGATGGAATCCATGTCGAGAGCCAGGCGTCCCATATTCTGCTCATTGAATCCATCCACATCCTTGTCCACATGCACGGCATTGCAGATGGTGCGCTCGTCGATGTGATCCGGCACTGGCAGTTGCACGAGGATTCCCGACACCTTCGGATCCTGGTTTAGTTCAGCAATCAGCTCGAGCAACTCCTCCTGCGTGGTGGTTTCGGGCAGTTTCTTGGTCTCACAGGACATGCCCACCTCTTGGCAGGAGATCATCTTGTTGGCCACATACCTCTGGCTAGCCACATCCTCGCCCACGATCACGGCAGTTAGATGGGGCACCGGACAGCCGGTGGCCACGAGCTCCTTCACCTCCTGGCTCAGCTGCTTGCGGATATCCTGGGCAATGCCTTTGCCATCGATGAGTTGGGCCATGTTGCTGGAAGGGGGGAAAAACGGATTGTACGTTAATAATTTTAGATCGAAACATTGAAATGTGACTTATTTCGAATTCGTTTAATTATATTTAATTAAAGAGAATATTCTTTCTCTGTTTTTAGAGTAAATCGAATCATGAGCAAGGTCATAAAAGCCAAAGAATGTCGCCAAAGAGATAAGGCCCCTGGGTACTTTCCCGTCCTGCCAATCTGCACTGCGGTCGCGCTGCAGTAGTTCCCCGGATCACATCACCTCCTCCACACACACCCATGCCTGAGAATATCGGGTGATTCACACTGGCTTGTTTATTGCAAAATTGTTGCGAGTGATTCCCCCTTCTCAGAGTGTACTTTTTAATCGCCGCGTTGTGCATATGCATATTTACATTTATATATATATACAGAAATATATTGCTTATATATATCGACATGAAAAAGCTTTTTTTAATGGCCTCACTTTGTGTAATTATAGTTCTGGAACACCAACACAGAATAAATCAGATTTTTAGAACTCACTTTTAATTGAAAGTGAAACAAAAATATAATTTACTCAGCTTTTATTGTAAATATTTGTTTATGAGCTTTTGTCTGAAAAAATGCATAAAGTATCTGTTTTATTTTCAAAGACTTTAAATCAGCTTGATGTGAAAATACGTTGTAAAAACAGGTTCTTTTTTAGAAAGAGTACTTGTATACAAAGTGTAATTTTTCTTCATTTTCATAGTTTTAAATATTGTTTTTAGCTAAAATCCCTTGTTTTCAATTCCTAGAAGACTAAAAATACCATCCGAATCAAAGTCGAAATTGTTCCAAGTAAAACCCTTATCAAGAACTCGCTTTTCTTCGTTTACTGATAAGTAGTTATAAACTAAAAGGTATTTTATTGATCAACATTTTCAATACATAATAAAGAACCCTCTGGTCGAGGAGTGCGCGGTACAAAAGGCTTCCACTGGATTGGATTGGATTGGAGAGAGAAATCTCTATGGGCTAATTTGAATCCCGAACCAGGAGGGCATGGGCCTTGGGATCGATTGTCTGTAGGGTGCTGGCGAAATCCTCAAACTCCAAGCTGGCGCCATTGTCCAGGATGTGATCGAGAAAGGCCTCGGCATCTAGCCACATGAAGGCCATCAGCTTGAGTCCTTTAGCCAAGTGCTTCCACTTGGGCAGCTGTGGTTCAGGTCCATGTCCCAAGGGTTCATTGAGGAGAGAGCTCAACTGGTCATAAATGGATTTATTCTGGAGCAGCAGCTGCAGTCTGTTCGTTGGCGGCGTTTCCATTTCGGTGTCGGCATGAGCTTCGCGACCTCTCCTGCTCAGGTCCAGCTCCATGGAGTCCTCGTCCTCCGTTTTGATCTCCATATCCTCAGATTTAATCTCCAGCTGTCCAGCCTCGCTGCTCTCATCCGAGGACGAGTCGATCTCCTCCTTCACCTTGCGCGGAATCCATGTCATGGCCTGGTCACCCTTCTCCGGATACACCTTCTCCAGCAGTTGGACCACACGCTCGTTGGCTTTGTGCCTGGCCAACTCCAAGGCCGTATATCCAGCGGCATTTCGCGCCTGCAGAATGTCCGTGAGGTTCTGATTCTGGGCGTCCAGGATGAGCACCAGCAGTTCAATACTCTGCTCCAGAACGGCCATGTGCAGGGCATTGTTGCCGTCCGTTGTGTTGGCCACACTGATCGAGCTCCTGTCGTGGCTTATTAGCTTCTTGGCCACATCGTACTTGTTCTGCCGAATGGCCATGTGCAGAGGCGTCAGCCCGTCATCGTTCTTCAGAGAGAGGTCCAACGTCACGGGTGGCATTCCATTCAGAAAGCTCTCCACGCAGTTCATGCGCTCCTCCTTAACGGCTAAATGCAGCGGGGTGTTCCCGGCGTGATTCTGTTGGTTGGGACTGCAGCCCAGGCCCATTAATGGCCGGATGTAGTGCGGACGATCCTGTTGACAGGCCACGTGCAGGGCACTGTCCCCGTCCGCATTCAAGGCACTGTTGGCCAGCTCCTTCAGCGTGAAGTAGTTCAACACCTGTATCGTCTTGATGGCCAACTTCAGGTTGTCCTTCTTGTGGCTTATCACCTCGTGGAGCAACGTGTCATTGTTGTCGTTCTTGAGGGCGTGATCCGTAAACAGATCCTCCACGCGTCGCTTCGAATCCTCCATCGGTTTGCGGCGATCCTGATCGAAGATCTTGAAAATCGCACTCAGATAGTCCCTGGTTAGGTTTCTGCCCACCGCCTCAGCTCGTCCATGGCCATCCGCCTGCAGCTCGCCCATGTCCATGGAGACATGACAGATCTTTAACAGCTCGTCGGAGTTGGTGTCAATCAGCTTCCGGAACGACTCTGAGTTAACCAAATCGCATTTTTCCAAGCTCATCAGGTGCAGGTCTCGCCCAAACTCCTGGCTAATGGTCTGAGCATGGTGCGAGAAGTCATTTGGCTGGCCCATAGGTGCTGCTGCCATGCCCAGGGTCTTGGGCAGATCCAGGGAATTGTTGGAACTGGAATTGCCAGAGCTGCTGGTTGTGGCCGTAGAGCAGGTGCGACGTCGTTTCCGGGACACAATGGCATCGCGGGGCTTGTAGCGGAAGGGCAGCGGCGGATAGGAGCGCTCGTCGTCGGAGGGACGTATCAGCTCTATAGAAACGTTTACCTCGCGATCCACGTCCTTGTCTTTGTATGGCGGCGTCTGGCACACAATCGCATACTGATGATGCACATCCGACTCACGGAACTTGGCGAACGCCTCCCACACGGTCTCGCCATCCTCATCCTCCTCGAAGAAGCGCACCTTAATGTTCTTCTTGCTGACCTTCTCCACCAGCAGGATCAGTTCGTCGTTGCCCATGACGCCGCCGGTGGGCTTGCTAAGCCGAACGATTCGCAGCTCACCGGTTTGTGCGGACTTGCGGTTGTTGATTGGATTGCTGAATGCCGGAGGAGCCAGTGGCACCCACGAGCCGTTGTCTTCGACCTTGAAGGCCTCGAAACATAGGCGAACCTAGTAAAAGCAAGAAATGCGGTGAGTTTTAGTTTAGACTTTTAGTTTATTCAGCCAACACCCACCTGGTTCAAATTCATGTCCTTGGCCTCACGCTCCGTCTCCTGATGCAGCTCCTGCATCTGCCTGGTGGACAGCTCGCGGCGGTTCATTTGGAAGACGAGGCGATCCTGCTTTTTCTTTAACAACTCGTCGCGGATATACTTCTTGGCGGTGTGTATGATGCCCATGTTGATGAACTGCGCCACATAGCCGCGATCCTTGGACACGTGCAGATCGTGCGGATCGCACACATCCCTATCGTCCTTGCGCACGACCAACTGATGCGAGTGTGGACTATCCAGGTTTGTTTGGAACAAACTGCACCTAATTACAGCTGGGCCGTCGTAGTTGCAGAGTGTGACTTCGGGGAAGGTTTTCGGGGTCCTCTTCGAGTTGGCGCCATTAAGGGAGCCATGTGTGCCGTGCATCTCGCTCTTGTACCGAAACCGGAACTTCTCCACCGGCTGCTCCACAATACGCAGCTGCGGCACGTGTTTGGAGTCGCCGTTGCCTGCTGGCAGTCCATTCTGCTGATAGCCAAACTGCAGCTGTGCCGGGGGTGCTCCTCCAACGGACACATAATAAGGATGATCGTACATGTTGCCGAAACTCGTGGCGGTGGCGGTGCCGATGCCAGCAGGATTTATCAAAGAGTTTGTGTCGAACAGCTGTTGGTATGGTGAGTTCTGCTGCTGCTGCTGCTGAGGTGAGTTTCCCGGCAAATTGAGGTTTGCGAAATCAGATTGTAGCGCCATAGTTGCAGGGGAGTGAGCGGGTGACAAAGATTGGGTTGTGGATGTGGGCGAGTTCCCGCTGCTGTAGCCACTGGTGCTGCTGGCATCGTTCAGGAACAGCACATTCTTGCCCTTGTCCAGGTCGTAGTACTGGTTCATCTTCCTTCCCTTTTCTTTATTCCCTTGAATTGCGTCGTAGAAACTCAACCGCCGCGTCCGGAGAGCGCAGCGCTAATGATCGAAACGAGCGGCGCGGTCTCGACGAGTGAACGTTTTTGGTACTTCCCCGATGTCTCGACAGCACTGGGAAATTATCTGGCGGCCACGTCGCGATGACTCACGGGTTTTTCAGCCGTGTGATTTTTTTATTTCTTCGCCTATATACTGTTTGGCGTTGTTGTTCGTGGAACTCTGGATTCGGGTTCGGTTTCGCGAGTGTTGTTTACACAGCAAAATCACACTAAACGCACACACATAGTGTTCAGTTCTGATGCAAATACATATACGTATATATATCTATATATATACGTATGTGATTTGGTAAAGCACACCGTTTCGGCGAACTTGAATGCTTCACTGCTGGAACGAAAATGAGCAAGTCCGAATCGGCCCTGCTCTCATAACAACTCGCAACGCTCGCAGCAATCGCTGAGCTGATAACAGGTTTAAGCTGTCCGCGCAACTGGAGCTTTCGTAGCTTGTTGTGTAGCTTTTCACGGCTAGTACGACGCACTTAATAAATTTAAATATTTGAATTCAACACAGCCGTACGACGTACGCACACAAACACAAGTGCGCCATGTGCTAAGCTGGAGGAAAAAGAGTTGCCACTGGGTAAATTTACGATTCAGTGGCAGCTCCCCTGTCAGCTGTTTCGAGAATGTGAAAGATGCCAGCGTGAACGATTTTAAGCTTGGCTCACGAACACGAACAAAAAATTTTTTAAACTCCCTTTCCGAGTTTTAAAATTATTCATTTTAAAATCAAAGCTTAACAGTATTCTAAATTATTTTAATTATTTTGGCGTGGTTTAATTGGAATTTAATAAATATAACTGCGTATTTGAATTAGATATATGTAATAATAAATAATATTACATATTTGTATTTCTTGATAGATGTGTTCCTGACAAAAATAAGCAGTATCAAACAATTTCAGGAGATTTAATTTTAAAAGTAACTCGAAAAAATTTCTATGCGGTGTTTTAGCTCAAGCAACTGAACAATCACGAGGGCATCACTGTTGTTTTCTTTTTTTTTTTTTGTCGTTTAATGCCGCTTTTTGTATCACATTTCAGTTTCGGCTTCGCTGACCACTAATTATACGCACCACTCCTGAGCGACGTATCTTCGTGAAATGGAAACCACCAGAGATCCCAAAGAGCGCCGCCACATATTTAAAAAACTTTTGTGCACCACGAAAATTTTTACATTGGAAAAATAACAACAGTGTGGTGTTGCGAATGAAACTGACGCAAACGGAGGACGCACTACTACTACTACACAAGATTTCATTTTCCCCGCCTCTGGGCACACAGACATGTACTTTAACGACCTGTTGCTAGGTAGAATATATTGCATATAAACACGGGTTTATTTCGCTTTTCATACACCTGAATCAGCAATAATCGGGAAAAATAATCAAAGAACTTGAGCCCCTTCGCGTTGGGTTGGTCCCTTTCTCTTGTTGCCATGTGTGTGTTTCCCTTTCAATGTGTGCGTGCGTCAGCGTTTTTTCACGTTATCAGCTGCCAATCATTTTTGTTTATTTTGATAATAAATTAGCAGGAAAAACATAAACAAATCGGAGGTCCCGACTTTTCAGTCTCTGTCTGGGACTTGTGTTAAAAATAGCCGACTATTAAAATAAGATTTATATTCAGCTTAGGCATGTTATTTAATGAATCATTTG
Source organism: Drosophila punjabiensis (assembly GCA_008042585.1). Taxonomy (NCBI): domain Eukaryota; kingdom Metazoa; phylum Arthropoda; class Insecta; order Diptera; family Drosophilidae; genus Drosophila; species Drosophila punjabiensis. The sequence goes on along the minus strand of VNJR01011727.1, from coordinate 68,496 downwards.
AAGCTAACGTGAATTGAAGAAAATCAATTTAAAGTTAAAAGGTCAAGTATTTACTGTGGAAAATTTTTAAAATTTCCTCACTGAAGTCTTTGTTGTTTATCACTTGTTCTGTACCTTTTTGTTTGAGATTTTTGGGAACTTTCCGTGTACTGGAAAATGTTAACTACACTGATTGCTGGTTTCAAGTGGACTGTCGCCGTATATATAGAACCGATCTCGATAAAGAACTCTGTCGCACGTGTTGGCGAGCCCACGGATATGTCGTTCTTTTTGGATAAAAAGCTTTCGCTCAAGCGCGCTATGCTGTGCGCGAGCGAGAGAGTGCGACTTTAAAGTTGCAGCTATTTCGCGTGAAAGCTCTGGTACAGGGACCGTTAAAAGTACCGCAACTCCAGCAACTTATGATCGATTATTATTCGGTCTGATTTCTCGAAGTCAGGTTTATTATGCAGATTTATGTATGCAGAAAATATGAACTGGCTGGTGCTAGACCCCTGAATTTCGAAATTAAAATAACTTATTTTTTAACAAACTGATGTAAGCTTCGACTACTATCCACAAAAATCCGAAACTTTTCGTTACTAGCGGGCATCGAGTAAAAGTAAACATATTAGAAATAAGTTTTTTGTTGTTTTGTAAAATCAGGCACGTTTTTCTTCGAGTTATTTTCCAGCAGATTGTTTTTCTACGACGAATCGGATGACGAAATCGGAAAGCCTGATTTCTGATTTCCGATTGCTGCAGCACTTGGAGATAGAGATTAAAAGATGGCATGAGATTTCCCGACAGTGACGTCAATTTGCTCCCCAGGGGGCCCCGTCTCCCACTGATAAGGCCTTTAATGCTGACCCGGGATAACCTCACCTCGCCCATTACCTCATACACATGTGCATAGTGCCGATGCACTACGATCGCCTGGTAACTGCCGGTCTCTGTTTTTAGCCGGAGGAAAAACAATGCGGTCGTCAATAACAGTGTTATTCACATACAAAGATTGCGCGATGCTGTTTTGGGTTGAAAAACATGTTATTTTCGAAAAGAGCTGCCCAGATAAGCAAAGGAAAGTGCGAGTGTCTTTGTTGATTTAACGAAACCTCAATCGGTGTTCGATTTGTGTGACATGGAATTTTTCTTGAGAATGCAATAAAATCGGGTTTAAGGACTGTTCTACTTCAGTACCTTTATTTTTGAGGAGTTAAATATACTATTTAATGAGACAAACGTTTAAATTAATGTTTTCACTCGACTTATTCACATAATGAAAACATTAATATTTGTCACTTAAAAAATGTTATTTAATGTGTTTAAAAAGCATTTAAAATATATATTTTTTTATTAACCATATAAATGGAATAGCCTTTTTTAATTATTTATTTATTTATTATTTATTATTAAGTACGTATTTATGTGTTATAATTATATTTAAAAATTTATGAAATATAAAAACAAAAAATAAACTCACCTTGTGAATCGCATGTTGATGGAATTAAGCTGTTCTGTTTCACTTCAATTGATTAAAAACTTTTATTTGATAAAAATGTTTAGCTATTTCCACTGCAGCACTGTACGTTTATATATATTCTTAATTAGTTTACTTTTAAATTTTCTATTAAAGTTCTTTGCTTGATTACTTGTTGCGTTTGAATATTTAAAAGCAGCGGGCTGCTGCGTTTTTTATGCATTCTTCCTCGGTGTTTTTTAGTGCGTTTCTAGACTGGATCTCTTTAAAAAGTTTTACAGCACTGTTTAGTGCATCTTATATATTTATAAAATTAAAATTATTCATTACAATACCTATATGTGCTTTATGGCGCTGTTAAATAGTGCCTTCAAGTAATTTTACAATAAAATGATATGAATCCTACTATGTACTAAATGTTCTTTAAAAATATTTCCGTATATATTCTTGCACGATTCTCGATTGTTCGAGAAATATACTAAAAATGATAGGCAGCTTTTGACTATCACCGGCTGGCCACACTAAGCAGAAAGAAAAACAAGTCGCAAATAGAGGAATTTTATCCATTCTCATATTCATTTTTTATCCTCACACAGTCTAAACACACGCATCTTTGATGCATATATAGACTGGGGATGAAGCCTCAGACCAAGCGGAAATCCTTTCCCTTCAATGCACCACAGCCAGGCGGCGTCATGGAGTTTGGCTTCAACTTCAATGCGAACGGCTTCGGGAATCCGAGTCTTGCGGAGAGCGAGTGCGGCAAGTGGCAGCACAAACGAAAATCCGAGCAACAGGCAACAGCGGTTCTGTAAGGCTATACATACATTCCTTGATTCACATCCAAGTAACTAATCCCGTCACCTTTTAGCCCGCCCAAAATGCTGATTACAGAGGAACGGATCACCCAGCATTTCAGTGGCTTACAGATCTCTGGGGATCCGAAGAACAGTGTGACGGCCTCGGGGGTGGTCAGCAGCAATAACAACAGCGTAGCTGCCGTTACAGGTGGACTGGCCACGGATGATATTCCGTCAACGAGCACTGGAAAGACACATCACCCGAACCCCGCCTACCAAATGGCGGCCATGGAATTGGAACAGAAGCTGCGCAACGCTAATCGCATTGTTATCTGTGATGGCCTGAAGCCAGGAACTGGGCCCGGAGCCACGGGACCGCCCGTTATCCCGCCGGAATGGTTGATCAAGACCATACCACGTCCCTGCACCGCCTTGGTGCCCTGGCAGCCGTCGCCCCTGCAGTTGCCGATGCCAGAGATGGCCAAGATTCCGGCGGTGCCACAAAATCAACATCTGCCAGCGGCGGTATCGATGGTCAGTCCCAGCCAGCAGGAGCTCGACGACTACGACGATGATCTGGAGTTCTTTGAGAACAACAACACGTGCAGTGTGAACCTAAACAAGTCTGATGAGCACATGGACGAGGACCTGTAGCAGCAATAGCCATAAACAACGTAAACCAATTAGCGTGTAAACCGTGTAGTTTTGTATGTCCGTATATTATATCCGTAAGAGCCAGTTGATGATAGCATGCAATGGAATACTCAATGCTCTTTACCTTATTTTGTATTAATATTGAATATAGATAGATGTATGTCATCCAATCCGAAGGGGTTCATCTTGCGAGGTGGCGTGTGTTCTGTCAACTAAATATTTTAGGGGAATTATGCGGCGATCCCATTATCTCCCATTTAAGAGGTATTTTGTTATAACCATATATATATAAATTGCCGTTAAGCAATTGTTGAAGTTTAGTCTTTATTGTTTGTTATCATAGCGAATAACAGTTCGCATGAAATAGTGTGACCTGTCATAATTTCTCAAACCCTCAACGGTTTTTTTTCACCTCTAGGAAAAAGGCTAGATCTGGCCAAAAACTAGCTAAACTGGCAACACTCTTCAAAGCGTATTCAGCATTTTTTATATAAATATTAAACTGAAAATATTTATCACCCGAAAACTATCAATAATAAAGTAGTCTTGATTTCAATATTTTTATAGAATACTAATAAAATATAACATAAATTTAATAAAAATATCTATAAGTACATAAAAATTTACTTTCATAAAATCATTCATTTAGGATTAACCACAAAATGCTTAAATATATATATAAATTCTTTCATATAGATAACGTTGTTAAGTTTATTCACAAACCAAAATTCGCAGATATAGAGATCAAGGTCTTGTAAATGGACCACTTCGCCATGAAGAAACAGGCTAAATTACAATTTCAACTCTTGATTATTCTGTACCTCGACGTGGGCATCTCTAGTTTGCCGCGTTGCTATCGACCCTTACGCGCTCTCAAAGAATCCATAATTTTTGGCGCTTGTTTTTATTACTTAACTGCAATAATGAAGGTAGCTAAAATATTAATCACTCCTGAAAATGTTCCCGTGAACAAAAATATCATTATAAAAATATTTATTTTAATGAAAAATATCGATATATTGATATACTTTCCACATCTCTAGCTTCTGAAAACCCTATAAATACAAGTGCAAGAGCCAGTCGGGAGGAAAAAAATAGTGAGATATTTTCCAACGACGTCCGGAACTCGCCGGATTTTTACAGCTCGCGTACGGAGAAAAATCGCGAGCGGAAGCCACGAAGTTAAATGTTAATTTCGTAATTCTAATTAGTGTGAGTGTGAGTGGGTTCGGCCGAGTGTGCATACGCATAATTATAATTAAAATTTACTACAAGGCGAAGAAAAATTGTAATTCAGAGAACAAAAGCGAGGCGAAGCAGAATTACCACCACAAACGAAAATCTGACAAAAACTAGATACTCGAGAGGAATCGACAAAGTGCAAATTTAGAATTCTTATTACAAGTTCATGGGAAAGTGGCGAAATATACGTGGAGCGTGATAACTGAGCGTTCATCCTCGGCGTTTTTCTTCTTTTCCCATTTTTTTTTTTTGTTGGATGTTGAATGTTGAATGGCAAAACATCACGTTGAAAGACAGAGAGCAGCTGAGTATCCACCTCGCCCTGCTCTCTTTCTCGCTCTTGCTCTCGCTCGCAGGCAGTGGCGTAGCCCTGGGCAGCGGCCCAGTACACGTGGGCCCCCCTTGCGTCGCCGGCGAGCCTCTGAACTTGCCGCGTGGTGAGTTTTGCCGGGCAAGCGAGGTAGCTATCTTTCGGCTCTCGGTCTGCCTGCTCATTCGTCGTCAATCTCCGTCTGCCTGCTCATTCGTAGTCCAACAGCCGTCGCGTCGTGGGAGTGTGCGTCGCGTGTTGTGCGTCCCTGTGTGCGCTGGTTTGTGCGTGTGTTTGTGCGCTGGCCATTCAATTTGTGTGAAGTAATAAGCGTAATTAGTTTGTTTCTGTTTCTGCTTCTGCCGCGAACTGCAATGAATAGTGCATGGAAAACGACACTAAACGCGTGATTTTGTGATTTTGCAGTTTTGAACCTGGCCGATAGAGCGATTCCGTCGAGTGGAACCGAACCGAAGAAAAAAGAAGGGAATCGCACACAAACATTCAGAGGCAGCGATGTCCACCGCCGTTGAAACGGGGTCGTCGCCTGCCAAGAGCAACAACAACAATAATAATAATAGCGGCAGCAACAGCAGCGGCAATGGCAATCCCAGTCCAAATACAAAAGGCGTGCAACGGCGTCAACTGGTGAGTACTGCTCCTAACCCAGCTCTTACTCCCCTACTCCTCCCTCTGCCAATTATCCATTACCCCCTCTGTGGCTTCTACACTATCAATAACCGATAAAGCAACCTCTGCAGCTACAGTGAAACCTATTTAAGTTTAACCTTGTGAAATGTGTAATCACCTCAAGAAATTACGTGATTTTGGCCAGAGATTTTAATTTCAAAAACAAAATGTACGATTTCCGTTTTCCTTTGCTTGGACCTTTTTGCCTGGGTAGTTCAGGGTAGTTTTTATTGTTCGGCTCCGATCTAAAGGCTTAAAGTTTTAGTTTCCTACCAATTGTTATACTTAAATTGTATTTAAACAGTTAAGAATTACATTTCCCGTGACCGATAAACCGGCGTCTGTAGGGAGTTCACCTGTCACCATGATAGATAAGTTGGCCGAGCCCTATTTGTTGATGATGATCGGTAGGTGAGGAGAGCGACGCGGCAAGATAATAGTAAATGCTTGTGGAAGCGAACGTAAAACTCATCGTTAATCGGTGGAAATAATAAATGCATGCTCACTCGTCTGCCTCACCGCCGCCGCCCTCGCCCTGTCCCCTGGCTCTTCCGCCTCGTACTTTTTGAGCCAGTTGAGCATTGGAGCTCAACTGAGGCCGCATGACCGAAAGCAATGAGCTTTATTTGCCATATTCGCTGTTTGTTATTCTCTTCTTCTCGCCGCCGTTGTTATTGCCATTGTTGTTGTCTGCCTCGCATTTCGTTTTCAATTTGGCTTTGGTATGTGTGCGCGGGTGCCGTGTGTGCGTGTGCTGCTGTGGTGTGTTTCTGCTTCGGTTTCTATTCCGTATCGTCGTAGATAACAGGGCATTGTGTTGCCGTTGTTGTTGCCCAACATATATTTACATACGAAGAGACCAAGAGCGAGAGAATGAGAGTAATGCTGACGTTGACACTGCTCTAGTACAGTGATACTCGAGGTGGGCGTAGGCGGAGGGGGGTCGTTCGGTCGGTCGGACGCTGCCTCACTGATTTCTCATATCTTTGGCCAACTCGCAAAGTTCACGTTCACATTTCTGTTGGCTGCGCATTTGATTAGCACCGAAAATTGGATCAGCAGCTGTTGGCGCTCGTCGCTTTCCGTTCCGTTGCCGCTGCGTTCGCTTAATGATAATTGGAAGATGGTAATGACGATGGTGGCGATGAATTCCCGCCCGGCACTTGTCGCCGGAATCCTGTTTTCCTTCCTCTTGTTATACGATGACTATACCCTGTAAGTGTAGGGTATTTCTATAAACGTATCTAAGAGAGTGTATCTTCTTGTATTGCCGTGACCTTGTTTAGTTTCTTTTTTTGTGTTACCAATAAGGGGTAATTTTATGTATTATTATTTTATTGTAATAACAAATTAAATTTGTAAATTAAAATGTTTTAATCCAGAGATGATGTATTATTTATTTTCTATTTTATGAAAGCTGTTTGTATCTGATAGATTCCCCTTCTCTTTTTGTATTATCAAATAGCTTTTAATCCACAATCTGAGCAATTTGAAACCCTTGAGTTAATACGACGCTGGAAAGTAGCAAATAAATCGCAATGCAGGGTATCTAATAGCCAGTCTCACAATCATATCTTTCTGTTTATCTATGCATATCGTCGGAGAAGGGGGGCAAAGAAGAGCGCCAAAGAGCGAGAGCCCATTAAAAATGTATGGAATAGTCGAATGGAGAACTCTCATTACGATGACTAACCCAACACGGCTCAAAGATTACTGGTGAAGCCGATGGGAGGAGAAGTGAGGCAGTAGCACCGAGCACATGGTAGATAAGGGTCTTTGCAATTAGCACCTTAAATAGAATACATTAGGTGGCCCAGGTGGCCAATTGACAGAATGTGGGATTTGGGGGGTGGTAGTGGGGCGAAGGTGACGCCACCACCGCAAACTAACAACAATATGAAAACCACTTGGCTGGATTTGGATTTTCGGTGTTTTTTTTTCCTGTCTTACACGCAACTTTTTACAGTCAAACCTCCATAATAAGGGATCATTAAGTATACGCTATTATGAGTATTATTATTATTTATTATTTTAAAAATTCAGTCGAGATTGACCTGAAGCTAGTCCGATTATAATCCTTTAGTTTTTGTTTAATTTAAGCAAAATTCCACTTAGCGTGCAACAACTGTATGTGGTTTAGGCTTGTTGTTGCTTCCTCTCTCTGCTTCATCATCATCTACTTCTACCTGCCGATTGTTAATCGACGAGACACCAAAACAAGCTTTCCAGCCAACAACAACAACAACAACAGCAGCAGCACCAAGCAGCGTGGCCACAATGAAAAGTCGGTAAAAAAAAAAATCGGTTTAGAACATGCCAAACAAGTTTCAACATTTCTGTGGGGCAAGCCGCTTTAAAAGGATATAGCAGCACGCACACTCGCACTGATGCAGATACAGATACAGATACAGATACGGATATGGGGGATACAAGCAAGCCAACCAACACAAGCACAAACGAGGGCAGACCGCGCATCCATGTTTATAGATTTTTCGTTGCACCGCCGGCGGACAACCCCCACCTCCCCCAATTTGCGCCACCACTGGCAGGCAGCGTCCAAAATAAACTCAAAGCAGGAGACATAATAATGCACCGTATTTGTTGTCTCTCACACCCCCCGCCTCCTTGGAGCAACAGTCTCTCTCAATCTGGCAATCTCTCAGTTCGCCATCTCAAGTTCTCAGCTTCGCTTCTCTGCCGGCGCAATGCACCACCACCGATGCAAAAGCCAGAAACGAAAAAATCAGCGAAAACAAAACGGTCCTTCATATGCAAAGTGCATGCGCACTGAAGGGAGACGGCGATAGAACCAGTGGTGGGGAGAAAGAGAAGAGCCGCCCGTCGTGGACAACTTGATTCCCGTTGCCCTTTGCCAACCAGTGTTGTCCGCTTAAAGCCAAATTAAGCCTACATATTTTTTGGTTATGTTAAGAAGATTTACTAGTAATTTGATTTGAAAAAAATGTATTCTTCAAAAATAATATTAATTAATATAAGAATTTTAATTTGGTTGCAGATATTTGCAGTTAAAGAAACTTAATCTTGGTTAATGTATTTTTAGAATATTTTAATAGCAATGTATACGACATATTTAGATTTTCTATTAACTCAGATTAGAATTCATATTACGCTTTAGGCTAGTCTCAGTGATAACGAATATATGGTCTGGGCTATCCATTTGACAATTTTCCTGTCAGTAAAGAGACTTAGCTCTTTTGAAGTAAACACGAGTTGTTTGCTGTGATAGTTTATTAATGACAAGCTTATATAGTCAAGATAACTCGATGAAAAATCTTAACCCGAACACAACACACTCTTTTCTTAAAACTAAGAAAATTTAAACCCCAACGAAAATGGCTGAAACGTCATTACTGTTGCCAAGTGATAAAAGCCGAGGAAACTGCTAGAAACCATGAAATCCGAATCAGATGAGGAAGCGAAAAGCTTTCGGCCTCAAATCATCACCAGCGTTCTATAGATTTGTCAGAAGCATTTTACAATATCAAAACAAAAACAAACAACGAGCCTAAAAGCTGAAGTATTACGCATTATTCGAACATTTCTTCGGGTAATATATTAAAAATCCATTATATTTTGACGTAATTTTTTGTTTTGCATAGAAAGCGAACGCACATAATAAAAGCGAACGCGCGAATAAAATTAGTGAAGTAAAAAAAGTGAGCTTAGCATGTTGCTTAAATAGATTTCTGTTTGCTTGCTCTCTCATTTAGTGGCACTCACTTAGTTTGTTTGGCTCTTAATCTGTGCTCTCTCTTCACCTCTCTCTCTCTCTCTCTCTGTTTTAACCGATAGTGAACTTCCAGTAGCACAAGATTTACATGATTTTAGGCTACTAGGTATTTAATCAATCAATCGGAAATAATTAATTAATAAGTTCGGTGCAAGTTTCGGGTTAAGTTTAAAATGCACAATTCGAAACAGCTATCACTAATTATTATAATATTACAGAAGGCTTAAATATATCGAAAATAAGTATTTATTATACATCACTCAAAAAAGGATTTACAATGTTTTCGTGATTATATCTTTTATATTTTTTGCGTCACTGAAGAAAAAAAACCATTGCATTATATTAATAAAAAGTACCCATCTCTAACGATGAGCAAATGAAAACGAAATGACAAAGGCGAGAGAGCGTTCCATAAGCGATGAGAGAAAGTGAAGCCGAGAGCGGGAGAGTATCTAAATGACTGTGGTAAATAGAGAAACATGTGAATCACAGCGCTGCCGGCAGAGACGTCGGCAGAGGCAGAGGCAGCGCCCTCTGTTGAAGCGGTGTATTTTTAGGCATTTATCACTCTCCGCTCACTGCTGCTCTCTCCGTTCTCCGTATCCGACTCAGTGTTGCCAATTTAGCTATCTCTCCTCTCCGCAATCCGCCACACACTCAATATCCGGCCTTCCCGGCTCGGTTTCCTTACGGGCTCAATTAAAGCTTTCTCCTCTCCTTATCACCTTTTGCAGCGAGAGCGGAAGCAACGCAAGCTTTACCTGGATGAATGGTCGCTGGGCGATGATGACGGCGAGGGAACGCGAGGCTTCAGTGTCGCCGAGAAGCTCGAATCCTCCAAGTTCGCACAGGCGGGAATGGTGCGGGAGATGCGGGGCAGCGATCTCACCGTGGCGTAAGTACTTGGCAGCTTTTCGTGCGCTAATTTCGGCTAATTACGGCTGCTTAATTGGTGAAAAACCGATGAGAAAGCTGAAATAATTTACCTTTTTCCTCGCACATCTGCTCCAACAGATTCCTGCAGCAGCACGGCTTCAACATACCTCTGCTGTTCCGGGACAAGGCCGGCCTGGGCCTGCGTATGCCCGATCCGAATGAGTTCACAGTGAACGACGTACGGCTGTGTGTGGGATCCCGGCGACTGCTCGACGTGATGGACGTAAACACGCAGAAGAACCTGCAGATGACGATGAAGGAGTGGCAGCAGTACTACGACAGTCCGCAGAAGGATCGGCTGCTCAACGTGATCTCGCTGGAGTTCTCGCACACCCGCCTGGACAGGTTTGTCCAGAGCCCAGAGATCGTGCGCCAGATTGACTGGGTGGACGTGGTATGGCCAAAGCAGCTTAAGGACGCCCAGCGGGAGGGCACCAACCTGCTGGGCGGCATGATGTACCCCAAGGTGCAGAAGTACTGCCTGATGTCGGTGCAGAACTGCTACACGGACTTCCACATCGACTTTGGCGGCACTTCGGTGTGGTATCACATCCTGCGTGGCAGCAAGGTCTTCTGGCTGATCCCGCCCACGGATCGCAACCTGCAGCTGTACGAGAAGTGGGTTCTATCGGGCAAGCAGGCGGATGTCTTCTTCGGCGATACTGTGGAGAAGTGTGCCCGCGTTTATCTCACCGCCGGGAACACCTTCTTCATACCCACCGGATGGATTCATGCTGTCTACACGCCCACTCAGTCGCTCGTCTTTGGCGGGAATTTCCTGCACTCCTTCGGGATTGTTAAGCAACTGAAGACGGCCAGTGTCGAGGACAGCACGAAGGTGCCGCAGAAGTTCCGCTATCCCTTCTTCACCGAGATGCTCTGGTACGTCCTCGCTCGCTACGTTCACACGCTGCTGGGACACTCGCACCTGAACGGCGAGCCTTCGCTGAGTGAGGAGGAAATGGCTGCTCGTCCGCACACCCACCTTACGCATCACGAGCTCTTTGGCCTCAAGGAGATCGTGATGTATCTGTACGACTTGCCGCCGCAGAAGAAAAATGTGCCCAGCTTGGTCCTGGATCCCGTAGCTCTAATCAAAGATGTTCGGTCGCTGGTGGAGCGGCACTGCAAGGATCAGCAAGATCTCGCCATCACCGGCATCTCCGTGCTGAAAGCCCCGTCCGGTTCGCATCCGCCCTTCCTGCTGTACGATCGCACCCGTGTCAAGCAGGAAATCAAGCAGGAGATCGCGCGAAAGAACGCCGAGGTGATACGCGAGCAGCAGCAGCTGGAGGCTGGCAGGGCGCGGGAGGCCGAATCGGATGCATCGCAGTCGACGGGAGCGGGATCGGTCATCGGTATGGGTGCGGGCATCGAGTACAGCAATGGAGTGATGAAGAAGGAACAGCAGCTGGAAAACGGAACTGCGTCATCAGTGGTCGTAGGCAATGGATCGCAGCCAGGTGGGTTTTGTGGTCTAACCTCATCAGGAAGCCAAATCTAAACTTTATTTTGTATATTGCAGAGGCCACGTTTGTTCTCCCCACGGACACTCTCAAGTATCGCCCTCCCAAGAAGATGCATTTGGCCAATGCCGTGGCAGCTGCCGCCAGTAGCAGCAACAACAGTATTGGTGGCAGCAGTGGAGGATCCGTTGGGGGACTGGGCGGCGGCTCTGCCGCTGTGGGAAGCAGCCATAGTCCGACCAGCGGGACAGGGGTGTCACCTGCAGCAGCTACAGGCAGCGGAGCCATCAGTGTGATTGCCACTTGCTCCAGCTTCAGTGATGGCGGTGGGGCAGCCAGCCTGGATAACTGCCCATCTCCGGGAGAGGGTGGGGCCAAGCTATCGCCCAATCTCACCGGCACTGGCCAACCTCGCAGGCGCAGAACGCGCTGTAAGAACTGCGCCGCCTGCCAACGCTCCGATTGCGGTACCTGTCCGTTTTGCATGGACATGGTCAAGTTCGGGGGCCCGGGACGGGCCAAGCAGACTTGCATGATGCGCCAATGCCTGTCGCCCATGCTCCCGGTCACGGCTCAGTGCGTTTACTGTCATCTGGACGGTTGGCGACAGACGCCAGTGTCGCCGCAGACCAAGCAGTTGGCCACCATCGATGGGCCATCGGCACTGATGGAGTGCTCCGTTTGCTACGAGATCGCGCATCCGGACTGTGCTCTGTCTCAGCTAGACGGCACTGAGGACGCGGCGGATGCCAAGGGTATTGTGAATGAGGATCTGCCCAACAGCTGGGAGTGTCCCAGTTGCTGCCGCTCCGGCAAGAACTATGACTACAAGGTAGGCACTACTATTGGGTTTCGTTAAGTCAAATAACTAATCTATTTTGTCTTCGACAGCCTCGTCACTTCCGGGCCCGTCAGAAGTCCTCCGAGGTGCGCCGTGTTTCCGTCTCTCATGGTCCTGGAGGATTGGGTGAAGGTGGTCACCAGGAGGGAACGCCTCTGCTACCGCCTCCGGTGGGGCAGTACAATGACTTTGTCTTCACCAGCGAGTCGGAAATGGAGTCGGCGGGGACAGCGGCTAGCGGCCATATGACGCACTGGAAGCACGGCATGAAGCGCCACCACCAGCTGGAGGTGAAAACGGAACGCAACAACAGCTGTGACACTCCATCGCCGGGAATCTCACCGAATGCCGCAGGCGGCGGCGAGTCCAAAGGAGGAAAGCGGCGCAAGAGCGACGACGGCACAAGCGTCAGCAGCAGTATGCACGAGAGCAACGATGCCCCGTGCAACTCCTCGGTAGATGGCGGAGGAGCTGGTGGAGCTGCCAATGCTAATGCATCCAACAATCAGTGGAGCGGCAGCAGCGGAGGCGGTGGTGGTTCGCGCAAGAAGAACTCGATACGCTCCCAGCTCGCCCAGCAGATGTTGAACTCGTCGTCGCGCGTGCTCAAAAAGCCGCAGTACGTGGTGCGACCAGCGGGTGGAGGGTCCGGCTCTGTTTCAGCCAGTGGCAATGGCGGAGGATCGGGCGGCGGATCCGGCACGAATGGAATGAGCAATGGAGGCAACCAAAGCGGTGCCAACTCCAGTGGCAATGGAGAGCGCACCACCAACAACGGGGGCTTCAGCGGCGCGAACAACGGTCTGGGAAATCAGCATCATAGCTCTGGCCAGAATCTGGCACTGGATCCCACCGTGTTGAAGATTATCTTCCGCTACCTGCCCCAGGACACGCTGGTCACATGCTGCTCGGTATGCAAAGTGTGGTCAAACGCGGCCGTCGATCCCGATCTGTGGAAGAATATGAACTGCTCCGAGCACAAGATGTCTGCGTCGCTCCTCACCGCGATTGTGCGCCGCCAGCCAGAGCATTTAATCTTGGACTGGACGCAGATTGCCAAGCGGCAACTGGCCTGGCTGGTGGCCCGCCTGCCGGCGCTCAAGAATCTCTCGCTGCAGAACTGCCCCATCCAGGCGGTGTTGGCGCTGCACACCTGCCTCTGTCCGCCGCTACAGACGTTGGATCTGAGCTTCGTGAGGGGATTGAACGATGCCGCCGTAAGGGACATTCTGTCGCCGCCAAAAGACTCGCGGCCGGGACTGAGCGACTCGAAGACCCGGCTGAGGGATCTCAAGGTGCTGAAGCTAGCGGGAACGGATATATCCGATGTGGCTGTGCGCTACATTACCCAAAGCTTGCCGCACCTGCGACACTTGGATCTGTCCTCCTGCCAGCGGATCACGGATGCGGGCGTGGCACAAATTGGCACCTCAACCACGGCCATTGCCCGACTCACGGAGCTCAATCTTAGCGCCTGCCGGCTGGTGTCGGAGAACGCTCTGGAGCACCTGGCCAAGTGCGAGGGCCTCATATGGCTGGACCTGCGCCACGTGCCCCAAGTGAGCACCCAGTCGGTTATCCGCTTCGCAAGCAACTCCAAGCACGATCTCTGCGTCAGGGACATCAAGTTGGTGGAGCGCAGGCGCCGCACCTCGACGACAATGGCCAGGAGCTGGCACCACGACTGAGCAACTGACAGGCGAAGGAGGGGAGGAGGCCCTTTTAATGTTAATCTTACGTATTAGGACAGGATAACTCTTTTTAAGACCCCATCCTCGAATCTAAGACCCACGATTCCGCGCCCGATTGCAAGCCAAAGAGCGTCGTCGTCGAGCCCATTGCATTGCCGGAGGTTGCTCATGATCCAACTATATAAGGTGGCTCTCATCGCTAAGGACAGTATTTTCAGCAGCGCTTGTCTCTGAAAACGTTTATCATCCTCAACAAAGCTGATGAGAACCACCTTGTATATTTTTGTTATAGATTAGCTGCTGGCCTTGTCCGCTTTCCGTTAATTACTGGTCAATAAGTGGTGCTTGGATTATCCTGCAACCTGGTTTTCAATGCCTGATGGTCATTAATAGATTAGGCATACTTTCACTTTCTTCAGTGATTGTCCCAAACAACGCAAATTTCATAAAATGTGATGATTCATATTTGTGTAAGATTGTAATTTTCTTTTTACAAGAAATGATCTTGCCATACTTGACTCTTTCAAAAGTGCAAATAATATTATTAATGGTTTCAAATTCAATTTTTTTAGTATAATTAGAATTTTACATTTTTTCTGTATACATTCAGTTTTTTCTGACCAAATCCTCCACTCGTTTCGAGGCAGTGCAAAGGGCTGAGCTTCGGTTTTGCCGAAGGTACATAGCTGGTAGTATCTGCTCCGTTTTTTCAAGGTAACGCCCAAACCCACAATACACTCGGACCTAGCGTAGTGATTAAGATTAGCATTCCCGCGACGATAGTAGTTACATTTAATCAGTGTCATATATGTAAGTAAGCTGGCGGAGATGGAGGGAGAGCCGCACTAGGTGCACACAACCCAACCACATCCAGCTTAAGTAGATTCAGCTCGCAGCACAGCATCCGAGGATCACAGGCGCAAGAGCGGTGCGTTTCGGAAGTATAAGAGCCTTTTGGCAACCCATTAAAATTCCACACAAATTTGGCCTTACTCTCGATGCAATTTAAGCTAGAAACGTTGCAGCACCTTCGTTGCGCCCTACAGTTCCGACTCGCACTGCCGCAGCGCTAGCACCGCACACATAGAGTCGATAAGTCAGCCGAACCCATCCCATCCCACATCCTCCGCTCCAGTAGCAGTTAAAAATAGTGATAACGTGGCTAAAATAAATATACATTTAAATGAGAGTGTGTAAGGATTATGCAAATGAACGCATAAATATATATTAATGTTTTACAGAATTACAACATTGCAAAATATAGTATAATGTTTCAAGAACACCTCTAGTATTTTGCGGATTTGTATTCGGGTTCATCGCCGCCTCCGCCGCTGCTACCACCGCCACCACCTCCATCCTTGGGCAGCTTCCTCTTTTGGATGATGGTCTGGAAAAAAGTGGAAATTGAACCCTGACCTGATGGAATCAATAAATCAAATTGCTCACCTGAATCTTCTGCCACTCTCTGTCCAGCTCGGCCTTCTCGTTCTTCTCCGTCTTGTTCTTGCGCGTCTTCCGGCCGTCCTGCATCTTGACGCCGTACTGGAAGGCGGCTTTGGGCAGGGCCTCCTTGGTGCTCATGTAATCGGAGTACTCCTCCTGCGTATCAAAGTCCCAGCGCCCAATTGGTCCCTTCTTGTTACCCAGATCCATCTTGGTGTAGTCAACCTCGTCATCCGAGTCGTCGATGGCGTCGTTCATCTCCTCCAGACCCGGATAACATTCGGCGTAACCCTCGGGTTCGTTGGCAAAGCGCGAGGCCATTGCCTTGGATATTTTCGGTGGCGGTGGTATACTGGTAACTATGGGTTCCTCTGCGGCCTCGGGAGGACCGTCGCCAAAGTAGGAGGCAGAGGCGGGCTTTCCAGTGTCCTGGCGGTTACGATCTCCTCGCGAGGCTGTTGGCTGATAGTCCCCAATATCGTCGTAGATGTTATCACCCAGGGGAACTGCTTTTACGCCCTTATTGCTAGACGAGGTAGTAATGCTACCGACGCCTCCACCACTGCTGGTCGGTCCCCGGGCATTCTCCATCTCCTTGTCGTAGAAGAGCGGCTTGTCCTTGTCGCGCTTCTTGTTCTTCTTGTTGCGACCACCGGCTCGTAAGTAGCTCAGGATCTGGGATAGTTTGTTGATGACAATATCGTTGGTGGTTAGCGTTGCCACGTCCTCCCGCGCCACTGGCACCTCGAATTTGGAGCGCTTCAGTGTCGTTGGGATGTCCGATTCGCCCAGCTCGTCATCCAGATCGATAACGTAGGCCATGCGCCCGGGCGCAAAGAGCTCATTGCGGGGCACCTCCTTCGATCGGCGTGCTTGGATCAGGTTGTATATGTTGCGGGCCAGGGCTCCGTTGATCGCATTTATGTCCTCCGACTCACGGCGCTCTGCTTCCAGCTGCTCGGCTGCAGCCGCTGCCTCAGCCAGCTTCTCCCTGGCCACGGCGGCGGCTATCTCCTCCTCCTCGGCCTCTTTCGAGTGCAGCTCCGAGCGCACCTTCTGCAGCAGGGCGTAATCGAGACCCTTCACCAAATGCGTGTGCTGGATGTCACCGCCCAAGAACTTTGATTCCTGGATGATTCGTCGGCGGCGTTCGGCAGCGTCTATTCCAGACTTCATGTCCGGAGCCACGGCTCGGTAGGCGTTCGTGCTACTACCGTGTCCCGGAGTGCTTACGTTCACGTAATCCGGATTGGCGCCATCTCGACGCTCGCGCGCTCTGTCCCTGTACTTCTCGGAGAGCTCCTGCAGCTTCACGTCCTCCTGCTTCTTCAGCGCAGCATAGAAGTTCTTCTTTTTCCGCCGCAGGTCGTTCCGCTCGCTGCTGCTCTGGCCCTTCTTTTTGTCGCCACTAGATCCTGCCGAGGCAGGAGCAGAAGGTGTGGCAAACGTCGCAGTGGCCAGAGATCCGCCGCCGGAAGTGCTGCTCGTGCCAGAGCCAGGCGGCGGTGCACGGGGCGTGGCCAGTAGCTTGCGGAAGTCATCATTGGTCAGACGCACTGATGGCGGCGCTTCCAAGTGGGCGTCCGACATGGCAGGGCAGCTTCAAAAATTATTTTTGAAAAGAAAATTCTATATTTACAAATTCAGCTTCTTCTTCTTCTTGTTAGTGGTGGTTAACTTGTGCTATCGATAGTTGCCACTGCTATCGCTGTCAGTGCTGGCAGTCCAGCTAATTTTTCTCTAATAATAGCTATTTTGTCTGTTCTTCCTTCTAATTTTCTGCGCCTGGTGCCTAAATCGGGTATGTGATTAGTTTGCACTGCACATCTCAAGATTTAAGCTTTGTTTTGCAAATAAGACACAATTTTGTCCCAATACAGAAAAATAGCAATACGAGCACTACAGACTTCAAATGAGATGCATTTTTGTCCCAACAGTTAAATATAGCTAGATGAGTATCACTGGTAGCAAGTTAAATCGCAAGCAATTGGTCCGTTTCCCGACTTGGGGTAACAGGCGAACAGAAAGCAACAGAAAGCGACGGAGATCTGTTATAAACTGTTATAAAATTCTTGGCTGCATTCGACCAATCGGAGTTTCAAACCTGGAAGTAAGTGCAGACCTCAACCACCATACATTACAACTTGTCGTTATTTTGAATTTGAATTCAAATTTGACGGTTAAATTAATGCATATCCCTTTTCTAATGTTGTTGTAAAAATGGATGTTGTTTCTGCGACAACATTCCTACAACAACAACACCATTCCTATAAAATTTCCTGAAAATCTACGAGCAAATGGCCCGATTCCCGATTTGGGGTAACAGGCGAACAGAAAGCAGCAGAGAGCGACGGAGATCTGTTATAAACTGTTATAAAATTCTTGGCTGCATTCGATCGTTCGGAGTTTCGAACCTGCTTTAATACCTGGTCTAAAAGTTAGTGCAGACTCCAACCACATATGAGTCCAATTTATGGAATATACCCGCTGATCGTAGAATATAGCTAAGAATGGACGGAAAAGAGCTAAATCGCCAGCAGTAGCCGGCAAACCGGTGATAACCATATGATCGGCTTATTGTTTATTGTTTTTATTAAAAATGCTGGATTTTCTGAAAGAGCTGCCCAAAGTGGAGTTGCACGCCCACCTCAACGGCTCCCTGGGTATCGACAGCTTACGTGATCTTGCCGAGTGGCTGTACGGATCCGCCTCTGAAGAGTTTTCCCAACTGTGCGCGCGTTTCATCCGATTCGACGGGGATTCGGATTTGGATGCCTGCTTTGAGAAGTTTGCATTTGTCCACGAGCTGACATCCACGGCGGAGGGTCTGCGATATGCCACTGAGCTGGTGGTTCGGGATTTCGCACGCGACAACGTGCAGTACCTGGAGCTGAGGACTACTCCCAAGGCGAATGCAAACTACTCTCGCAGGGAGTACCTTCAGCACGTGCTCGATGCGATCGGGGAAGCAAGGAAAATGTATCCCGATATCCTGGTCAAGCTACTGCCCTCCATAAATCGTGCCGAACCCGTTGCCGTGGCGGAGGAAACCGTAACCCTTGCTCTGGAGCTTGCACAGTCCCATCCGGATTTGATCTTGGGCATCGATCTTAGCGGTAATCCTGGCAAGGGCAGGTTCTCGGACTTTGCTCCGATACTGTCCTTGGCCCGGGAGAAGGGATTAAAGCTGGTTCTTCACTGCGCGGAGATCGAGAATCCAGCGGAAGTCATGGAAATGCTGAACTTTGGAATGTCGCGCTGCGGCCATGGAACTTTCCTAACCCCAGAGGACATAGCACTACTGAAGAGCCGAAATGTAGCCATCGAATGCTGCCTCACGAGTAATGTGAAGTCGGGCACCGTGCCCAGTTTGGAGGAGCATCACCTTAAGCGGCTCATGGAGGCGGATGCTCCCAAGGTGATTTGCACGGACGACAGTGGTGTTTTTAATACAACATTAACGCAGGAGTTTCTGCTGGCTACGGAGACGTTTGGATTGACCCGTGATCAGTGTGTTGCCCTGACCTTGGAGGCAGTGCAACATTCCTTTGCCAGCGTTGAAGAGCAACAGGAGATGGCGGCCAAGGTGAACTCCTATGTGGCTAGCTTGCGGAAATAAAGAACTATGAGGGAACGGATTTGGAAACCGATTCTACAGAGATGATTAAAGTAATCTTTACTTCCTCAGGGATATACACTTTATGATTTTTGTTTAGATTTGATATATTTTCCAAGAATTTGTAATTAAGAACTAAAAGTGTAAATAAGTGAAATGTATTGTTATTTAATAATAAATGTTTTGTAGACAAACTTTACTCTTCTTCCTTCCTTCCTCAAAAACACAAGAGTGCAGTTCCGTTTTTAATATCATTCTTTTTATTCAATATGTAGAAGTATTTAGTTACAAGTTTTGTTCATTAGTTATGTTCATCATCCTTCGTACGTACATATGTGGGTAATAAGTTGTTATGCGTTTCTCTGTTAAATATCATTCATAATTGAAATGAAGTTCATTCATTATATATCCTTTTCTGCACTGCTCAGCTCTGTTCTGCTCTTTCCATGTGGCATAGTTGGGGGTGTAGGTGTAGACGAGGAGGCGTTCAAAATACAATGGAGTTCAAGCATTGGTCAAGAGCGGGCTCCCTTCACTGCCCCAAAAGCGAAGTGAACGATCAAATATAACAAGGATCAAGTCCTTTGGATTTTAAAGATACAAAATTTCCCAAGTCGGAAGTATACAAACTATTTAAAGAAATTTGTTTGCCGAATGACCATCCACTTCCACTCACCTAAACGGACAGATTTTCGGTTAAAGAGGTTTTCGCCTGCTTGTGTGAAATTCCCTATATACAGTTTAACTATTCTTGTATACTTTTAGTTTGGTTTCTTGGTATTATTGCTGCTTTTCTACATGAACCGCGTGCGGCAGCTCAGCTTTGGTGTCGTCATGCTACAAGGAGCGACCAACTTAGGAGTTTATGGTGTCGAGTTATGTCGAATGGAAATATTACTACCTGAGCTTGGAGAGCCCAAGTACAAATCTATATACTACATATATATATATATATATATTTATATAAAGGTTTACATTTCTACAATTTGGAAAAATTCTACTAGTTGAAAATGGTATGGTATGGATCTTGCTGTTTTTTTCTCGATTTGGTATTTGGTTTCTCATTCGGGCAATAGGTTTTAGGTTTTTTTTTGGTTTAAGGTTTTAATCCTGTCATTAAGTATGTATAATTTTGTTAAAATTTACGGGCCTGGTAAAAGTTTAGCTTGCCAAGGCTGATAAAAAAATATTTCTTTACTGATTTACTTACTGGCTGCTCATTATAAAAGTTGATCATTTCTTGGGTATACATATCATCGTCATATATAGGACAGCTAGCCTGTTCGTATATAAAAAATGCGCCGTATAAAATGCCTCGAACTTGCGCTCACTTTGGTTGTGCCATTTATGTTTGTAGTATTTTATTTGTTTAGGTCTTGGAAGGGGCTATAGGTTATTGGTAAGTGTATATTATTTATCTATATATTTTTTATCATTTATCTTCAATGTAATGCTATGTATGCCTCGCTAATTGCATGCCGTATAATATCAATTTTGATTTCAGATTTGTTGTCATCGCAGCCTTCCATTTATTGAAGCCAATTTGTTGAAACTTGTTGAAGTTGAAGTTGAACTTGGGGATTGGAATTGGAATTGTTGGTCTATATGTTTGGGAATGAAAAGGAAATAAATAAGGCAACCAATGTCCATGTGCCAATCGGAATCGGTCGAATTGAGAAATAAAACGTTTGTGCTTTTTGCTACATAATAAACTTGATTTTTATTTTTGTTCACAAAGAAATTAGCATTAATCGTATCCTGTATAATCATAATAATAATAATAATAATAATAAACATAAGAGTCTAATGCATAGTTTAAATCAAATGCTCGAATGCAATGCTGTCCAAATGTTTAGTCATATAACTTGTGCCAATTGCTTGCCGTTTACAAAAAACTAAGGGTTTCAATCGGTTTCTGATTCGGTTTTCTTTTTCATTTTCTGTTTCGGTTTTTCCTTTTCTGGTGTATGTGTGTGTGTTTGTGTGTCTGAGTGTAACTACAAAATATTCTCGTAATTAATTTACTGTATAGTTATATTTATATGTATGTATATGCTTTAATATATATATAATTTATAGTTTTACTTGACGCCAGCTCTAGCATTTGCCATGCCCTTAAATTTGCAGCCTTCCATCGTCGGGTTAGCCCTCGTTCTTTTTACAACAAATTACAAATGGTTTATTTAGTGTATGGTTTTTAGCTATGTCCTTAGCTTAGTTTACAGGGTTCTTTCATCGCTCATCGCTCACCGTTCGGCTTTCGAAAAAATTTTACAAATTTCTGCTTCTGCGCGGTATGTATAATATTTACTTTAAATATTTTGGTTACTTTAGGCCCTTCTCGGAGGGGGCATTAATTTGTTTGTTTTGTTTGTTGTTTTTTTTTTTACAATTTAGTTGGCGAAGGAAATCAAATCTCAATGTTTTTTCTTTTGTTTTTCAGCTTTTCGCTTCGCCCAACGTTACAAGTTTACATTTGTGTGTGTGTGTGGAGTTTACATTTGTTGTTTACAATTGTGGTTGTTATTTTTTATTTCTTTGCTTCTTTTATGCTGGGATTCGCTTTAGTTTTTAATTGTTTATATAACTTGATCCTTAAAACCAAGTGTTTTACATGCGTGCAAAAAATTGTTACGGTAAAAACTGGGCGCGTGTAGAAGACGCCAGCTTACGTGTAAATTTCACTGTTTACATATACATGTTCATTAAAAACGTCAAGTTCAAAACTAAGTGTAGTACATATTCTCTATTCGCGTGTATATATATATAATTATATATATATTTATGTTTAAATATTTATAGGGATTCTACAGCTAAGCAGCTCGCTGTGTGTGTGTGTGTTTGTGTTGTGTGTGAGAGTGTGTGGGTGTTCTGTGTCCTGTGTATCTTACACCGTCATATGTACACGGCGTGTAGCAAATGTCAACACATTCGTTTGTTTCTTTAGTCTACAGAAAGCATCTCTACTTGCATTGTTCATTCCGTATCGAACGTATCGAGAGAATCCTAAATACAATGTTCAACTATGGATTATTTAAATTAAAATTATCAGTGCATTGCGCTCTAGAGACAGGCAGTTGACAAGTTAATAACTAATAATAAAGGAAATACCAAACAAATAATACCGAGCCCTGCTTGCGCGCCGTTCGCTTGAAATGCGCTCACTTTAACTACAACTGGATGATGCCGGGATAATGGATAATGGATAATGAATAATGGATGATCGATAATGGATAATGCATAATGGCTGATGATCGGATGGGGGAAATGTACAGAAAATTACAAATGTTCAATGACTGGTATCCTTTGCTTGCTTGTTATATACAAAACACGACAACGACAACGACAATGACGACGACGACGACAACGACAACAACACGACAACGAAATTGTGTGTACAAAAATATGCATAAATACACTTTACATTGGATATTCCAAAAATTGTGTGTTTTACATATGGATCTTTCTCTCAGTGTGTGTGTGTGTGTGTTTCGACGAAACCGACAAAAAGGTCTAAATTCGTTTTTCTTACCACCATCTCTCTTCTTTCTCGTTTCATTTTCAGTATTTCAGTATTTTTCAGTATTTTTTAGTATTTGGAATAAGGCGTCGCGAAGTAGTCTAAAATGTATATCAAAAAATGTACAAAATTCTTCGGATATTTGTTACTTTTTACAATGTTCGCTTCGTATGTATACACATTTTACAATTTTTGTTGTTTGCAATTTACAAGTGTTTTTCGATGACGTTTTAAAACAATTTTATACACTTACGTGAGAAGAGGGGGAAGTGGGGGGATAGTAGTAGTAATAACATTATTATTATATTCGTAGAT
Organism: Drosophila punjabiensis; assembly: GCA_008042585.1. NCBI lineage: Eukaryota > Metazoa > Arthropoda > Insecta > Diptera > Drosophilidae > Drosophila > Drosophila punjabiensis. Next base: position 45,762 of record VNJR01011727.1, on the reverse strand, counting down.
TTGCCGCACAGCGAAGGCATTTCAAGCTTCGCGGGTAGCAGCACAACAAGCGCTTTCTGTCTAACATAACAAGGTGTCGAAGTCGAATTAAATCATATTTATACATATATATCATACAGAGTTAAAAAAAAAACAAACAAGAAATACCGAAATCCAATGGGATTTGTAAAATTTGGAAAAACATAATGGGGTTTTATTGAATTTTGCATTTATTTGAGGTCTCTTTTGCTCTCTTCTTGTTTCTTTTGTTGGGTTTAAAAATCATTTATAGTTCGGATAATCAAATCATAGTTTCGGTAATCAGTTGGGTTCTTACGTAACTAACAAATGTTCTTCTTTACCCGCACCCAAGGCGCACAGGACAAAGATCCTGCCGCCGGAGGCCAGGTAATGGTAATATGCTTAAAAAAAATTATAAATACATGCGTGCGGGGTATATAGAATATAGAATATGTGTGTTTGTATGAGTTACTTGCGACTTAAAACAAACAAAATTTACAAAATACAATATGTATAAATTTTACAAGAACATTTTGAAAAATATTACATGGTTTACATGGTTTATACACAAATTTTTACATAGTGCAACGTGAATGGGGCTGAAGTGTATGCATCATATTCAAGAGTGAATGAAGAGTGTGTGAGGGGGCGTGTCTCGTGTGTTTGTTTCCGTTTCTCGTTTTCTTTTTTCTTTTGTTTTTGTTTTTGTTTTTGGTAGCAGCTGCTGGCTCCATAAACAGAATTAATCTACAATCTACACTAAGTGTGGCTCGCGCTGTTCTATCCTTCGATTTGTATATATTTGAAATGGTTCCTCTCGCTCTGCAACTCTCAGCACTTAAATAAATTCTAGGCGCCCGCTCTCCATCGCTCCTCTAGATTCTACATTCTCCTCCGTTCTTCGCTCTTCGCTCTTTGCTCTTCCGTCGTCCTCTTCTTATCAATTTACAGTCGAAACTTGAATCATTTACAAATAGACTTGCTATATAATCATTAATTTATACAAAGTTACAACGAAAATGTACGCAGACAAAATTGTTTCTCTGACATTTCGACATTTTTTCTTTACATTTACGATCTTTTGTGTTTCTTTTAATCGCGTTCTTAACACGCTCTTTGCTTTTTTCTCCATTTTAAATATTTTATCTTTGATTTCATTCATTTTTTACAAATTAAACTTGCGAGCGCAGTGTACAAATATTTTTTGGAAATCTTCTTTCGAGTGTTTTGTGAGTGTGTTGTTATTACTTTTTGTTCGTAAAAATACAAATTTGTTTTTTAGTTTCAGTTGCTAGCTGTTTTTTTTCGGTTGCCAGCTCTTGGCGCGCTTTTCTTTTTGTTTCTTTAGCTTGGCGTGTGAGTGTGTTTCTTGTTTCTCTTTACAAATCTCCGAGAGTAGCTTCAACGCTGATCGATCGCTGCTTGTTTCAATAAATTATTATTATTATATGTACTCTCGTTTATGGTATGCTTCTTCAGCTCTGTTTAGCTCCTAAAACCTAGTCTGACATTCGAGAAGGATGCTTTACGGCATCCCTTGACTTCCTCTCCTCACTCCCACTCCTTACAGCACACCGTTGGCCGTGGTTGGGGGTCCAATGGGACCCAATCCACTGTTGACGGCCGCCGAGACCACCGAGGATGAGGACTCGGAGGCGGTGGGTGAAGAGGGTTCCACGATCATGGCGCTGCCAGTTCCGTTCTCCTGCACCGAGCAAATGGTGGGCGAGGCCAGGCTGTTGGTGGTGCTGGTGGTTGTGGTGCTGCTGCCGCTGGTGCAGGCCGTGGTGGCTGACGACGAGGTTGTCGCGCTGCTGCTGACAGCTGATGCAGATACCGAGGTGGCGGGCACTGCTCCTGCAGCTCCTGCAGCACCTGCTGCTCCCGAGGTACCGGTGGTGCCCACCGAAATGGGATTGGTAATCTTCATGTAGTACTTCTCCAACTTGGCATTGATGTGCTTGCCGTAGGTGTACTTGCGCAAGGCGGCCATGTGTGGTCGGATCTTGGTCATCAGCTTCTTCAGTTGCGTCGGCTCCGAGACATCGATCATCTTCTGGACCACATAGTTGGCATACTGATCCTTCATCATCACGTGCAAGGCGCTGGTTGAAAGGAAAGGTAAAAAAATGTTATGAGTTGGGTTCCATGGGGGATTTGAATTCAGGTTCACTTACTTGTCATTGAAGGTGCAGACCTCGTCGATCAGGCCAGTGCGTTCGCCACGAGTGGCATGGGTCACGCACTTCTCCACCACATTCGAGGCGAACTTGTGCTGCGATAGCACCAGGACCTTGCCGCGCACGCTGTTGATCAGAATGGACTTATCCTCCTGCTTGCCGTGCTCTATAAAAGGAAAGAATATTCATTATTAGATGAGAAAAGAAGAGTTTATTGTTAACAAAGATTCGCTATCTCCCTTACCTAACACATGCTGAATGACATAGTTGCCATATTGGTCCTGTATCAACTGCTCGGTGTGCTCGTGCAGCTCGTCCAGTATGGGCGTGGTCTGCTCGGCGGTGCAGTGCTCGAGGATCCGCTGGATCACCCGGCAACCGTAGGGATGGGTGCTCAGCGAGTACACCTGACCCTTGAAGGCATTGATGATGAACTGCAGGGCCACTGGGTCCACGCACTCGATGCACTTCTGCACAACATGATTGCCGTTTTGGTCCTTGACGCACTTCAGCACATGTCCATCCAGCTCGTGCACGATCTCCTGCTGCTGCTCCGGCGAGATGCTCTCCAGCGCCTTCTGGATCACCCGGCAGCCGTACATCTGCAGCGCCAGCTGCAGCACATGGCCCTTGACCTGCATGCCCAGCGTGTTCTTCTGCTCGGGTGTTCCAAACTCGAAGAACTTCTGGATGACATAGTTGCCAAAGACGTCGGTCATCAGGCTGTAGGCTGCGCCCAGAATCTCGCTGAATACCATTTGCTTTTCGGCGGCCGTGGCCCGCTCCAGCTTCTGCTGGATGAACCGCGAGCCATGCTGATCCTGCGAGAACTCCACAATGTGGTTGACGAGATCGCGCAGCTGAAGGTTCGGATACCGCTGGTTGCGGAAGTCCTCGAGCAGCCGCGACCGTCCCGGCTGGGGAGCACCACCAACACCACCGCCGGCTGCTGCCACTGCGGCCGCTGCTGCTGCTGCCGTGGCGGCCACCTGTCGCGAATTGGCGGCCGCTGCTGCTGCTGCTGCCGCTGCCACTGCTGCTGTACCCGGAATGGCCAGGTGATTCGAGAAGAGCGAGCTATTGGACCCGAACATGTTGTTGGCAGCCGCGGCTACCGCTGCCTGGGCAGCTGCTGCCGTTGCCGGCAAACCCACGGCGGCTAGTTGCTGCTGCTGTTGCTGTTGCTGCTGCTGCTGTTGTCGCTGGCGAGACTCGGCGCCCGGAGCTCGACTGCCAAGGAGGCAGGACTGTGCCGATGGTGGCGGTGTGAGTGGAGCTCCTAGCGGACTGGCCGAGGCATTGCCTGCTCCCGCTCCGAGGGCACCATAAGCTCCGCCTGCCGCTCCCGACATGGCACCTGGCCACTTGCCACGTGCTGCTGCGGCGGCTGCGGCTGCAGCTGCTGCTGCGGCCTGGGCCACTGAACTATTCACCGCACTAGCGGCTGCCACGCCGCTGCTGGTGTAGTCCATTGCCGAGGGACTGAAGGCGGAGGTGCTGCGGTCAAAGGAGTCGCGGCGGCCCGACAACGAGCTTGTGTTCAGGGCGAGGCCTGCAAGAGGGGAGAAAATGGGTTGATTTTAATAAGGTAATAATGTAGAAAGTTGAGCTTATTTAGTAAATTACTATTCTTAAATTTATATATTATTATTTAGTGTTTAAGAAAAGTGTGTTTAGCATATAAAACTATAACTTTAACTTATATAAAGCATTTACATAAACATACAATATTAAATCACTAGCAATTGTGTTTAAGGTTTATCTTTAAGTTTTCAAAGGATCCTAAATTGGTCTCTAAACAGCATAGTACTTGTGTTTAAGTTTCTAGCTCTTATTTATTTATTTTATCTTAAATAAAATAAAATAATCTTTAATAAAAATACAACTCCTAGTTTATTTTTTCCTCTTAAAACCCCGCTGCATCATGACTCAATCCTGAGACCCAAGTGACAATCAATCTGCAAATGGAAAAATCGAAAGCCCATAAAGTTGGTCGCACTTTCAATTCAGTTAACAGTTTACAGCCTTCAGCAGGACATCAATTCGAAGCTGGTCCCGATATATATATATATATCCTATATAGCACATTGCTCAACTGTACTCTGCGTTCATTCGGTAATTAATCGAGGAAAGCGACTCGGCGAAAAGCAGGCGATTTTGATGCGCCTGTAAAACTTAATTGCCTTGGCTTTAAGGCGCAGCTGTTTGGCTTAGTTTTAGTTACTTGGCCATTTGGCATTTGCAGGGATCTCTTGTTTCTCCTATCCTGCATCCATCCTGGTCTCCTTTCACTATAGCCCCAGTTCCCCCAGTTCCTAAGCCATAATGTACAGCATTAATGGTGCGCACACATGAGGCTGGCTGGCTGGCTGGCTGCAAGGATATGTAAAAGGATACAAGTGGGCGGACGGCTGAGGCAATAAGTGGATGTAGCTGGGCGGGAAGACGGTGCCAACTTGATTGATGTTGTAATCTGTCACTGGCATTTGATTTGCCATCTCTAAGCGGGGAAAGTTGGCGAGAAAAGAGACTAGGAACGAGAGGCAGAGCGAGGAGAGACATTGAGGGATTAACAGGCATCTCCTCCTTGGTATTCTTCACTCTCTCTCTCTCTGCTTTTCTCGTTTTCCCAAGCAATGAGCCGGAAATGTGCGACTCGGCAAAAAAGCGAAAGTCCCGACTGAGTGCAAGCCTCCTCTTCTTCGACCATAATAAATTCCTTGCCAACCCCAATCCATCAGATTCTGTTGCATTTTGCGCCCCCAAAAAGGAAACTCCAAATTAATTGCACGAATTTATAAAATAAAGGCAAAGGCGGAAAATGCGCACATAAACGCGGCCAGGACGCATTAAGTTATTTAACAACTAAGGCAACAACAGCTGCGCAAAAGGGTTGCAGCCAGGCTTCAGGTGGGGGTGGCGGCCCTGGATAGCTGCAAGGCTGCAAGGACTCGGACCAACTCGAGTGTTTTCCGTGGAGAGCCAGGGGAAGGTGAGGGCCGTAAATGTCAACACACAGTGTGCGCAATTTGTTGACCGAGTTATTAAGCAATTTGTAGAAAGTTGCAGAGTGGTGTGGTGTGGTATGGTGCTGCTGTTGGTAAATAATATACAATGTCGCCACTGTTTGTTCCTAAAACCTAAAGTGGAGCACAAGCGTTAGCAGGTGTCGCAAGGAAATCAATAGTGACAGGAGAAGAGAGGGGAAAATATATCTCTATTTGGTAAGTTTGTTGTGGAAATTAACTAGGAAGAGGTTTTAAAAATATAAATAACTGGGAAAGAGTAGTATTATTGTTTAAAACACCAAAATGTTCTATATATTATGAATATTATTGCTTTTATATTCATGGTTTTTCCTTGCCCAGCCCCAAGGCTACTCTGATATTAAAAAAGATCCAAAAATATAAAGCAACAATTAAAGCCACACTTTAACTGCGGCTGCATTTCCGTTACTTTGAAGCTGCGCTTTAGCACTAATTACATTTCATATAATGCCTCTTTAAACCGCTTTTTTTCATAGCCTACTTAACAGCGCTTACAAAGTTGCACGAGGCGAGAATAGTTTTACCACCCACATCCCCCTTCTTACGACCTTTCTCTCAACATTTAAATGACTCGCAGTTTTAATGCGTTTTCACTTTTTCTTTTTCCGGGCATTGTGTGGGCGTGGGAGAGAGATATAGAGTAAGCGAGCGCGAGACGTGTGCATAATGTGCACGTGTGTGCATTTATAATTCATAAAATCATTACATTAAGCTAAGGACACGGGCGGCCAAGTGTCGTCCTCGTCTCGTCGTCTTGCTTTGCCTCACTCTCTCCTCTCTCCTTACTCTGCAGTCGCCATGCTTTCTCCTTATTTGCGGAACGTGTGCATAAACCACAAAATGTCGCCTGCAATAAACTTGGCGTCTTTTTAATGCCACCCACACCCAGAGACGACCACTTCCTTACTCATCCACGTTACAGTCATGGATTCACAGGCACTGGAACAAAAACATTGCATTAAAAAGGTTAAACTGAATTTCTGGCATTTATTATTAAACATATTTAAAGTTTTATAATAAAAATTTAATTTTGTTAAAATTCACTTTATAGGACTGAATTCTATTCCTTTTATTTTAAATTAAAAGGAAGCTTCTTTACCTTTTGAACAAGCTTTTTGGGTAATATGTAGTTAAGGAGTCATTTCCGACCCTATAAATCATATATATTCTTGATCAGCAACAACAGCCGAGTCGATCTAGCCATTTTGGACAAAAACAATTTTTTTGGAATTTTTCCAAAATTTTATAAGGGGTTACATCATTCAAATTTAAAAATTTTAGTTAAAACAAAAGGGTTGAATTTAGTACGCAGATTTTTTAGCCTAATAAAAACTAACTCAGCAAAGCTTTCTAAGTTGAAATTAAAGATTTTTCAGCTAACTTATGATTGATTTTCCATTTAAGAATCTTGACCTACTGGCATCTAGATATACAAACTTTGCCTTATCAAAATTCACTTTCCTTCGGGCTATCTTTATTTTTTAAGAACATTCCTATATAATCACACCTCTCTTCCCCTGTTTTTCTTCCACATTTTATGCTCAGTGTACACATATGGTTGCAGTTTCATTTGGCAAATGGTCTCCCCAGTGCGAGGCAGCAGATCTCACTCACGGGTCTGAGAGTGGAGCATGAGCTGAGACACAGGGTCGTCGTGTCGTCAGGCAGTGTTGTTCCCCTGTTCCATGTTCTCTGGGAGGTAGCGGTGGTTGCAAATATTCCGCCTTATTTACAGCATTCTCCATCCAACCCCAAAAATACAGGCAACAGACACAGCGCCCCGCACAAATTGCATGAATAATTCCCTTTAGAATTGCGCAACTACACGCACCTCTCTAACGCACCGAGAGAGTCCAGGAAATAAAATAAACAGACAGACCAGACACACTGCACACTTAATACTTGCAGCAACTCCAACACTTTCATTGATGCAAATTGTTTGTGTTTCTCCCCCCGCCCCTGTCTGCATTCGAAATTTCATCCTTCGTCCGCGTCTCGAGAGCCGCCAAATTAGTTGCAATTTAAATGCAAGAATTAAAACTTGTGCCGCCTGTCCCGCTGGCTGTCATTAAACTGAACATTGCATTCGGGATTTCGCATTTAGTCCTTTCGCTTACTGCCACTAGAACTTTGCAGTTCCTACCGCCTTCTGCCTTCCGCCTGCCGTTGGCAGTTAAATTCCAACAACTGTTGCCGACAGATAAAAGTTTGCTTTAATTTACTTTAAATTCGAGTTAGTTGCTAGTTTTTAATTGAAACGATATCAATCATTGTTAGGGTTTTCTTTGAAGCGGCAACTTAAAGTGATTAAATGTTTAATTTCTGTCAATGAGCTGTGTTTAAATATGTCAAATGTTAAGTGATTTCTATTAAAAGGGAATAAGTTTATTATGTGTACCAAGTAATTTCGATTGATTTATGTGCTTCAAAGGAATCAATTTATTTTGAATATAAACTATTCAAGGCAATGAACTTTAATTTTAATTAGAAATAACACTTCACGAGACTTTGTTCAACACATTTTTGACTAAAATATTATTTATAAAGCTAATAATCTTAATGTAAGTCGCTTAAAAAGATATTAACTTCACGATGAGGAAGTTATCTGATTTTTAAGACATAAGTCTAATGTATGTTTCAAATCGCTAATCCCTCATATTCCCCATTTAATCTCCTTTGTATTACATGTTACAATTTTACTAATATCCTTAATACATTTTCACTGTTACATAAATCCTTGTCTTTATTTTTGTTGTGTGGCTGCTGCTGCACAATCCCATTTGCATTGCGTCACGCATACGCCGTGTGTGGTACACATCATTGAGACTTTCATTAAGCGTAAAGTGCACACAACACACGACCACCGACAAACACCTACCGACACCGCAGCAAGTGTCAGGCTCCGGCTGTTCCTCCTGCCCAGCTTCCTGCTCCATCTGCTATAGCTCCCTTTAGCCCCCATTCTTTATGTCACCCTTATCCTGTCCTGTAAGCCAGCACAGCAATTGACATTTTACAAAATAAACGAATTCATTTGCACAAAAGGCTGACGGAGAAAGCAGAAGAGAAGGATGAGGAGCAGGAGCAAGAACAGGAGCAGGAGCAGGAGCAGGAACAGGAGGAGGGGCATCAGCAGGAGCCACAGGAGTAGCAGAAACACAATGTGCTGTATTGTACGCAAAGTGGTGGTTTCGATGGAGCTTTCACTTTCCCCGCAGCCACCAGATTGCATCCTGCAACCGGCACCCGGTACCCTGTTTCTGATGCAATCACATGTTGCCAACATGCGAAAGGTGTACATAATAATTTAGCCTGGAAAAAGGAGGAGGATGTTGCTCCCGCTGCTTCTGCTTCTGCTGCTGCCTCTGCTGCTGCTACAGTGCTCCCGTGCTGTGCTTTGCTGCTACCCTCATTGTTTTCAAGGCAATGGCCAAAATGGGTTTGGCGGTTGCAAAGTCAAGCAGCTTTGCCACCCCCAACCCCCCCTTTCAGGGAAGGGCCAGGCCAGGCCAGGCCAAGGCGCATTAACGTTTGTAATTGCAGCTTGTCTGTGTGACACAGAAGGGGATCTTCTGCTGCTGCTGCCTGCTGCCACCCGCTGTTCTCCTTCAGTCAAGCCAGCCACTTAAAACAATATAATCTCCATTAAAAAGCCTTTTTGACATTGCACACGAACAGACAGCCAGACGGATAGCAGTTAAAGGGATGTGTTCACTGTACGGCATCGATTGCACAACATAATGAGTGGGTTGCTGCTGCTGCTACTGCTACTGATGAGGATGAGAACGAGATGAGGACGAGAAGGATGCCATCTGCCAGATGCACTTGTTAGTGGGGATTTGTGCCAGCGGAGGACAAACTGTGGGTGCCATGTGCTAATTGTAATTGAGATGCGAATGTGCAAGCGGAACGGTTGTTACACTGTTACAAATAATGGGAAATAATCCCCAATTAAGCATAAAAAATCAAGACAAATTCTTTCAACATTAATAAAACCAAAGCTTCATAAATGGGTTATTATTTGAAAAGATATCCCTAATATATCTCAAATGTAGGTACTTTTTCCTCGCAGTGCAGGTAATCCAAATAGGAAGAGTGGCACAGGCGTGGGCGTGGCTCCTCTGTGGCACATGTGGCACACTCCTCGAGAGGCCCTTAGCCTAATCACCTGCATCATCTTCGCAGTTTACTAGTTTTCCACGCAAAAGCATGTCAGGGCTTGACTTGCGTCTCAAAAGCGAATTGGATTTTGGTTTCGATTCGATTGAATTCTCCACTCGTGTTCGAAACCAAATCTGAATTACTTAACTCGAGGACTCTTTAAGAGCCGACGACGAGCGTGTGGCGCCTTTAAAAAAATTTGCAACGTGAAAAACAATTTCAGTGGCATAAAGGCAGCACAAAGAGGAAAAAGAATTGAAATACGTAATCACTCATACGTCATGTGGGCCGCGGAGGGAAAAAACTGGAAACTTCATTAAACTGCCATATGAGGCAAAATGAATTAACGACATAATAACGCCAGTGCGCTCCCTGAACAACACTCTTTCCCGGGAAATTCGTTAATGGAAAGAGCGCTTTTGCATGCGGTCGGGAAAATAAAAAGCGGTAGGTGGAAAGCGTAATAATTGATTTCGCCTGATTGTTAATGGAGTTAATGGAGCTGTCCGAGCTTTCCGAAGTCTGTAAACTTCAGAATGGGCGCTCTTTAAGCAGCAATTTAAGTTTATTTCAGTCTCACTTGAACCCAAAATAGGTGCAAGAATAAATAAAAAAAATTGTAGTCATGGTTTTGGCAGACAGTTTTAGCACAAAGTGTAAACTTTCATTGCCTGACGACGACTGCTGCTGCTGTTATTAATTATAGTTTGAAATTCTATAAATTTACAACAATAATTTCGTCTGGGCCTTGCAGCTATTCCATTTCAAATTGTTATTTTTGGGCACTCGCACACACACAACACATTTGACTTTGTTTGGTGGATAGTTTGTGCAGTGTTTGAGTTGTAGAATTTACCTAATTATAAATCAGAAATTCTGATTTGAGTTGTATTTGCAACTAGTATTTCATTATTAGGTTTTATTAAAAATGAAATATCAGCCTCTGAATTCCTTTTTGAAAATTTTTTTGTATAAAATACTGAGACAAAACATTGCTTATAATTATATATTCATACCCTTTGCATATTCCATAACATTTTCCCTGCATAAACCGAAACAGAACTATCAAAGTTTTCCCTCCTTTTTCCACATTGCAATGTGAAACGTTTTCCCTGCTGGAAAATTCCCCCCAAAACTCATCGCGTTACATTTAAAATTGCATGAGTAGTCGACGTCGTCGGGAGTTTTGCAGTTGAAGTTGCCTTTGCAGTTGCAGCAATAATAACATTTTGCGTGCTGGCATGCAATTGTTGTTAGTTTACTTCTTCTCGATGGCTCTTCTGTGCATTAGATATGTATATGTATATGGTATGGATGTACGTATGGAAAGCAGCTGAATTTACTGACACAAAACAGTTGCTTTTCATGGCTTTCCCGTCGTCATCATCATCATGTGCAATGCGCTAGCAGCTAATGCTAAATGCATGTATGCCCTGTAATTGATACTTGGGGAGCTCTCAATATGTTTGTTCGGGGAATACAATGCAACTTTTAATGTTCAAAGCTGTTGTTTTGCATATTTAAATTACGTTTTATAATATATTTTTACAAAAGAAACCTTAAGAGAAACTACTGCAAACTGTTTACATTTATTTCCCCTTCCATTTCTTTATTACATTCCTAAAACTAATATGCCTCACTTGGTTATTAGAGCATTTATTACTAAATAATCGAAATAATAATTTGAATTTATAAATTGTTGTAGTATAACTATGGCTGAAGATTGAAGTGAAAGCTGACAAGGCTACTCCCACCCCTTGTTCTATTATTACCATTATTATTATTATTGTTATTGTTGTTCAGACACATATTCGAAGACATTTTGCAGGCTCGAAAATTACTGTTTACGAGCCACAGATCCTTCTAATACAAAGGGAATTGTTAGATAAACAGAGATTAATGGCTATACAGATATACAGGCTGTACAAGGAGCTAACGGGGTTGGTCAATTGATGTTGATGAAGATATGCCACACTTTACACTAATTACAATTTGTGATACTGCTGGGCACACTGGGCGAAATGAGAGATTTTAGAGAATTTATTAAATTATGAATAAATAAGAAAAACTTCGAGGAAATGTAAAAGTTTTTACTAATTTGTTTTTAAAATGAATTTAAATTTAAATTCTAAGTTTTCAGGAAACCTTTTAGGATTATTGTTAAGCTGTTGTTCAACTGTTGTTGTATTTATATTTTTAAAGTGCAAATATAATTAATTTTTTTTTATTCTGTATTTAAAATATAAACACAGGCTGAATTAAAACAATTCCATATACCTTTGAACTGGTTTTCTAAAATGATTTAAGTTGAAGAGAGAAAATCTCAGAGAACTTTCAACAACAATATTACGCATACGCCATGGAGATAGTTGTAAGGCAATTGTAATAAAGATTACTCATTCGCTATTAAGGCTTAGCCCATCTTATCTTTATTCTCGTTACTTTAGTTACTTTGTTACTTTAGTTAAATGATTTTAAGCAAAAATCACTCATACGCCTTGTCTGAGTTTAATCCATTTATTGGTACTTCTAAGGCTCAAGCGGAAAATAAATATTTTCTTATATTATAGTTCCTTAGAGCTTTATATAAATCCCTCATTTCGCCTCTGTGATGATGAATATTGGACTTACCTCCGACACTGGAACCGTTCTGTTGTGAGTAGAGATTCTGCTGGGCCGTCTGCGGCTGTGGTTGATAGAGCTGCGGTCCCTGCGGGGGCGGGGGACCTGCACGGGCAGCGCCGGGCGGTACGAGAACGGGGGCGGGGCTGACCAGGCGCATGGGCGTACCGGTGCGGGGTCCTCCCATCAGCAAGGAGCCTGTGTGATCGAGGAAGGCCGGAATCACCTGCGGCACGGCACGATATTTTACACGATTTTGACGATTTTGGTTTCGATTTCGATTTGTACAGGGTTAGATTTTGGTTGTTGTTTTGTTGGTTGGTTATGATGATGTGATTACAAAAAAGAGAGAGAGAGAGAAGAGAGACACAGCATAAATATACAATGTTGCAGGTCTAAATTTCCGTTTTCGGCTACTTAAGGAAAATTAGCTGATTTACATTATTATTCTTTTGATTATTGCATTTTAATTTACAAATATATATAACTTGCTTGGTTGCTTTTAATAGTTTAATGATAAGTTCAGCTTAAAGCTTTTTTTGGAATAATTACAATTGAATCTAAGAATGTACAAAATATATTTGCATATTCTATTAACGTTTAAGTACAGTAAAAGTTATATTCTTTATTTGACATCTCTGTACATATTTTTCAAAGAACTTTTTAGATATTTATGTTTATAATTGCTAAATTATTTTTTACTATTTTTCTTCAATTTATAAATAATATATTAATTAATAGCTTTAATTTTGTGGAACCCTAGTGTTAAGCTCTTTTCATGTGTTTGTCTCTCTTATTTACACCTTATGTACATCCTGTTTTGGTACAACTGAAACTGGGGACATGGAGGGGTAATAGCACCTGGCCATCTCACTGAACTCACCTGGTAGGGCTGATTCTCGGCACCCTGCTGCGAGGGTGTGAGGGGGCGACGCGGCTGCGTTCCCTGCTGCGGGATCAGATTGCCCGGATACATGCCCCAGGGCGCCACGCCGTAGTATTGCGGCATCTGGGCGGCGGCAATCATGCCCATGTACGGGGCAGCCTCCTGGCCCGGATTGATGACGTAGGGCGTGGCCTGTTGGGCGGCGTAGGCGGCATTCTGTTGCGCCTGCTGCTGTGCGGCCAGAAACTGCTGCGACGCAGCAGCCATCTGCATTTGTTGCTGTTGCTGTTGCTGCTGCTGCTGTTGCGACTGTTGCAGCGTCCCATTGGGTGCACCGGGAACGGGCGGAGCGCCCACAGCTGCCGCAGCACTTGCTGCGGATGTGGCCGCTGCTGCGGCAGCTGCCACGGCTGCCGCATTTGTGGCAACGGCAGCAAGGCCAGGATTCTGCGAGCGGAACAGTTGCTGCAAAGGGGAGAGAAGAGAAACGGTTATGAAGTTTGTGTCTGTATTGATTTAATTATCATCAATTAAGTCCTGCAAGTACCTCGAGTTGCTTTAACTACTTATAAATATTTTTAATTAAATATTTTTTAAATTATAAACAGAACAAAGAGGTTTCATAAGCCTGGCTTAAGCTTCCTGTGTAAAGGATAACTGATTAAACGCCGCAAGCCAATCACATGTATTTAACATAACTCTCTGCTGCTTTACTCTGATTTTTCTTTTTTAATCATTTTTCCTGCCAATAAATCCTCTTTTTATCCTGCGTAGCTGTTGTTGTTGTTGCTGTTGCTGTTGCTGGGATCATTCGCCAGGATACGACCCCAGCGGATTTCTCTTTTGGCCTACGTGAAACCGTCGTCGCTTAATAGGGCGCAACATATCGCAGCTGCCTGCGACTATTCGTCATATCAAGTATCCGCCCCGTTGCCATAAGGATTTCTTTACAGATCCACAGATTTTGCTCCTGGAGCTCTGGCTGTTGTTCTAGCACACCCACAACAGCAGCCCACAGAGCACACACACGTGTAACATGATAAAGTGTTTTCAATTGGAAAATTAAATCAAATCCAATCAAATCAGCATGCGATACTTTCGCACACACACGGGATATATGTATATAGAGATATATGCGGAGGAGTATGCAGAAAAGAGAGTAGAATAACAAGGAACAAGCCGTACGGAAAAACGCATGACTGGGTGTTGTGTTTCACTGTTTTTCCGGCTTCTGCTCCAGCTACTCTCCCCTTCCTTTTTGGTCCTGTTTTATGCCTTGTCTGCTGCCTGTAGTGTGGCCATAGCATCGCCAGGAGCAACACAGTCAACCAGGTAAAAATTCTTTTTTAAAAAGGTTAAAATCCAACTCAATAAAAAGCATAGTTTGGAAATTTTAAAAGTAACCCAAAGTGCTATAAAATTGGCTTTACGTATGGTGCAGTGAATGCACATAGAGTTAATTTTCAGGTACACAAAACAATATATAAATTATGATGATAACGAAACATCGTATTTCTAATTAAATAACTTTTGTATTTCATTATTTAAAATTAATATTGCAGTGTTCTTTTTAAAAGCAGATTGGCAGAACTTGATACAAACATGAACATATTTATATAAGGTGGTAAATAAAGTATAAAATAGCAGCTTTCCTTAATTTCCAGTTTTTAATTTAAAATTATTTATAACCCCCTTCCTTCTCTTACACACTTTTCATTCACTTTGATGTTGCGCCCGAGAATTAGTGGCTTTTCCCTTGGAATTCCAACGAATTGGGAATATTCCCTCGGAAATTTAAATGCAGGTCGTTCTTTGGCATAAATTCGCACGGTCCCCTTGGATCCACACGCACACCTGTAACTGTATAACTGTATAACTGTACATGCGGGGGCATAATGTCTGTGTATGTGCATAATGGCTTCAATGGCTCTGCGCCACGCCTCCCCTCCTCGAAAGACAGTACTCCCGCGATAGAGTCTCCTGTCAATTGTTTACACTGCAAAGAATGAAGGAGAAGGGGATGGGGATGGGGATGAAGATGGGGCGGTAAACAAAGCGAACCGAGACGAGGGGGGGGGAAAGAAAATGGAAGCCAACTGGGATGCCATTAACATTAAGGCGAGTGCACGAGCCAGAGAGAAAGAAATCAATGTGAATTATTGATGAATGGTGCAGGGAAAAGCAGAACAAAAAAGGGCAAATAAAACCGAAACGTGGCAGAAAAAGATGGCAAAGTAAAATAATAATAACACGCAAAACTTTTCGGAAAGGGAACATGGAACGGAGCAACCAAAGAGAAGGACAAGAAGGAGGAGGTTTTTCCACGCGACTGGGGAAAATGTGGAAATGTGGCGAAGGCGATAAAAAGCAAATATCATGGCCTGCATGCTTTTGGGCGCGTGATGCGTGAGAACAGCACTCAGGGTTCGGAGGGAGTCGGGATACAGGATTCAGGACGACTGCCAGCCACGAGCATGAAATAATAATCAGAAGCCAAATAAGCGTTGAAATCTGAGCCATCGGTTGCCATGGTTCCCCAAAGTCCTCTCATCCCCCAGTTGCCCACTTCTTTTCTTCTCGGTTCTCTTTACGATTATTAAAACGAAATTGAAAACAAAGAAGGGAAAGTGCGTGAAATGGAAGAAGGGCAGAAGAGCAGAGTGACGCAGAAGGGGGATGGGGAAAAAATTATGTAATTTCACGCCGTAAAGTATGCAAGGCTTTGATTTAGTTGCCGAGTGACGTAAGAGCCGGCAATCCCTCGGGAAAATCTATTCCTTAACACTGAAGGGAACTTAGTCAACAAATTGTTTATTTATTGATTAATTATTAAATTATTCTTCAATCAAAATGTATGTTTATTTCACAACTATTTACGGCAGAAAAGTCACACTGATGAACTTCTTTCCATCATATTTTATTTGCTTATTATTTTCATCTTAACTTTTGGTTTAAAATTTTCTTTTTTTAACTTTGTAATACCCTTTTCTCACTGCATAAATCCATAGATGAACTATAATTCCCAACTAGGGTCTCTGGCCGGAAAGGTCACACTTATTTATGTTTCTACATGATTCCCAAATTTTATTTCAAATAATATTTAAAAATTAAATAAGTCTCAGCCTTTGATTTTCTAATAAATTTCATAACTTATCACAATCCCCTTTTCTCACTCTACATAAATCCCGAAAGCAGTGCGCGTCCAGTGTGACCAAAACTCATTATAAAGCTTTCTTGGATGCGATTTTAATGGCCCTATAAGTCTCAACATTCCTCCACAGTCACAGTCAGTGCAATACCCTGTGATTTATGCAAATGGCTGGGTCAGTGGCAAATTTACGATCCGCACATGACACACTCGAGTTATTGTCCTAAGGCTAACATTACTCAGGGCACGGGGTATTATGGGAATTATGGGGCACAATTGGACGACGACGACGACGAGAGGGAAATTGGCAACAAGTGAGAGAGAACGAAAAGCAGAAAAGTCAGTAGTGAAATTATGGAAAATCCTGACCAAGTTTTTGGTGTCGTGTGGCTCCTTTTTTTGTATTTGTGTTGGCTTTCTCTGGTATTTCTGGTAACCCCCATTCTGCTTTTTAATTTTTTTTCGTTCACTCTGCGCGCTCTGACATTTTTATTTCATTTCATTTGCACATTACCAAGACGGAAAGGGGGAGCGTGCTTAATAAGCTCCCTGGTGTACAATTTTCAGCGCTCGACTCGTAATGGAAATTATAGCTGATGTCATACACAGGGGAAATGCCCCGACTCGGGTCGCATTTCCACTTTTCCTCTAACCACTATCTTGTGCACTGAAAGAAAGGTTAAGGGTTAGAGTTTGATATAAAATAAAGGGATTTTTCCTTGATTTTGGTTTGTTACAAAATTTCTTATACTGAAATTAAGTAATAGGTAAAGTTTTTAATACTTTATGTGATTTTATAACTATTTTCTAGGCTTGAAACGAAAGCAAAGGGAGTTCTTGCCTTTGCTTTCGTTTCAGTGTCCTCCTGTTTTCTGTTTCAGTTTTGGCTCTGTGACGCCCTTCGAGTGAAAGTGAGTCAACTAACTATGGCAATATGCCCCTCACAGAGTTGGAGCCCCACCCAACTTGTTGCAAGTGGGTCGCCGCCGTTGCCGGTGGCAAAATGGGAAATGTCGAGGGCGGCAGGCTTTTAATGCTGCCTTTGGCTTTGGGCCTGAGTGGATTAGTTAGTTGGGAGTAAGCAGCAGCAGCAGGTGGGGCGCACTCAGCTAGTTGATTTATAATTATGGCCAGGAAAAAAAAAGCAGCAGCAGCAAACAAGGAGCAGACGAGCTCAAGGACCTGGCCAACTGGCTAACTGCCTACAACTACAACTACCCACCGCCATAGCCCCACCTTGTCTGCGGGAAAGCCGGAAAAGTTTCAAGTGGCATATACACACACACAAAGTTGTTCTTTCGTTCAGCTTGATTTGCTGCAATTGGAGTGTTTTTGGTTTCTGTTTCTATTTTTATTTTCTATTTTCCTTCCCCGACTGGCTACCATTTTCACCATTTCCACATTGACATAGTTTCTGTGTTGTGTTTTCCAAGTGGCGGGTATTTCCTCAAGTGTGGATTTTGTTTCAGACAAACAGAGATTTGTTTAAAAAATTTTCGAATTAGTTGGGGAAATTCTGCCACTGTTTTGTTTATTAGGAAGTGAAAGTTTTATCAAAAAAGCTTTGAATTAGAATTCTATTAAAGGTAGAATGTTTTTAATTAATTGTGGATCTTCATGGAAATTTTAAATTTTAAATTTTTTTTTTTTTAAATTTTAAATTTACCAAGAAATTTCATTTAATACTTCGCAATACATTCTTTCAATTGCCTTCGTTCTTGCTTCCATTTATTTTCAATTTGTTAAGCAATATTCCGTTTCTGATTGAACAATTTCATTGTTTAAAACTCTCTTTTAGATTCAAGTTTATAAACTCTTGTATTTTAAATTGAATCCCTTTTATTATGATTTAAGCACAAGTTGATTGCCTTAAACGACTTGAACTGAATGACTTCTTCTTCTCTGAATGCCAAGGCAGTAAAATCTGGAAAATATCAGCAGCCACTGGCCAGTTGATTTAATTTCCTATTTTTTGCAATTTCCTGGAGTCTCCTTGAATTTCTTACTAGCTCACTTTCCTGCTTGCGATGACTGCTGCCATTACTCACGCTCAATGTGTCTCCGGTTGCGAGGACTCTTCGTCCTTCCTTCTTTCTCCCCTCTGCAGGACGACACTCATGAGTTGGCAAGTACTTCGAGTAGAGCTGCGCTTTAATTAAATATCAATTACGCAGAGCCAACCCTCTGGAGCAATGGAGCTCAAGCTGAAAAGCAATCAATTAAGTGTTCTCCTCGAGAAAGTGTCCATTTTCATTCTCCAACCCAACCCCCTCCCCCCTCGCTTTTCCAGCTGCTCAATGAGTGCAACTCAAATATTTGTAGTCTGCGCTAAGGCGCAATAAAAACAGAACGCAAATTGAATATGAATGATGAAGGAGGAGGAGGAGGATAGCTCCCAGTTAAGTCCCAGAATGGGGAAAAAACAAAAAGGAGTGTGTGTGAATTTCCACCCGCTAATGAAAGGATAGTGACAGTCCGGTCCGGGTCCTGTGTGGGGTCACAAGTCCTCTTGCACAAACGACTTGTAAACAAAATTAATGCCACAAACAAACATTAGCGCACTTTCGGCGTGTTCTGTGTTCCGTTCGCGTTGTGTGGCTCATTAGGCCACCACCCACAAGTGGTCCGGGGAAAGTGGAAAGTGGGGGGAAAAAGTGGGGTAAAAGGCGGGAGCCAGAGGCGAAAGAGTGGCCAGCTTGCTGACCATTAAACCGAATTACTTAATGACCGCACGCGTGTGCTTTTGATGCCTACTTTTAGGCTCAGGCCACACCCACATGGACATGTTTGATACAGAGAGGGAAATTAGCATGTAAAACATTGAAAAAATATATTTTATATACATTAAAAATAAGCTTAAATAAGGTCGAGCTATTGAGCAAGCATTCTGATTAGTAAAAAGTGTTTTTTCTCTTAAAAAGATTTCATTCATAATAAAAGACCAAAGTCTCTTAAAAAGTTGTTTGTTTGTTCTTTTCTCCGTGTACATTTTGACTTTCTTTAATTTGAGCTTCGGTTTTCTTTTTTTCTTGCTGCTGCTGTGTGCGTGATTGCTGTTTGTATATTGCTTTTTAATTTTCCTCGTTACTCGCAATTTCCAACTGAAACGTGAGCCACAAAAGAAAAAAAGGAAATATAGGCAAGAGAGAACGAACGGCGCAAGGACGAGGACGTCCATAGGAAAAGGTGGAGCCGCCGACATTGTAGTTTCTATTTACGCCTCAACTTTGCCATATATTTCATAAGTTTTGTGAAACTTTATTCTTCCCTTGCAACCTTGCAGGAATTTCATATTTTCCACCACCCCCTTTTCCGCCTTTCCGTGTTTTTCTTCTTCGACTCCTCCCATAAATTCCAGGCACTCGAAGGCAAGGAGTAATGAAAAATAGGTTAAGCCGGCTTATGTTACCTTAGTCAATAATGAAAACTTCACAAATCGATGACAAACTTTGGCTACGCGGAACTATGGGAATTTTATAGTAAGAGAAATAAGTTAAACTAAACTCGAGGCAGCCACTTTATCAGGCAAGGCAGAGTCTAGGATGATGATAGAGAGTTTTAAGTTTAGTTTTTGAAGGTTTTTAAGCTTTAAATTTAAAGTTTAGTCGAACAAATTGACTTACAAATTAATTTGATAAGCTAGACTCTAAAATTCCTTAAGAATTCCCACTCAAAATCTAAAATCTCGTAAGTTTAATCTACTTTTGGCCACACTTACTATGCAAAAGTAGAAGATTTCATGGCCATTTCATTCTCATGCCCCCACCAAAAACTGAATTGTGTAAAATCCAAACCACTAAAGAACCACCATCACCACTGAAAGAACCGCCGAAATGCTCTCCATTTCCCCTCGGCAGTGTTATTTTATTAATGAAATTACGCAATTTCCTTTTTACGTTTGCCTTTCTTCTTCGTTTGGCTCAGTTTTTGGTTTTCCCTTATTTAATGATGACGCACAGACACAGAAGGCAGCCGCAAGTGAAAATCGCGAGAGAATGTTCGGTAAATGTGACCTTAATTTGTGCAGCAGCAGCGGCATCAGCAGCAGTCGCGGTAAATACAATGTTGATATATGGTTTCGAATAAAGGACTAAAGAGTGGAGTCTTCATTTACATGAAGAGCACATTTAAAGTAAAATATGGCCAAAGGCCGCAGGACAAATGTTCGATAAGGGGGGAACTATGGGGTTGAGGGGTTCAAAGGACGCTGCAAATTACCACAAAAGGAAGCCTCACTGCGAGCCATCTCTTCCCGATTTATCCCGCAATACCCCCTCTCTTTTCCCTTCTCTCAAACAAATTGGACATAAAAATGTTTGAGGCAAATGAAGCCATAAATGCGCAATCACGGAATTACATGGAAAAGTAAGGGAGTCGTCGCCGGAGTCGGAGTCCGTGTTCCTGCCAAAGTGTTTATTTATGCAGTTTTTATTTCAGCAGCAGGGACTCTCCTCCTCCTTTGGTCCTTTGGTCAAACGTTGCGCATACGCAACGTGGCGCGGCCAGGGAATAATAATATTCGGGGAACAGAGCGGCAGGAAAAAAGGGAAACTTTCGCCGCTGCCGCCGTCAAGTTTAATTGCCTTGCAAATTGCCAAGGAAGTAAAACCATGCAGATCCCTTTGAATTTCATAACAAATTGCTGTAAATTGAAGCGAGTTTTTCTCAGCTTTCCTTACACTTCCCTGCCCTATCGCCAACACCACACCCACCATTGTCTTCTTGCCTGGCTGGTGGAAAAGTTTGACTGCTCTCGCCGGAAAACCGCCGCCCATTAAAACTATTTGCCGTAACAAACAAGACAATCTGGGCAAAAACAAAAAAAAAGCAAGCTAGCTAGGGAGCGAAAAGAAAATTCTTGTGTGTGGCAAAGATTTTTCGGCTGGCTGTGGGTGGTTTTTCATGGATTCCCCGAGTGTTTAGGGGGCTCTACCCCTTAACTTTGATTGTCTGGCCAGCTTTGTTACATTCCTTCGAGGCGAACACAACTATTTGCTCAACTATTAGAAAGTCAATTAGGTTGGGTTTTTTTTTTTAAAGCTAAAAATGGGCGGCCTTTCAAAGGAAAGGGTGTTTTAGCCTTCAGTTTGATTGAATTAAGTTGGTTCTCTTCTCGGACACGAATGCACGTAGTTTCAATTAAAATTCAGCATTCCGAGAGGCCAGCACCTGCAGTGCGTAGTTTTCCCAGGCTTTTCCAGCTCAATGATTGTCACTGTTTGACAATTGCTTTTTCTGATGGCCTGCGAAAATTGCGCTGACAGCATTTCAACCAAAAAATAGAGATCGACGAGATAGAGGAAGGTGAGGAAAAAAAAGGTAGGGACGGGATGGATTCTAGTGAAAAATTGGCCTGTTACAGAAACTGTCGAGGAGTGCCTTTAATGTTTGAGTTTGAGTTGAATTTAATTGGGTTTCTTTAGATTCTATATAATATCAGAAAAACATAATAACGAAGAATATTAAATTACTTCCTATACAGTTCTTTAGAAATTTGTTATAGTAAGTACAGTAAATACATATCGACAGCTTTTAAAACTATTTCTTATTACCATTTTCTTTCTTATTATTCCACCCATTACAAATAAGCTTTCTTTACTTTCTTTAATACAGAAAATACCCCCTAAATTGACCTCATTCTCGTTCTCATTTGCTCACTTCCCGAATACGTGACTTCCTTGATATCAACACCTCTTCTTGCCTGGCAGCAATACTTCCTCTTTGGTCTCTATAAACTTGCCATTAATTGACAGGAATACTTCTGGCACTCCTTTGAACGTTGTATTTATTTTATTTTTCTGTTGGTCAGTTATGATTGCTAGTACGTGCTCGGCGTCTTAAATTCAATTTCATGCCCGACTTGCCTCTCAAATTAACTGAAAATCATTAATTGCTTGGCAGACCCACACAATGGGTTTGGAATCCTGGTCACAGGACCTGCTCTGTCTGCTACGAGTTTAGTGTTTGCTTTGGCCTTCGGTGCTTGTGCTTTTGCTTCTGCTGCTGCTGCTACTGCTCCTGCTGCTAATTGCCGGTAAATTAGTTTCTATTTGCAAATTAAATAACCCACACCAGGTGCTCAAACTGTCAAACTCTTTGATTGACCGCCCGTCTGCAGCATTTTCAAATTGAATTTCCATTTCAGTGGCCACTTTTCCGCTTACGCTTTTCCACCCACCGATGGAAATCTGCTTAAAGTTGAGCCTGCCTGTGCCGCCTGTGGTTCCTATTCCTTCAACGTCAACGGCGCCGTGTCCGTTCCTTGGTGGAAATGTAAACAGAAAGCATGCGGAAAAAGCGCAAGTAACCGGCCACGCCCCCATATCCTAGCAGTTGCTCCTTGTGGCAAAAAAAATCGATAGCCTGATTTTCAACGGCAAAAGCAAACAAAAGACAGGCGCACACACATCGCGTAGTGATCAGGACCGGAGCGGGCGGGGTGGAACATCCTGTCTTGACCCCCTCTCGCTGCTCTCAGTTTGCCGTGTGTTTGAACTAGACGACGGTCTCAGAAAGTAGGCAACGTTTTGCTTGCATTCGCATCTCGTTGACAGAGCGAGAAAATATTTAGAGTTCTTAAGGTTTAAAATTAAAATTTTTAGCATTTTTGGAAACCCTAAAAAAAAATGTTAGAAACACAGTCGTCGCTTACATAAACTACACAGAGTGTACGAACAAAAAACTTAATGTGCGTCGCAAAACTCATAAGATTTGTTGTTGCAAACTCGAGACAATGGCTTCTAAGCTTTTTGCAAGTTTTATTCCCATGTTTCCCACAGCATTTAAAATATTAAAGATGCAATTAAATACCTAAATTTATATTAAATAATTTTACTAAATATTCCTCTTTTTCCCAGTGCACTTTGCCTTGCGCCCCTGTCACACCATACATTTTTAATGTGTGCCCCGGTGCTCTTTAGGATTCCAGCCCTGTCTAGGACATAATGAGTGAGCTAGCAGTTGCAGTGCCTCTCTGCCCCCTATCCCCTGTCCCTGTGCTCTTGCCGCCGCCCCTTTTTTGAATGGCATTTTGTGGGCGTGATGTCGCCTATAGTCGGGGAATTTCGCATTTAGAAAAGCTTACGGAGACCATGAGAAAAATTCATGAGTAAGAGGACGACGAGAAGGTTGGGGGACACACACGACTAAATGAAATTAAGCTGCCATATGTGGTGGGACAATTGCTGTTCCTCACTGCTCTTTCAGAGAGAGAGAAAAAAAAAAAAGAAAACTAAACACAACTACTACTGTGGGGCGACTAAAGCATGAAATGCCATTAGGTAAAAGTTTGTGTGGGTCTACGTAGACTTAAAGGCATTTTTCAAAGGGTTCAAATTTGCATAGAGGGCTTTGAGGAGAAAATAGATTTGCATATTTGAATTACTAGAAAATAAAATGAGAAATATTGGAAAAATCTGGGATTGACTACTACACAGCCTTGATTCAGAAATGTGAACAAGGTAGCTTAGCATAGAGATGATTTGAGATTTTGAATTGATTCAAGTTTTGTTTTAAAATAAAGAGATACATGTTATATCTGTAATCAAAGGGTAATAAATGGAAAAATATAAACGTATTTATTTAGGTATATAACTAATTTTTGTGAAGTTTTCCTATAACTTTCCTTTTTTATTTTGAAAGGATTAAATGCAATTAATTTCATAAATTGAAAGAAACAAATTTGCAGGTTTAATTATTCTACTAACAATTCATTTTAGCTTTGATAAATAACTTTGTTATAAGTCCAAAAGTATTTCCACTCACAAATATAACAAAATACATTTCAATTTCTACAAATACCCATCTAAAACCTAAGAATTCATCAAAGATGAATATGGTCACAAAACTTTCATTAGCTTTAGTGCACTCCGGATATTTTGTCAATCGATTTCTTGTCCATCCAGCAATACTGTTTGGTATTTTCCACCCTCAGGTGGTGGTGTGTGTCTGCAGGTGTTTGCTCATACAGCGGCACAGACACCTAATGAATTATTGGTTATTTTTGTACCCATTCTACTACGTAATCGCAGGCAACCTCAACATCATCAACTAACTCCCCTATATATTCGGGTCTCCTTCCATTTCCCGCCACTCATAAAAACCAAAATTGAACGCATTTCCATCCAGTATTCATTGATTTTCTGTCACGTTATCGGGCAAACATTTCAAAGGTTTACTAACTAAACAAGCCCCTGTTGTGTCACTCTATTTCCAACTACCGACTACCCCCAGGGACAAAACTATTAATGCCAGAAACGTATCGGAGAGATTCAAGCATAAATCAACACGAAACTGGTCATAAAACCCACAGAAAAGTGTCAATCGGAGGAGGGAAATGGTATGGAGAACTTCTCATTTGCACCCTTTTCGGCACCCCATTTTTTACTTTTATGAGTTTCTTTTTTCAAAACAACACTTTTCCAAGTGCTGGGTTATATCCAAAAACACTTTAAGCATTTACTTTTTTCGGGGGCACAAAGTTTTCTTCTTCCGTAGTTCGTTTTTTTTTTTTATTTGTTTTATCACACCGTAGGAAAAGCAGGTGAAAATGTCAACGACAATTGCCAGCGCCAGGTGGCGGCGGGCAGCAACAACAACAAAAACAACAAGTGTAATAACAGTAGCAACATCAACAACATTTGCATAAATTTCAGGGAACGTTTGGTGGCAAAAGTTTGCGCTGAAAGTGATTTACATGGTGTGGGGGCGGAGGGAGAATGGGCGGTTGGTTGGGTGTTCCTCTGAACAATTTTCTCGCCTCCAAGCTCAGGCTTTCCCATCGTTTGTTGCTTAAGTTCAGTTTAACTTTCCTATAAACTTTTGTCACGCCCCCCGCCTCAGTTGTTCCCCTCCCGCCTGCCCTCTGCGGGCGGTTCTTAGCGCCTCAGTTAGCAGGTAGGTTTCTGTTTTGTTATTTTTACTTTGGTTTTTTTTTTGTTCCTTCAGTTCTTTTTTTGCTTTATTTTTATTAACCACATTAGTTGATTTTTGTCACGCGAAAAGTTGCCTTCGCTGAAATGTGATTTATGGAAATTTCCTTCACACTTATTGTGTGCTTTACAGAGAGAGAAAATGAGTAATAGCAGAAATAAAGGCAAGAATCTGCTAGCGAAAGATCTTCAAGTGCGGCGCTAAACGCATAAGATTTGTTGTTGTAAGCTCAAGATTGCCACGTCGAACAATTTTTGTTGCTTCTCTGAAATAAATGTAAGTAGCATTGTGTTTTAAGCCATTTTTAAGATAATTTAAGGAAAGGAATTTAATATTAATTTACTTGAGAAGCATTTTGACTAAGTTTAAGATTGTAAATAAAGATTATAAATATATTTCAAGTATATACTTTTAACTTTATTCTTAATTTTTGTTATTTATTTTCCTGTGTATTTTAGTTTTCTCCTTCTTTCTCACTTACACCCGGTGTGGTGCATATTTTAACAGTTTATTTATTTAGCGTCAGGACCAACTCCCGTTTATACCTACATAAAACATTTCTCTGCCCGGTTTTTCGTTTTTGTTTTTGGTTTTTTTTTTAGGGGGTAAGTTAAAGCATTTAGTTATTGTAATTTGCGTTGATTTCGTGGTTGGTTCAGAGGGTGGTCTGTGCTTCTGTGGGTGGTGGTTCGATTTAGTTAGAAGTGCGTGAGCTTGATTTAATGACCTCGGGCGTTTTTATTTATTTACATTGCTGGAATTTTGTCAACAATTTGTTTGATTTGATTGCTTGGCTAATGAGGCAGAGAAGGTCAAACAGTGATGAAACAAAAATGAATGAGATTTTCTCAGAAAATATTCTAGGTTATTGAAAAGTGAAGCATTGAACTTTAAGTTTAATTTTCTAAACTTATTTGGAAACCTTAACTATAGAGATGGGTTTGAATATTAATAATATGGTATTTTAGTGATAAAAGTTTGTATATATATTTATATTCATTTAACATTTTTTTTACTAAATAATTTAGTACCAGACACTTCCTAAAATTCCAATTTTCCACTTCCCAACCAGCATTTATCCCCCGCAGTGACTACAGTTCTCTTCTACTCGAACATCGATAAAACCAAAGGACTTGCTTGCTTTATACACTTCCACGGGCACCCACACAAGTGTGAATGCCCAGTGAATGTTATAAACTTTGATTTCCTTTTATTGCCACACACACTCCCACAGCAACACTCTGCCCTAACACACTCACACACTCGCGGCAGAGAGTGGCTAATCCAAAATGGCTGCCATAACAGTGCTTGGGGAACTCTGGAGTTTTTAACTGAAATTTTTATGAGACCGCAACACGCACCCCAAACGAAAGGAAATAACTAAAATCGGACTGTGACTACAATTTAATTTGGACAGAAAAAAATCTATATATATGTATATATAGAAATGTGTGCAATGTCCATGGAGTTTGCACAATTCATTTCTTTAGTGGAACTTGAAAAATGTTTCAAAATGTTGCATGTTTTCGGGTGCGAGGTCGAAGTAGTTTCTTTTTCGTTGTATTTATTTTTATTTTTACTTTCGGAATCGCATTCGCATTAAATGCCATGCATTGGAATACGTTGGCATTTTCATGTTGATTTGCAAAGCCGGCAGTATGCAGTTTCAGGTGTGGTGGCAACCCTGGCATAACAGCATGTTGTAACGTGTATTTTATGGATCTGCGGCATTTCAGGGTAACTTTCATTTTTTTTATATTTTCCCCACAGAATCGGAAAAGCTTGTTACATATTTCATTTATCAAGCCAAACGACAATGGTAAAATAATTTTGTTTTTGTAATTTTTTTCGTGTTGACTGCAACTCGTGGTACTTACAACATTTTGCGGAAAAGTGTCAAGGGGAATTGATTTCACGAAACTTACCTAAAAAGAGAAAGCAAAGGGAAATGGTGGGTTTAAAAAAGGAATTTTTAAAAGGGGTTTTTCAAAGTGGGAAAATTAATTCAAAATAAAATATTAAAAATAAATTCATACATTATTCATGATCCATAAAAATAATATTTATTAAATCACTCATATGTCTCCCAATTTTCTAAATTATAAAATTACTTTTCATGACTTGAATTAATAATAATTTTAATTATTTTTTAAATTAGTAATTTTCAAGAGTACCGATTACCGAACTAATACCCACAAATTTGACAACTAATTCCAGCTGAAATCATTTGATTACAAATAAAACTTGAGCTGGGACAAATTGATTTATCAGTCATATCATGGGCATGGCCCTCGCTAACCCCGCCATAATCGTATGCAAATTATGATGCGCTTAATTTGGGATCACGGCCACTCGGCACTCTGTAGCAGGTCTCTCTGCAGAGAGCCCCTCCCCAGATAATTGCCAAAGTTTGAACTTTAATTAAAATTGAAAATTGTGTTGCCATTCCTGAATCTAAAATATCCCTCCTTCGTCGTGTCCCTGTGTCTCTGTGTCTGGCTGCTGCATTATTCTGGTCCAGAGGCCGGAGGCAAAACAGCTGCGATAACTTGTGGAATGGCTTTGTCAGGGCAGAGGGAAGCCGGGAATTGTTTTTGGATTTGTACAAATGTTTTGTCACTGCTGCTAAATGCAAACTTCAATTAGTTTGTCCGGTGATTCTGTTGGGCTTACACACACTGATTCCCAGAGTCCCAAAACCAGAACCAGAACGAAAATGCTGTGCTGTTAGAATGAATGAAAATCCAGGGAGAGGAGGAAGAGGAGGAGGAGGAATCAGGGGGCATATTTCAGGCTGAAACTGAAAACGTTTGGCATATTGACAGGCGCATAATTAACACTATTATCAGCATATGCACAGAGATAGAGCGTTGAGTGCTGCAGCAGCACATTGCCACAATTCGTATTTGCTGGCCAAAATATATATTTTGTTGGCCATTAAAATTTAGCCGACAGACATAAGTTTTGATTACGATGTCGAGTCTTTCAGTGGAGCTGCCATAATAAATGTATAGATTATGAAGCCATACATATATATTCAGTTATTACATTTTGGCAATAAGAGTCGCCAATACCGAAAAAAAAGTACCACACACAATTCCAGAAAACTAATTTCCTGCTTTCCAATGAAAGTTACAACGCCTCTCGTGAGCCAGCAATCATTTCCACGTTTCGGTTCGTTGGCGACTCGGTGGTTCGTGTTAGCAAAAACTCAAAAGTAAACACGAAAAATTAGAAAAAACACAAACGAAGAAAAAAGGTGAATTAAACTTATTATTTTCTTGACGCTCGACACGCTTTGATTTTTCATGTTTCACGCTTCACAGCCATGAAAATTGTGCGTAATAATTGTGAGTGAAAATTGTAAAAAGAAAAGTGTAATGGCAAAATAATTAAAAATAATTTAAGTAAAGAAAGGCGAAAGATATTTGTCATTGTTGCTGCAGTGCTTTCTGAGGCGTTGAGACAATTCGTACGCTTTTCAGAAAATTACAGCATAAAAGTCGACACTATTTTTATATTTCTTAAATATTTATATACAATTTAAAAAGCATCTGATACCTCCATATGGTTATAAAACAATAACCATATCTTGACACTAAATGTAAATGTCACGCTTATCGTTGAAATATTTATCCCACATTTAAAATGACATTTCCTGCGCAACGAACAAAAAAATGTATTTCAAAAGAAGAATATCCCTTTATCCGGTTTATTAACACATGGTATGTGCCACGCCCTAAACCAATACGCCCCCTCCCTCCCAGAATGTCGCATTTAAATTACAACAGATTGTTGTTGCGGCTGTGTTTGTGAATACAATCAAATTACATTTACATTAGCGAAAGAGCTCTTTTTTCCGCGCATTTGGCAAATTCATATTAAATATTTAATTAGTTGCAATGAAATTGATTGCATTAGTTGCTGGTCGATGCGGCAGAAATGGGTTTTTGTTGTTAATGAACTTTGTAAACTTTTTAGTTGGTCTGCTATTCTGCTGGTCTGCTGGCTTTCTGGTTATGTGGAAAATGGAAAATGAATGTGAATGTGGGAGTTTTTCTAGCAATCTGCCAAATGCCAATGCCAGTGGGTGGTCTTGTGCCCATAAATTGTATTTTATAAACAAAATATGCATATTGACAGACTAATGGGTCCTTGTGCGCCTTTTGGATTTAGATGATTTTTTAGATTGGCCCAGAGCTAATGCCAAAATATAAATTATCTCGGATATTATTTATATTACAAGTTCAAGGATTGATGATTTAATGCTGACTTTTATTGAAATAACTCATAAATCTATATAGGTTTCTTTCTTATGAATAATTATTTAGCTTGTTGATAGATTTTTAAAGTTTTCAAATGTTTTTCCATAAAAAAAAAAATACTTTAATTAAGAACTTTTCCCCAAAAAAAGTAGCTTCCAATTACATCGTTAAACTCAGTGAAAAAGCGTAAAACATTTAGGGAAGAAAATATAAAGAACCGCTTGAAATTTTCCCTTAAAAAAAAGAAGGAGAATGGAGAAAACCTGTGACCAGCATAAAATACCGGAAACGGAAAAGGCGGAAAAAAGAGCACATAATGCCACTTAATTAGCGAGCACAGACACAAGCACACGCGCACACTTACTCACACAACGGCAAACACATGCTTAATGCACATTAAGCCCAGAAATAAACGAGACAGAGACAGCGAAAGAGAGAAAGAACGAGACAGGGAGAGAGTGTGGAGAAAGTGGGGAAGCTGGGGGGAGGGAAGTGAAATCGAGCGTAAAAATTTTCCCGCAAATCAAGAGCGACGAAAAAGCCAAGAAAAATTAAAAACTGGCACACAGTTCTGGCAGGACCAAAAGAGAGCGAGAGAGATGGAGAGAGAGAGAGATGGTGAATGTGGGTCAACTACTGCGTTACCCATTGTTCACACACACACACACACACACACACACATGTACGCATACACTCACATCCGGCTTTAATGTCATTTGCATTTTTTTCCATAGCCTATCCAAAGGGGCAGCTGCTTTCGCTAGCGTGCCAGAGAGGAGCGCGCGCGTGTGTGTGTGTGTGTGTGCTGAATTTATTCCCTCCTTTCACTTGATTTAATTGTGCATAAATATTTTCCCATTGCTTCTGCATGCAAATTAGGCGAGCCAAAAATAAAAAAGGAAAACTTAAAAGAACGCATGTCTGTGTGTGTCGAATGCAATCTGAATTGTATTTATAGTTGGGATTATACTGCAGAAAATCGTAAGCAGGATAAGTGTAAATCTTGAGGGGGGTCTTGTAAATATTCAAAACACTAAAAATATATATTAAAATATATAATATAATAAGCTTCATAATGAGCAGTTGGGATTCAACTAAGTCAAATTTATTTTTATGGAATCACAATTTAATTTCGGAATATTCTAATATCGTTTCCTTTATAATTCCTTGCATTTTAAACACCAATTTTATAATGTATATTAATAGTTTATCATTTCCTTTATCTTTCCTTAACAATTTCAATACCAATTTGCAAATATATATTTAATTATGCTAATATTACTCAAATATCTTTATCAATGATACCAACTTAATTTTAAAATTTTTTATTCATTCATTTTATTCACTCATTTTATACACAGAAACCCAAACTAATTTCGCTACTAAATTTACTACTAAATATCTGCCCTAAGGGAACCCTTTTGCGAATTTATATTAAAATAGTTCAATAAACGGGCAAAACCTAATGTTTTTATTGGAATAATTCCATGTCGTGCCGCTTGCCTCCCAACCCAAAAAAGTGTGCTACAGATTAATGGTCATGGCAAAACGAAAATAAAACCGTCTAGCGTTTCTATTTCAAAACTCCCCCATTTCGCCCGGAGTAGCAAATTAAATGCAGTGACAAATTACACAAATTGCAAGTGCAACTGCAACTGCAACTGCCACTGCAACGCTGCAACTGCAGCTGCAACGGGAATTGCACTCTAAATTCGAAACTGCCAAATGCTGCAATTGCAACAAATTGCAAATGCGTTTTAATTGCAATTCGCATCGTTTGCCACTGCAACAATTTGCATTTCCAATTCTTTTTACAATGTCTCCTCTTTTTTTTTTTTGTGTCGTTCTAAAAACGAAAACAAAACTAAATGGTAAAGTTTAATGCAGCCCCTAGATCCATGTATATATATATAGCAACGAAAACTCCCCCGTTGGCTGGACAAGCCTAACGAGCAGCATTGTTGTTGATGATGACAATGATTAGATGCGATAATGCAAATGAGTCAACAGCGTCGAGTCCTTGGCTCCTCCTGTTGATGTGGATGCGGAATAGTAAGCGGCTGCGGATGTTGATGATAATGATGATGATGATAGTGGATGGTGATGGAGCTCCAGCGGCTGCCATCGCTTAAAAAATTTGCATGCCAATGATACATGTCCTGCATTCACAATTACGCTCAGAATAATAGGACAAAAGAAAGCAAGGCATCGGAGAAAGATTTTAAAAGGATTAAAGCCTTAATGGGTTTCTTTGTGTAAAGTATTTGGAAGTAAAGTATAAAGATATATAATTTTACTAATTTTAGATAGACAGTCGAGTCTGTGAAGCTTTATATAAAACCTATTGATTTTTAGGCGAATAAAATGTATGAAATGCTTTATTTTTTAGGCATCAACAGATTTGTATTTCTAAGTTCTAACTACCTTTAAAATTTCACAACATTCTAACAATTATTTAAGACACAAAAGATATTAAATTTTCCCTAGAAATCATCCTGCTGCAATCCTTTAAGACAATCTAAACTATATTTTTCCACCAGACTATTATTCTCACCGCAACTGTCTACGAAGTAACATATAAGCACATACATAAACATAGATATATATAGATGATGCATGCAGGCATCCTCCCACCCCACGTCTGTGGGCGTGTCAGAATGGGGCGTTGGGGCGACAATGACAGCGTTGACATTGTTGTTGCGGAAAAGCAGGCAAAAGGGAACGGCACTGATGACGTGTGGTTGTCATTAGAGGACGCCGCAACTGCATCCAGTGCACAAAACACGCCCACGCGTCCACCTAACATCTAACATTCACTATCCCAGCATCAGAGCAGCCCTAGAACATCCCTATATCCTGGCATTCCTGCATCCCCTGCACCCAACAGCCCACCACCGACCATGTTTTGCATGGCTATCATTGTCGCTGCTGTTGCTGCTGCTGGTGCTGGTGTGGTGCTACGTTGACAAAATGCCCACCACACTGACCAAAAATGCATACAACAAGGCACAAAGGGCCAAAGACCCGGACTAGGTTGTGGTTCTACTTGTGTCCTTTTCCCCTATTTTATTTTTTGGGCATCCCTGTCCCCCGCTTTGTTTTGGCGTTCATTTTCACTAGCTTTAATTTTAACCCTCAACTGTCAAAATAGTTAGTTAGGGAACACTTTTAGAAGCAAAGGAATTGCTTAGTTAGCATTAAGAGTTAGAATTAATAATTCCATATTTAAATTCCCTTCTAACATCTTTTATATTTGATCTACCTGTTATTAATCTTAATCTTTTGTAAAAAATCTTTAAGCTTCATATTGAAATATCAAAACCAAGAAAACTAGTTAAGTCTTCATTGCAATTTAAATATTTTTCTTCTTTATTCAAAGTCCAATTTAAAAGTTCCAATTAATCTAAAAAAAAAAACCCTGTTGCCCTCACTCTTATAGGGTTAATTTTCCCCATTTTTCCATTTGTTGCCAAATTATGTGCAGGCTGTTGCATAAAATGGTAATTTTTTAGACTCTATATGGGTTACCAGCCGCCATTCATTTGCATAATAACTACGAGGGTGACGGGTGGCAAATGCCCCTTTATTATGGTTTCCCCTTCCCCCCCACAATGAGAAATGTGCATTTCTGTTTAAATTTAGAATGCAGGTCCTTAAATTGCTGTCACAACAGCCACACAACAAAACACAACAACAACAACAAAAAAACAAGAGGGGAAAAATGCAAAATCGAGGGCATATGTTGTCAGCCACCCACGTAATGACATTTTGATGACATTTTTTTCATAAACATTTAGTTTCTATTTTTGGCTGCAGAGCCAAAGTTTATGCAGCGTGGGTGGTGGTATGTATAAGAAATAAGTGGGAGATGATTCCCAGTAAGGGATTTACTGGCCAATTTGCAGGCCAATTAGTGTGACCAGGCTAATAGAATTTTTGTGTTAATTTTATTGCAGCTTGTTGCGTAGTCGTCAGTGCCTTCGCCCCCCCGCATGCACTCGCCTCTAATGACTGATTTCGAAAGCTATTAAATGGCCACACAGGGGAGAGAGTAAAGGGGGACGGATGCCAGGATGCCCTTACTGCTCATCCCTTTTTGGTCAATGCAGAAACCGAAAAGTGAGTTATCAAGCAAGCACTTTTCTAATTACGATTTCGTCCGACGATTTTTGGACCTTCCCCGCACTCAACACTGGGAAAAATAAAAAAATTTAGTTGATGGTTTTGTTACGAAATTATCTTTTAGTTGACGGTTTTGTATAAGAATTTTCCTGTTTAAGGATATATACTTCATAGAGTTAGTTAAAATTGTCTTAAATAATTTTTGTAGCTGAAGAAGCATATGAGAATCATAAGAACTTTAAATGGGAATTTTAAGGGTACTTTTATATGATTCTTTCAGTTAAAGAAAAAGTCTAAAAATATGCTTCATACAAGTAGGTAACATTGTAAATACTTTTTTAAGTAAAAATACAAAAACTTAAAAATGATATTACCTTAAAGTTAGCTGGGTATATTTTGGGAATTTTTATTGATTTTTATAAATTGGCATATTCAACTAATTTCAGAAATTTAGAAAATCGTTTCCAATTAATGATTTATTTTTTCAAGTGCATTTTAGCCAAACTAGATGCCGATTCCAAGTCTGGGGATAACATTAGCCAGTGAAATTTCCCCAGGCCGATGGCCCATCCTCATGTTGTTGCTGTTGTTGTGTTTGTTGTTTGTTGCCGTTTGTGATGTTATGGATGCAACTTTAAATTGCTTTGCCAGCGCGAGAGTGAGAGAGCCAGAGTTTTTCTAACAGTTTTCCCCACTCTCCCCCCCCTGGGGGCCAACTGACAATGCAGAGGATTGCCACATAGCAGGTTTCGAGTTGGTTTCGGGGCTGGGCTGCGGTTCAAATTTGGACGAAGGGACGAAATGGGGGGGTTTCCAGGAAGGCCTGATATTTTCATCGTCTGTCTGGGGCGCTCCGGCTCCGGCTCCGGTGGGAAATGCGCCACTGCACTGATTGCACTTTGGCTCAACATTTCACAGAGATACGAGTACGAATACGAGGAGAGGCCCCCGAAAATGTCTGAGTGCGTAATGCGTTTTCACGGCGGCCCTGGCCCAGGCTCAGGCCAGAGGGACTTTGCTGGAGGCACGAGGCAGTAGTCAGGAGGAACGAGGCAGGAGGCAGGGGATCAGGGGACCACTGGACAGATATGGGTGATAAAGTGCAGACATTTGACAAATTAACTGCTTTGCGTCATGCGCCGGAAATGTTGCAAATCTCGTACCGTCAATGGCTGTTGTGCCAGAACACCAACACCACCAGTCGATGATTCCCCAGGATCTCCGATCTTTGATTGATTTATGAAGCTAACCCCTGAGCTCACACACAAACACAGCCTGCAATTGAGGTGTGAGTTTTGTATGCAATGTTTCTTTAATCCCCTGGACCATAAAATAAAAAAATAATAAACAAAAAAAAGTCTTACTTGGTTGTGATTAAAAGCAAGCGAAAGCACATCGTCACTTACCTGAAAAGAAATAAGAGGAAATCAATAATTAAAATGTATTCAAGGTGATATAATGTTAAATAAAAGAGAAAAAATTACAAAATATATTCCTTTTTGAGGAATAAAAAGCTTTAATATCAAATAGCTTGGAGCTACTAAAACTCACCCTTAAAATAGTTTCTAATTATAATTTCTTCTCGTTATAGAAATCAAAGCACAACTGTACCCCCTGGTGCTGCCTTTGAAAAGCCTGCCCGTTTCCCTTTTTTAATTGTTAAACAAAGTGAAATGCGTATTTTTCCCCCTCAACAAAGGGGGAAGAAACTCTTACATAAATCCATTTTAACCCAGCTGCACCCATATATATAGTACTATATTTTTGCCTCCTGGGATAACATACATAAACATTAGCCAAAGCATATAATAACACGGCAACAAAGTCACCAAGAGAGTGAAGAGTTGGCTGGGGCTGTGGAAATGGCGTTCAAATTGTATTTAGTCGTAAAATGCACACAAAGGCTCGGAGGGGGGGATACTGCCTTTCCGAGAAGGACGAAGAACATAAAACTATTGGCAACTGCGGTACGGGGGGAGGCCATATAAGAGCCATAATTTCGACACTAATGCCAAGCCACAAAAAAATGGCTCTGCTTGGCGACCTTGCGGGTCTTGCAAATGGTCAGACTTTGACATGTGTCAAAGGAAACCCTGATGGAGAGACTGCCCTCCCAAAGGAGGGGAGGAAAACAGGAACTCAGGAAGGGAGATGAAAGGTAGGCTGAGTCACAATCACACCTGCGACCTATGCTAGTTGTGGATTTTACACAGAGAAAAGGGATATCCTTATCCTGGTTTTACGTGCTAAACGATTTCTATATGTTTCGTATAAGTTCACTTATATTTATACCATTTTAACAGAAGATTTAATTCTTTTCAAATCAAAACTATTTCCATTATTTTCTCCACAGTGTAGCTGTAGCTGGCATTCAGCTTGGGCCATGGTCGTGTCACGAACCTCGATAAAAATCAACAGTTTATGTGAGACGCATGATGTCCTTGAGAGCTGGGCAAAAAGGGATAGGGAAGGGACGCTCCGCCTGCCGCCCCTGCTCCTGGAGGACACGATGGAAATGTCATTTTTACAAGGCAACCTCATTGAAAGGACATGGCAAACAGCAGTGGCTGCCTGGGCTGTATCTCTGAGGAGTCTGGCAAAATGTATTGCCTTCTATTTGCATTTTCTATTTATTTCTTTATCCCTTTCCTGGCCGCTCCTTAGCTCTTGGCTCCCTTCCTTGGCTCTCCTTTGCCTTGGCACTTGAGCCCGGGCCCGCCATTAGTGGCACGTCCTTGGATATTTCGTCCGTGTTTGTCCTGTCCTCCTCCGCTTTGGCACTCATATTTTATTAAGTAGCAAAGTTGACAAGGGATTTGCTATGGCAAGGAGGCAAGGAGGGCGGCCGGCTGTCATTTTGTAAAGTAAATATTGGTAATTTTTATTGAGGATTTTCCCTTGATTTCCCTTTGAGCATATGGCTTATCCCAAAACTGGTCACAAACTTTCCCCCGACGACCGAAATTAAGGGCATTTATTTTTGGCCACTAGAACTTGAACCCGAATCAAACTCAAATGACATTAGGCGAAAAAGCCTAGCAACACTTGGAACTTGTGAGACTCGAAGTTTTTGGGGGAAAAAAAGAAATCAGACCTGAAGCATGGGCAAATTATTAGAAAAGTTTTGCCTCCCCTCATCCTCATCCTGATCGGTAAAGGACGCCCGAGAGTGAGAGTGCCAAGGGGAGGACGGTGACGACGACGGGAGGAACGCTTCGTTGCACAAATTTGTGGACCTGCGGCGCAAATTTGTACAAAATGCAACAGACCGTAAGAGACAACATAAGCGATAACACAACAACCAAGCCGAAACCAAACCAGGCAGGAAGCTGCCTCGAGTTGTGTTCACAGCGGTTGCTAACAGGATTTTCACCCCAACTCCCGCCCCGCCCCGTCCACGTGGCTTTTCCACACCCCCCTGTCAGCCTCATTTTCTCCACCTTCCTTCATTTTCCTTGGGTTACTATGGCGAAAAATGAGACTGGAGAAGGAAGAGACTGAGGCCAAGTGTCGATGCATGGCATACGCAAATTGCCAATCGTTAAGTGAATTTTGAGTTGAGTTGAGTTGGTTGCTCTTTGCTAAAAAGGGGAGAAGGATGAATGCACTGAAAAAAAGTGGGGGATAAATCTATAAAATATTTAATCAGAAATTATGGGTTTATAGTTGGGTTTAACTAGATTTTATATTTTCTTCAAATCAACTAATTTAATCAATATTCTTTTATATCCATGAAATATCAGTAAAGAGGATACTGATGAAGAACTTGGTTAAACCTGTTTCAAATCAATTTAAAAAGCGTCTAAAAGTATGCTATGTTATTTAAGCCTTGTGCTGATTTTTTTTTATATTTTGTAGTATACTTTTAGGAACAAACTGAACTTATTTTAAAATGAAAACAGAAAATTTTATGCAAGTTAAATAAATAAATTTTTCCTATAATTTGTAGTATATTTTTACACACAATATAAATTTATTTAAATACATCCAAGGCACCCTCGTACTCCCTTTAAAATTTCAACATTTTCTTTAAGCGATTGCTTTTCCAGGCACTTTGCACCGTAGCTTTTTCGTGGGATACGCTTCAAGTCAGTAGAGTTACAATTCATAAATGTCTCCCTAGAAGCCTTTGCCATGCATCATTTAACTTTGACGCCAACCTGTCCAAACACTTAAGGCGCTGCTCACTCCGCCAATTTTTACTCCGAGTAAAGGAAATGGAAAAAATCGAAAACGGGGAATGGGTCACGCACCATCATTTTCATTTTCATAGCATACAAAAAAAAAAAAAAAAGAAAAGCGGAAAAGAAATGGTTATAAAATATTTAAAAATCATGCCCAAGCGGACAAACGAGCCTTGAAAACACCTCAAGGAAGATTGTAAAAGGAGTGGAAAGATTTCAGCTCAAATATGCAAGGCAATGGTTGAAAAGAAAATATAATAAAAAAAAGAAAGGAAACAGAGGGAGAGTAGGTGAAAAATGTTTCAGGACTCGGTTGAATCACATATGTTGGCGCGTATTTGGTTAGAATCCCTTTTGAACAAGTATATATACTAGCTTCCATATATACATATGTATATATGTTTATGTACGGCTATACATACATATATATACAGGGTCTGTATAAATAAAATACCATATTCCCTGACATGAATATTTAACAATGCAACAACGACATTCAGCCTCTGAGTTTGCTGCGCTGCTGCATTGGTAAAATATCACAAAATATTCATTTCAATTTCATTTGCTTTTTTCGAACTTCGTTTACATTTTCATTTTTTTATTTCTTTATTTTCCCAACCATTTTCCATTTGTTTTGCATTTTAGTTTTATTTGTTTTTCACTCCCTCTCTTTCTCTCTCTCTTGGCTTTATTTTGTTATTTTTATCACTATTGAGGATTCACTTAGTGCTCTCTGTTGGCAATTATTTTGTTATTCGTTTGTTAAAAGCATCAACATCAAGGACAAGACAATTTTATTGCATGCTGTTTGCGGCATACAAATTGGAAATTGATTGTTTATTTTTAAGGCAAGAAACCAGATTGTAAAGGGAAAAAATAGGTCTCTGTCCCGCTTACATCTTGGCACAAATTTCCCCGAATTACACTCATCCGAATGTGTCGGCTCTCATCGCTTTCTGACGCAATCTAGAAATTCCATGTCGCAGTAATTTTGCATGACAGATTAATAAGCCGCCGCTGCCTGCCTGCCTCTCGTCCCGAATTGACATTAAATTGTAATAAATAGGCAAACAAGACAGCATCCCTGTGGCAAATCTCCCAAAAAGAATAAAGAACAAATTGCCATGGCAAAAAGCAGAAGCAGAATCAGCAGCAGCGCAGTGGCATCATGAAAGAAACTTGGACGGGAGGCAAAAAGACTGAGCAACGACGACGTCTGCAGTTGAAACGAATTTAATTTTCTACTTTTTATTTTTATTTATTTTTTTTCGTGCTTTCTTGTGCCCTCTCTCGCGTCTGGCAGACACAAACAGAATAACAAGCCGCAAGCCTGAGGCTGACATTTCTCCTTAAGCTACAGCTAGCTACCTTCCTCACCTTGCCAGCCAGCAGCTTTTTTCACCAACTTTTTTTTGGTGTTTTGTGCTTCGTTGCTCCCCGCATCGCAGCACGGAAAATAGTGGAAACTTTTTGATAATTACATTTGGCGGCTGTTGCTTTGGCAGCTAAGCCAAGAAGAAGAAAGCACACGAAAAGCAAGAACTCCTCTCGAAGGTAGCAAAGCAAAAACCAACAATCCAGGGGATAAGAAGTGTAGGCTCTGTGGTCTGGAGCTGTTCAAGTGCAGATCTTAAGAAGATCGATTTTAAAGTTCAGTTTGTCCTTGGGTTAATTTGATAATACGAAGAAAACCAAGGTATAGATTCTTAAATCAATTACAAGAGGCATCTAAAAGTATGCTATTTTATGCAAGTTTTATTTTGATTTATTGGATATATTTAGAACTTCCAAGTTCTGATTTCTTAGTTTGATAAAATCAAGCAAATAGATTCTTAAATCACTTCAATAAGCCTCTAAAAGTATGCTATTTTATGCAGGTTCATTGTTTTAAGTTTATTTTTATTTTATAGCATACATTTGAGCAAAGTTTGAAATTATTTTCCTAAAAATGTTCCTTTTATTCCACCTTTTTTCTTTTGAAGGTATTAGCTTCCTTTTTAAATTTTTAAAATTCCTTTAGGCCTAAGACTTTAGGCAAAGTTTGGTCTTGAAAACATTTTTCCCTGAAAGGCTAAGCCGCAACTCACACACCAAACCCACTAGATGTACTTTCCTTCTTTTCATTTGAAGAACATCTTTACAACCAGAACAGAGAAAAAGAGAGAGCTGTCAATTTCATATAGAAATGTGTCCCCTACCTCGTGGAATTTATTTCATTTTATGCCCGCGCTTCTACTTTGTGCATAAAACATAGCCTGGGTGAAGGCAAGAAAAGCGAGGAAATGCTGGGAAAACTGAGAAAAGCACTGAGAATGGGGGGTCTTGGCAGGAGGAGTAGACAGATGGCAGAGCACCACCTTCGGGCAATTTCTTAAACTAATTTGGCGTGAGGCTGCTGCTGTGGTGGCGGCATTTTCTTATATTCATCTCCATCGCCATCTCCTTCATCTTCATCTTTAGTGGCAGCGACGGCGTCCTTGTCTTGGCGGTTTTTGTGCCTTTTACGTGTTCCCAAAAGTATGCAAAGTGAAAGCGTTTACTGGCTGGGAAAAGGTGGAGCAGGAGAGGTTGACGGAGGAACTTTTGATGTTCGGTTCTTTTTTTTTTGCTTTTGTTTTTTTGTTTCTCCCAAGGGTCTGAGGGTCCGCAAAGTATGCAGCAATTATTTTATGGGCCAGCCATCAATCGGTGGTATGGGGCATTTTGTTAATATCCGGCTTAAAAATTCCAATATAGTTTTTGCCCAAATCGTAGGAGGGTGGAGAATACAAGATGCTGAGAGGGTCTATAGGGATGTGAGCATAGTTAATTGCCTTTTCCCTGGAAGCTATGACAAAAGCGGAGTTTGTAATAAATAGATTTTTATATATAGACAGTGTAAGCTCCGAAAAGTGAACAGTGCTGTGAAATCTCCAAAAGGACAGACTAAAAGTATGCAATGATTCCTCTTTAAGTTTAAATCTTTACAGCAAACTTTAAGGCTGTTTAGACAACAATTTAAAGTCTGCAGTAAATATACTCTTTGTAGCGAAATCCTGCATAGAAAAAGAAATTATTTTATATTCAGGTTTTTAATATCGAGCACGCACTGTGCCTGTTTGCAAGCAACTTAAATGGTTCCCTGAACCTGACAGCTGAATGGAAAAGTTATATATAATGGGAGCAATGGAAGCCGGGTATTTGGGACTCAAGATAAGAACTCCTTCGTCCTAGACTAAATCGCAGGACAATTAAACTTTTAAGCAGGCAAGCGACAAACGACAAATGATGAAATGCATGTAAATGGAAAATAAATATCAAAAGCATGAGACGACTGCCAGGAGATAGTAGAGTCAGAGAGACAGAGCGAGAGAGAGATGGCTGTCACATGCCACAAACGGAGACAGGACAACAGGATTCACCCGGATACAATGGCGACAACAACAAAAGCGGGCTAAAAAGAGCTAGAGAGACAGGGGGAGAGAAAAAAAGGAGTTGCTGCTTTTGAGCCGCTTTCAGTCTAGTTGTTGTTGTTGGACTATGGCTATAACAGCCGCAACAGTTCACATGGCTCATTTTCTATGGTCAAAGGAAGCCGGATGGATGTGAAGAACGGGACACAAGTTTTTTTTTTCTTCTTTTTTTTTTGTACACAATACAATATTATTCATATTGTTTGGTGTATGTATATGAAATATGGCAAATGTCATTTAACATGACAGCTTGATGATAATACTACGAGGCAAGAAACAGCAACAATAGCTCACAGGACAATGCCAAGCGCAGCAGGATAAAGTCTACGACCAAAGAAGGAATCTTAACCAGCCAGTTGGAGACGCTTTTGTTGGCCCCCAGGAAAAGGTGAATGGATGCCTTTCAAAAAGACCAACCCCCTGAAATAGACAAACACAAGTCTTAAGCTTGTCTAGTGGGGGAATGGGAATTTTCTTGAAGAAAGCAAGAGATTATGGAATATTACAGGTCAAAAGAGTTGCCCATGACAGGCAATCAATTTTAGATAAATTAAAGATGTTCAGAAAAGGATATTTCAGGGAATATAAAATAATTAATTTACATTTCATAGAC
The DNA here is from genome assembly GCA_008042585.1 of Drosophila punjabiensis. Taxonomy (NCBI): domain Eukaryota; kingdom Metazoa; phylum Arthropoda; class Insecta; order Diptera; family Drosophilidae; genus Drosophila; species Drosophila punjabiensis. The sequence continues at coordinate 4,151 of VNJR01011727.1, read as the reverse complement.
CATTTCGTATTAGTCTTTTCGGGTTTGTGGTTTATTTTTCACACCTTGTATTTCTTGATTAAAAACCCCTCCTTCCCATCTTGGGCCTATAAAACTCAAATTTACAGCATATTGACAGGTTTTGAGCTCTTTCCGTTCAATGCTTTTTCGTACAGGAGTACATCCTGTGGCAGCTCAATCAAAAACAGGGAACCTGCTGCTGTCCAACTCCGTCGTCGTCTTGCCGCCATTCGAGCTGATGCCAAAAACCACAAAAGCGCATTTTGTGTAAACCGACTCGACCGCAAAGCAATTGCGAATGTGTATGCACCTAAGGGGGGAGGGAGTAAAGTCCTGCAAAGGGGCAGGCTGCGTTACAGAAGGATGCTCCAAGGGGGATGGTGCCGAGTGGGTGGCAATGGGGTGGGGCAGTTGGCACACAGTTAGGCGCCTGACTGAGCATAAACGTCAGTGTCAGGTGTGGCCTGCTGTTGCTGTTGCTGTTCCTGTTTCGCTTCCTGCTCCCATTTCTCTTTATCCTGCGAGTCGCCATTTTGGCCAAGCGGCAGCCGGAAATGCGGTTACGTAATCTCCATATCCGGTGGCAGAGCCAGGCAATGCGGAATGCGGGTTGCGGGTTGCGGGAATGCAGGATGCGGGATGCTGGGTTGGGCCATGTCAAAAACTGTAGCACACTTTTTGGCACATTATTAATTTTTAGCTTTCGCTGGCCAGGATTTTCTCTCGCTGGTCGCACCGCACTACCGCCGCCCCTCTTCAGCCCCCCTCGACTGCATATAAATACAAATTCATTTTTGGTTTCTGCTTCTGCTGGCTGTCCGGTGCATATTTGATGAATATTTAAAATATCAGCACCAAATTGAATTGTATTCGCTAAATATTTTCGGCAAAAAGCATATAAATGGTATCACTATTTTTTTTCAAGCCACAATTCACAGGAAATATTTATTTACAAAATATTCAATTGCTTTTGCTAAATATTTTCCAACAAAAAGGACGATAAATGACGCAGTTTTTTCAAGCGACAAATTGCCGATAAGGTTTTTTTTTTGAAATATGGTAAAAACTTTTAACTTTTTAACACAAAAGCCATTTCATGAATAATTTGAGTATATTATAAACAAACCTATTATAGTAATATATTCAGTAAAGAGAATTTAATAAAGTTTATATTTTTACACAAAAAGTTCATCATTTAAAACCCTGTTTAGAGCTGCTAAATACAATATTTCTCTCCAACTCAATTTCCATCTCACTCTTTCACTCGCTTCCTCTACGAACATCCGTTGTGCAGGACCGCAATGAAAATTTCCGGAAGTTGTGCATAAAATGGGCTATGCATACGGAAATCATCAACTCAATGGCTGAGCAAACAAAACCGAAAGAATGAGAGAGAGAGAGAGAGAGAGAGAGGGAGAGGGGCAAACAGAGACAGAGGATGGACTCTCCTCCTCCTTCAGCTCTATGGGAGAAAGAGGAGTAACAATGGCAAATGCGAATGACGCCAAACGAATGGCCAAAAACAATGCAAAACGGCTGCCAACGTCCGGCAGAAAAGGACGCACAACTGCTGCCAGAGAGAGACAGTAACAATGGCGGAGAAAGAGACGGAAGTATGGAGACCACCGCATAACGATGATGATGATGATGATGAGGACGATGGTGGTCCTGAATCTCATGGCGACCTTCAGCGGCGGTGGTCTCTGTGTTATGAATAGTCTGCAAGTGAAAAAAGACTGCGAAGAGAGAGAGAAAGAAAGAGAGGGATTTATCTGCAGAAAAAGAGACAGAACGATAGTCCAGCTCAGTTGACCAGAAACCAGAAGTTCAGTAGCTCCATTTTACACCGACTCCCGCTGCTGTTGCCTCTGCCTCTGCCTCTGTCAGGGTCGATTTCACATTTATTTATTGTTTCAAGCGCCCCGCCTACTGAATACTGTTCTTCCCTCTGCCTTTCTCCCCCCCGGAAAAACTCGCATGACTCATTTGATTTCAATGGCCCCCAACTTGTTCATTTGGCAGCGAAAGTATTTAACATTTCCCCTCGAACAATGGCCACCAAATTGAATGGAATGGTGCGAATGTTTCGGAAAATCTCAATTGAATTAAGTGTTTGTGCGGAGCAGCAAAAGGGACATTGATGTTTATGGGGAATGATTTAAGAAGAGGTCTGGTCATTATATAAAGAAATTAAAAAGGAAACAAGAAAATTTATAGGAAGAAATTAAAAAGAATTTTACTATTTTTTTTAGTTTTACTTCAAAGCTTTATACATTCAGAAACTAATTAGTAATTTAATTGACATTTTATAATGTTTTCGGATATTTAAGGTGTGTACTTTGGTTTTGTTAAATTTTTGGGACACACTCTAAGATGTTTTTATAGTATATCCCTTAATACTTAAAATATTCTCTCATAAAATAATAATATTATTAATTAAATTATTTGCTTCAAGCTTTAGAAATCAGTAAAATATTTTATCAAGTAAATATGATCATTTTATAGGTTCCTTAGAAATAATATTCTATGTAATGAACCATCTAACTTATAATTTACTTAATTTATTTATTGTAAATTTTTTCCATAATTGTTCCTAGTTTCCCTCAGTTATCTCTGGTTGGTTAACGTTTCAAAATCGGATCTAATCATAGCAGCAAGTAGCGGGGGTCCTGGATTGTAGCAGGATCCGCCGCAATAATACAGAGATGATGATGTTGTCAGGGGCAGGAGGCCCCCGATGATGATGAGCTTTGGTAGTTGTAAGCTCTTTACCGAAAGCGTAGGAAATCGGGTAAAATACTAGAGAGAAAGGGAGGGATTGACCACTGCCCCCTGCTACTGATTCCACAATGCTCTTCAGCCGGAAGATCCTGGTCGACCAAGTGATTCCAGTGCAGGGATTTTCTAATAGTTGCCAGGGATTAAGCCAAAACCAGTGTTGTGCATTGTCCAAAGCAGGGGGAAAACGGGCAAAACACAGGTGAAGTGAGTGAGGGGAAAATCGAGACGCACATAAATGCTTAATAACTCAAGTAGAAAATTACACCAGTATCTTTTTTCTGCGTCTCATTTTCAATTTTGATATATATATATACACTAGTGGTCAAAGAAATAAGTACACAACACATGAGGCTTGTTTCAAGCCTCGTAAAACTTTTTTTAATAAACTTAATGGAAAAATTCAATTTATTTTAGCTTTCGGGCTTATCCTAGATAATAAAAATATATATCAAAAGTATTTTTCATTTCAAATTTAAAGACAGTGACCGATTTTATCAATAAACCCAAAATTGGGTTGGCCAAATTAATAAGTACACTTTGTGATTAAAATAAATTTAAAAGGATTATATCGCTACTTGAACAAAAGTTTATCAGTTTTTATTAACTCCCGGCATATTTAAGTAAATTAGTGATAAAAAACTTATGTAGATTGGTCGTTAACCGTATTATACTCCCGAAGAAAGAAAGCTGGCAATAATTCTGCAAAAGGAAAGAAAAAGTCTTCGCAAAATTGCAATAAGCCTCGGACGCTCTCTATAACTTGTCAAAAATGCTTTAAACTTAAAAGTGGCTATAAAAAAATTTGAAAGAAAGAAGAAATCTTCCAAAGCAACGGACATTCCGATCGGTACTCTTGCCAAAAAGGACCTGTTCATGTCATTCAATGCCATTTCCGCCGAAATAGAGTATGAAATTTCTTATCGAATGGCTCGTCGAAGACTGCTAGAGGCAGGACTACCAGGACGTAAAACCCGAAAGGTTTCATTACACCGAGGAAAAAAATTTCAGATGTGGCAAAAGTTTGGTTAAAATAATTTGGCCTGCTCTGGACCTGAAGGGTCAAAAAATATACTTTGATGAATGAATGAATGATGAAACAATAATAAATCTTTTTAAAAACAATTAAGGACGTTTCGTATGACAAGCCAAGGACAAAGAATTCGACTTCCGGTACACTAAAACTATAGTTAAGCACGGAGTACGATGCATAATGGTCTAGGGCTACTTTTTTTGACATGGCGTTGGGCAGATACATCCGATACATGGTCCTATACCATAATTCGATTACAAATCTATTCTCACTGACACCATGCAACCTTAAGCTAAGGAAAACATGCCTTTGTGATGGGTTTTTTTCAGGATAACAATCC